>JAUKVO010000006.1:2430000-3630000 GCA_031753515.1 Metarhizium rileyi | reverse complement strand
GTCGTCGAGGACATCATCCTCCACTTTCCGTAAACTAGCTACTATTTCACTCAATCCCCGCACAAGCGGCTTCCTGGGTAGCCGGAGCGGCGCAGGGTCCGCAAACATGACATTCTCGTCGACCGCTGGCAAGCAGTGTCTCTTCAAGAAAGCAGGTGTATCGAACTGAAGCTTGGATACGGATGATGGTGTTATGGCGTCCAGACTTCCGCGTCTGTTCTTCATTGGCGTTGCAAACGTGTTCAGTAAGTTTCTTTTACTTGAAGACATTGGTGTTCTGCCTAGTTTGGTAAGACTATCGGGGTCATACGAGCTGAACCGCTTGCTAGGTGTGGACTGAAAGTTTGAATGCGATCGACCTGGTGTCTCGGGTTGTTTGGCCGTGTCCTTTTTCGATGGAGTGCCGAGCTCCTTTTCAACTAGGAGGTCGAATAGACCTAGGACTCGGCCGTCTCGCTGAGGTGTAGGACCGAGGGACGTCACTGGTGCGGGACTGAACAGCTTTCTTGATATAGCAGGAGTATTCATCATCTCTTCATCGTGAAATCGTTGCTTGGAAGGCGTCTCGGCATGCTTAGTACGCTTGAGTGGTGTTTCTGCTGGGATTGAGTCCGACTGCCGCTTCTTAGGTTTCGGCTCTGATTTTGCTGGCAGTGGTAGTTTCCCGGAGAGAATGTCGCGGACTTGGTTGTAATCCTTGTATTTCTTTGCTGCAACGCACTAGGTGTTAGCATCCATCAGTGCTCCCAGTACTGTCTGTCATATGCCGAAAGGACATACCAATATCGGGATTCTGCTTGATGTCTTGCCGTCCAGGCTTCCTCCCATCGTGTGTCTTTGCCCACTGGCTCTCCCATACTTTCAGTGCTGTTCTCAGATCCTTTGCTTTGGTTTCGTATTGGCATCTAGTCTCGTCGTCCATACTTGCTCGAAAAGATGCACCTTGCTATTCTCACACGGTAATATTGAAGTGGCCAGGTAAAGAAGCAGTGGGGTTCTGCGCGTCGTCGTCAATCAAAACGCGTCTCCATCATCATGGACTCATTCAGCACATGCATGTGCAGGGAGACGCGACTTTTAGCGTCGGACAGGTACTGAAGCTGCGGAAGCTACAGCGGACCCCACGTCATCTTGCCCACTGTCGGCAACCGCACTCTATTCAATGGCTGAACAAGTTCTTGGCTCAATGCATGTGTGTCCACTTTTGTTGATGAAGCCGATGGCCGAGATGCAAACTGACAAATCATCAACCCCATCTTTCGGTTCTTTACCAGATCACCGGGTCCGCATCTCCGCCGAGATAAAGCTATGGAAGCAGAGCTGGATCAAACCACCGACGATGTACAGCGCCGTATTCTTCAGGACACACTCAACGAAGTAGCCGCAAGGGCAGAGGATTCAGCCGATTGCTGTGTCATCTGTCTTGATGTCATAACAGAACCATGCGAAGCACTACCATGCAGTCACCACAACTTTGACTACATTTGTCTATCGAGCTGGCTATTCCATACTCCGCAATGTCCTCTCTGCAAATCTGAGGTTGTCAAGGTTCAACATGGACTTGCTGAAGCGCCCATTACGACCTTCTTCCGCCAAAAGGCGTCCGCATCCGAGACTAGACGCAACCCAACGGCGACGAGATCTAATGATAGATCATACCTCGGGCGTCGAGGAGGAAATAGATTTAGGGGACAAAGAGGCAGACGATTTCACAACGAGCATATACCGACCTCGGTCCCCGATGCAGTCGCTACTCGTCGAGACGTATATCGCCACCAACGATACTCTAAACACGTCGGATCTAACCGGCTCTCTCGCTATCGCGAATTGACATCAAATCTGTTTTGTACAGATATGGAGCTAGTTTCCCGCGCCAGGATGTGGATTCGACGAGAACTCCGGGTCTTTTCGTTTCTCACACCTGATGGCGATCACAGCGATAACGAGAGCACGGCACAGTCCACACCCGCCGGCTCAAGAACAGCTGTACAAACTCGCCGTGCAAACAATTCAGAGTTCCTTTTAGAGTACATCATAGCCATCCTAAAGTCTGTGGATATCATGGGGAGCGGCGGCCAGGCAGAGGACATGTTGTCCGATTTCCTGGGTAGAGAGAACACAAAATTGTTTATACACGAGCTTCGTGCTTGGCTACGAAGTCCGTTTACAAAACTAGAAGATTGGGATAGGGCCGTGCAATATGAGGAAGATTCCGCAAGGAGGGCATCTAGAGGTGAGGTTCTCAGGAGTGAGACACATGGCGAGGATACTTCAAGGCGGCGTTGGGACGACCCGAACAGATATTATGACCAGAAAAGGGGCGATTTTTACCGCCCTGGGGGACAGAGAGACGCGAGAAATAGACAGAGAGATCATGGTAGACGTAGTAGATGGAGCAGTAGGTCGCCTCGACGAAGGGCGTAAGAAGTTGGGGGGGGGGGGGGTGTCGGTTATGCAACGTCTAGTTTGAACATGAGATACCCGGGCAATGACCTGTATGACGAATCGTGGAGAGTTTCAGCTCAAAGCGCCTGGCATCTGTGCCCAAATGTCCGCTTATTCTGTTGTCCACGTATTATCTTTGCACTGAAGACCCATTCACCGGCGGAACTCCGCCCGCTAATCGGTGACGACGACCCTCATCGGCGGCAAGCAACAGAGCAAAAGTCAGGACAGAAGAATTCCCCCGCAGCAGAGCGGACGTGTTGTTATCATTGTGGCAAAGTACAAGACGACAGTCCGGGTATGTATAAAAGTCGAAGGCATTACCCCCAGTAGCACACACTCAAACCCCCATTTTACAGATCAACACCGCCTCATATCTATACAGTCCTGTCCCAACGTGAAGCCAAGCCCACCATGACCGTTTTCAACATCACCATCATTTCCGACACCGTCTGCCCCTTTTGCTACCTCGGCCGCGCCCGTCTCGCCCGTGCCATCACCATCTACCGGAAAACAGTCCCCGGCGGATCCTCGTCCACCTTCAACATCCGCTGGCACGCATACCGCCTCGACCTCGAGCCCCCAACCGAATCCGCCCTCGTCACAGACGTGGCGGCCAGGAAGTTTGGCGCGGATAGACTTGTCGCGAAGCGGGCGCGGATGAGCCAGCTGGGCGCCCAGGAGGGCTTCACGTTTACGTTTGGCGGGAGGATCGGGAATACGCATGACTCGCATCGCGTGATTCAGCTGGGGAGAACGAAGGGCGCGGAGGTGGAAGACCGCGTGGCAATGGCTGTGATGAAGATGTTCTTCGAGGAGGATGGTGACATTACCAGTCGGGATGATTTGGCGCGGGCTGCGGAGACGGCTGGTATTCCGGGGCCAGAGACCAAGGCGTGGCTGGAGGGAGCTGCTGGTGTTAGAGAGGTCGATGGGGAGGTTGAGGAGGCGTATGCGAGGGGGTATAAAGGCGTGCCGACGTTTATTATTAATGGCAAGCATGAGGTGGATGGGGCGGCGGATGTGTCTGATTTTCTGGAAATGTTCGCGCTGGCAAAGGACGAGGAGAATGCAACCAAGGTCGAGACTCAATCTACTGATTGGTGTATAGATAGCGCTTGCGCGTTGTGATCTGTACTATATGGTGTGCGGCTTGGATGTAGGGGAGCTGGGTATCGTGGCATCATGAACCGTGTTGTTGGGCATTACATATTCATAAGTCCTCCTAAATCTTTCTCCATTTGCCGTAGCCTTGTTTGCAGTTCCCTCTTCTTTGCCTCCATCTCTTTTGCCTCAGCTTCTTCTCGTCGCAGGTCGTCCTCCGTCCAGAGCTCGCTTTCGTCTTCAGCATCATTCAGCTCATCGTCGTCTTCGTTCATCCAGCCCTTGTTCATGCTGGCTAACTGCCCGGCTTGTTCCGCTACCCTGGCCTCATAGTAAGCGGCCGTGTTCTTTCCATTGCGGTGCTTGTTTCGCAGTGATGAAATCCGGTCTCTTGCTCCAGGCAACTCATAGACGCCGCAAAGCTTCTCCGCGCCGCGTAGTAGTATCTCCACATCGACATCGCCTTTGCGATCCATCTCCCCGCGGCGAAGTTGTGAGTGCATTTCCCCGCCCAGTACGGCAGCAACCGCGGTTTGACGGCGAGGGTTCGCAGATCCACGGGTTGGGGGACCAGTTGTAACTTCGCCTGATGCGACATTGAAAACTGTTTGGCGTCGCCCTTTCGACTTGGCTTCTGGTTCGGCGCTACGGCGACCCTGAGTAGCGGGAGGTGAAGGCGGCGGAACGGAAAACAGAGCTCTCTCGTGAGCTTCCGTATCTCTAATCAGAGATGTGATGTCATGGTTGGAGAGCAGAGCGTTTGTAAAGATCTTGGGTGGCGGGAAACTGAAGAAATCGTTAGTTCTTGGCTGGACGTGAGTCGGCAGCTGGGGAGCCATTACGGTAAGGAGTCAATGCCTTGGCATGAGTATGATATCTGCTCGAGATGGGCAGATAAGACGGACATTGTGAGTGCCATCAAGCTACCGGGGACGCGTCACAGGTTCGCGCATTGGCGAAAGTCGAGGTAAACGAAATCGAGGAACCACTGGCTGGCAATTGTTGAGATCTCTAGGATCTGATCGTCTTTGTATGATGTGGATATGCGCACAGAATTTGGCGCCAAAAGTGTCACTACCTGTCTGGTTCATCGAGAACTCGTAGACCAGTCGTCAATCTGTGATTTTGTGATCCGAACCTTGCAGTCGTCGTGTCAGGCAGACGCGACCATCAAGTTGAGGGGCCTTGTCTGGCGGAGTGCATGATCGAAAGTGGGTCGCAGTACGGAGTACTTTGTACTACAGCAGCGGCTGGAGGCACATGCATGCATTCATCATCACCATGACATCGCGGTCTTCATCCAAGCACGCACGCGATGATACACATAACTAACTAATGCGTATAGTACACAACGGCGCCAAGGAAAAAGAAAAAAACACCGCCATTGGCGGATATTGACCAAGGGAGGAAGGACAAGGACGTCGACCAGGAAGCAGACAAGAAGTACTCCGTATGGAAGGCCAATGTGCCTTTGAAATGCCTCCGTTCCCTTATCTCCCAATTCATCATCTCTCCAGCCGTCCATCGCTGTCGTTATGTGCTTCTGACTTGGCATATCTGCAGATCTGCAGATCTGCTATCCTACCAGGTAGGTACGGAGTCCTGGTTCACAAAATGGACCTATGTACGTACCTACCATGTTATGGCGACTCTTACGACATTGGTGTGTAAGCTGCCGTAAACTCGAACTCGAAACAAAATAACTAGTTACTCCGTATTCCGTATGTTTTATGTCTCGGTTCATATAGTTACCATCCACATCGACAAAGGAAACAAAGGGTAGCGCATGGGCCGAGTTGGGAGTTGATGGTAATCCGGCTCCGTCTTCCGAACTGTGTGCCGATTGTTACAGTACTGCTGGCCATACTTGAAGGGTACTACTTGTATTTCAATAATCAAATTGTCATTTGGAATTGAACTACTAGTAGTCAAGGCATCGGAGCGAGGGCGCAATGCCGACTGGCGTGGTGAGTGAGGCCGACAATGGCCGCATGCGTTACTCAGCAAGAAATGCTCCGCAATAGGCGAGCGTATCAGTACTTGTTCTGCAAGGAGAAATGTTACTGACCTCTTGGGACTGTGGATGCAGCTAACGCTCGTCATGGCTTGCAGGCTTTGGCCGGTCGCGTTGTTATTTCCATCGGTTTGAGCAATAAGGAGAGACAGGTAGCCATCGATTGGGCTGATGAGGTGGCTTGCCGTCGGTGCTATCAACTGTCTATCAATCGAAAAGCCTCAGTGCCTCTACTCTGTAACATTGAATCATTGGCAGACGAGGGTAAGGAGAAGGCTATGGGCAGCAGCGATAACTTGTAGCGACTTGGCGAGTTGGGCCGCTGGCGTTTCTCCGCCCCTTTCAGCACCTGTGCTGAAGGCTGAAACAATCGTTGGACCGCGTCACCGCCCTGGATTGATCGCTCAGGCTATCTATCTTGTTCTCCACAAAGCGTGGGTGGTTTAGCTCCGTTGGCTCCGTTAGCTCCGCTGTCGAGCTTTAGCGTTCACTCGCGAGATTGCCTTGGCTCCAGTCCATCTGTTGGCACGGTCTGATCTGGCGCTCCATGTTTGCCTGGGGCCAGGTTTGCTAGGTTTGCCAGGTTCGCCTGCCAAGTTCAATGCCAAGCCCCTCCTGATCTCTCCAGTCTGGAGCCAATGGGACCTATACCTGTACTCCGTTCTGTCCATAAAACCGCTTCGAGGTGGAACTGGCAAACTCTGGTTATCAATACGATGTCGGGCAACTTATTACGATGAATCGGTTGCTCCATGAACAAGGGCTCACAGTATTGATGGTTTCCGGGGAGGATCCACTGTGCGCCCGCCAGGCGCCATCAGAACATTGAACACTGAACATTGACGCTACCGCACGCTACCAGACACCCCATTGATTGAGACAACTCATTCATGTCAATTGCAGTCCACCACATGCAAGCACAGCCGATGAAGGGCTCCAAGTGCTGGACGCCCACATGACATCTGTATACATGGAACATTAGACAACAAACCAGACAACTAGACCAGACACTAAGACATGTTGGCTCCTGCCAGTGCCGTTATGATGCTGGCCGTGCTCAGCCAACCGCCCTCGCCCATGGAAACTCAAAAGTCCGAGAACGTTTTGCATTGCGTGCCGTCTTCTTGGACTTGGCGAGGTCTAGCTCATATGGTCTGTGTCTCATTGCTCTCACCCACACTCACACACGCACACGCACGCAGACATGCATACACACTTCGCCCACGCCTGAGAACTGCATGTGTCGCTGACCAGCCTTCCCCTTCGCATCGAGAACCTTTAAATCCCCTTTGCGACCAGCCAACCGACACGACGGGCTGGGGTCACAATTGCTCCGGGCTTCGAAGTCGTCCAAGGCTGCCCCCTGTTGCCCTCGCCATCACGGCACAAGTTGCGACAGGTAAAGCTGACAGAAATGACCAAGATGCTAGGCCCAAGACCCCTCTTACGACGGCCTTCAGGCTTCCTTCGCTACACTATCTTGGTTTTCATCCTACTAGTAACTATCTGGACGTTTCACCGAAGCTCCGATGGCGTACTTCGATTCGACTCAACTCTGATTCGTCCGGCTGGGGAAAGTAACGGCAATACTCATGGCGACCAAATCGTCGACAAGAACCAAGCAAATGATGATTCGAGCTCAGGGCAGCAGTCACCACCAGAGGACAACCCCCATCAAGGGACTGTAGCCGGATCAGAAGGTCGTCATCCTATAGATAGACTTATCTACGATGCACAACATCAGTTTGCGGCCATGACTTCTGGTGAATCAAAAACGTTAGAGGAGGCTGCCCAGGCTTATCGCAAGGTTCGTGGGAGGCATCCTCCTCCCCACTTTGACAAGTGGTTTGAATACGCTCAGTCGCACAATGCTCTGATCGTAGAGGGCTTCTTCGACCAAATATACGACGACCTCGAACCATTTTGGGGCATCGACCCGGCGCCAATGCGCCGCGAGGCAAGCCAGTTTGAAATGACCATCACCGTTCGTAACGGCACGGCCACCACTGGGACCGATTGGATGTGGACTAAGATTTGGCTCAACATGACCAAGACGATTGAGGCTTTGCTTCCAGATATGGACATTGCTATTAACGCCATGGATGAGCCTCGGCTAGTTGTCCCTTGGGAGGATATAAACACCTTTATGGAGAACGCCCGCCATACACGAAAGCTCCCAAATGCGACCCAGGTGGTTGACAAGTTCCATTCTTGGCCGAAGCCAAAGACTGGCTTTTTGGCAGGCGATATTCAAGATAAGAATTGGGAAGAAGACGGTAATTGTCAAACTTTGCTGTCGCTGTCGCGACGCCATCCTTCGCAGAGGCACACACTGACGAGAGTTGAGTAGAGTTCTTTTGGAAAATCGTCCGCCGTGGTTGCCCACCCGAGAGTCTTGCGAGGAGTACAGACCTCCAGAGCTCCTTTGAGGGGCCTCCAACCATTAACAATAGATACGCCGAACCCCATCTTGACGGGGGCTATGTCTCCAACTACACCAAGTCAGTCGAACTTTGCCACCAGCCAGATTTGCAAGGTCTTGAGGGTGTCCTCATACAGCCCTTGTCGACCAAGGCCACCAAAATCATGTTCCCCATGTTTGGCGGCTCCAAGTTGACCGTCAACAACGAAATCCTCCTGCCAGCCCCCATGTACTATTCCACAGAAGAGCGCTTTATCGGCAATGGTGATCAAGGTGCCGCATGGCCGGAGAAGAGTGACAGGGCTATATGGCGTGGCGTTGCAACTGGTGGAAGAAACAAAGAGGACAACTGGCGCGGCTTCCAACGCCATCGGTTCGTCGCCATGAACAACGGCACCAAGGTCGCTCGTGTTGAGTCAGGGGAAGACAAGGCAGAAAATTTTGTCCTTCCAGACAAAGAATACCAAGTCCAGGCCCACACGGACAAGAATATGGGACCCTGGGTCGACGAATTCGCAGATGTTGGATTCATTGACCTCATGTGCAACAATCATGGTCTAGAGAACAAATGCAACTACACTGACTTTTACTACAACCCCATCCCGGGTACCAAGCTGACCGATCAGTTTGACTACAAGTACTTGCCTGACATTGACGGCAACTCATTTTCCGGCCGGTATCTCGGGTTCTTGCGATCTTCGTCCCTCCCCATCAAGTCGACCATCTTCCGTGAATGGCACGACTCTCGTCTGGTACCATGGAAGCATTTTGTTCCCATGGACAACCGCTTCACCGACTACTATGGCATAATAGAATACTTTCGCGGATACAAAGGTCGTGACGCCCACGACGAGTCTGCTGAAAAGATTGCAATGGAAGGCAAGGAATGGGCCGAACGGGTCCTCCGCAAGGAAGACATGCAGATATACATGCTCCGTCTATTTCTCGAATATGCCCGTGTTATGGACGAAGACCGCGAGTCCATGGGCTGGGTGGGTGATGTCGTCAAGAACCCATCACTCGCAAAGTCATGGTCATGGTGGTGGTGAAAGCGGAGTTGGGTTCGATTTGTCGGCGACGTGCTTCAAGATGAAGAATCACTATTATAATACACACTACTCCGTACCGGTTCGGGAAAGCTCTGTACCCATGTCACTCGGTCGATTCTGGTCTTCTTCATATTCCGGGGTAAAGGCGATTGGCGTTTTAGGCGAGGCGAAATCCAACAAGACCTCAACAACCATGTATGACGTTACGCGACGGGCGGGCATGAAACATGCACTATTCCTTTGAAGAATTTTAGAACAGCAATGTATATCCTAGGGGCGTTCTGGGCCTCAATGAGCTTACTATTGCTTATTTCTTCTGCTTGCGCACACCCGTGTTCGCCAGCCCTACAATCACTGTTTCGAAACGTCCACGTCTGGAGTGACGCCCCTGTGTTGGAAGCTCGCCTTTTCCCCCACCGTCTTGCTGCTTTTCTCCAAGTCTACAACTTCCTGAACTTATCGCATAGCTAGCTGGGCCATGTTATCCTACCAAAACTCCGTCGCCGGCTCCCATTACGGACGAAGCATTTTCCCATGCACCTTGGGCCCCATGGCCACTCTACCACCCGAAAGATGGAAGTACCGGAGCGCTTCTTTCGCAACGTTCTTTGTATGAGGAGTTGTGTGTGTGTGTGTGTGTGTGTTCCAAAGGCGCTACTCATCGGTGTCATGCCGGTTCGGACGCTTGCAAAACCAGGGAGTCGGGTCACACAGCTGCACGGCACGAGGCGTTCGTGTTCTTCTTACAAGCGAGGTCGTCCTTGGCATCCTCCTTCTGATGCACAAACGTCGAGTCGTCCTTCTTGGGCATAATGCACCCCATACGGTATATGACCAGCTCTTTGCCGAACTTGTGCGACATGGCGTCCAAGAGGGCCGTTCTCCTGGTCGTGAAGTCCGCGCAGAAGCCGCTCGGCCTGGGGAGGGGGCGGCTAGCACCGCTGTCGACGAGAATAGTGACGTAGGGCATGACGAGGTGGTCGTCGTTGTCGTTGTTGATGCGTGCGTAGATGACCTTGGGTCCGGTGTAGACTGCTCTGTACCCTGGGGCATTGTAAGCTATTTCTTTCCCCCGATGTTACATGAGGGTGATATTTTTTTTATTTTATTTTTTTGGCTTGTGGGATGAGACTCACCCGCTTCTGAAATGTTCTTGGTGCTGACGTCTGCGTAGTTCAAGAACTCGGTCTGCAGAGGGTTGTAGGTGACCCTGAGGAGCAGCTTGATCACCTCGATGAAGTCCCTCTTGGTGCCCTTGAAGCCGGCATTTTCGAAGTACCCCGAGAAGCGAAGCGTCACGTTCGTCATGACGGGCCGCTCGTTATCGCGGATTAGCACTGCGCTCGGGACGGTGATGTTGACGTTGCAGCGGCGGTCGGGGCAGTGGGTGTCGATGAGCTCGACCATGTCCCAGGGCGCCACGTCGATGCCCCAGTGCTCGCGCTGGTCTGTGGGCGATAGGTAGATGCTGCTGATCTGTTTATTGACCCAGATATCCTCGTCGTCGGTTTGCCACTTGCCCGGGCGGTCGGGGAAGAAGTCGTACGGCGTGCCGGCGAGGATGGCGGTGGAGAGGAGTATAAGGGGGAGGAGGCGCATCGTGATGTCGGGTTTCAGGATGGATGGATGGATATTGAATGTTGAATGTTGAATGTTGAATGTTGAAATGGTGTATGGGATGCGAGATGACAATGGAGAGGAACCGAATCTTCTGGAGCAGAAGGCGTGGTTTATGGCGTGGTTACCATAAGTCGTCGCGAAGTTTATGTTCTGATAGTCTGGAGGTTAATGCGGCACATGCAACCACGCTAGGCTGTAGCGGAAACTTCGATTCCTCCTTAGTTCGCTCTGGGCTGTCATGTACTTGGGAATCTCTAAATATTTTACCATCCACGGTCTAGATTACGACTTAGTGCATCTAATCGTGCATGTACTGTACACTTACATCTTAGAGGACCAGCCCAGCGGCCCCGGACGTGAAATCTTCCTCATCTCCGTTTGCATCAACTTCCTCGACGAGCCTCCCCAGCATCTGCGTATAACTCGGCCGAAAAGGCCAACTCATCCAGGCTTCCATAATCTCAGCCCACTGCTCGCCATTCATGGCCCGTACGGTGAGCGCCCCGTTTCCCGTCATTGGAGTACCGCCGCGACTTGGATCCTTGACACTGGGACATTTGGTAATCAGATCACTGAATCCACCCCAGAGACCCCCCATGGCCTTTTCGATCGGTATCAGCGTGTGATGGAACCAGAACCGCAGCATGACCTCGGACATGTCACCCGAGCGTGAGCTATTCGGACCTTGCTGCCTGAAGACGGGATGCATGGCTTTCGGCTGGATGTCAAGCAGGGCCGTCGGTGCATTGGGGAAGAATTCCTCCCCCTTTGCGGATAAAGGTTCGAAAGCTCTCCTGTCCCAGAGAAATGCGGGCGGGGACTGGCGAAAGAGGTGGTAGCTATCTCGGATGCCGTTGAATTCGTTGCGAGTGTTCTTCTTGAGATTGTCAATCTTTTCGTTCCAGGCCGCATTGGCTCGTTCGAACTCGATCGGCGAAGATGTTGCCAACTCTGCTACTGCGTCTCTCTCCTGGAGCAGGGTTAGATACAGGTGTGTTTCTTTCCGTTCGTGGTTTTCACGCCGCTGTAACGCCTTCAGCCGCTTCGAAGAATCAGCAGAGGTGGACAACCCCTGCTCGAGGGCTTCCAATTCTTGCTTGAATGGCCTTGCTAGCGACGGCGGTCTTACACCTGCCAGCTTCTGGCCCAATAACTCCGGCTCTCTCTGCAGCCTCGAGTATATGAAGGTCTCTCGCCCCCTGGGCATCGACAGTCCGGCAGCTTTCATCCGCTCAAGCGTCTGACAAGCCGACTCAATGTTGATCCATTCATCGCGGAGCGCATTGCGGTCTTGCACTTCGGTGTCCAACCCTGCCACCTCATGGATCCATTCACACGACAACTCGGCCTCAAACGCGCTCTTCTTGCGCCTATTTATCGACCGTGGCAGCAGCTTGTACTTATCTTCGTCGTTGACCCATATGAGCATACGTACGAGTCCGTACCGCTGAAAAAGCGTCGACGTACTTATGCTCGACATGAATTGGTACAAAACCATGGAGCTAATGCTGTCGAATCCGTTGTATTGCTTCTTAGGAAACGTGGACAGATTCGCCGTAAGAAGAAGAGTGTCATTACGAGTAGGCGTGTCACTGTGCATAACCTCTGCCTGGGCAGATAAGCGCGTGCGAATCATTTCGAGGAGGTCTTTCCAGACGAACCCGGATTTCGGTATTAACTCGACACTGTCTTTCGATAGGAGATGGCCGAGAAACGGTTTATACAGCTCAGCGTCGAGGTCCATCATGACGTGTTTGCGAGGCTGGAGAAACTCTTGTAGTTTACTACTCCATACTCCTGCGCCGGGGTTCAAATCGATCAGGTCGCATCCTCGATGTCGCTCGAGCGAAGGCCCAATGTACTGGATGATGTCGTCTGTAATCCCTCATTAGATGCCGGAGTTCCAAAGAGACGAGTGTTGGTGATCTTACCGCACAACCCCTCGCTGACTATGTTCACTCGGCGAGGCTCAATCGCCCGAACTGCATCTGCCTTCTTGTGTCCGCCCTTTCTCTTCCACACGCCTATAAGGTCGAGCTGACGCGAAATGTCGCTGGTAACTGAAAGCATAGGCGAGGTTCTCCCCCTTGTTTTCTTCTCTCCGGACACGGCCGCTTTTTCTATTCTTTGCTTTGCCGCTTTCGTCTTGGACGTTGTCTTTGCTGTCTCGGCATTGACGGTCCTCGCCTTCGCAATGGTTACCTTATCACGAGCTTGCAACAAGACTGGCCGAACAGCCAACCTCGCAAGAGCATTGTGGCCATGGCGAAGTGATACCAACATCAAGGATGGATGTTGAGTTTACTTAGCAGTGCAATAGAGTGCTGGCAGGTCCAAATAAACACAAGTGCTGCAGATGTATGACATTTTTAAGCTTTCCCACATAAGTTGAGTCACATTGAAGGGTCCACCCAACCCCCGCCACTGTTGGGCCTCGGAGACGAACATCAAGCCATGATTGATCCGCTGTGTACGGAGTAACTACAGAGTAACGTGTACGGAGTACTGTAGTGCAGTTCTACCCCCCTACACTACATTGAATGAACTCAGCCTCAACAGCACATCAAAGCACAAGCATTCGTTTCCATTGTTTTTGTTTCGTGCCAAGAAATTGAAGAAGAAATTGAATTGGAAAAAAAATAAATCTAAATGTCGAGAATTCATTTAGTCGCGTGCACGCAGCTCTTGCACAGCTGGGCTTCTCACCAAGTCCAGCTCGTGCACGACACAAGCTGGGTGTGTTGACTTGTTTCTACAGGCTTCGGCAGGATAGACCCGGCAACAAAATATCAAAGCCTTCGGAGAACACACCAACTCCCAAGAGAAAAGACCAGTATAAATCTGCAAGCTCGCCAGATGCCCACAAAACTCCCAAGAACGCCATCATGCTATGATATTTGTGTATAGTACCGGAAGCTTTGCATCGTGATTAAGCACCTTCACTCCCAAACTCATTGGTCCAGTCGATTTGCTTCTCGATGTCCTCTTTAGATACGGTAGGGTGCGAATCGTCCAAAGCCATCTCAAAGTCCTTTATCGAGACATCAGGGGCCAGGAGCTCGTCTGAAGTGACACCATCGTAAGTCATTTCGATCTTCTCGGGGTCACCTGGAGAGCATGGCGTCAGCATTCGCTTTCCGTCCTTCGTAACCTATCATTACATGTTAGCAAGCATTTCGATGTTGTGCCAAGTCCGGGTCCAAAACCTACAGCTTTGAAATGAGTAGCCTGCAAAATCTTGCGGACGGGGCGCATAAGAGCATGCTGCACCACATTGGCAATGTCACTTCCTGAAAACCCCTCCGATTTATTGGCAAGGGTATTGTAATCACCAGCCTGCAATGCAGTGTCTGTATCACCAACAGCAAGCTTGAACATTCTTGCTCTACCATTGAGGTCTGGGAGGCCGATGTGCACTCGTCTTTGAAATCGCCGCCGAATGGCTGCGTCAAGTTGCCAGGGAATATTCGTTGCACCGAGGACGAGAATGCCCTTGCTGTCATTGCCAACACCGTCCATTTGGACGAGGATTTCAGTCTTGATACGCCGAGAAGCTTCCGATTCACCCTCGCCACGCGGACCGCAGAGAGCGTCGATTTCATCAATGAAGATAACTGATGGCTTGTTCTCCCTCGCCATAGAGAAAAGCGCCTTTACGAGTCTATGTGAATCTAGTTGTTAGTCTGCGAGAAACTGGTTGGAACCTCTGGAAAATCGGCCCACCTTTCACTTTCACCCATCCATTTGCTCACCAAATCCGAACTGCTGATACTGAAAAATGTACTGTTGGCTTCTGTTGCGACAGCCTTGGCGAGGTAGCTTTTTCCAGTACCTGGGGGGCCGTAGAGCAGAATGCCTTTCCATGCTTGTCGCTTGCCCTGGAACAAGCTGGGAAACTTGATGGGTAGTACGACAGCTTCCTTGAGGGTCTCCTTTGCTCCCTCTAAGCCGGCAATGTCTTCCCACCGAACGTTTGGTCTTTCTTGCAGGATGGCACCGGACAAGGCATTCCTGAGCTTCTTGCTGTCGTCATCCTCGGGAGCTCCTTTGCCTTTGCCGGTGCTTGAGCCGTTTGCACCCATTAACGCTTTCCCGCCGTTTGCGTTGGTGTCAGCCTCGGACTGCAGGAACTGCTTGAGCTTTTCGGCGCGATCGAGATATGTCGCCATCTTCTCTTGCATGGTTGCCTTGAGAGCCTTGTTCTTCTCCCACTTCAGAGCCTTGACCCATAGTTCCATGCTGGACATGTAGAGATCAAAGGCTCTCTGGTATTCTTTGGCATGGTCTGCAGCAATAGCTTTCTGGACCTCGGCGATGGCCCGGTCGCGGAAGTTGGTCGACATGATGGTGTCGTCGTGGTCTTTTGGCGTGCGTTTGCGAAGATCGTCAGAAGACTCAGGATAGAGGCGTACAGGCAAGCTGGTCCAGACGGCGCATGCAACAAAGCTCGCAAGGGCGCTGCTCGAGGGGGCCAAGTATAGATAATCGTAACGACAACGAAGCTGCGGCAGGACGCGAAGTCGGCAGTGAGGCTTGGTGCAGTCGTGGGCGTTGTTTGGCCTGGCAACACCGGAGTCAATCCATTCAAGTCCACATGAGAAAGTGGTCAACGCCAGGGTTAGTCGATTGGTACCTTGTGCTGCTCGGATTGGCGGGGTAACCCGAAGGTAGTTATTGAATGGAGTGAAGTGGCGGCACTGGGCGGCTTGAGAGCTCGGTGGTTGTCTGGTTCTGGTGCTTTTTGTTTAGTTACTGCCGACCACCGTCATAGTACATGGCACGTAGTTATGTAAAAATTCGAGTACTGCGGAACGTTGAAAACTTGTTTCGTAGACTGTCCGATGCACCCAGCTCTGGTAGATTTTTATTCCTTGTCTGGTTACTACGTACTAACGTTAACTAACTATAAGATGCTCACAATTCATTAGTGAGTCCTGGCCAGCCAGTGACCTTTCTTGCCGTTGCCCTCTTGCCTGCGCTTGGTGGGGCAAAAGCCGACCATGTATTTGCACAGATATTTGGAGACTTGTCAGGTTTTGTTTGATGGAACTTGAGACTGACATTTGAACGTCGACGATTTACTTCCTGGGCTCACGCAGGGCAAAGGCGCGATAACACGATAAAAACTACGTAGGTACAGAAATTCCGGAGCATCAGGGCCCCTTCTCTTCAGACAGATACGTTCCACGGTACCCTACGCCATTGACGCCTGTTGCCACTCATCTCCAGTAGCCATGGCCGAGCTACAGGCCAAGCTCCAGACTCTGTCTGACGAGTATCAGAAACTCCAACAAGGTAATACAGAAGGGCTATGGGAGGCTGTGTCCCAGTAAAGACCATGAGGTAACCTAGCACAAACAGATCTACAAGACACCGTAAACTCTCGGCAAAAATTGCAGAGTCAACAGCAAGAGAATGCGGGTGTTTTCAGGGTCGGTTGAGCTGGCCTCACTAACATTCAAACATGATCTAATCTCTAATTTCTTCTATAGGAATTTGAGAAGCTGGGAGAAGATGAAATCATCTACAAACTCATGGGTCCCGTGCTTCTGAAGCAGGACAAGGTTGAAGCAGAAAGCACAGTTAAAGGGCGTCTAGACTTCATCGCAGGCGAAGTGTAAGCAAAACAACCAACAGTACTTTTTGAGAACTGCAACGCATGACTGACTTGGATATTCTAGAACGAGGTTGGAAGAACAGATTAAGGAGTCACAGGAAAAGCTCGAGAAGAAGAAGGCCGAGATTATCCAAGTCCAGACTTCAGCCCAAGCGGTTGCGAGTGGTAAAGCACCTCAACAAGCATAATAGCTTTATATCAGAAGATAAAAATAGAACGTTGGTTCCCAATGGAGATTGATATAGTTTGAATGAGCCGATGAATCTTACGCTTGGCTGAGCAACCGTGACCGTTCTCTCCACGAATCCCGCACGGTGTAGATCAATGACTGTCGAAATCGATGTGATGGATGCAAGTCGCTTTCTGGACAATGGAAATGAAGAGCCACGTGGCCTGTAACAAGCTTTGTGATAGTTTGGACGACACATTAGAAACACATCGTACAGAATCTTCTGGTTTTGCCTGGGACGTATACGTATCATCAAGCAAACTGCGCAGCCGCTCAGGACTACGTACCTTGTTGCAAAGCCCTTCTCGTCAAGGTTCATGTAAGTAGGTAAGTGGTGAGGTCTGTCAAGTTTCATCCAAAGCTTGCCTCAGAAGTCAAACGACTGTGAGTTTCGCATGCGGGAAGTTTCAGAAACCAGTTGGCACATTCAATGGCCAGCCATCCATCCCCCAAAAGCCCAGCCCAGATGAATCAGCGACCCTGAAACTTGCCCCACCAAGAATCAACATCGGAAAGCTGCCAGCCCACGTCGCCAGTCACAGTTGCGGCCACGGTCAAAGCGTCACCACATTCGCAACATTCCAAACTCCTTCCAAGTCTTCCAAGCCCTCCCGAATGAAGGAGAATGCATACAATTCTGCTGTCATTAGTTTGAGCGCATGGCGTCCTGAAGGATTACCCTGAGGCATACTAGCCGAGGCCAGAAGCACCACGACGAACCTGGCTCACCACTCTTGAGCGAACCAAAAAGATGGATGCTGGATCCGGCATGCGACCAACGCGGCCGCAAAGCGTGAAGGAGCTCGTCGCCCAAGCCGAGAACTTCACCTTCAACACGAATATACCGTTTAAGCACTGGACGAGAGCTGCAGAGACACTCTACCAGGAGGTATTTTTGTTCTGTCTGCCGCATTCCACGGTTGCCGTGGTAGATCACCCGGTGTGCCACAGCTGCTAATCAATGCAAAGGCTTCATTCGCTTTATCAGATGGCGACTATGGCAGAGCGTATATGATGCTCTATAGACATTCCGTGCTAGTCCTGAAGTGTCTCTCAACGCATCCCCAGTTCAGAGATCCCGAGAGTCGCAGAGCTTTCCGACCTCTGTCGAAGCGTATTGATCGTGTAATCGCCGATCTTGAAGAAATCAAGCCTATCATTAACGATGAATATATTGAATGGGAGCGAATGGCATCTGCAGACCCAGAAACACCGAGCAAAGACCAGACTAGATTATCGTCAGGTTATGGCGAATTCGCTGCCCGGGACCCAAGCCTTAGCGGCAATGCAACCATTCTGGACGCATCCCAGAATCAAGAACTGGCTGTAGAGTTGGCGCAGAAGGAGCTGACGAGGCGAGACACTGTTCGACAGGCGAACAGGCGCACTCGTGTTTACGGGGACACTATTTTGACCTCTCGCATTAGCGACGGCAAAAGGGTCGACTTGGACTTTCAAACTCAGATGGAAGCTGCTCGAAGAGCTACGGAGTCTTCACGAAAAGATCAATATGAAGGCGAACCCTTGGGGCCAACGGCAGCAGTGCCTCGAGATGTCACGCCACTGTCCTACGCCTATCCGTCAATCTCGAAATCGCGGCCTGTACGGTTTGACGAATCTTTTCAACAGGCGCCGCTACCGCCCAGCTCGCCGCCGCCCAACTTGCCGCCGCCCAGCCGACCCCCCAAAGAGTATATATATTCCTTTTCCAAAGACCCTTCATCAACATCTCGACATGAATTACCGGCCGTTCCTGATAAAGTTCCTGCCACCGCCCCAGTCTCGCCTTCTTCTACGATTTATGAGGTGGAAGGAACCCAACTTCCTTCTTCTCCCAAAAGATCACAGAACGGCCCACCACTTCCCAAGAAGGAGCGGCTAGCCTTTAAACCTGGGGCATATCTCGAAAACGGGGATCCAATCCGTTCCATATTCCTTCCTAGTAAACTCCGAGCTGCTTTCTTGGATATAGCAGCCCCGAACACGAAGAAGGGACTGGAAATGTGCGGAATTTTGTGCGGTTCGCCGGTTAATAATGCATTGTTCGTACGATGCTTGCTCATTCCAAACCAGAAATGCACATCAGATACATGTGAAACAGAAAATGAGAGCGCAATATTTGATTACTGTGCCGGGGAGGACTTGATGGTTCTCGGATGGATTCACACTCACCCAACTCAGACATGCTTCATGAGTTCTCGAGATTTACATACCCACGCTGGATACCAAGTTATGATGCCGGAGAGCATTGCGATTGTGTGTGCGCCCAGATTCAGTCCGTCGTAAGTGTTACCACCCTCTGCATCGTAGGCTACGATTTGCGCTGACAGCTCCTCAGGTACGGCATATTTCGATTGACACATCCACCGGGGCTGGACCATATTCTGGATTGCAGGCAATCTGAAACCTTCCATCAGCACTCGATTGACAATCTATATCGAGAAACGGAACACCCAGATGGCCATGTTTATGAGAGTGAGAAGATGCCATTTAATATCAAAGATCTCAGGTCAAACTAGATGTGTGTACTCCGTACATCTCTGTCAATAATGACAACAGTTGCCAACCTTCTGTCCAAACTACCCGTCCGACCTGAGTGCGATGCATGCTTGCGATCCCTGTTGACATGACAGCAGACCTAGAGGTTGTACTTGCGCGAGTCAAGCAAGATGCATTCAGATGCATTCAGCATTACGAATGGCATTGCATATTACACAGTGTCACTATCATATTGGTACAAGAAGGCTTGGATAATGCATCCATAATGATTTCACATCTATAGGATAAGTTGCAGTGTCCATGCGTCCAGACTCTGTGGACTGAAAGAAGGCTATTCCACCTGCTTCACACTTTCGAGGGAGACAAAAGGGACTTATGAATCCATGCGATAATCCGTACTCTGTATGGTCTTGTACTCCATAGGCGAAGTCGCGTCGTGACCAGTCCCGGGAGACGCCAATACGGTCTTTGGCGACGAAGGATTGTGCTACTTGATGAATAGGAGAGATGTCTCGACCGAAACCTGCATTCATATGTACCGTTACGGAGAAGTCTGAGATGTTTCACACCCACATGGACCAGTTTTTAGGACTACAGATTCCACATTCCGTCCTTGTGGTGCAGATTTTCATCTGCAACGCAACCAACCCGTCCGTTGTCGGCCCTTCAGCACGGAGTACTCGAGTACGTAACCTCACAACTCGCACCCCAGCATCATGTATTATTACATGCATATATGCATACATATGGAGTACATACATACGTACCGTGGTACTGCGATGCGTCGCAGTACTCCATATGTACGGAGTACTCCGTACGAAGTACGGAATCCCATGTTATGAGGAAAAAAGCAAAAATGGGAAAGATGTCAAACTCAAAGTCACATTCGTGGCTGGCGTTAACTATCCCTCCTGCAAGATGCAGACAGGGAAAAACCGTACAGACTCGCGAGGGCTCCACAAACGGGCCAAACGTCGATGAATTGGTCGATTGACAGATTGCCTCCCACTTCGCTTGCATTGAGCTGAGAAGCCATCACGAATCAGGCCCATGGGCTCTTGGGTATTTTCCTTGCGATCCAGCTCCGCGACCCGCTGCCAATCACACGCTCTTTGGACCCCGGGCAGTGGTGCATAGTCATAGTTTGTGCGGAACAATGTGTCATTTCTTGCGAGTCAATTGGTGCTATAAAGTGCCGAGATCAACATGGCTTGCTTGGTATGTTTGTCACTCGGCCATTTGGCGAGTTAATTTTGAGGAAGTACGGAGTACGGAGTATTCAGCACCCTTCTGGTCACGAACAAGTCGAGAGTCACAACGGAAGAGGCCTTAGGGAGTACAATGCGGAACACCTCCTACCAAAAGACACCGTATGAGGAATATATCTATCACATGCTTCACACTTTAGACCTTGAGGTGGAACCAAAGTTGCAACAGACACGGTAGAGGCGTCTGGAAGCTCTCCGATGCTGTGGCCAAACAGGAGAGAAGACGTCGAGGGCCAGGCCATGACTGACAGAGGCACGAGGTATCTGTTTTCGGAAAAGGCTAGTGTGCCTGCAATATCATCATCCAGACCAGATTGGATTCCATTGATGCCACCAGCTTACTCCGTACCTCGTACCTTGTACAGAGTACAAGCTCAAGGATCGAGGTACTGAGATGGAGTCTGCGTCCCTCAGGTTTACAGATGGTCTGGTTTCAATTTGCCAGTCATGGGTGGAAAGTGGTTGGCCCTTCCCAGGCTCGGGTGTGACTTGGGCAGCAGCATCTGATTCCCGAAGGTGACACAACACAATATTACTTGCACTGAGGTGATGGATTCGGTCTTTGGTTTCTTTTCGCACGAGGTGGGGGAAATAGCAGCTGCTGTGGGCTGTCCGGGGTCAACATTCAGGATACCTGCACTGGGGGCCGGGACGACGGCCGTTGCTTGACCAATGTGTGTTCATCGGTCATCGCGGTTGATATGTCTGCCGCACTATGGGTAACCTCTTTCATCTCCGGCATTGGTCCCGGTGCGTTGTGGCTCCAGGCTTGCGTCTAAGAACTAGATAGGCATGGCGTCTGGTGAAGCAGGAGAAGAAGGTGTCATGATTGATTGCTTTGCTCCCCTTGGACGCGGCTCACTTGACGCATTGTCTCAAATCTGGACTACGGCACCGTCTGTTGAACACGGACGAGGTGGTCTCCTTCCGTATATAAGTCAATATCGCCAATCTGGTGCGTCGAACACACCTCTCAACTATCAGCATCATAGTGAAGAAAACTGCCAGCTCATCATGTCTCCTGATGTAGAACACGAAGGCGAGAGCGCCACCAATGGCACGCAAAATGGCATTCACACCAATGGCACACAGACTAATAGTGGTCATCACGACCGAGAAAAGGAAGCCTCTCGAAAAGAGGCGTATCCCACGCAGGTCCAGACATCAGAGAAGAGGAAGAAGACCTCATCCATTGGGGCTCTGATGCAGTTGCGCAAAGCTTCACAACGGCCTCTTCCTACAGAGATGGGAGATGGTACATACAGAAATATCCTCAAGAGGCCAACTCTTATGCAGGATCTCAAGTCGATTGGAATAGGTGGTGAGTCTGTCTCGTATCGAACCACTTCTGGTCTACGCTGATAAATTTCTCCCAGACGTCAAGACGCTCAAGGATATCATCACCGCGAAGCTCAAGCGTGAGACTCTTCAAGATGACAAAACCATGATCATGGAGCGCACCATTCAACTGGTATCTACAATGCCGAATAAATCAAAGAGGCAAGAAATACTTACCAACTCTTTCATTGATAAATTGTGGAATTCGCTTGATCACCCGCCGTTGCTGTATATGGGGAACGAGTTCAAGTATCGTCAGCCAGATGGCTCTCATAACGTACGCAAACCTGCCATCAACCAGTATTGCTATTACTTTTGCATATCAGCTAACACCATCTTCTAGAATCCACTGTTGCCGAAGCTTGGAGCCGCCGGGACTCCATATTCGCGCACATGCAAACCAGGGCCAGCTAACATGGGAGCATTACCTGATCCCGAGGTTATTTACGAGTCTCTCATGGCTAGAGATGAATTCAAGAAGAACCCAAATAACGTTTCTAGCATATTGTGGTATTGGGCGACTATTGTCATTCACGGTAGGCGTCTATATCGGTTCGGGAATCGAGAATAACGGCTAATGAAGGAATCAGATTTGTTCTGGACCAATTCAAAGGACCCCAACCAGAATGACTCGTCATCCTATCTAGATCTCTCCCCCCTATACGGCAACAGCAAGGAAGCTTGTGACTCTGTCAGAACCTTCAATGAGGGTAAACTGAAGCCAGATACGTTCGCGGACCGACGATTGATTGCCAATCCTCCCGGAGTCTGCGTCCTACTCATCATGTTCAACCGCTTCCACAACTACGTGGTGACCAACTTGGCTTCCATCAATGAGGGCAACCGGTTCGCAAAACCTGCACCGCACATGGAAGGCGATGCGCTTGCAGCTGCCTGGAAGAAGTACGATGAAGACTTGTTCCAGACGGCTCGACTGGTCACGTCCGGCCTATACATAAACATCACCCTCGTTGACTATGTGCGCAACATCATTAATCTCAATCGATTGGACACCCAGTGGACGTTGGATCCGAGGCAGGAGATGGGAGTCGCCAAGGGCACATCCAAAGGTGCAGAAAGTGGTGTCGGCAATGTCGTCTCTGCTGAGTTCAACCTGTGCTACCGATGGCACTCTTGTATTTCTGAGATGGACGACAAATGGATTCAAGACTTTTATGTACAACTTCTCGGCGATAACTATGGCGAAATGAACCTCCAGAAGCTGTTTGCGGCGGTCAAGAGATATGAGCTGACCATTCCCGAGGACCCTGCTGAGCGCACATTTAACGGATTTGCTCGTGGACCGGACGGGCGATTCAACGATGATGAGCTGGTCAACGCCATCTCTACAGCCATTGAACAACCCGGTGGTGCTTTTGGGGCTCAAAATGTGCCCCGGATCATGAAGCCTGTCGAGATGTTGGGCATCATTCGAGGCCGCAAGTGGAATCTCTGTGGCCTCAATGAGTTCCGGAAACACTTTGGACTAAAGCCGTACGACACCTTCGAGGACATAAACTCCGATCCTGGTGTTGCAGACAGTCTCAGAAACCTGTATCAGCACCCCGACTATGTTGAACTGTACCCCGGGATCGTTGCCGAGGAAGGCAAGGCACCCATGGTACCAGGTGTAGGAATTGCTCCGACTTATACCATCTCTAGAGTCGTGCTCTCTGATGCTGTTTCTTTGGTCCGTGGCGACAGGCATTATACCACTGATTACCATCCTGGTTACTTGACACAATGGGGATACAACGAAGCAAATTACGACCTGGAGGTCAACAATGGCTGCGTGTTTTACAAGCTGTTCATCCGGGCCTTCCCCAATCACTTCAGGTATAACTCGGTCTACGCGCATTACCCCATGGTGACACCGAATGAGAACCGCAAGATTCTCACAAACATCAACCGCGTGGAAAGCTTCGACTTTAATAGACCCGTGTTCGCCGCTCCGCAAATAAGCCTTGATTCATACGGAGCCGCCAAGCATGTCCTCACTGAGCAGGAAAAGTACAAGATAGTATACGAAGAAGCGTTCCGGTTTCTCGCAGGCACTTCTGGCGCCAAGTCTATGCTTGCTGGCGATGACTCTGCTCACTCAGAGCAGCGCAAGATGATGCATTCTTTGCTATACAAAGACGGTTGGAAGGCTTCGGTCAAGGAATTCTATGCCATGGTCACGAATCGACTGTTTGTCGAGAAGTCATACAAGATTGCAGGGATGAGTCAAGTCGACGTTGTTCGTGATATCGGCAATCTGGCTCACACACTTTGCCGCGAGGATGTTCAATCTGCCTTTGAAGTCGACTGAGAACCCCAAGGGGATCTTCTCGGAACAAGAGCTGTACAGCGCTATGGCGACTTTATTCGTCTGCGCCTTTCTGGACTTTGATCCCGTCAAGTCGTTCCCCATGCGACAGAAGGTTGAGGACTTGGCTGAGCAACTGATCAGAGTCGTAGAGAGAAATGTCAAGCTGACCAAGACTCTGGGCATCCGAGGCCTCTATACGGGACCTGCTCCCAAGAGCGATGGCCTATCTCAATACGGTGTCAATCTCGTCAAGGCACTATCTAGGGCCGGACTCAGCGCACATGATATTGTGTGCAGCCATATTCTGCCCATTGCTGGTGCCATTGTGCCCAACCAAGCCCAGGTGGTAAGTTGACTGTTGTCTCAAGCTGGTAGTTATTCTGTTACAGACGAGATACTGATGGCTCCTGAAACTGTAGTTTGCCCAAGCCGTCGACTGGTATCTCTCGCCGGAAGGGCAGCAGTACTTACCCGAACTACAACGCCTGGCCGCCGCCGAAGCAAGCGAAGACAACGATGCGCTCCTCCTGGGATACGCCATGGAAGGCATCCGCCTGGCCGGCACGCTTGGCTTCTTCCGCAAAGCTGCCGCCGCAGACATTGTCCAAGAGGATCATGGGCGCCAAGTCCACGTCGAGGCCGGCGACCGAATTTTCGTCTCGCTCGCCTCGCTAGGTCGCGAAGAAGCCTACTTTCCTGAGCCAACCAAGGTCAACCCGCGACGGCCGATCGACTCCTACCTGCACTACGGCGACGGACCGCATGCTTGCCTGGGTAAAGAGGTCACCTATGTTGCCTTGGTCGAGCTGTTCCGTGCTCTCTTTAGGAAGAAGGGCCTGAGGAGGGTCCCTGGACCTTTGGGGGAGCTGAAGAAGGTTCCTCAGCCAGATGGGTTCTATTTGTACATGACGGAGGACTGGGGTGGTGTTTCGCCGTTCCCGACGAGCTTGAAGATTACTTGGGATGAGGAGTAAGGCGGAGGCAAAGGATGTAACTTGTGATTATTTTTCGCTGTTTTCTTTTTGACCTTTATGTAACGTTTACCAAATTGTGTTACTATTAATGAAAACGCGTTCCATATGGCATAGAGGGGAGGGAGTAGGGGTAGGGCAGTTCCTATCCACAAACAGGCCTCTTCTGAAACGAAGGTTAAAAAAAAAAATAAGAATCTATTTTCACTGGAATGTTTCGAATACTAAACCATCTGCCTTGGTAAGGGAGCTGTATTCTTCTCATGGACGCCATGGGCGGTCATTGTGTTATCCCCTTGAGCGGCTGGGGGTGCCGACTAATGGCGCGTTTGCGCCGTGACTCGCATCGAAGCTGCTCGTGGCCCAGCCATTGAGCAAGTTGTAGCTGCTCAGTGGCGATGTGCCGTGAAGCGTCTCGTAGTGACGCCTGCTGCCACACTCGGTCTGGTCGTATACGTGGGCACACTTGCCCTCCAGCAGCAGAGCGGCGACTTGGGACCCTGCCTCGATGCCTTCGAACCAGGCTCCGTGGAGGAATCCAAAGTACTCGGCGCTCGTGGCCTCCCCTGCGAACCACAGCCGGCCGGTGTTTGCCCGCAGGTTCTGGTGCATCTCGAGGGTGGTGCCGATGGGCCAGTTGGAGTAGCTGCCGTAGGACCAGGGCGTCTTTGTCCATCGAGGATACGCAAAGGCCAGGGGCTCGGGGACCGTCGCGTTGGGGAACATCTGCCGCAGCACCTCGAGTGCCTCGTTCTTGGTCTGCTCGTCTGTCTGCTGTTCCACTCGGTAGGACTCGTCTCCTACGACGGTGGCGAACAGGATGTTTGAGCCCGGCAGGAAGCCCTCCGTCGAGAGGGACTGCCAGACCGGGTAGTAGCCGCGCCTCGTGGGGGATGCGTAGAGGAAGTACTGGGCGTCTTTGGGCCAGAATGTCTCGTTGAACTGCATGAAGATCTTGGTGTAGGTGCCCATGCTGAACTTGCGAATGGCGCCTCGCTTCCACTCGGGGAGCTGCGGGTTGAAGGCGACGGCGTCGTTTTGCAGGACGCCCAGAGAGAAGGTGCAGATGGCGTAGGCGGCGGAAACGCAGGAACCGTCACTGTTGTGAATGGTCACGCCGTGGTCCGAGTAGGTGATGCTCGTCACCTGGGTCTTGAGCAGCAGTCTGTCGTCGTCGTCGTCGTCGTTGAGGAATGTGGCTGCCTCTGCTTCGATGATGTGTCTGTAGCCTCGGGGGTCGATGACGAGGTTGTTGTCCTCGCCAAACTGGTGGAAAGTGAGGTTATCGCTGGCCGCGCCGAAGATCAGAGACGAATCCTCCGGACTCAAGGCGGCCTCCCAATCTACACCGGATCAACAAGTCAGTCTTCTTTCGATCAACCTGAGCCGGCTGGGGCCACGACGGCCACGCACCCCATTTCCACCATTCGACTGCCTGTCTCTTCATGTCGCTGTGTCTTGGGTTCCATCCGGCCATGGCGAGGCCGGCGCGTGCCGTTTCATCTTGGATGTTCTCGGCGAGCATACGACCGGCTCTGACGGATGCCTTGGTCCCTGCAGCGTCGTACTCGTCGAGAAGCTCTCTGTAGTCAGTGTACCCAGTTTCATCGTATGTCAAGATGGAGCTGTAGTTGGAGTAGACAGTCTCCAAGCTGTGTTTCTTGGCCTGGGGAGGAGGAGGTAGGCGTCAGCTCAACAATGACATGGAAACTTGGCGGATGTTGTTGGCGGATGGCGTTTGCTCTTACCAGGGTCCAGACAGGATTCTCTATGATTCATGTTGGCATTTTCCAGTGCAGGACGATGGGAGGGACGACGTACCTGGACCGACTGGGTTTCCAAGACCTTGAACCTGATTCCGTCTATTCAGCTCAGACAACTAATCGGGAAGCATCAGGCTCTTCTTACATACCCAATTTGCTCCAAGCTCAACCACATATGGCGAGCCATCCCTTTTTGTGCCAAAGTTCGTCTGCGTGGCACGGCCGCCTATTCGATCATTGTACTCTATGATGACGAAGTCGGTGATGGAGTTGTTTGAAAGTGCTTGCTTTTTTGCCGTGTCAGTCTGGTTGTTCCCGCCACGGCTGTTTGCATAGACGAGGAATTATATCAAGCTTACTGCCGCCGTAATACCAGCCATACCGCCACCCCTGAAGATTTGTAAGTGCCGTCGAGTCGGTAATCCATTCGTTGACGGGGGGACGCAAGCCATCAACTTACAAGATGGCAACGGTGGTTTTCCTACAAGCCGCATTGTCGGCATCAGACCTCGCGACATGGGCATTGGCCGACTGAATACCAACTGCTGCTGCTGCAATGGAGAAAAACGCGGCAGAATGTTTCATGTGCATTTTTGGCACGCCGTGGCAGCTGAGGTCAGGCTAAAAGGGTCAAGATACAGGGTGAACGAGTTCAGATTAACCGGACAAACGGACACGATGTACACCCTTATGTCTATTTTCCTCTTCCGAGTACGGAGTATATGCAAAGTGCTCCAATGTACGGAGTAGTCCGAGCTACCAAAGTGTTTCTTGTTGCACCACTAAGACATCAACTTATCCCTGCTTGGTCCTGCATCACCTGCCGCTCATGTTCTTCGCAAAACCCGGACTATGGATCAGCCCAATCCTGAACTGGGATCCGTCTCGCGCAAGGTGTGATTCCGGTCTCCTACTAGCCCTGACGCAGAAAATTCGAAATTCCGACCTGCCAAAGGCGAGTTGCAGTAACTTACATCTTGCATGTGGAGTACCAGTGAGGAGGGAGGCACATGCAGCTTGCAGTGTCGGCATTGAGAGGGAATGTAGGGAGTAAGCTTCGTCAATTGAGCCTTTTCACAGGCATTTACGCGGCTCTAGCTACACGTGTATGTGTAGCTTCAAGACACCTCATCACCAGCAGAGATTGCCTGATGTTCCATGAAGGGTATGAAGGGTATGGGGACCTTGCATAAAAATATACGTTGGTCCGTACAGATTGGAAGGCGCCAGAATTACACGCGTTATGCAGGAGGCTACGGAGTAACTACTCCGTAAGTCTGTCTGCATCGCAACGCGATCGACCGCACCACATCGTGGTAAGACTTCTTTCTCTGTGACACGAGGCCACATGTTGCCTCCATCATGCCAAGACAATGAACATTCAACACTCCTCCTCCGCCGGGCCAGATTGTAGGCTCCAATACTCCAAGCCCGTTCTGATGTGGAATTAAAGCTTGCTGAATAGGACCAGAAGCGTAAGCGGGCCGAATGTCCACTTTCCCCGCAACCGATTGGAGTTACATCGTCCTCGTAGCCCGGATGACTTTCTCGATATCAACTCGATAGACAACCGCCATCATCGCCCCCGGCAGATGTGGATTTACTCTAACGTTAGCCCTTGCTTCCCTGCCTTCCAGACTAACTAATTAACTTGGTTAACTAGTTAGTTACTCCGTACTTCGTACACTGTTATCCCTGGCGAAGATTGTGGATGCATGGTCATTGACTCATTGGGTCGAGCCGGCCAGGTCCATCGAACCATCATCTTCCCTTACTTCCATGCAGACTCATGTGGTACTCATTCGAGTAACTACTTCGCCCGCTCTACGTCCAGGTCGGGACGGCCCCCGAGATTTATCCTAGCTCGGTTCTCCGCGCACGCCCGAGGTTGGCGTTGAGAATCCCATCCATCTGTGTCTCGGGTTCGATTGCCTTCGGCAATCGTTCGTCATGAGTTTCTGTTTTTACTCAACTGAGATCTTGCACACGCTGCAGGTATTCTGAAGAGAGACACGGAAGCGCAACCATGAAGGACGAGTACGAGCACGAAGATGACGCCCAACTGGAGGCCATGGGCCACAGGCCCGAACTAAAACGAAACTTTTCCACATGGTAACTAAGTGCCTTCTAGGCCTGAAAGAAGGAAAGCTGATTCGGGAGTCACGCTCTACTACAGGTCCATGCTGGGCTTGGCCTTTGCCGTGCTGAATGTCAGTGACAAGCCGTGAAACACGGAATGGTGAAAACCCCTCTCGGCATGAAGCCGAAGCTGACGACGAGTTGCGAGTAGTCTTGGACAGCTCTGTCCGCAAGTCTTTCCGTCAGTCTGACTTCTGGAGGGAGCACCAGCATCATTTGGGGTAGGTGGTATCGCTTGCATTTCGAGACTGGCCGTGGCTAACACAGGATGCATGCAGGCTTGGTGACGGCAGGAATATGCAACTTGTGCATTGCCGCCTCGTTGGCCGAGTTCTTATCTGCCTATCCAACGTAAGTCCATTGGCCTGTGCATCGACATTGACTCGCGTGATGGTACTTATTGGCTGTGTAAGCACAGGGCTGGGGGCCAGTATCACTGGGTCGCAGGTGAGTTGAGACTTCTGAAGCGTAAAGGATTCCTCTACATTCGTCATTTCGGACTGACAATCATCCAGTGGGTACGGAGAATCTTCCGAGGGAAAACCGTTGACGTTTCCAACTAACATGTGAATAGTGTCTTGGCCCAGATGGGTTCCCATCCTGTCCTGGATCACCGGCTGGATTAACGTTGCTGGCTGGGTACGTCCCGGTGTAGTCGTCTCCCTGCTTCGCGAAGCTGACCATTGGGTCCAGATTGCCTTGGTAGCCACCAATGCGTTGCTGTCTAGCCAGTTGATCGTGGGAATCATTTCAGCGCTGCATCCGGTATGTCTTGGGGACACTCTCACCGATTATGCTACCGCTAACGACGAGCAAGGCCTATGATGCGCAAAGATGGCATCAATTCTTGATTTACATCGGACTTACTTTGCTTTCGTTCGTAATCAATGCCTCCATGAACTCGCTCCTCCCTCTCATTTATCATGGTGCTTTCGTGTGGTCCATTGGCGGCTTCGTCATCGTGTCCGTCACTGTCTTGGCATGTGCATCACCCGACTTTAATTCGGCTTATTTTGTGTTCTGCGATTTCATAAACCAGACAGGCTGTAGGTTGGGGTGTGATGAAGAGAGTGAAATGTGAAACTAATGACTTCGCAGGGCCGGACGGTGTCGCCTGGTTGCTTGGTGTGAGCTCCTTGCCCGTGCCTTCGCTTGTAGAACCTCTTGAGCTGACTTGGTATAACGTTAGCTTCTTCAAGGTGGGCTTGGTGTCACTGCCTTTGTAAGTATGCATTTCTTGGTGTATGACGGCCAAATGGGCTTACAGCGAAATGATGTAGGATGCGGTCGCACACATGATTGAAGGTATACAAAATTCAGGCTACACATTCGTCACACTCCTTTTCTGACGATGAGAGAGAGTATAGAGATCCCTCATGCTGCTTCCGAGGGACCTAAAATCATGGTAGTTTGCGTGGGAATCGGAACATTGACTGGTGCCATCTTCCTCATTGTCCTGTTGTTCGTCTCCGGCAATATCGACGACGTTATCAGCTCCAGTGCTGGTCCTCTTCTTCAGATCCTGATCCATGCGACAAAAAGCAATGCCGGAGCTATCTGTCTACTAATGTAAGCATTAATGAAGTTGTTCCCGTATCAAAACGTGCTAACTAAACTCACCGCAGGCTACCACTGGTGTGTCTCATCTTTGCCACACTCAGTGTAATGACAACCAGCAGCCGAATGATCTTTGCATTTTCAAGGTATGAACGCACCTTACTTTTTCATGACATTGCCACGAGTTGTTTGGCTGAAAGTGGTGCGAGACAGGGATGGTGGTCTGCCTGCCTCGAAATTATTCGCCAAGGTCCATACGAGACTTGGACTCCCTTTGAACGCCCTCATCCTCACGTCGGTTATTGTGATCCTGTTTGGTCTCATATTCCTAGGTTCAACGAGGTACACCACTTTCTCTGCACTTCTAGGAAACAATTGCTGAAAATTTACAGCGCCTTCAACGCCATCATCTCAGCCTCCGTGGTGGCCCTTGATCTGTCCTACGCAATGCCCATTGCAGTGAACTTCCTCCAGGGTCGCAACGCGCTGCCAGATCGAAAATGGAAACTACCAAGGTGGTTAGGGTGGTTGGCCGACTGCATTTCACTGTCCTATATTTCCCTGACAACGGTCTTGTTCCTGTTTCCTCCAGGACTCCCCGTGACCGGCAGTAATATGAGTAGGTCGCCTGCCAACGTACTCGATCCAGTGATTCTAACTGCACTCTCAGACTACTGCATTGTTGCATTCGCCATCATAATCACCATATCCGTGTTCCAATGGATAATAGATGGGCGAAAGAACTTCACAGGCCCGCGAGTGAACCTCATTGCGGAGAGCGCGGAACGACCTCCGAGCCGGCCTTGACTTCTTAATCCCCACCGGGATTCTTGGCGCATGGCATAGTTACTCCATGCGTGATGAGTTATCGTCGAGCCGTATGTTCAATAGAGACTGTAGCACGCACCACTCGGAAGGACACATTGGCGGGTGTACAAGTACAACTTGATGGCGGGTTGCGTGGGACACAGTCTTGTGCCACTGCGTCATAATGTGACATCAGCGCAGTAAGATGCTTCAGGCTGTGGGTGTAGTAAAAACGTGTTTCCACTCGGTAGATGCTGCAATACAACCCATGAAGCGCCGAACCATGTACATCGGGCAGATATCCCCAGATTCACTAGTCCCTGACGTTGGGTGAAAAGAAGATGCGGGCCGCCGGCATGCCCTGTATCCCACCCAGAAGACATAAAAGGGGTTACATGGAAGCATGGGGTATATCTTGTTGACTGCGAGCAATCCGAAGAGGACTGGGTATCGCCATGGATTCAGACTGGTGCCAGGGGTTCCCGCACGACGCTGTGCTGGTCAAGCTTCTCGAAGTGAGCAATCTCAATTCCACACCCGAGCCCATCATCTATGATGCCTACGGTCTAGAAAAGACCTATGCCGAGCTGTTGGGGGATATTCTGGAAACCCGCGATAGGATCCGCAGAGCCGTCTCGACGTCTAGTCTTGACGACCGTGGATTTTTTCTTGAAGCCGCGCCGTATACGGGATATCTCGGACTGTCCGGATACGAGTTTGTCGTCGCCTTCTTTGCCACCAGAGCTCTAGCTGGTGCATGCATGCCATTTGGTACAGTGCGCCCAGAAGAGATTGACGAGACACATGCTCGTGGCTAATAACGATTCTGATCGTCACAGGATCTCGCATCTTACCGCGAGAAGCGCACTCTTTCCTCGTCAGCTCAAAGGCATGTGTCCTGCTCGTTGGTAAGCACAGAGTAGATGAAGGGCAGCGGATCAAGGAGTACAGCCAACGGCACGGCCACAACTTCCAAGTCGCTCTTATATCGAGCGATGCGCCCCCTGCGGCAGCCAACTCGATCACCGTTGACAACTCCATACTGTTGGATGACGGCGGCCCGGGCTTCGTCATTTTCACATCAGGAACAACAGGTCCTCCTAAAGGAGCGGTTCTTCCAAGAAGATGCCTCTCCTACCAAGGAGCAGCTACCCCGGGTAGCGCGACCATCTGTGATCGGCCGCCTCACTGGATCGGAGGAGCTTATCCCTTGCTGGAGAGCACGCTCATCGGTCGTCGTATGTACGTGCTCAAGAGCGGTGCCACGGCCTCGGCGATATGGGATGCCTTTAGAGCCTACAAAGTTGATCACATGGCCTTCACGCCGGGCATGTTCCGGCGGATGAAGCAGGACTACCAGGATCGAATATGCAATCTGCCGCAAGATGAGCAGAGGCAGTACATAGAAGGAATTCGGAATCTGAAAACTGCCTGGCAAGCCGGAGGTATGCCTTCCGAGTCGATGCTGGAGTTTTGGAGGACCATGATCGGGAAGCCCATCGTCATGAAGTATGGCTCAACGGAGCTTGGTGGATTGGTGACGGAACATGACGGACTGTCGACGATCAAGGTGCGTATGAACTCTGAGTTTCGCTTTCTGCCGTTCCGGTACACTGATCGGGGTGAAAATTGCAGTACTCTGTTGGAAAGCCGTATGAACACGTTGATCTGAAGCTGTCCGACGGTGACAGCGGCACCATTTTTGTGAGATGCCCACAGATGATGACCCAGTATGTTCAGACTGCACGCACTTCGATCATAAGCCCGGCACGAGTGGCTAACAAGAAAACCCGCTCAAGCTACATCGGGAGCGAAGATGCCACGAGAAAGGCATTCGATAGTGAGGGATATCTTGACTCGGGGGACTTGGGTCACTTCCAGAACGGCGAGTTGGTCTACGATGGGCGCGCCTCCAACGAATGTACACCCATCTCCCCCTGAACAAAACGTTATTATCTTTGCCACTGACGAAGTTCGACTCCCTAGACATATTCTTTAACGGGTATCGAATCCCCATATTGTCGCTCGAGCACGCCCTCGAGGACCTCCCCTACGTATCAGAAGGCCACATCGTCGCGGTTCCAGACCACGAGTCCAACGAACTCTGCGGAGTGCTCGCTCGCGTACAGAACACCGACGACGGCGAAAAGGTCAACTTGGCGAGGATAAGGGCTGACCTTAGCAAGGACCACCCAACTTACAAGTTGCCCGTTTTGCTGCGCATTTTGCGCGACGATGAGGACGTGCCTGCCACCGTGTCCACGAAGACCATGAAGAGGCAGGCTGCGAAGAAATTCTTCCTGAAAGATGACTACTGGTCCGTTGAGAGCCCGACGCCTGGCGTCGAGTACTGGAGCGAGCCTGAGGACGAAGAGCACACGGGCAAGACGTGGGATTGGGCTGGACTGCAGCGATGAGAAACGGGGCGAAGGAGTTGCGTGTACCAGCCATTGCGCGTCACGGACACGTGCTCCAAGTTGTTTGTGAAACTATTTCCGCTCTGTCGTATACCATTGCCAATGCAGGACGCTCCTTTCGGCTGGTCAGGTGGAACGTCGGATTATTATTCGATAGTACCACAGCAATGAAGCATAGCTAATATCCTGCACAAAATGACATGGTGCTCGTAGGGTTTGCGGGCCCGTATGGAATCGTATGCTCTGTGACCATACGAAGTGGTAACGTGTTGCTGGTTGCTAAGCCTCCCCCACGAAGGAGACGGTCTCTTGCGCCTGTGGCAGGCATGTTCCATGAACTTTTGAGTGCTTGACCTTGTTTGCTATTTATGTACTTCAAGAAAGGCTGGCACCAGTACTCCAGTTTGAGCATGAGTATGAAGTTACTCCGTAGCATGGCGCAGAAACCGAGCATCGCAGAGCTGGGTCAAAAGTTGTCGACTCGCGATAGTTGAATAGCGAGATACTGGGGTTCAGGCGAGTAAATAGTTAGGCTTTGGTCATCTTACATATGACTGAATACGCCAGCTTCTGCAATCACGTTCAAAGACTAGCCACACGTGTATGTAACAACCAATCCATAATGCATTGGAGAGAGCTGGACCGAAGACATGAACCGGGGGAGCTAAGCGCAACACCCAACAGCTACTGTGCCATCTTCTCATTCTAGCCTTGCGCATCTCAGGGGCAAGACAACGCAGCATCTGCATGGCGGCTAACAATGCAGACGACTTCGAACGAGGCAAGGCGGAAAGCGGCAGGGTCACCCAAGGAATGGGCATCTGTATTCGACCCGATTCGGCAACATCTGAGCCGCCAGTGCATTTCGCGATGAACTGGACATGGCTAAGGGACTGGATCTTGACCGCAAGTTCGTGTTATTTTTGTGCTGTCCTTATCCGTCGCTGGCGGTCTGTCTCGGGGCTGATATGTCTATGAGAAACTGATTAGTGTGAACATGGGAGTTAAGAGAATGTAAGAGTGTTGTGGAACTCCATCACCTTTTTTAACTCGTGATCATCATCATCATCATCATGCAATCTACGGAAAAGAGCAATTATTGGCTGGACCGCGGTAACGTCACATCAGATGGCAGGAGCCCCCCCCCCCCCCCCCAAGGTTCCTACCCCACAAGTCCCTCCATTACCGCAGCGAGGACAACAAATAAATTAATGCGCAAAGCTTTTCGCAGAACCTCATGCAGCTATCTACTTGAGCCGGGGTGGCAATGTTTGCTCTGCAGACCCCAGTTGCCCATCTTGCCCCGTTCACAGAATATAGCCAGAATCTTCAAGGCCCAGCTGTGGCTCTCACCGCTGCATTACAATAAAAGGTGGCCGATGTTACCGTCCATCCATCTGTCTTGCTCGCTCTCTACCTCGTTCAAACTTCCAAGACCGAGTATATATCCACGACCGCAGAAATGGCCCGCCTTGTACTAATCGCAGCCCTGGCCTCGTTTGTTCTGGCCAACGCCAACCCATCCAATTGCGACCCCGAAGTCCCCTCGGTCACCGTCCCAGCGTGTTCCCACGGCGTGGGCACGATCAAATATGATAAGACCGTTCCGGACCTGAAACCCTTCCCTCGCACCCAGGCCGATCTCTGCTACACCGACACACACCTGGACATCAAGTTCACCGCCCACGAAGAGGTCAACTTCTACTCCAATTCCTCTCAGGGCATCAATGGCGATATCTGGGAGTACGAGGTCATGGAGGCCTTCATCTACAAGGGCACGGACAACCCGCAGACCTACCTCGAGTTCGAGGTGAGCCCCAACAATGTCACCTACCAGGCCTTTGTGTACAACCCGTCCAAGGTGCGCGCCGACGGAGCCCCTTTCGACCATCTCTTCGTGCCAGACCCAGCTGCCGATGGCTTCAGCGCCGTGACCAAGCTCAACAAGCCCGAGAATCTGTGGGTGAGCGACGTCAAGATCCCCCTGGGTTTATTCAACATCGACAGCGGCAGTGCCAGGGGCACGCAGTGGAGGATGAACTTCTTCCGAACTGTCGTCAGTCCCGAGACGTATCCTGATCAGGGTCTTGGGGCGTGGAGTGTACCCAACAAGGCGAGCTTCCACATTACTCCTTATTTTGGCAAGGTGACTTTTGTGTGAGTGGTTACTGCGGTGGTCTGTAATTAGAAAAAATATACACTTCTTCTACATGCCGGGTAGCCGTACTGAACAATCTATGAAATCGCAGCTCGATGCCAGCTGTTATGGAGCAGCAATTGCCGTGACTTACTATGTATATAATGTCCAACGCCAAACCTTGCCTTCAGATGCTGCGCCGCTTGGCTACGCACCTTGACCTAGGATTCAGCCCATCTCGGACAAACCTTGGCCCGATTCGGCACAGGATATATCTATGCTCCTGACTCCCGACATCGACAAGACACAAACGGCGCATCCAGTAGAGCTGACAGGTCGCAACGTCTGTCCCTCCTCGAATATATATCCGCCTCACCTCATTGGGAAGATATGCAGCCCAGACAGCTACCCACTCCTCCTCACAGCAAAGAAGTAGTTGCCGACCTTCTCACCGCCGCGGACCTCTTTCCACCCCAGTCCGGGAACATACACGACGCCCATGACCATGGGGCTGTCCCACCCCTTATCCAGGAAGAAGCGCTGCAGCTCGTCCTCATTGACGTACTTGTTCCAGTCGTGCGTGCCCGGGGGCACAATGCGCAGAAGATGCTCGGCGACCAGCTTGGTCGTGAACCAGCTCACCCAGGTCCTCGCGATGGTGCTCATAACGAGCCAGCCGCCGGGCTTCACGAAGGGCCGGACACGTTCCAGGAACGGGCCCGGCGCGTCCACATGCTCAATGACCTCGAACAGGCTGACGATGTCGTAGGCGTCGCCGGAGCTCGGGGGCGCCGGGAGCTGCTCGATGGAGCTCTGCTCGTAGAAGAGCTTGCCGGCTAGCGACGGGTCTTTCTTCGCGTGCGCCTTTGCGACGGCCAGGACGGACGGCGTCGGATCAATGGCGGTGACTCGCTTCGTCGTGGGCAGTCGTGCGGCACTCTCGGCGAATATGCCGCCTCCGCATCCGATGTCGAGGTAGCTGAGGGATGCCTCTTGCAGGCGCGAGGCTGTCGTCTCGGGCTGGGACTGGAGACAGACTCGGATGAAGTCTTGTCGGACGGGATTCATCAGGTGAAGTAGACGCGAAGAACCGTGAGGATCCCACCATTCGGAGGCGAGGGCGTTGAAGTGAGATACTTCTTGGGGGTTGACGGAAGAGAAGGTTGAGTGCCGTCGCCGAGGTCTGCTTGGTGCGAGCCTCAATTGGTGCTGGTATGTGTGCAGGGACACAGGTGCCGCAGCTGCACTTGGTCGCGACAGTCTGTGAAGGCGGCGGACCGCCCTGGAAGTTGTCATCATCGGGCAATTGAGCCTGCGTCGTCAAGAGCTGTTGTTTGACTTGTGATGCGCGGTTCCGACACTTGAGCTCCAGATATATTGAACCAGGCTGGATGAGGACTAGCAAAGGTTTGGCCTTTGGACCCACTTCCCGTCCATGGCAGGCCATTCCTTGTGAGCCATCATTATGACAAGACAGGCTGACAAGTCAATGTAAGCGATCAGTGGTATTCTCGAAGACAAGAGAGTGTTCTAGTCGTCCAGGATGGCGCTGCAATCAATGCAATATCATATAAGCCCGGGCTTTGGCGCCGAAGAGCCGTCCTGTCGCGACCAGTAAGTACCTAGGTACTCCGTACTTGGTCGCTCACACGATCGGCAAGTTGGGAAGAGGGGAAAGTGAAGAAGAAGTCAGAGAGTACGGAGTAAGAGATTCAACGTTGAGACTGGTCAAAAGAGGCGTCATCCAACCAACTAACTAAGTTACGTGCTCACGGGAGACGGCTCAGGAAAACACACGCGCACACACACACACACACACACACACACACACACACACACACACACACACACACACACACACACACACACACCAAAAAAAAAAAAAAAAAAAAAAAAAAAAAAAAAAAAGAAAAGAAAGAAAGAGGCATCGTCAAGACCCTCGGTCGATGTGCCAAGACCCCAATCCAAACATCGGGGGCCTACTTGGGGGACTTGACGTTTCCGTGAGGCCCATTTCGGAGCCATCTGGCGACCTGCGGCAAACTCTCTCTCGTCGGGCACACCGGGGAAGACTGGAGAAGCATCCACCGTTGGAGACCGCCATTGCAAGAGAGAGTGAGGAGACGGAGGCGTCAGGTCCTCGTGTTTCCGCTTCCGATGGAAATATGTTTCAAGCTGTGGACGGCGACGGACGGCGACTCATGGCGCACGCGCGCGGAAACTCCGTACTACAGGCAATATGTTATAAGCTAGCCGCAAGCCTCCGTCCGCTGTGTAGCAGAATAGCAGCGCCCAGGGGGAGAAGGTGGGAAAAGGAAGGAGAAGATTGAATCGATTTGGTTTGGTTTAGGATTTGTGCGAAACAAGGCCCCCTAGCTCATGCCGCGAAGCCTGTGCTGTGATCTACATGGCAGACGGAGTCGGAGCCCGCAATGACTCGGCAGTCCATCTTCACATGTGGTGCTGTTGGCCGCGGCCACGCCCGGCCAGTGCAAATGCCAAACGCAGCCCCAGGCTGGTTCCAAGCCGCCGGACGGCCGACTTGGCCCGCAGACTTCTGACTGAGCCTCGAGCACCTCGTTTCACCCGGACCCGCCGTCCTTGCTGACGCCGCGCCGTCCCCCCCCCCCCCCCCCCCAGCCCAGTCAGTGCCAATTGACCCTTCAAACTCTGCCGGATGCCATGACTTTCCCCCATTTGACTCAACACCACGCCGCGTCCCTACACGGAGACCCGGAGAGCCAGACCCCTCAACCTACGCTCGGGCACTTGGGCAACCTTTGATTGACTCAAGCGACCAAGTCGACGAGCCCGAGGGCGCCGCCTAAAAAGGCCTTGCAGTCCTCTCTTCCCATCGCCGAAATCTTCATCATCACAAGCCAACAATCACAAACCATCCACCACCACCACCACCACCACCACATAAAATCCTCCCAAACACAGCCATGCCTACCACCACGATACCCGCCAGTCAATTCGACACCATCCCCGACACAATCGAGGCTTTCCGTATGCAAACCCCCCCCCCCTCTCCCTCTCCTTCCATCTCTCCTTCCCTCGGAGGCCATTCCCCTCCCGTCCCTCTGCTGTCTGCTGACTTGCTGCCCAACACAAGGCCGCGGCGAATTCATCCTCGTGCTCGACGACCCCGGGCGCGAAAATGAAGCCGACCTAATCATCGCCGCCGAAGACGTCACCACGGAGCAAATGGCCTGGATGGTCCGCTTCTCCTCAGGCCTCATCTGCGCGCCCATCCAGCCCTCGCGCGCCGACGCCCTCCAGCTCCCCGTCATGGTCTCGGCCAGCCAGGACACCCGCGGCACCGCCTACACCGTCTCCGTCGACGCCGCCCACGAGTCCGTCACCACCGGCATCAGCGCCCACGACCGCGCCCTCTGCTGTCGCACCCTCGCCGACCCCAAGTCCTCCCCCGCGAGCTTCATCCGCCCCGGCCACATCTTGCCCCTGCGAGCCGCCCCCGGCGGCGTGCGCCAGCGTGTCGGCCACACCGAGGCCGGCGTCGAGTTCTGCCGTCTCGCCGGCAAGAGCCAGGCCGCCGTCATTGCCGAGCTCGTCGAGGACGGCGAGCCCACCCCCGGCCGTCCCGTCATCACCCGCGCCGGCATGATGAGGGGTGAGGCCAACATTGACTTTGCCAGGAAGTGGGGGTTGAAGGTGTGCACCATCGCTGATCTCGTCGAGCACGTTGAGAAGACCGAGGGTAAGCTCAAGCTGAACGGCGCCTAAGTAAGGAAGGGGCAAAAAGTACCACCTCTCATCAGTCAACTCCGCGTCGACATGTATTGGCCAATGGAGGGGACAAGAGGACACATGAAAAAAAAAACCAAAAAACCGAGCGGAAAATAAAAATAAAACGAAGTGATGATGCAGGCAGTCGCGGGGTGGTGGCATCCCAAGTGACAAACAAAGCTTCACCATATGCCGACATCAACACACCACCTACTGGCTAGGCATTTTGAATGGGTGTAATTCCTCCCGTTGATTACGGTGTTTTTGTCATGGGCACGCATAATACATTCATTTGGCTACTGTTTTGGTAGACGCGTTTGCAGAAGCGGCTGCTTAGTCTTGTATGTATACGGAGTATAGGATGAACAATTAGACTTGGGATCTGAATCTTAAATCATTCCTGTGCAATCTTGTCCGTAAGCGGGCATTGTTGGCACTATGAGCGTCGGTGTCGCAGTTCGCCCGCCATCCAACTACGTATTGCCCATGCCAAGTTTGCCTGGTCAGCAGTTTCAGCTCCCACGCTAACACGGCCTATGCCATGAAGTTTTCTTCCAAATCCCCCCTCGATGTGACGGGCGCCGAGTCCAAACTTAGCTCCGCCGCTCTCCGCAACAAGTCTTTCTCATCATCCTCCTCCATCTCCTCAACCACACATGTCTTCCTAACCGGCTGGGCCATCCGCGGTCTGACCTGCACTTTGATATTACCATGTATACCATCCACTCTGAGCGTCGACACGGCTGTCCCTCCCGGCGTAGGTTTCAAATTCGGCTGCGGTGCCATGCTGACCAGCTCTCTAAAGAAATTGTTGGCTGCCTCACACCCATCAAGCAGCCATTTGAGGCAGATTGTAACACGTTCCTTTGCAAACGGGTTATGGTCATCATATGCGCAGCTATTGAGCAGCGGTACGATGCCGTTGTATTTGACCATTTGGGATTGGACCTGGCTGTTTCCTGGGCTGGACTGTCCTGGGGGTGGTTGGAGGAGCGTAGCGAGTATAGTGAAGATCTGACCCTTGACGCAAGGCCAAGGGAATTTATGGGCTGGTTCCTGGACGGGAGGTGGCGGCGGAGACGGCGACGGGGATGCTGTTTCAGTTGCATAGGGACGCTCGACCATGGGGTTTGTAGCCATAGTTGGCGTGGGGTGAGATGCTGAGGATGGTGAAGATGATGATTCAGGTTTGGATGGCGACCGCTTAGGCAGTTCGACCAGTGGCTTCTTGGCGACGCCTGCCTCGAGGCCACTTAGGATAGTGATGAGGTCGTATACGACTTCCCATTCAATAAGTTTAGTACGCGTGTCCGTCATTTCTGCTACGGTCGTGAGAAAGTCGAGGTATTGCGCAAGACCGTCCTTGGTACGTTCCATGTCCCAACTGTCGATGGGAAACTCAGCTGGATCACACTTCTCTTCCCGGATTTGGGCCTGCAGGTGCATGAGGGCAGCACATTCCGGAACAATACGGCTACGGAAGTAGCTGAAAAAAAAGTGCACCAGCTTAAGATCCCGAGAGTTATCTTTGTCTTGCGATGACGTGGTACTGGCATTGATTGCGGAAGTGTTGTTATTGGTAGCAGCCTGGGAAGTATTGTTGCCGTTGTTGGAAGCGTTGTTGTTTACTCTTGCTCGGAACATGTGGCTCACCAGTCGAAGCAGTATAGTTTGGGCTGCAGATATGATGGTCCTGGGAATGCGAAGCGAGTTCCAAGCGTATGGGATCAGGGCGCTGTGGTGAAGGGCCTCGACAATCTGAGTTGTGACTTGGAAAATGAGCGAGTGCTCATCCTTGTCCCACACAGCAATAAAGATAAGAAGCTCTCGTAGAAGGCTCTTGCCGCAGTCGAGCGCCAAAAACATCCTACATCTTGTCTTTTGCAAGTTTTCGCCAGCCCGTGTGAGACCAGATCCGGCGTTGTCCAGGATACATGACTTGACAATCATATGGAGGGCTTCGATCTGCTTTGGGTCCAGAATATTGGGAATTTCGGTCAGGAGGCCAGTCAATGGACCATCGCCGTACGATTCGTCATCATCAGCGTCCTCCTCATTAACCATGTCATCAACGTAGTCGTGCGCGTAGTCATGGTCATGGTCATGGCCGTGATGGTGGTGGTGGTGGTGGTGATGATGATGATGATGATGATGATGATGGCGGTGGTGGTGCTCACACTCGGCATCGTGTTCATGCTCATATTCATGTTCGTGTTCATGTTCGTGTTCATGTTTGTGTTCATGTTCGTGTTCGTGGCCGTGTTCATGGCTGTGTTCATAGTCGTGGCCACATCCATGCTCGTGCCCATGTTCGTGATTGGCCTCATCATCTTCGTCATCGTCATGATGGTGGTGACATTCATGGCATTCCGGGCAATGGTGACAGTGCTCATGATTCGACAGCTCGTCGTCGGCAGCTTCGGGACGTGGTGAGTGATCCCCTCGATACGAATGAGTGTAACGATGGATCAAATTCGTCTTGCAGTGTTCGACCCTTGACTGCGCAAGCTCCACGGATGGCATACCAACCACCCAGTCCTCATAGTTGGGATCACGTGCGAGTAACCACCAAGTATCTATTTCCCTGGATACACGTCCGTATGCCCTGTCCTGTTCAAAGTTGTCCGTCTCATCAGGCTTCCACACAGGGTTTACTTTTTCGTTTTGGTTTTCCGAATCCACGGGCATATTGAATGCGCCCTCAGGAAGCCAGTTCCAAGCCAAGGGACGGATAGGTGCTAGATTACCGGGCGGGTTGTGAGCCTGATTTTGTGCATAGTCCTTAAGAAGCTTCCTCGCGGCGTCACACATTCTTGAGTTACGGTCAAGCCAATGCTGAACTTGTTGCTTGGCAACATCTGGCCGAAACCCAACTCCGTCACCTAGACCGTCTTCGTGGCCGCCAAACGCGCCTTCATCTTCATCAAAAAGTACGTCGTACCAGAATGACATTTTGTTGCGGTCATGCTTGGCCGTCCAGTTGTGTGCTTGCTGAAGTGACGTAACCAACAGCTTTTTATCTAGCACATGGGGTTCAGTGACAATTCTGAGATATACTCGCCAATATAAGCGACGAGATGAAAGAAAAAAGCAACTCACACAATTCCGTAATATCAGCCAGGTTTAACCTTTGTGTCTCATCCAGTATCTCGCCGTCGTATCCCTTGCTGGTTACATTGACACACAAGATGATAGTTTGGTAGACCATCTGATCAAAGTGTACAGCTGCACAGATGTCCTGAGGCACCTCTGGTTCTGCATTGACAAGTAAATTCCTAGCGATATGCATCAACTTGATCAGGGTTCCGAGATCATCCTTGATTGACGCATGGTTCATAACGATCAGGGCAGTGCTTTCCTGAGGAGTAACCCCCCTCTCGGGATCATTTAAGCTGGACAGAGGTCCCACTGATCTGGTGGTTAGGCTGGGGATGGCAGCAGCAAATATTCTCGTGAGCCATATCCATATGGCGACATTGCGGGAGAGCGCCTCACTTTTGCGGAGCAGGTCAGCCGAAAGCAGGCTTCGAGTAAAGGTCAGAAACAGTCGAGTTGCATGGTAAGCTTACCGGGCAGTCCTAAGCGTATGAGTTTTCTCGAGAGTCTTTGATATCATCGAGCTCACGCGAGCAGCTGTCAAGGGCCCGATTGGGGGGGACTGTGTAAAATGGCCTTCGAGGCAGATGAGAGCAGCGGAAAAGCATCGTTCCTCGATGGACTCGCCGTTATCATCGTTGTTGCTGGGAGCTGGCCCCGTGTCATCTGACAGTTGCGTCATGGTGGCTGCTGGATCTGCTAAGCTATTTCTATGGCAGTAAGAATAGGTAGTTGACGTTGGATAGAATCAAAGATAAGGAGCAGATATACACTTCAAATGATCAAGTTGGTCTGGTGGTGTCGGGTGAGGGTTGCCGGTGGCCAGCCAGAAGCTTGGGTGCGTGTGGGTCACTGGCAAAAAATATTTAGCGGCCGTGGCGGCTGTCGTTGATCAGACAAGAGACGCGTACTCCGTACTGGAGTCTGGTATTCCGTACTTGAGTTAGGTAAGCAGCACTGGGCGCTTGAGCAGTTGGGGCAGCCTCGCTAAGTACACCTACCCGTTGGCAACTAAGTGGTTCCTACATACATGAGGTACCTGACAAGGCATTTGCTGCAATATTCGGGCGATACCAACATGTTTTACTTGGACAATTCGAGTTCTGTGGGAACGAGAAATACAGCAGTTTCAAGACAAAGAAAGAAGCTTTGAAAAACGGGCTACTTAATTCAATAGCCTATCTGATACAGAAGACATCGGACCCTCAATCACAAGTTACCGACGGAGACAACGAACGCCAGCGCAGTTCAGTTCAATTCCACCTCATCCAGCCTATCTGCAAAACATGTGCCCTTCAACCCGTGCCCGTGCCCCCTGTTGCCCCGCCGTGGAGGGGTCAGATTCAACGCACCAGATGCAAAGAATCCTGGTCCACCGCCCATCGACAATCACTCATCGCAACCTTCCCGCTTCGCGCATCCTTTCGCAACTCCCACTTTCCCTCTCTTTCATTCACGAGGGTTTTCATTGCAATTCCTTCGCTTAGACAAGATTTCCTCATAGGCCTCAGCTCTTTATTGAAGCTCCAAGGCTGTCGCAATGTCCAATCTTCCCACCACATTTGACAGTACGCCCAAGACTTCGTCCCGTGTCACCAGCCTGCAGCTTGGTGCTCACCACTTCTAACTTCTCCCAGAACCCGTCCACATTGCCGTCATTGGTGGCACGGGACTCGGACATCTTGAAGGTTACGAGCCGGTCGCTTCTATTAATCCCATCACCCCTTGGGGTTCTCCTGCCTCCCCAATCAAGATCCTCAGCCACAACGGCACCTACATTGCTTTCCTTGCTCGACACGGTCTACACCACCAATATGCGCCGCACGAGGTCCCCAACAGAGCCAATATTGCTGCCTTGAGACACCTCGGTGTGCGATGTGTTATTGCCTTCTCAGCTGTGGGTTCGTTGCAAGAGGACATCAAGCCGATGGATTTCGTCGTCCCCGATCAGGTCATAGATCGTACCAAGGGCATTCGGCCATTCACCTTCTTTGAGCGCGGCGTAGTTGGCCATGTTGGCTTTGCCGATCCTTTCGACTCAGGCTTGGCAGCTGTTGTTAAGCGATGCGCAGAGAGTATGGAGGGCGATGGTGTCGTTCTGCACGAGAAAGGCACCGTGATCGTAATGGGTAAGTACGGCCGCAACAAATGAAAAGAAGAAATTGTTTCATCAAAGTTATCCTGAGTTGACTGGTTTCTGCGGCAGAGGGTCCTCAGTTTTCTACCCGAGCTGAGTCTCACATGTACAGGTCATGGGGCGGATCCGTCATCAATATGTCGACGCTCCCTGAGGCCAAATTGGCTAGAGAAGCTGAACTTTCATACCAAGTCATTGCCATGGCCACTGACTACGACTGCTGGCACTCGTTTGAAGATGTCAATGTTGATATGGTCATCAAGTACATGCACCAAAATGGAAAGAATGCCAAGCGCTTGGTTGGCGCCGTCTTGGATCAGCTGAGCAACCTCGAGCACAGCGACTTGGTTATGGCTAAAAAATGGGAAGGATATTCTCAGGGGGGTCTCAAATTCATGACGAAGCCCGAGGGCAGAGACCCTGAAGCTATGAAGAAAGTCGAGTATTTGTTCCCTGGTGTCTGGAGTTCATAAGTGACCTTGGTTTGGATATGGCATAGGCAGGTATGGAGTTGAACGTGACACTATATAGAAGCAGTTTGCATCAAAAACATCTAAAACGTATTTTCGTTGCAAAATACTGGGATGTTGCCAGTATAGTGGACTGTTCTGCACAATGTATGGGTTGCAGAGCGAAACCACGAACTGCCCTTGATGATCCAAGCGTCTCCCCGAATTTACCCCGAGGTGAGAAAGGAGGTCCCATCTCGACCGTAAGATGCCTTGCCCGGAAGTTACTTTGGTCCATCTGTGAAGCTTGATCCTAAGAAAGTAAGATAGATAAAGGCACACGGGGGCAGCCACCACCCAGGATCATCGTCACAACGTCAGTCCAGACAGGTCCAAGGGGGAGACCAGAGGCCTTCGGGCGGCTCCCAGCTTTGTTCGATTTCCGGTAATTCAGCAGGCAGAAGGAGGCGAGCGAAGAATGCTCGAATTGTCCGCATCGCATCGCATCACGCATCGCCATCCGCGATGATCAAGTCCACCTCCCCGACTGGACGCACTTGAGAACCCCCGGCGTGCCGGATCCTCATGACACTCGCTGCGATGCAACCTGCATTGAGAAAACCCTGCTATACTCTGCATTTTGTCGCATTTCGAGATGTCGTGGTACCGACTGAACGGTTCGCATGCAAGCCCAATCCTTGACCAAGCGGACAACGTGGCAGCTTATGCCGGTGCTACAAAACTACGCCGTGCGACCGCAAATCGTTTACATATGGGGGTGATGTGAGCTGAAATGGCGTGATCTCGATGAAGCATGATTTCCAGGTGCCTTCCAAAAGGCGGGTTGGCCATCGGGAACGCCCCGGGAATGCTAACAGCACCGGAGCACGGAAAGTGAAGGTGCAGCTCGGAACTTGACAGAACATGGTTGACTTATCGCGGCGTTTCTGGTAACCTATACCATGGTGACTAACTTATAGTTACAGTTTGCTGCATCGGGCCTGCTAATGTGTTATACGGGCTGAACAAATTCTGTTCCTCACAATACGTGGGGGCTCTGCGGCCTGCTTGTCAGAAATAGAGTTATCAACTCAAAAAATCTCGATCAGACACAGCATGTCACGTCTGACAGTCGTTTTTCTGCATCATCTATCTATCCCTGAAAGGAGAGGCAGAAAACTGATCATTTCTCGATATTCATAGCCAGCTTGGTGCTGTCAGCCTGAAGGCACCGTGGACCATGAACGACTTTGATAGTACCCCAGGACTGATGCTCCGTTAAGTAATACTGTCTCTAACGGCCCGGTATGAAGTTCTTGGTACTTGATTGTCTCTCTGACCTATTATGGAGGTAACGGCGGCAGGTCATCACCAGCAAGTCCGCTTGCGATGCAAATACCCTCGCCTGCTCTTCACGAACCGCGATAGATGACCACATTGAATGGTGATTCTGCCACATCCAACTTCAGCCCCAGCATGACGGATTCTTTACTCCGCTCTTGAAGTTGTCATGAGACGAATTGAGGGAGATGGCCCATGCTCGTCTAGATCTGATGGCAAGAATCATACTTGAGCGGCGTTAGGGGCTCTAGCCAGCATGGGAACGGTGGTCTAGATGTTCGAAGACTTCGTCATATTTTACAAAATGTATGCTCGGATGGAGTGCAGCTGTCAGAATTACATGGAATGGCGCAACCCACCGATCTCACCATCTCACCAGGCTTCCTGTTCTGCCCCTGTGCTCCTTGGATTCCGGCACCTGGCCCGACCAGGGCACAAATATTGATGCTCAGAAACCTAGGAATTTCTTGCCAGCATTTTTTCCTCCTTGCCTCCCCATCCATGAACCGTCGGCGGCCATGAGGTGTCACATTGGGTCGTTCTAGCCTTCGGCGTAACTACAAGGTCCCCCACCTGCTGGCGGCGTGTGCATGACCTCAGAATAGTGACCCTTGGCGAGAACGCGGAGTACTTTGTACATTTGCTGAGAAAGGGTTTTCCTTTTATTGAGCGAGATCGAGGGCCAAACTTTGATGTACGTGCGGACGCGGACTGCGTTGAGCTATCCTGTCTTGACTCTGGTGACAATTGCCTGTGCTGATATGACATGAAACGAGACGTCACGGCGAAATGTCTGCGGTTGAAGGAAAGATAAGGTTGTGGCACAAACGTTTGACAGCATTGCCAGAAATTGATGGAGAATCTCGATGCCACTCCCGTTTAGTCCAGCAGGAGAATCCAATGAGGGTGAATCGTTACCAGTTATCCTTTTGGGGAGGGGGCAAACTTTCAAGTAACATTCGGATGCTGGCTCGGCGCCGCCAAGTCTCTCCATCCGTCATCCGTAGCCGAAAGAGTTTGTCGACTGAGCTTCGTCGTTTGAGCATGACTACCACTTCCCCAACTGAATGAGAGTGCTACCGGGCCAGCCATCACACACGACTGCGTGGCTCTATTGGTAGTCAGCCCAACTCGCCTCGTTCGCCTCCCCGGCTGCACACCCCATGATCCCCGCGTCTACCAAGGGCACAAGAGGCATGGGTGGCCATGCATCTTTCAGGCAATTGATCGAGATTGGCAATGCTGGAAGCTGAACCTACCGGGTCATGAGCCCTGCTTCGGAGCAGGGGTGCAGGGGTGCAAAAAGCCGAGACCTGACATTCAGCATTGTCATCGTCTGTGCAGCATCTAGGACATAAGCCTCCCCCCTACACTATTGTGCATCAGAAACAAAAGCACGACTGCTGGACCCAAATGCTGTCCTTGTGTCTGATGCTCGTTTTATGTGCTCCGTACGAAGTATAGAATACCTGGATCGCAACCTGAGTAACATGTCCACCCATGCATTTACCTAGTGACTTATGGCCTTGCTCGTAAGTTACAGATACGAGAGCAGCTGAATCTGAGGATGCTAGAATGTACTCACGAAGAAGGTACTAGGATATGTTTACACACAGCAGGGAGGTGACGGGAGGGAAGCCAGGATCGAGAGCCGAGGCCGAAGGCAGAGTGATAAATCAACGCTAAAACAGTTAGTATGGCCATAAATCCACCATCTAAGTTATCATCTCGTGAGAAATATGTTAGAGAAAATGTGACATGGCCATGCCGCGGTAGTTTGTAAGTTAGACCCCCTTGGATCTCATTGCAGCAGAATCATACATACCTGGATACGGAGTACGTATGTCCATTTGTGAAAACTGCACAGCCTCTTCTACGTAGGGACGCCATCTACCCGGTCGTTTACCGGCTTGGTCTACGCCAGGCTATACCTCTCTGCATTAAGACACATGAAGTCCAGAGCTCCAGTTGTTGGTATTCCTGGACTGGGGATCGATTGGCCGCAATGTGTGTTCTCAGAAGACCCTCAAGTACAAAGTATTCCGTACCCCGTACAATCTGAGATTTCTCTTTCCATAACCCAGGTAATGCTCATTCTCCATGCCGATGCTCCTGCTTTCCGAGCTGCCCGTGTCTAGAATCAATAGACAGAGGGACGTCACTGCCCGTTCTGATCCAATACTCAGTCTCGGAAAGGAATAGCTCCTCCCGCTTCCATCTTCTAGATAGGGCCGGCATACCAAAATGAGATGTTGAACCAAGCCCTCCGTAACTGTTTCGGGCAGAAGGGAGGTGTGAGCATAGGAAGGAGTTGCTCTGCTTCCCGCCCGTGCCTGCACAATAGTCCGTGCACGTGTGCCTGAACCGAAGCATCACATAGTCACATGCTCTGTCCTGCTTGACTCCTGGGGGATTCAAAGAGTAACTTAAGCAAACGGCTTGCTTGGAAACGCCACCCCGGCTGGAAGCTTGGGTAACGCTTTCTCACCGGTTGACGCCACGTTTCCACACCAAACAAAACAACAATGGACTGCCATGGTCTTGGCTCTTGTTGGATTGCCCGGCCTGCCGCGTGCCGTGGAGTCTGGATTTGTCGACGGCGCGATGCAGAACGGGAGCTAGAAAGCTTGCTGTAACTATGCGCTTCGTTTCATCCCGGTGCTCTCGGTGAAAAATAAGTAGTCAAGTGGTTGAGCTAGATATGTTTCCCCCCCAAGTTTTGTGAACTTGCAGTCAACAAAGGACGTCGAATCGATTACGGAGTACTCGTGAACCGCCCTTGAATTGAAAATTCATCGACACCAACCAACATGATGGACCTGGAGAGTCGAGACATTTGACACCATCAGTCCCTTCTACGACGGCGTGGACTACCGCACAGGGTCTTGACGACGCGCAGCTGGTTGTTACCGCAGTGGTGCATACTTCTGTCTTCTGTATGCAGGCGGTTGAGTTGAGCTCGACGAGTTTTGCGGAGGCGCAAAGACATCAGGCCATAAATCTCCCGACCATGCGATGTGATGATGTGCCTTGTATCCAGGGCTTCGCAGTTAGCTGCGAGTCAACAACGCAAGGATGCTCGTGGAGATACCTACAATACAATGCAGCCTGTGCAGAGTGCCTGCTAATTATGTCCGTGAGTTTGAGTGTCTGCATGGCCCAGCACGAGAGAGTGGCATCTGGTGGGCTTTGAAGGTTGCCTGCAGCTCAGAGATCGATCGTGGGCCAGACCAGGCAGATATTGACCTTTTTTCAACGGCGGCTCGAGCTCCCAAGAAAGGAAGGAGATGTGCGCCCCTAACAGTTTTTAGCCCACAATGCTCCTTCCTGTCCGTAACTAGTTCCTCCGTGCCAAGGGGGGGAGAAATGGTAATATGAAGCGAAAGCTCAGAATTTGGGGAACCGAGAGGCAAGCAATCCCGCCGGAAACACACTTCAATCAAGATAATAATTGAGCCTTCTTTCTTCAATTGTCTCGACATGGTTCGTCTCCTGATATTTGATACAAAGAAGCCTTCTTCTTTTCTTACTTCCGTCGCCATCTCCATGGCCGGGGTAGAGAGGGCTGTGGCGCCCATATCGCCGATCATTCCGTTTCCTCTGTTCCGGAACGACGTGTTATTGAAGATCTAGCGAAAATTGTCGACTACTTATTCCACACTCGGAGAACGGGCATGAGTCAACGACCTGCAGATCAAGACAAAGCACGCTCAGCTCGTCAAGTCCTGATCACTTGCTGATGCGAATATCACAATAGTGGGGGAGATTCGTCGTCTTCATCTAATGCATGATGGGACGCATATGTCCTTCCTGGGAAACGTACGGAGTATGAGGATCATGGCTCACAGCGGGTGAACCCGCGTCAAGGTAACACCCAAGCCACGGTCACGGCGTTTGTGTCCAGTTTTGGGGCCATTCTGCCCATCACCCAGGCGGCTTCTAATCGGCTATGTAGCCCAGGGGCTAGTGCCATCAGCTCGCATGGCTTTCTTCCTCTTGAAGAGGAGACCCTCCGCCTCAGGAAAACCCTCGTCTTCTACGGAGTACATCTTTCGGTAATACACGCATTTCTCAACTGTAACCATAACCGACCAATCCCTGGAGTGATGCATCGTTCATAACAAATACAATTTGGTGTCCGGAGCCGCTCTGGACCAGGGTTTCGTCTCCATTACATCCAGCACTTTGGCGCTGAAATCACAGATAAGGTTGATATCAGAGTCTTTGACAAATCAAGTGCCTGTCCGGGTGTCCCTGCGGATAATAAAAAAAGTTTGGTATATGCATTAAGACGGGAGATAGAAGTGGCGGGCAATGGTCCAGTATGAAACCACTGACTTGAATCGGGAGCTGTGATGACCAGAAATGTCTGGTACTAATTATATCTGAACAGCCCGTTGCCATGCAGGACGAAGAATAATTCGGGGATATGTCTGGAGGAGAACGAGCTGTTCCATCAAACATATGTCAGGCCTCACACTCACACTGCGCAATTCGTCCCCCTTCCGTCAAGTCAAGAGCATTCGAAGTCCAATTCTGTCCGATACACAAGAAGCTACCCATGGGTCCTATTTCCCACGCCCTAATCTAGCATTGTGTCTAAAGGTTCATCATCGTGTGTTGTCGGCTCCGCAGTCACGATGCTTGACTGGTTGTGCTCACACTAGATACTGCAACTCCGAATGTAAGCCAAGATCTGTCAACCGCAAGCGACTCGCAATTGCAGTCAGTTAGCTGTTCAGTGCCAGGTTTGAAGGGGCGTGCGTCAACATAAGGAGACACACCCACCGCTCCCCTTGAAATAAACCCCATGGCTTCTGCGGAGAAATCGACAGATCACATATTCGGAGAAGGCATCGAGGCAGATGCCACACAAATGCAGTCTTTGTTCACCTCGATTTAGCAATCTCCTTGCACACCGAAATCCTCGGCGTCACCGGTCTTGTTGTCCACGCCATCGTAAGCTTGAGACTTTTCAGGTGCTCATCGGCTGTTGTGGTGTTGTCGGATCTGCTGGCGCTGTGATATTCTGGCGAGAACAGCTGTTGAGTATATTGTCTTTCGATATCCGCGAGCCGTGCCTTACATCTGACCTAGTGCGGAATATGCCTGTGCAATCAACGGCCCTCACCGATCCCGAATCGATTCGATGTAACTACCAGTCGGGCACTTTTGAGCACCTCTTCTTTCCTCATGGTGACTGACATCTGATCATCAGGGGAAATTTGTTGTCACTGTCACGATTCGGAAACAAAGCTTGGCAACAGACATGCTGTCAACATTCCGTACAGACCCAACCTCTCGCATCGAGCCATGACTCCCTGGTGCAACTGGCTGTCCAGGTGGCGTTTGCTGGATGTACATTCATACATACATCACTTGTAGTGACTGGCTCACTGCCTCATGATGGAACGTTCAGACCGGAGACCGGCGTCCAATATCGCGAACCGTCAGATTTTAACTTATTTTCTCAATCTTTGAATTGAGGACATAGATGAACAAAGCAAACGAGATGTAAAAATAAAATAACATGGGGTCCTGGCAACCGTCCCTGGTTCTAGACTGCTTCGTCCCAAGTATAGATAGGCGTATTGGTCATGTCTTCACCCAACCCACTCATCAACAAGCCAATTCTGATGCCGCGTATACAATATCTGCAGCCCTTGAGTTTTCCATTGGCATCAAGAACAGATAAGGCCTCAATCCATTTCCTGCACGCCCCATTCGTGTTCTTCATCCCTCTCTCACCCCTTGCTCTCGGATGTGGCTTAAGAGACGAAAGATCAATTATGGGTGGAGAGCCAGCAATGTCACCCACCGTGCATTAGTTGCCCTAATCAACGGAGTAAGACGAGGAATGTCCCAACCAAAGTCTGGTCTGTGTTTCATGGCCATCTGTCCCGGGTCCGATTCTGCTTCTCTTCTCGCCACGAGCTCAAGTAAAGAATCTCGTTCGTGATCTACATGCCTCCCTCCTTCGCCGGAGAAGGACCACGTTTCAGGAGCCTAGAATTGTATCCTCCGTGAGAGTGGTCTTGGACAACGTGCAGATACAACCTGTACACACATAGTCCGTTCATACTCACCTTGCACTTGAACCCTCCACTTATACCAACACGGTGAAAGTGGCACGTTTTCTATCCATCACTTGTCCTACCATATCCTCACTTCAAGACACTCCCAGCCTTGTCAGATTCCACAGGGAGCGATCCGCTCCAACAGAGAGTCTGCTTCTAGATTCTTCCCGTGTAGCGCAACTTGCACATACAATGCACACGCAGACAGCAGATGCTGAATCCGAGCCATAGTCAAGTAAATCTCGCTGAATTGGCTGTGCTGAGACAAAAATACTTCAAATTCGGGGGCGATGCGAAGTTCTGACTATACTCCGGTCTTCAACGAATCACAGAGTAATTCCCTCCAGCATTCGGTTAGATACAGTGCGTGTAGGCTGGACGACCGGGTCTTTGAGCCCGCGTATAAGAACCCCTTGGGTATCTCATCGTCGGGTCACTCCTCGTTGAAGCATTGACAGATGAGCAACGCAGCGAGGAATCGTTTAGCTTCAAAACCTTTGGACCAATTCGCCGTCACTGTCACTTTCACCGTCAGACATACTGAAGTATCCTGGCTCATCCGCCGGCGGGTTCGAAAGTTTCAGGTTCATGATCAACCACCCATCTCGCAACGGCCAATATCAACCAGCTATCAGTCGAATATCTTCAACCGGTCTGACTCGGCGGCAAACCAACAGTCACATCGTCTTGAGACTTGCAACAAATCGCCCATACCAACATGGATTCACCACGTGAAATTGAGAACGGCCAAGTAATCGACATTGGCGGCGGTTCCATGCCAAAGGATCTCGGCAAGCGTTTGAAGGACATTCTTGAGAAGCCGTATGATACGCACAATAAGCCAACTCTTCCAGATGAGTTGTTGTATGACGACGAAGGGTTGAAAATTTGGGCAGCGATCATCTCCTCAGCAGAGTTCTACCAGACTCAAGATGAAACCGCCTTGCTCGATAAGCACGGAGATCATATCGCAGAGCTGTACAAGAAGAAGGAAGTGACCATTATCGACATCGGGGCAGGGTATGTATTCGCCACTCCCACACGTAACGCTTTGGACTCTTGTCAACATATAGTAGAGGGGTGTTTGCGTGAACCGTTTCACTGACAAACATCTGAAATTTCTAGAGATACGCGGAAAGTTGAACATCTCCTCGAAACATTGGAGAAATCTGGTGTGAAAACGACGTATCTCGCTTTAGATATTTCCAAAAAATCTCTAGAGCACAACGTCGCCTACCTGGCAAAGAAGCATCCATCGCCGGATTCCAGCGTAACCTGCGCTGGCATCTGGGGCACGTTTCAAGACGGGCAAAAATTTGTCGGCGCTATAACGGGCCCGCGGCTTTTTCTTTCCCTGGGTTCAGTTCTATTCAATGACCCCTGGAATCAAGCAATAGAACATGCGAAGGCTTGGGCAAAGGTTATGAGGCCCGGTGACAAACTTCTCGCTGGGATGGATGGCCATACGAGCAAGGACCACAGGGATAAAATTTGGATGGCCTATCATTCGAAAGACGAACTGTACGAAAAGTTCTTCCTCAACGGGTTCAAGCACGCCAACCGGCTTCTTGGCGAAGAACTTTTCGTGAAAGACGATTGGGACTTTTGCGCAGAGCTGGAGGCTGAACCGAGCACCAGACATCGCTTCTACTTCCGCGCGAAGAGGGTCATTCGTTCTGGGGCGGTAGGAAGACTGATTTGCGTTGGCGAAGAATTCGATTGGTTTGATTCGCATAAATATACCGCAGCGGACGTGGCGAAAATGTGTGTCGGGGCGGGACTGAAAATTTGCCAAACCATGCAGGCGCCGGGGTCTGAGTTCCGTACGTGTTGATGAACTTCCTAGCTACGTCTCTGGACTAACATAATGAGGTATAGGTCAGTATTTGATCGAATAGAAAGACGCAAAGGATCTAGAGGATACCAACAGCGGCGTATCCGGACTTGCATGAACGGCTTCGATAACGGCGCGTGCATTTTCGCCCTGAGAATGACCCCTGGGATTGTTGGATCTCTTTGTGTGTGTTGAACTGTTTGGCAAAGTGGCTTTGAGCAAGGACAATAATGGTCATGTTCCCCAGGGGCTCACTAAGATGAATGGATAAACAAAATCGTCTGTTTCTGCGATGGGGTTTTTGATCATGTCAGGCAGAGGACTTCTTGTTCTTGTTGCTGGACAAGAATGACTAGCTGTTCCCACCATGGTTCTCGTAGGTAGATTGGTTTATCGGCCTCGGAAAGGGGCTGTAATGAAACTGGGATATCTTTATCAATCCAGCTCCATATGTGCAACAGTGCTGTGTACAGTGGCGGGACGCTCTGATGACCCCCAACTTCTATTAGCTGTGAAACTCTCATCGAAGTTGTCTGGAAAATGGTGCGGCATCTAGAGTTTTATGACTTACACTCCTCACAGGGGTCCGCAGAACCTCATCGAACCAATCTCTTGACACGGCTTTATGCTCAGGCCTGGTTGCAAGTACGCCTAATAAGAAAACAGGAAATAGGGGCGCCTGTGCTGTAAACTGGGACCCCGATGTAGGCATGATAGTGATGCATTTTGCGAGGCTATCCAGTGTCGACATGACGTCGGGGTGGTTTCTAGGGAATCTTACGGTTCAGCGTGTTAGTACTCCGTACTTCTGCCATGGACGAGCTCCCAGTCACGCTGACTTACCGAACAACACGGCATTGCAGGTACAGAATCGCAGCCAAACGCCATGCTTCGGCGGTGACGTCGGTCATCAGTGCGTTTGTATCGATCTGATAGCTGCTCGGCAAAGAATGAACGAAATCAATGACTGATGGCTCATCTCGTGCGGCCTCCCAGCTTTTTGACTCGGGACTCCATTGCCTCATGTGGAGGAGCTCCGTGAACAAATAGTCCGCCGTCATGGGAACGATCTGACTCTCCGGCTCTTGCTGTAGTCGGGCAGCGCAATACGTCACTTGGCTTAGAACATGCAGTAATTTCTTCGAGAATCCACAACCACCGTGAATCTGGTACATATCTTTTTCCGTGCCATAGAGAAGCCAGCCAAACCGAGATGCTTCTCTCTCGGCATCAAATTTATGTGGACAGGGCAATGGGGCCATGGGCTGGGCCAGGATAACAGCGCGACCAACAATGATGGACTGTGAGTTTCTTAGTGACGACGCCTGTATATTGGATGTCTTCCAGAATCGCGACCCGTGGTCGGTTGCCTGAAGGAACTGTTCTCCCTGGCGGAAACCTTGTAGCCAACGAGGAGATTGGGGCTTCTTCAAGCGACGCTCCGTTAAGACAATCTACCAACCGGTCAGAGCCTGCCCTTGGAACAGTAAAACAGAATCAAGCAGGTCACTAGAAGACTGCAGAACCGGAGACGAATTTGATAAGACCTACATCTTGCATGGACAGAATAACAGCAATGGTAATTAGTTCGTTTGCCAGCCCTTCATCTTGGGTTGTCCCCGGGTCGTTGAGCAGTTGAGTAAACCGCGCCTCGGCGTCAGAGAACCGTTGGTTGACTCTGACGCGGATACTATCCAGAGGCAAGTAATCATAAATGTAGATGCCAGCTAGACTCTGGATGGCGGATCGGACTCCAATGCTCTTGTGCATTTGAGCGAAATCCTTAAGCCACAAATTTGTATCTTCCAGTACACATCGACCAGGACACCAGTTTCGTATATCTTATAATCAGTCAGCGCGTTTGGTGCCACACAAGGTGTCACATCCCCAATTCATTGTACGTACAGAACATCCAGAATCTTCTATCAGTCTCGTCCATTTTAGCCTCATACCCGTATTGGGAAGGTAGCATCTTCGGTGCGCCCATGGAGACAACTTGGTGAGACGGGTTTGGAAGTATGGGCGACTGCGTGAGTCTGACTGGAGGGTATGACATCATATTTGGAGGTTCTGGTTGGTTAAAATAGCTTGATACGTCAACTGTGAACTCGAACAAATCGTCTGAGCTCTTTGACGGAACTGAGGAGTGGCTAAGAAATGCAGTTGATGATTGTGATGTAAGCTCATCGTTCGCTTCCATAATTCCATTCACCTCGGTGACTCTCGAAGGCCCAGAAACCGAAGACACGCGACCCTGCGTACGTTGCTTTCCATGCTTGTCCTTGGGCCAAGAGAATTTGATATACCCATTCACCTTGCCATCCATAGGGCGACTGAAGTACTGAGACTTTCGTAATCCGAATGTGCCAATGCAGTCCCTGAAGGGGCTAAGAATAGTACCATGGCTGAAGGTTGAGCTGCTTTGAGGCAGTTGATGGCCGTCGCTTACGCTCCCTGATGTGGGCGCTGTAATGTCATCATGCGCAAGTGGTAATTGAGAGATTGACGATGCGGATTCCGCTTGCAGATGTACCGACTGAGAGGAGAAATCGGGAGCAACGATGGAAGATGAGTTGACTTGTGACGTCGTGGGGATTGCTGGATAGTAACTATGTCAGATTGCAACGGATACAAAACAACAGACTTCAAGAGGGGGCAGTTACGTAAAATCGATGAGAGGCAAGAAATTTAGGTGCGGGGATAGGAGATCTCTCAATATAGTGGAAGTACTAAAAGGATACTTCAATATATAGGGAGCCCTTTCGTTTTATAGACACAACAGCCACAGACGTTGGTGTTTTGTTCTCTACTCAAGGGCAGACGCACAGTTCTGAGGATCAAAGCATACCCCGGTACTGACCGAGAGATTCTGACGAGAAATGAGAGGGATCATAACGCTTGGTAGATGAACACGTGTCTGGGGGAAAAGAAGTGAGCACCATGCTAGGCCACAATACACGCGGCAAGACATGATCAAGATGATGACAAGCTGCCGGGGGGGGACGCAAAGCATGCAGTTCAGTTCAGACAGCAAGGCTTGGACCCAGCGAGTACGATGGCCTTGAGACGAGCGAGAAATAGTAGTTCTTACCTGAGGGCACGGCTGCTTCCGCTGCTGCAGAGGTTCTAACGTTATACGTGGTCGACTGCGGTGGAAAGGGGAAACGAGTAGCCAAGCTGTCGTCGTCGTCTCTTCGCGCATCGATGCGCAGATGGGATGAGGATGAGGATGAGAGTGGGGGTAGGTTAGGCAAGATGGGCAAGATAGGCAAGATAGGCAGGGGCGTGCCGGACGCAGACGCAGGCCACTTCCACTTCCATGGCGGGTCAAATACGGGCTCATTCTCATTCGACCAAGGACTACTAGTACTTGTATACGAGGCGTCTGCTGCGTGTAAGCCTGCCATGGCTATGCCTGTGAGTGGTGCAGAAGCAGCGGCATGTTCTGGCGGACGAGGTAACGTTAGGAGGTGCTGAGATAGGCGGACCGGATCCAAAGCAGAAGACGACAGTTGATCCTCGTGAGCCGGATGCGGTTCATAAGAGGAGCGCGTATACTGTCCCGAGTGCTGCTGCTCTTGACAGGACCAGGACGAGGACGCCTTGTTCTCTCGACGGTCATGAGCCTCTGGTGACGAGATGTGCTTGGCACGCTTGGCGAGGCGGCCGTCGGCCAAGTACAACACATCGCCCATGGGAGGAAGAGGCGCAACAAAGCGTACGCAAGTTCAAGCGTCTGGCTCTGTCGGCGAACCGACTGGCGGCGGTTGGATAGCTCGACTGCCGCGATGGGGATGCTCAAGAACGTCAACAGTCTCGAGGTACTTTTTTTGTGTGTGCGTGTAACTTTAATAAGTTGAAGAAGTGGGTAACTAACGTTACCTAGTAGGTAGTCAACTATGGCTCAGGTCGACCTCGGAGCGGCGCACGTACCAAGGAAAGGTCCAGACGTCTCCTGGTTCAATATTCGTCCAAGGCTCCAAGCCCAGGCGAGCCGAGGCGAAGCGAGCTCCGTAGTACTCCGTATAGGAGTAAGTGGTCTGGATAGCACGGTCAGTTTCCACGGCCAAATGTCAGTTAGTACGTAAACCGAGTGACGGGCTTAGGTTGGTCTTGCAGATACCGGAGCGCAACGTTTGGAGCGAGGAAGGGAGCAGCAGCAGCCCCTGCGGACAAAAATGGTCTGATTCGAGAAGGGCAGCGTGGTAGTAAATGCAAATGGAAGGAAGTGGAGAATCAATCAATATTGAGACCTTCAATACTGGCCAGAAGGACTTGAAAACCCGCGGCCGTGGGCCTCCTGGTGCCGACAGACAAACATTGACCCTTTCCCAACACGGATGTTTGTGAAGCTACTAGTCCGTACTCTGTGTACTCTGTATGTTGTATGCAACTATGCCACGTTGTTGCGGGCGAGGGTCACGGCGGCGGGTTGGTGCGATTGATTGATTGATCGAGATCAAGATCAAGATCAAGATGCACAATTCGTTGGGAACTTCTGCCTTCAAATGATTTGCGCTTGCCTAGGGAGTTGTGGATGAGTTGCGCTCCAGCAAGCAGGTACGGGTGACGAGGTCAGGGACCAGAACAGCCCGACTTGCAGATATCCACATGCGGGAACCCGATTTGGCTGAAGAACCAAGATTCGAAAAGAAATGTGAGGGATGGGGGGGATCGATCATATTGGGGGAATGGTGGGGGGGAGAATAATGGCAGGGCTTAAAGCATTGCGCAAGAGGAGGGAGTAACTACTCCGTAGAACATGCATGGTTTCTGGTGCCAGAATTCCCGGAAAACCATCAAAGCCCTCGTGGCCTGCAAGTGCAGATTCCAACTGGGCCAGAAACCAACCAACCCTTCGCCTGGCCGGTAAATCAGCCGAGATTGCGGCAGAAGGAGGCTGTATTTGCGTCTGTGTAGTTACTCCGTAGTTATGTGTTTCCGTATAAAGTGATGTGCTTGGGACTCGTCCGTGCATCATCGCCAAAGAAAAGAGAAGAAACTTGGTGAACCTACTACCGAGAGAAAAAGACCCTGACCACGATAACGGATGCACCCGTCGTCAGCAGCTGCGCAAGCAGGCTTGTGATGCCGTTGATGACAGATTCAATAATACGGACGCCAGCTGAGCAACGAGCACCCAAGTAAGACGTAACTAACGAAAAGTGATATCTCACAAGGCTCCCCTTGCCGTCTGTTGTCGTCTCTCTCCTCTTTTCTTTTCTTGTCTGGTCTGCGGCATGTGTGATTTCTGGACAGAGCGCTCATTTGCTCATCGCCCCCGGCTCCCGGCTCGGTCCTCGCTGGTCACTCAAAGAATGGTGAGCGTTGGGATGTAATTCTGGGGCCGAAAAAGACAAAGGGATGGATTAAATTTTCGAGGGACGCTCGTATTGAAGGAAGTTTTGGCCCTCCCCCACAAAAGAGAATAATGGATAGAAGAGGTGAGGTAGTAGTTAACTTAGATGCCCGGCTGAACAGGCAACAGACAACAGACAAGTTGACCAAAGACGGAGAAGATGGCCAGTAACAAATCCGGACGTGAATTACAACATCCATCACAAGCACGTCGGTTCCCGAAAATCGTCGCTCTCTTTCCCTCCAAAGAGTTTTTTATCGAGTTGCTTGTGCGTGCCTGTGCCCAAACCCATGCAAAACCTCACCCGCACCCCCCGACAGACACAACAGCAGGAAATATCCACTGTCAGTAACCACATTATCTCAGTGCTGGCACAGCCACGGCCAGTGGACGGCCCAGGTGCTCGGTCATCCCCAGCTTCCACAGCCCGTGATCCCTGCTTAGCGTGGTCTGAAAAGAAGACAGAGACTGGCATGTTTCACCGGTCCAGCGGTCCATGTCGTGACTGGCGTGCGGCGTACCACTTCCTGTTGTGCGACCCCATGTGAGAACTTCAACGGTCCTCCTCCATTGCATTCTGTGCATTCTGTGCGTACATATATAACTACGGAGTACTCCGTACAATAAGTTACCTGCATGTCCAGACATTGCACTGCACATGAGATCGTCGTCCTCTCTGTTCATGCCCAAGGTGAGTTGCTTACCTGCCTAGGTAACTAAGTGAACGCTCAAGGAAATGGTCGGTTCGACCCCGGATTTCCCTGGTGTATTCCAACTGGGCTATGCGGTCTGCTGCCACTCCTTTCATTCCTCCCGGTGCCAATTGTTCTGTTTCGATTTTACCAGCCGGGCGCAAGAGGCAAGACATGGTGGGTGGAACTGGGCGGCGGCGCCCACGGCCATCATAGTTTTTTGGGAGGTTTTCCCTTCACTTCTTGTATTCATCCCACTGAAGGCGGAGGGCACCTGTGCTCTTTTCAAGCTTGAACCATAGCTCCGTCTAGAGTACCGCTTGCCATTGCTCAGAGCTTTCATGTCCCTGCGTCCCTGCGTCCCTCCACCGTATAGTTAATGTTCGCTTAGACGCGAGTTGTCTCATATTTCATCGTTGCTTCCAATGCTTTCACGTATCATGCGCCGTAGGTGATACTAGCTAGCTGTACTTGGGCGTTGTCTAGACCACGGTGAGTGCCTAACGTTAAGTGTTCCTCATAGCTGGTTGTCCACATGGACCCATCTCCTTCGCCTGCTTCTTAATTTGTGCGTTAATTTCTGTTCGGCTCACTGTCTTACTTTGACCAACGGGTAGTTAAGTCAAGGGAGTTTGCTCAAGGCCGGACTGCCTACTTTTTCATCGACGTGCATGAATACATACCTAGGCAATTGGCTGCCAATGAATAAAAATGGCACATACTCCGTACTCCGTATTACGTACATGATGAATTGAGTAACGCAGTAGTTAACGTGTTCATCGTGACGCATGGAATCTTGGTCGGCATCACACCGAACCCCTGGCTCTTTTTTTTTTTTTTTTTTTTTTTTTTCTTCTCAGCTGAGATCGGCGACTGTCATAGGAACGTAATCAACGAGTGACTGTCCAGGCAAAAGGCCTTTTCCAGATGAATACTCCGTATCATCTATCGAATTTGGTTCGGAGGGTGTCCTGGCCGGGAAGGCGATAACGGAGAATTTGAATTCAGTCTGGAGGAAGGACGAATGATGGCACTTGACTTTGCCGAGTGAGTGCCACTAGTTACACGGCGAGTCCCGTGGAAGTGGTGGGGCCTTGAATCAGCCTGGCTGGGAAAGGGGGGAATGGGTACTCCGTAACTTACCCCTCTCCATCCGCTCACCCTTGATCGTCTAATCGTCAGCCACGTCACAAACGCAGCCAATCCACAAGCTTCCCCGGATTTCCAACAATGTTCCCCGGTGCGCCCCGTGGGAGCTTGAGCGGACCAGGTCCAGGTCCAGGTCCAGGTCCAAGGTCCCATACCCTCCAGGTTACACATTCCGGTCAACAAGCCGCCCAGCCAGGAACCAACGCCATTGGTTCTCGAAAACCACGGGCCCTCGGATTGGTTCAACGGCTCGACAAGCTGACAGGCGGACAAGTTCTTGTTGACAGGGGTGCAGGGACAGGGTTCAACATGCAAACTTGGAATGAAACCTCGACTGGCAGAAGGACGTGAGGTGGTTAGCGTCGTTGTCTCTTTTCTCTTTTCTCTTCCCTCTTCCCTCGTCTTCCTTCCCACTCCTCGCCCAGCCGCTGCACCTGCGTCGGTCCAGCAGCGATCCGTCATTCTTTGCTCGACTTCATTGCTGACCTCGTCCTCTCAGCTTCTTGGCCAGGCCCTGCAGAGTGCGATTGCACCGTCATCAAATCCAATTTTCCAGGGCTTGCCCGTCCGCCAGACGGTCCCTTGACCCGTGCCTGTCATTTCCGCCGCTCCAAAATCTTGACATTCCGCTCATCTGTCAATATTGGCGCCCCTCCGATGGCAGGATGTGTGAATGCCCTGCTCCTCTTGTTCGCTCCTCTGTGTGTCTCTCCTCTTCTAGTACGGAGAAGTCGGGCTTCTGAATGGGTCGAGCCCACATGATGCAGAGAGAAAAGAAACAGTCGAGGAAGAATGAGCTGACGGACATTGAGTAATAAAATAGGAGCCAGATAACCTTTTTTTTTTCCATGGTCGCAAGACGTGGAATCGTCCATGGTGAGAGATGTTTCTTGATTTCTCAGTGAACCATTGACTCTTGCTTTTGCTATCTCTCCCCCTTCAACTTCGTTTGCCTTTGCTTCACCGTTGGGTAAGCTTGTAAAAAGGCCCTTTGACAGTTTTTGCTTCTTATCAGAAGCCCATGGACCGTACACTTTGAGCATCACCTCCAAGGTCTGGCTGGTTTGGCTGGTTTGGCAGCTGCCGTTCAGATTTTCTCCCATTTTTCTTTACATCTTCGCCCCTTCCAGTCATCTCACGTCTTACCTGGCACTGTTCCCTTTTTATTTCCTGTTTCGTACAAGTCTTTTTTGCTTTTACCTGGCCGCATCATCTTGTTCTTGCTCATTTGTTGTTCCTTGCCCGGCCGGTTTGGATCAAACTCACATCCTACCTACTCCCTCCATACATCATCCCGCGACACCCTAGTCCCTGCTTCCCTGTTTATTGGACACCACATAAGTTACTGTCAAGACACTTCTATCCCCCTTTTGCTACTGCATAGGGGCGAAACAGACCTTTCGTTGCTCATTACTCGTGCGCTTAGAAGCCAATTCGTCATTGGCGCTGCCATCCCCGCTCGACCGCCCTTCGCCGCCGTGTCGAGGGTTTACCAGGGACTTTTCAGGTCGCTTCGAGAAGCCCGTGGTGTGTTACTTCGTAGCTCTGGTGGTGCCAGCATATTACCACTATTTGGCTACCTGGTTCCGGTCATACCTCTCCCCGTGATCGCGACCTGGCCAAAAGGTCGTCACGCAACAGGACATATCGGGACACAGCAGCAAACAAGGGACTCACCAGTCGACACGTCAAACTTTACAAGGCCATAGACTAACTAGTCGCTGGGCACATACGCATACGCATTTGGACCGTCAAAGGTCTTTAAATTCTGCCGCATTGGCTTTCTTTGCCTGCCTGCTCCAATATCCGAGAATATCCTTTCGGTAGCTATACCAACGTCATAGCCAGAGCAATTAGCCTGGTATAGCTTTCATCTCTGTTCCGTGTGCGTACGATCAATAGCTGAATGGTGCCGTATTGTACCGTTTCATACCTAGGGGTTTGAAGGCGGCAGGTGGTGGCTTAAGGATCCTTTGCATGTGCCTCCTCTTGTTTGAGGTTAGTACAGTCAACTGTACCATACACAACTGCAAAATTTCGCAGAAAGCCTTCTTCACTTCTGGAACCCGGGGCCAAGTGGTATTCAGTCCGGTTATTCATATATACACAAAATGCCGGTCCCTTCTGCCTCTCATCTTTTTGAGGCTGGACTGAGTAGCTGTCCAACGCGCTCAGGTTTCTTGGATTCCATAGTTCAACAACAGCTCGAGCTGGCGTCTCGAGATATGAAAACTAATACGCCTCCTCCGTCTTCTGAGCCGGAGGACCTAGTTTCGGACCTTGGCGAATATTTTACTCGGACTGCAACAATATGGGCTCAGCTTACACAACAGCTTATTAAAGGTCCTCATATCACACAGGCATCCTACAGGGCTCACGAGCGTTCCAGAACAGAGAGCCGCATGTCCGACCTTGCTGAGCTCGCCAAGTTTGATGTTGGATTGACGAAACTGAGGTATGTTCTACTACATAACCCCATACTGTCACTGTCACCTACAAGATACGCAGAGTTCGTTTAGGCCTCGCCACATTGCAGCTCTCGGCTAATGGCTCCTGGTCCATGTTTCTGCAGGCAAATCAGGGACCTTAGTATCCAATTCTCCCATGAGGTCCAAGGCGTCTGGTGGCCGCAGGCTCCCATGATGAATGAAGGAGAACAGCAAGGGTTTCAGACCTCCTTCCCACCTTTCTGTGGTAACAAGATAGCTTCCGTATCAGAGGCCGTGTCATTGACTAGTGAACCTGAATCGGCCCATTTTGCATCCCGCAAGCTCTTGCCAGATAAAAGTCTGCTGAACCATGCCGGTGTTTGCGGCGATGCATCCGGTTCAGAAGACTCATCTGATGATGATGAGCAGTTCCAAGCTATAGACATGGAAGCACTAAGACAAAGGGGGAAGGGGGTATATCTATGTCCAAAGGGCATCAAGTGCGACAAGGGTGGAGTTGACAAAGAAGGCAAGCTCGTTGTCTTTGACAGAAACTCGTCGTTTGCGTACGTACCTCTTTGTGCAGGGTGCTTGTTTTGCGGAATACATCGGCCCCCAACCCCAACTCCTCGTCATGTTAGTTCAGTTAAACAATGCTCTGACCAAGCAGACGATACAGGCAACACTGCAATAAACACCGCAAGCCTTGGCGATGTGACGTGCCTGGGTGTCCCAACCCTCCCAAGAAGCGGAGGTTTGCGCGTCGAGACGGGTTGGAAAGGCATAAAACGACTGTGAAGCATTACCTGGTAACGTAATTTGAGGACGTGATGAGGGGTTACTGAAAACTAGAGTAGGGTTTGGGCTCCAATAGCCTTGATGATATATATACACATGCTTTGGTGATTGATTTTGAGTAGGTGGCCAAGTATATGCCTGGTACAGAGTACGTTAGTTGTACGTTCGTCCTACATGAAAGAGGGGCTGATATAGTGCATGGGAAGGAACCCTGAGAATGATTTGGGCGAAAAGGAAGGGGGGTGTTGATATGAAGGGGGTGCATCTTGGCCATGCCAAGCATGTATACTTATTACGGAGTACTCCGTACCTCTCGACGTCATGTCCGTCAGAGCGGTGTCGGTCAAGGGGAGCCTCGCGGCTCATACCCGACTGCTTGGAGCGGCGGGGCCGGGACAAGCGCCTAAAATATCAATGTCTTTGCGGCGACAAGCTGGAAGTGCGCAAGACCCGAGCCTATGCGGTCCCTATGTAAAGTCGGTACGCGGACATGAGCCTCTCTGAGAGAGGAAACGGGGCGAGAATAACTTACCTACTTAAGAGTAGTTAGAGATCGCCTGGTCAGAAGGCGAAAATCGGCCGCTCAATTCAGTGTAGTTTGCGGGCATTTATTGTTGCTTTGAAACATGGGCAGAAACCTGGAGCACTTGCTTACGCCCTTGGAATACAAAGTTTCCTAATGAAGCTTCGGGACCTTTGGAACGGACTCGGTAGGGAGAGCGAGGAGTGGCGGGGAGAGGCCCGACACCCATCCATCTTTCTCGACCGACTTTTGGGCTTCACACCGGGCCTAAATTGCGCCAACGTTTTGCCGTAGCTGCACATCCTGTCTGTCCTACCGTGGTCTGCTACGTAAGTCCAGCCTCGGGCACAAGGGTGCTCGAGTGGATGCTCGGATGTCTGTCTGTGGACGTGCACGTGTGGGTTAGACGGCCGAGGGCTAATTGCCGTGCATGCGTGACATCGATGGCGTCTTATCGTCATGGCAATGCTCGGCAAACATCAGATGAAGCAACTCCAAAGTCTTCACGAATTAGTAGTTCGTAGCCGCGCTTACATAAAACAAGTGCTCGGTCATGGGGCTACGACAGTCTGCCAGTTGTCATGTGTCGGGACGACGCTCGACGGCGAGTGGCTTCTCGCCTTGGCCGGTCAGTATTTTCGCATCGAACCCCTCGGAGTTGCCGCGGCATGACCATCATCCCACATGGATGCCCCTCCCCCGCGTCGGCGGGCGGGCCCCCTCGGCTACTTCCCGTTGTTGTGCGATGTTCAGAGACAAGGGGCTCTGCCATTTCGCTATTTGTCCAGACTGCCGGGTATACCCGGTAGTGTGGACAGATTCATGACACCAACCCGTAGTATGGCTGGTCTCCAACTGTCGGTGTCGGGTGTAGTGTGACTATATGCCGGTCCTATCGAAAGGTGTAGAAGACGGTAATGGTTGGTGAAATTATCGTCATGCCACCATTTTTGTCATATTGGGCCGGCGGAGAATGACGTCCAGTTCCCAACATTGGCTTGTCAACCGTGACCAACAAGGTGAAGGAGCACCGCGGTAGAAGTAAATAATGAGCCAGAAAGACGGACAGACTGCACGCCACGTTGCACTGGACGTCTTTGTGCCTCAATCTTACCCAACGTGCAGTGATGCCTTGCAATGTAGGTGCCAGTAGTGGCATACCACCACTTGGATACAACTTTGCGATTATGGAATGACTAACGCCTCCATTTGTCTTTGAGATTCGAGGGATCCCTGTCATTCAGTTCCAGGAACGAGAGCTAGAAACACGGCCGCGCCACCAGCGCAGAAACAAAACCAGGTACGTGGAACCAGCCGGGTCCGCTTATCATCATGAACATAGATGGCTGCAAGGCTCATTCATGCGATGGGGATGAATCGTTCGGTGTGAAGGGGTGCGTGCTTTGAGGCTGCAAGTTCATCATCGGCAGACCCTGCACTCTATGCCTTACAGACAACATGGTGTGCCGCGAAGGCCTTGTGACAAGCCGCCGAGGAAGAGCATGATTGCATCTTTATGCACCCTTGGCATCTGGGGCAGTCGGGAGTGGCCAACGAGGTGTCATTACCTTTGCGTGGCGACTGGGGTTTGGTACGATGAAATGCGAGATGATGCATAGTGCCCAAACCACGAAGCAGGGCACGTACTCCGTACGCCAACAGCGCCGATAAATCGAGCCTACTGTATCATGTATGTGGCCGAATGGCCTCGTGCAACCGGCATCATTGTTTTCCTTGGGACAGAACCGCCGACTGGCAGCTCAACCGAAAAGTGACGTCCAAATGGTGGCTGAGGATCAGAACTGTGGTGAAAGTACCTGAGAGCTGCACTCCGGCTGCGGACAGTAACTATTGCAACAAATCCATCAGCACCAAGCCGTTTTAAGGATTCAAAATGTCCCTGAAAACGTACAGTGACAGGGAGCCACGTCGGCCTGCCTACGTGGATAGCTTAGGCATAGTGCAGAATTGCCATTGTTACCGTAGTTCATCACGGCTCGCTACCTACCAAGACAAGGGAACCGACAGGCCGCTCGAGGAGACTGCATGGATGTGTGCCAGTTGCCACATCATTGTCAAATAGAGAGTCATGGATATTGTATCATCTGTTTGACTTCCGTTTTGTCTAGTCTCAGCCAAGTACGATCTGTGACTGCCGCCGGCACGTCACTGCGCTGGGTCGAGATATGATTTCGAAATGCCCAAGATATAAACCAGCCTTAGGACAGAACGGACAAGTTTGGCATGGCATTCTCAGGGCATACCGTCCGACCCTCTTCAACTACCGAGACGACTACTCGAGCACTAGACCCCCACTCACACAAGTCGAAAAGCAGAGGTGTGGGTTCGAAGCACACCGCTTCGAGGTCGTACATCATCAAACTGCCAAGGTCGGGAGAACGGTGTGGGAAAGAGAGAAATAATGGAAGCACCGCTTGGGCAAAACTATGCCTGGGGGGGGGGGCGCGGGAAGTTAGCAAGCAGGGATTGAACTCGGCTGAGCGAAAACACTCCCTCGTGAACTCACGTGGTCTAGGAGCGGTGCGGGCCTAAAGCACAACGATGAATGCAACAGAGAGAGCGTCTAGAGCGGCGGAGGCAAGAGACAAGGGGCGCGCTGGCAAGAAAGACGGAATAGTTTTCCATGTCAGGAACAATATCCAGCCGTGTGTTACAATGTACAGGAATATCAACATACCTTTTCTGTTTAGTTCGTCCGTCGTGATTCCTTCGCATGATTTCAGGATTGCGGTACTAGGAAACAGCTCCAGCGAAAATATTCGGGCGGCGAGGGCATCCGAGCTTGATTTGAAGTTCTGTGTGTGCAAAACCGCATAATGCACGGACGCCTCGAATAAAGATGTCAGGGACAGGCCAGGGAGCAAAGCAAGTACTGCACAATTCAGAAAAGCCGTCGCGAGTCGCTCAAGCGTCCAGATGTCTCCCTGCACATACATGTGTGCACTCTGTGACGGTGTCTTTCCGTCAGCTGATGAACGTGGCTGATGTCCGTCGTCGTCGTCGTCTTTGTTCTCTCCCGTCTCCAGTCTAGCCTCTCATCTCCTACCTCGAACCCCTCGGTCCTCGGCTCTCGGCCCTTACCTCAGTCGGTGTCCCGTAGACATAAGCATTGAAGCGATGAGCTGCGTTGCTGCGGCCAAACGGACAGGCCTAGTAACTACTACATACATCTGCGTAGAAGCCTGGCCATGAGTTGAGGGTAGCGAGCAGGGGGAAAGGGGGGGGTAAGGCGCTGACGAGGCGAAGAAACATTGCAACAGACAGGGATCACAGCAATTCGTGCGACCCAATATTGCGAACCAAGGGGGGACGGGGGAATCTAGAAGACATCGACTTTGACGGCAACTGGTGACAGGAAGACATGGAGAAGCGACAACTTTGAAGCTCTGATGCTGGTGGGGGCCGTCGGCTCCACCCATCGATCCATCCGTACAACATGAAAAGGTTACCTTGGTATGTACGGACCTAGATTGGACGTTTTGCGGAGAGAAGAGAGGATGAGTGGGGGCAGCAGACGTCAGTTTCATGGCCATGTCTGCGAGCCGACAGGTGCGGAGTCCAGGAGCTTGAAGCCTGGAGCTTGGAACACGGAGCACGGAGCAGGAGCAGGGCAAGAAGCAAGCGTTGGCCTAAGGAGAGTCCAAGGGAAGAATGCACACACAGACAGCCTCATCACGGCTTTCCGATGTGCAGCTGTCACGATATGCCAATACGAATTCCCATGCCAAGCTATGCCAAGAAGTACCCAAGTACCTACCCAGATGTCTCGGTACTTTGGGTCGACACCAGATGGCACTTTGATATGGTCGCTCCGAGGTATCTACTTTTCGAGGTACTTATGACATACGCCTAAGTACTAGGTCGGTCGATAGGTCGACTTGTAGATGGGTAGACCCAGCCAAGTACGCGCGAGTGCCCTCCGTACGCATCTGGATGAAGGATGCGAGGTTTGATGTTTGATGCAGCAACCTATGGTGCTTTGTTGGTCTAGATGTCAGTCCAGATGTCAGTCCAGATGCCAGTCTAGATGTCAGACCTGGACAACCAAAACCAAACCACTGCTTGTTGCTGCCCAGCTACGTCACCCGTCTCTTTCGACCGTGTTACTCTGAAACTCACTGCCTGACTTGTAAACATATTTGGCGAGAACCAAGATGCCTTGTCCAACGAGAGACGACGGAGTTGTTCCGTTGAAGGTCTTCCTTTCTTGCATATAGCAGTCTCGGCTCGCAGCGAGCAAGCACATCCATCCATCCTTCCTTCCTACATCCCCGGCCGCGCTTTCCTTTCTCATGTTGTCTGCCGCAACAGGCAACTTGGACAGGGATCAAGACGAAATGGCTGCCAGAAAGCCGTTGCGGTACTCCGAACTGGTGCGATCCCTTGATTTGAGTCTGTCTTCCATCACCCATGCCTTACATTTGCCATTCATGGACATTCATGGACATGCTCCGTGCTTCCGTGCTCCGTGCTCTGTCTCTGTGCCCGACCATGAAAGAGCCGGCCCATGACATGAGGTAGTTATTCCGTGATGATGTCGTAATTCCGCTCGCTGTCCTGCATCCGATTCGGTCTACGTACTTCGTTCTTGGGTCGACTTCCCACGAGCTCTCCAAGTACTCGGTACATATGTATTCTTCTCCTCCAACATTGCCCATGTCACCACCACCCCCTTCCTCCCCTCTTGCCAGAGCCGGTGTCACCAATGCTTGTTTTCTCGTTTTGTTTTCTCATCATTCCAGCACCCTGCCTTGAACCTTGGTTATGCCGGGCCAATGCTTCAGGCTAGCCAGCCGATTGCCTCTGGCTGGGTGCTCGTGTCGGAGCCAGAGAGCTACTCGTGCAATTGAGAAACTTTACTCAGGTCGGATTGAACCAGCCATTTAGCCCTGATCTCCCAGAGCTAGGTTCAATGTTCCTTGAACATCGCATGTCCCTGCCTGATTGCTTGAAGCACCCCCCCCCCCCCCCCCCAAATCCGGTTGATGCGGCTTGCTTCTCCCACACCCCCCGTTCAATGTTCGTTCGTTTTCCCTGCTGCTTCAATGTTCTGCTTCTCCAGCAACATTTGTTCTCTTTCCGCCCAGAATCATCAGGAGAGAAAGACCCCACTGGCTGGTTGCAAGGGTTCAATGTTGGGAACTCCTTGTGCTTGACACGTCAAGACCCCGAGGTGCTAACTACCTACCTAGGTATGCAGGTCCTTGACTTACTCTTTGGTCCCACGATGGATTTTGTACTTGGCAGCTATTTTCGCCCTCCCTGTTGTCCCGTCGTCGCCGGTGCGACACCGCGCCGGGGCGTACTTCGAAGGGATGAGTTGAAAAGTGAAAAGGATGAATTCTATCTAGTGCCGCTACTTCCTCTTCTCCGTCGTCACTCTCGCGTCGTCTACTCCCACCCCTCAAGGAACACACGTGTTACTATGCGATGAGGAAGCCCAAGTCCCGAGTATATAAAGTCCCGACTACGCCCGTCTCCAACGACGAAGCCGCCTCATGCCATTGAAGAAGCAAGCTTGTCTCCAGCAGCCACGGCGCACCAACTGTGGGGTGCAAGAACTCTGATACTCGGTCCTGTCATTATATTATTGTTGCTGCTACTGCTGCTACTGCTGCCTCTGCTGATTCTGCTGCTTATTCATATATCCCTCTTGTATACAACAACAGACCAATACCTAGGTAGCTTTGGTCGTCCGCCGCATCGCCACTTACACCGCCTTCACGGCCACTTTCGGTGCGAACCAATACGACCTTTCTCACCATCACTGGCGTTCTATCATCATTTGCGCATTCCCAAGTCATCTCGCATATTCTTGACAGTTTACACCGCTATCATTACAACCGAGCACCCAAAATGACATCCTACCTCATCATCGGCGCCGGCAACTTTGGTGCCGCAACTGCTTTGACCTTGGCCAGTCAGCAGGGAACCACCAAGGTCACACTTGTTGATACCACTCGCTTTCCGAATCCTAGGGCTGCTTCGCATGACGTCAACAAGATTGTTCGCGACGACTATCCTGACAAGCTGTACATGCAAATGCTGAAGAAGGCCATGCCCATGTGGCGAGGCCACGAGCTGTACAAGACATGGTATCATGAAGTAGGTATGCTCCGAGCAGACCCCTCTAGCTTTGGAGAGGACAGCATCACTTCCTACAAGAGGATGGGCATCGAAAATAACTCGCACTTTCTCACTGTCGAGCAAGTTCGTCAGCGGTGGAACGGCTCCTTCGCCACGGCCAACTTTGATGGCCTAGATAAGATTCTCTTCAACCCAACAGTGGGTTTTGCCGAGGCCGATAAGGCCCTTGGTGCGGTCATACAAAGAGCGGTGGACCAGGGTGTCGAGTATGTTCTCGGCGTTGTGACCAAGATCAACCTTGGTGCTACCGGCGAGTGTACGGGAGTCACATTGCAGTCTGGAGAGACTCTGCATGCGGACAAGACACTGCTTGCTGCAGGAGCGCGTACGGCGGCTCTTCTGGCACGGAGTGCGCCTGGGAACCATCAGCTTCACGCCGGCGACAGGCTGCTGGCTACTGGCGCAGTCAGTTTCTATGCCAAGGTCCAAGGCGAGCAGAAGGAGAAGCTATCGTGTATTCCTGTGCTGAAGAACTGCCTGCCCCAAGTCAAAGGTTGGTTGATTTGAACCTAACCGCATCAGCCGTGTGTCCTAACGCAACGAGTCTGCCAAGACAAGAGTTATCGGGCTAATTCTGAACTACAGGCGAAGGCATGTCGATTCTCGCCGATGGTACCATCAAATTCAACTGTGACATGTGCTTCACCAACTACGTCGACTGCCCCTTCACCGGCCAGCGTTTGTCCGTGGCCCCGGAGGAGAGCGTGTACAATGTCTGGACCGGGCCCAAGTTCATCAAGTTCTTCCAGGAGCGTGCCAGAAAGACGCTCGATGGCCTCTACGGCAAGGAGGTGGAGGAGGTGGCTATCGAGGCCTATCGCCTGTGCTGGTATGTACCCAATGGATGCTGCAGTTCCTCTGCCTCGTGAAGGACCTGCATCATGAAGCCCCAGTGACGACGAGACGCTGACAAGATGGCATTCATCCTACAGGGACGCATCTACTCCAACCCACGATTTCCTGATCACGCCACATCCGCATAGCCAAGGCCTCTACGTGGCAACCGGCGGCTCGTTTCATGGCTGGAAGTTCTTGCCAGTCATTGGAGACTACATTGCCGACATGATGCAAGGCCGCCTTGAGACCGAGTTTGCTGATCGCTGGGCTTGGGACAAAAAAGGCGGTGATGGTCACTCAGCCAATCCGACATACCAGATCGTGGGAGACCTGCAGGACTGGCTCGCGTGACTGGGCCACGCACTATTCGGTTGAGGTTTTCTGCAGTCAATATCGTCTTATTTGATTCTGAATCCAAACCGGGGCGGTAAGTGTCGAGGGAGGGAGGAGCCAACGGGCCACGACGACGCCGACACTACATTACGGAATACTTGCGTAAAGATGACGAAAAGGAGGGGGGGAAAGAAAGAAAACCACAAAGACTTTTATGCCTTTACACCTCAGAGAGACTGGACGTGTGGGGCGCTGTGCAAACAGCAGACCGGAGTTCTCGCGTCGGGAGTGTATGGAATCCTTCGCTTTGATATCTTCTCGTTGGCAGTGATGAGTAAGACGGAGTATGCTTGTTAGCTTTGACATTGTGGCCATCTCATATAAAGTAACATGACTTGCGTGTCGGCAACGTTGAATTATACATTTCTATCATGGGGTCTTCACTTGATGTGCGGCGACTCCGCCACCCGTGCTCCCGTTTTCGCACGACGCCTTTGCCACAGGGAGAGAGAGAGAGAGAGAGAGAGACGGAGACGGACGGAGACGGACGGGAAGATAGGTGGATTTGTGAAGAGTCGTCTGTCCCAATATCGCCAAGCCATGGCTTGACGAGAGCTTGGGAAGCCGTATGGTAGGGCTAGACCTCAACTCTTGCCGGAAAAGAGACGGCACACAGGCGCGTGAGCAGTGTGCAGTACGGACCACATGCATGAATCATGGAGTGAATAACGCGGTGAGGGTTCTGAATATTCCACTCCTACTGACTGTTCCTCCGGGTCCTGCAGCCCTGGCCTTTCGGTGCGTGTACTGTGGTCTGCTTGGATTCTGTGCATCAGGCCACTTTCCATCCAGACTACGCCGAGATGAGAGAAAATGACAAGTCATGATCCAGTTGTCAACCCTTCGCCCTCTCTATGATTGGGGAATTAGTTCTCATACCGCCTGGTCCAATGGGGCCTCTGGAAACAGGCGATATCTGACATGACGGTGGTCGAAAGACATCAACAACTCGTCGTCATCAAGACATGCTTAATAAAGCAGTCGACACCAATCTCTTTAAGAAGCAGATCAGGGCGAAGGCTGTTTCCACCACACCACCTCCCAAATTTCGTGAAGAGCCAGTCTTTGCATCTCCGGCACGTGGAGTGGCTTGCTTCGGAAAGGAATACACAGCAGCCCCTTCTCGTGCAAAGTGTACTCCGTAGGGGGGAATAACTCTCATGCTCGTGTCCAGCTGAGTTGCTGGCAGACGACACCAGGGTCGTGATTGCAAGAGAAGGACGCCGCCCAATCGGGAGGGAATCCAGGAAACGTTGCTCGAAACATTTCGCATAGAGTTCGGAGTACAGAGTGCTACTTACTAGCTAGTTATATATTCTTGCATGCGGGCTTTCAGCTGTGATGATAACGAGCACGTCGTGCATCTTGCACTCGGAGATGAAGAAGGCGCACAAGCAGAACACGGCGGTTGGTGGTTAGAACTTCACAACGTACTCATTCGTCCTCGGATAGTCTAACTGTGAGTACTCCGGTGACGACTTGTTTGTCAGGAAACGGACAAGCCAGCCAGCTACAGTGTATGTGGTCAAAACGTCTTCATGGACTCAACACCACATGTAGACCTTGTTGTGTCGTTCAAACATACAAGAGCGGATAGACGCCCCACGAAATGAAAGCCCACGGCTGAGGAACTGGGAAACGAATCAAGAATAGGACACAAAGATTTAAGTACTCCGTAAGATCGAGCTCGTTGAGGCGGCCGCCGCTAACATCGGGCGTCAACGCGGGGAACGGCAGTGTCTCACGGCACTCCGAGACGAAAAGCACGTAGTGAGATTCCGACAAGTAGAAAAAAAGAAAAAGAATCTTGGTCGACCCGGAGGGGTGTCGTAGTAGACCAGACAGGCGCTCCAGGACCAGGAAGCGCACACACACAACAAGAAAGAAGAGAGTCCATGCGGACAGGGCGGTGGTCAGGCAGGCCAGGCCTTGGTTGGGGAATAAAAAAAAAATAAAAAAAGACCCCCATCATCTTGTTTTAATCTGTCCTCGGAACGGAAGCAAGGGGGGCCGTTCGTGAGACAAAACGGTCCGGTGTCCAGAGACGTCAGACGGGGAAGTCGAGCCGCCCCCAGTCCTGGTTCTGGTTTTTGCGACTGCATCACCCGAGTTGACGCCATGCAATTCGTGATGGGCTCTTTTACCGTCTCTGCTGACGTACGGAGTAACTACATGTCTAGAAGACGTAAAGTAAGTCGTCATGCGCGGGTCGCCGGGTTTGGCATCAATAACCCGAGATGTTGTCAAGATGCCGCTTGCTTTGTTGCCGTGGGTTTTGCTTGTTCTCGCATGCAGCCTGCTGCACCACGTCCGGTTGGACGGGGTTTTTTTTTCTTTTCCCTTCAAGCAATACGTTAACTTACTCCCGTACGTTTGTCATGTAACTATGCCCTTCTGCCGTGTAATCGGTCCTACCGATCATGTGTGATGGAGGCGCGGGAGTTGGATCGAGAAGCTGCTATTGGCTTGACTTTTGGCCCCGTGCCGTGGCGGAGTACGATTTGTCTCGGTTCACCCAGAAAGATAACTTGTCTCTTGTCATTGCGCACACGTGGGAAGGGGGGGGGGGGGGGGGGGGGGGGGGTATCTCAATTCGCAGTTCTATAGGCGTGGACAAGACTAAGATAACGTATGCGTGTAGATCAAGACGACGACGACGACGACGACGACGACGACGACGACGACTACTATCCTAGCTCCCCGTAACCCCCTCGGAGTCCCAAGGTGAATGTTCATCTTTGCTCAAAGAATGCTCAGTACACCTCGAGGACATAACGTCCCTCCTCCTTCAGCTTCTCAATCGCCTTCTTGGCATCGACCTTCTTTCCACTGGCCTTGGCGTCAGACGCGATGGCCTCCTCCAGAACCTTGGTCACGTCGGGGACAGGCCAGGTAGGACCACACAAGTAGAAGCTGCCCTCGTCTTGAACGTACGCCTTGGCAATGTCCCCCAGGGTCTGCCGCATCCTGTCCTGGATGTATATCTTCTGCGGCTGGTCCCGAGAGAAGGCTGCGCCGACAAGAGTAACCACGCCCGCGGCGAGGTACGCCTCCCACTCTTCGCCATACAGGTATTCCTCGCGCTGGTGCCGAGATCCGAGGTACAGGAGGATGGCGCCGATATCCTTGCCCTGCGCCTTTTGCATGGCGCGGTACTGGACGAAGGCGCGGAAGGGAGCGAGCCCTGTGCCCAGCCCAGCCATGATCAGAGGCGCCGTGTCCCTCGCAGGGAGCTTCATGACGGAGGGTTTGACGGACGCGGTCACGACGGCGCCTGGCTGCAACCGACTAAGGTAACGCGTGGCATGGCCGTAGCGAGTGCGGCCCTTGGTGTCGACCCAGTCCACGACAACAATCATCAGCGCCACCGAGTTGGGCGTCACGGCTTGCGCCGAGGCAATGGAGTACTCGCGGCGCTTGAGGGGGCTGACTATCTTGACGAGGTCGTTGAAGTTGGGACGGGCAGACTTGAACTCCTCGAGGATGTCGATATATGTGAACATGTCCACTTCAGAGCGTCGCTTAAAGTCCTCGGCTCCTGCAGAGCCTCCAAGAGTGTCCAGCTTCTTCTTTTCAGTCTCGTCAGTAGCAAACTTGGCCAGATCCTCGTAGAACCGCTTGGGCGGCTTGCCGAGAATGTCGACATTTTGAATCAGAGCCTGGTGGACGGTACGGATCTCGAGTGCCTCGGGGTCCTCACGAGCAGGAACGGGCACCAACTCATTCGGGTCGAGGCCATATGACTCAATGAATTGGGTAATCTGCTCATCGTCATTCTCGGCGTGGATGCCGAGGGCTTCACCAATCTTGTAAGTGAGGCCGGAATCGCCGAGATCGAACTCAATATGAAAGATGTTTCGATCATAGTCGGAGGGGGTCAAGCGACGGTTCTCCTTCACACGAATAGTGGCTGTCTTGACAGGTAAATCGGGTCGGAGACGGGTGCGTGTTTCGTAGGCTTCCTTGAACACAAGGCCCTTGGCGGCTGTCTGCCAGTTATGGACCTCTGGAGCCTCATCATTTTCTTCCTTCTGGAAGGAGACGAAGCTGTTGGACTGAAGAGAGAAAGGCAGACGAGGAGTTTCGAAGCCACCCTCGACTTCGGCCCAAGTGGCGGGCACCTCGATTTTGGTGAGGCACTGGGCGACAGCTTCAACGCACTCTTCTAGAGTAGGCGGGTAGCCTTCGACCAGAGCAAGCTCGCGGATGGTATCGGGGGAGAGCCCAGGCTGGGCAACCTTCAGGAAGGCTAGTTCAAGGAGCAACTTGGATTGAGGGTCTTTCGCAAAAGCAGGGGAGAAGGAAGTGTCAAGAATCATAAGCTGGATATCTTTCTCCTGAGCAGCCTTGCGGAAAGCGACAGAGAGTCGCTTCTCCGTCTCATCAGCCTTGAAGTTCGGCAGCTTTAGAATGACCTTGCCGCCCGGTGCGACGCTCTCCAAAACATCCACCTCCTTGAGAATGCGGTCGTCACCCACAACGGCGACGTCGGCCTCGTGGACATCGTATGGAGCCTCCAGAGTTTTCTTGGACGCTCGCACATCAGTGCGGACGATGCCGCCCTGGGTCAGGTTATCATACGTAGCGTGAACGTAGACATTGTTTGTGGACTGTCTGGACAAGATGTGGCCGATGACAGCTGGAGAATTGACGGCAACTGAGTTATCCACGTCCCAGAAAGTGTACTGCTCAGCATGGACCAGAGAAGGTAAAATTTTGGCTTCATCCTCGTTGCCGAACACCTTGTGGAGTGTGTTCACCAGCCCCTGGGGAGTCAAGGACTGAGCTGGAGCGTACTTTATATCAAGTACTCGAGGCTCCTCGTCGAACCTGTTAGAGAAGGTGACGGCGGTCAAGACGTCGCCGTAGAGGGCAGACTGGGTGGCAGTATCCTCAACAGCAACATGGTCACGAACCTGGCCGAGAACAGCAATGGTGCGAGTTGAGGCGGGAATGGCCTTGAGGAACTCCTCCTCGATGAATGGCCGGTAGATGCGGACATTGATGACACCTAGCTTGGCACCATCAGCGGCAATCTTGCTCAGGGTCTGCCTGGCGACTTGGGCTTCGACACTGCCAAAGGCAACAAGAACTGCATCAGGGGCTTCGTGACCGTGATACTCGAATGGCTGATAGATTGTTCCAAGTTCATCATTGAACAGCCTTAGCAGCTCCACAACTTTGCCAGCAGTGTCAAGATGCGGGTTGAGAATGGCGGCCTCGGATACAAGCTTGTTGTACAAATCGGCGACGCCGGACTCACTTAGAGCATCGACAACACGAAGGGTCTCCCTGGCGACGCGGATACCGTCATAGACATGGAGAGTGGGTAGCACAGCAGCGAGCAGTGTCGAGAACAGGGACATATGCTGAGCTTCGTAAGTAGAGGAGCTGCTGACCAAGCCTAAACCAAGATCCTCGGCTAACCTCAAGGTAGTGTCGTAGTTGGCAACAAGACCAGCAGCGTCGTTGTAATCAGCGGCAGCGATGTGGGCGACAAACGGGCTGGAAACACTATATAAGAGGGAGAGCTGGTCCAGAGCACACCGTAACTGTTGGAGGCTGCCAGACGGGGCAAGCAAGGTCTGAGGAATGTGCCTCTTCGAAACGTCAAAGTCGGGAGAAAAGACGTATCCCAAAGCCAAGGCACCGGCCCCTGTTCTCGTCTGCAAAGGAAGGACCTGAGGAGCGTATCCATGAATATTGGTGTTCTGCTTAGCAGCCCAGTTCTTGGCGGCAGTATCGAGATCGAAAGTCTCGGGGGAGTAGGAGAAGATCTTGTCGGAGAGCTTGTACGCAATCTGCTGTACAAGGAGCTGGGCAGTCACGTAAGTAGAGCCGGAGATGGTGTCCAGAGAAATGGGCTGGCCAAAGGGAAGTGTTGACGAGAGCGTCTCAAAGTCGGAAGAGTTGGTCTTATGGAGAGTGACGGCACCGCCGGCTGACTCCTGCGGTTGGGATCGCATCGTGGAAATGTCTGAGGATGTCAATGAGGGTTGTCGATGAAAACAAGGCAAAGCCACGCGGTGAAGAGAAGCTCGCGCGGGAGACAGGAAAGGCCCCTTGGTATCCAGGGAATATCCAGTTCCCTCGGTGTGCAAGAGATTCCAACAGAGTCAAGCCAGTGCGATCAAGATGCCCAAGAGAAGAAAACCAATCTTCTGTGCAAAACCAGCAAGAAGGGTTCAAAGATAAGATGAAGGAGAGTTTCGAGGTCAAGGCTGAGAGAGCAATTGAGAACCATCCAAACCAAGCGCTCCTACCCCTTGCCAGTCCGTACCTCGGCGCCCAAATATTTCCCTCCCATGGCGATTTGCACCCGGCGATTACTACTGTGTGGCCGGCAATGCCATTGGCATTCTGGTCGTCGACTCGTCGTAGCCGCAAATTGTTGATACTTTGATGGAATCACGCAATTGATTTTTCCCCAATCAGGTCTAGCGGATATGATGCAAGAGCAAAAGCCTCGCGCGGTCCCCGGATCGACCCACTCTTCTCCGACTTCCGCCATCGAGAATCTGAAACGGCAGAATGAACAGCGAGGTTCCGCCGAGTCCCGCACTCGCTGGATTCTTGAAATAACTTGGTGTAGCAGGAGAGTACTACAGATTACGGAGTATCGTATTCGATGTTATGCCGAGCAGAGGCGGTGCGGAGCGCACCAAGTTTGACCGTCCTTTGCTGGATCACGGCGGGCTACATCCGCGAATCTCCAATATTCTCTCTCAGCTGCGAGATTCTGGGACAAACACAGATGGATGCAGAAAAAAGAGGCAGCCTGGTTCGTTGGCGGGCAAGGATAGCGGAAGGAGAATGTGTGTGTGTCCTGAGTTATTTTTGCTCGTTTGCGATAAACGGGTGTATCTAGAAACGGGGTTGATACAAACCCTAGCCAACTGGTATTTATATCGGCACGCGAACCGGGTGGGGTCAGATTAGAGGTTTTGTTGGCTCGAATGCACACATATTAAGAGTCGTCGCTGAAAATTACATCATCATTTGTTCTGGTAGGAGAGTTGCCACTCAAGTAAGAGTAAAGACTTTTTAACCCAAGTGTAACTACCAGACGTAATCGTGGGCCGTAAAACCATTGCAGGAAGGCAGAGGCAGCATCGGCCAATGAGAGTGCATCAATTGATCCAAAAGAGCAAAACAGCCATGCTCAGGCCCCACTAGGGCATCGGTGGAGATGGAGTACGTACATAAGCCGTCGAGGGCACAGATCATCAGCATGCATCAAGTGGTATCTGCCCAGGGTACGCATACGTACAGGGTACTTACTCTCTCTTCCACTTGGAAGAGTGTCGACAAAATCGCGTCAAATGCCTTTCCTTTCTCGTCCTATTTCCCCTGCTCCAAAGAAGCGACGATTCATCCGGAAGCAGACATACAACTATGTAGATTGGAACTGATGAGGATAACCAGAAGCTCGTTGTTGGCAAGAGCCTTGAAGACATTGTTGGTGATGAGGGACTCAAAAATCGTGGTCACGGCTTCCCAAATGGAAGCATCTCTGTTGGGACCTCCGTATTCTTCATCAAAGTGAGCTCTGCTTTGCTAGCGGCGGTGAGAATTTGGGCCTTATACCGAGATATCACGACGCAGCTCAAGGGAATGACGTTCGGACTGGTCACGACGAAGTAGCCGACAGTTCATACTGCTAGCTTTGGTCCACCCCTGGCAACTTCCTTAAAGCTTTGGACAGCTATGATCATCGAGCCAATGATCAACCGCATTACTGGAAATGGCATGAGCGAACGATGTCTCGCAAACTTCTTTGGAACCCTTCCAACGGCCATAGCAACAGCCTTGAGGCCTCCCGGCCCTAACTCGCCACGAAAGGAACAAGGTGTATTCCTCCTGATCGAAGCTCTGGGATGCCGGCAACTTCTGTCGATTTGAGGGATCAATGACAACAGCCAATACAGCGGCTGCAATGATTTGATCCACTGAGCCGCGCTCTTTGATGAAATGCCACCATTTGCTCTTCCTCGGTTCAGCGCTGGCGACTGTTTCCGTTTGGGCTTAAGGGGGTTTTAGTGTACTGAGCGTCCAAGCAACCATTTTTTCCTGGGTCCGACATGGCGAGGTAGGTTTGACCTCAAAGATGCTATGACCGAACACCAATCATATATGGGCTATTTGGTAAAGAGTGTCAAAGCCAAGATCATGGTGAAGGAGTAAGAACTTCACCATCAGAAGCGAGCCGTGGTGATGCAAGTGTCATGGGGGTCATGCCGCATGGCAACCCTCGCGTTACCAAATGTGAGAAAAGGAAGAGGTATGTTGATTAACAAAAAGCTCGTTCGCATCCACGCACAGCATGACAATTCGTCCTAGATAACTTCCATTTTGAAATTATGCGTGGTCCTGCCTCTGTTAGGGGCATCTTATCTGGATTCTCGAAAAGGGGTTATGCGAATGACCAAGGTCGCCAAGATGGGTCAAGAAAGATGACAAACGACGATAAACGACGATAAAAAAAATGCCAGGATCAATGTAAAAATGCTAGTGTGTACCTCTTTCCTGGAAGCCTCGAGCCATCAGGCTTGGGATTACGGTGCGCGTAAGGCTCTTTTGCCAGCAACATCATGTAAAGCCCGGACCTTTATGAAACCGGTCTAACAGGAAGTACTAGCATAGGCCAGTTCTTGACCCTATTTTCAAGATTTCTTCTCGCCAGCGATAATTAATGTTGGAACTGGAAGAGCCAAGGGGCACGCAACCCGGAAATTATTGACCTTGGCGGTAGCATTGACAACAACAATACCAAGATGCGCTCAGTGACATGTGCCTTCGCTTCTTGCAGCCTAATGTGTCGATGGCGAGTAACGTGAATGATGAATACCAAGTGAGTCTTATCTTGATGCCAAGCTGAACCTTGTCCGAAAAGCCTGGATGCGAATATATAAGTAGGCCAGGGACGCAAGCATGTAGATATATGGATAGTGATCATGGAACTGAGACAGTAGTAGACGGGTAGAATTCAACAACATTGTGACTCCTGACTGTTGCTGTCAGCTGATATCCCTAACTGATCTAGGCACCTTTGTCTCAGAGCCCAAGCGGTGTGTTGGCTGGCAATGACAAGAATGCGAGGACTGCTTGGGGGTGTTTGTCCCAGAACCCTCTTCCCATTCTTGCACTATACTATGATAGAGGGACGAAACCACCACCATGGACAGCCTAAGGGATGTGTAGCAGAACTGCGGTTGTGCCGCGTGGTGTACCATGGGAGAAGGGAGGTGTGTCATGTCATGTCGTGGCGCAAGGCCGGTTTTTGCCACCAAGATCAACACAAAATACTTGGTAAACACGACGACAACGACTGGACGGCCACGTTTTCTCCACTGTCATGGCATACAAAAGTTTCTTCATCAATCTACACCTCCACGTGGCTCGAGCTTTACTGTTCCCTGTGTGTTGACGACTGTTGTTGGATGCGTCAAACTTGGCTTCAACTCTAGTCCGGACTGCCATGAATGAAGGTTCCAGAAGTAGAACCTGGCATGACCATAAGCCATTTCCAAGCATCAACATCTCGGATCCATCTAGAATCTGCCGGAAGCTTCCCCGACACTTGTACTTGGCAACTCGAGCCGTCGTTGGTAGGTCGGCTGGCTGCTGGCAAGCCAATGCGTTCATTTTGCGTTTTTCCAGCGCGCAAAAGGGCCTCATCTTGCCATCCATGACACCTCGCTTACGCAAGGAGCTGCACGACGCTGCCTCTCTACTATTACGTTCCAAGTCAAAGTTGACTAGTGTCATGTGCCGTGACTGCGAGATTTGTGCGGACATCTTCCTAGTGCCATCATTCGTCATTCCCTAACATGAGGCCGTAACGAAATGTCAGCTGCATCACCGAGAACCTACCTGACTCGTTATTCCAATTATCCAGGGGGGAGTTGTTTGTGCTTTTTAGTTTGAATAATTGACACATCGCATGTTTCTCGTCGCGCTTCCGGCCTGTTATATCTTCAGCAGATGGTCCATTGTTAAAGGATCACCAGCAGCAACTCCCGGGCCACAGTCCCATATTTCTTCACACTGTGCGATTGCAATTCTTCACCGTTTGCTCTCCACAACAGAGTTTGTTGTTAACACCAAAACATTACTATATAATCAGGGCCATCCACAGCATCTTCGCCTTCGTGACACAAGATTGGAGTGTGTCCGGTATAGCGGTGACGGCAAACGTCGCCCCTGTGGAACGACATGGCACCGTCAAATATAATCACTACGTCCTTTCTTGTTGGCAACCTGCACTGCCCATCATGCGTTGCAGTGATCAAGAACACCTTGCAAGGCGAATATGCCGGCAGAGTCTTCTGGGTGTCCCCAAACGTCGTCACTTCTGTTGTCACAGTCGAGCATGATGATGCAAGTGCTAATTTCATTCGCGACATGGGCAAGACACTTGAGGATGTCGGCTTCGAAATATGTGCCGTCGACACGACAGGCACCATTCCTGACGAGTTAAACAGAGAAGTGGATGCCGAGCAAGCAAGAACAAGTCAGGATAGTCATCGCAGAGGCAGTGGTGCCCTTGGCCTGTGGTGGAAGTTATGGAGATCTAGGACGCCTCCTGCGACACCGAATCAAGGCAAAGCGGCAGCACATTTAGACAACTGCGAGAGCTGTAAATCCACGGCAGCAGCCACAGCTCAGGAGGATGGACGTGTCTTGGAGGAGCAACTCACTCGCGGCCTCCTCTCCTCTGGTCCCCAGAAACTGGTCAGGACTGCCTCCAGGATAGCTCCCACTCCTTTGGACCAGGTTGTTATCGACGACGCCGACGCTGTGCCAGAATCGTGGCGAGCAACCATATCCATCGGTGGCATGACCTGCGCCTCATGCTCAAACACAATCACAGAAGAGATTCAGAAATTTCCCTTTGTTTCCAAAGTTGTGGTCAACCTGGTAGCAAACAGTGCTGCTGTGGATGTCAAGGAGCAGAATCGAATTCAGGATGTCGTTGACGCCATTGAGGATCTTGGGTACGACGCCTCTTTAGACCAGGTGATTAATTTGGAGGAGCAGAAGCGTGTCTCTGCAGATGTCCGGGATATTGAGATCCAAATCGACGGCATATTTTGCCCAAAATGCCCCCAACGAATCTGCAAGACGCTGGATAACTTAAGTTTTTCACGTATAGAGATCCTCCAGGCTCCGACGCCAGATAAGCCTTTTCTCAAAATCAGATATACACCCCAAGCACCAGAATTCACCATTCGGCAAATTCTAAAGGCTATCGAGGCTACGGATCCCTCATTGCAGGCCTCAATATACCACCCCCCAACTTTGGAGGAGCGATCGAAGGCTATCCGCGCTAAACATCAGCGCGAGTTATTCTGGCGCATGATTCTGACTCTCATTTTGGCTATTCCAACTTTTGTTCTTGGCATAGTCTACATGAGCTTAGTGCCTGATTCTGATCCCACAAAGGACTACCTCATGAGACCCTGGAAATCAGGACTGAGCCGCAGCGCGGTTATCCTTTGTGTGCTTTCGACTCCAGTGTATTTTTTCGCGGCAGATATTTTCCACGTCCGTGCTATAAAGGAGATTCGGACCATGTGGCGACCCGGTAGCCGTACACCACTTATCGAAAGGTTCTACAAGTTTGGTAGCATGAACATGCTCATGTCTCTAGGAACTACCATTGCTTATGTTTCATCGGTGGCAGAAATGATTGCTGCAGCCGCGAAATATGACGAGCATGCACCCGAGAAACATGGCGAGAATGGACTGGAGAACCGGTTTTACTTCGACTCGGTCGTATTTCTGACACTGTTCCTTTTGGCGGGACGGTTGATAGAGGCGTACAGCAAGTCCAAAACCGGCGACGCCGTTGGTGCCTTGGCCAAACTTCGCCCTAGTACTGCGCTGTTGGTTGAGCATGATCAAATAAGAGGCCAGGTTACCAAGATAACGCCAATTGACCAGCTCGAGTATGATGATGTAATTCGTGTTCCGCATGGCGCGTCACCAGCTACTGACGGTATCATACTCACTGGCGAGACGAACTTTGACGAATCCAGCCTTACCGGGGAATCTCGCCCAATCAAGAAAGCAGCAGGCGAGGAGGTTTTTGCGGGCACAGTAAACAAGGGGGACGCAGTGACAATAAGGGTTACTGGCACATCCGGGAAGTCCATGCTCGATCAGATTGTCGATGTGGTTCGTGAAGGCCAGACCAAGCGAGCTCCCGTGGAGCAAATCGCAGACGTGATGACTTCATACTTTGTTCCAGTCATCACCCTCATCGCTGTCATCACGTGGATCGTGTGGTTCTCGTTAGCACTCACTGGTCACATCTCGAACGAGGAGCTCAACTCTGCAGGGGGTCCCGCGGCCTTTGCCTTTCAGTTTTCTATTGCCGTCTTCGTCGTTGCATGTCCCTGCGGGCTGGCTCTAGCCGCTCCCACAGCCATCTTTGTTGGCGGTGGCATCGCGGCGAAGCACGGCATTCTTGCCAAAGGCGGCGGCGAAGCCTTTGAAAAGGCCAGCAAAATAGACTGCGTGGTATTTGACAAGACTGGCACCCTGACCGAGGGCGGTGAGCCCAAGATTACAGACTCGGAGTTATTCCCCGATCAGAAAATCAAGGATTTTGACGAACGAGCACTGCTCGCTGGGTTGAAGGCAGTGGAGGAACAGAGCAGTCACCCCATTGCCAAAGCCATTGTCAACTTCTGTGGGCAGGAGGTGGCGTCCGCTGAACTTGAAAAGGTAGAGGAGCTGCCCGGCCGAGGAATGAGGGCGTCCTACAAGAACAGGTATTTCGACATTGCAGTTGGCAACGAGCACCTCATGCGCGATCTCTCGGTCACACTGTCCCCAACCGTCGTCAGCGGACTGCAAAGCTGGAAAGGCGAAGCCAAGTCGGTGGCCGTCGTGGCAGTCAAGGTTCGCGAAGAAGAGGGAGAGGGAGAGGAAGACAGGTCATGGGCGCTAGCCGCCATTCTATCCATCTCGGACCCCGTCCGTCGGGAGGCTGTGGCCGTGGTCAGGGCACTCCGCGCGCGAGGGACGCAAGTCTGGATGCTCTCCGGCGACAACGTCACGACGGCCAAGGCAGTCGGCCAGCGCGTAGGCATCGCCGAGAGCAACGTCCTCGCCGAAGTCCTGCCGTCGGAAAAGGCCGAAAGGGTCCGCTACCTCCAAGCCACGCTTCACTCGGACAGGACGGTTCGTCGACGGCACGGGTATAGCACACGCCGGGCCATGGTGGCCATGGTGGGCGACGGGATCAACGACTCTCCGGCCCTCACGACAGCAGACGTGGGCATCGCCATCGGCTCTGGCAGCGACGTGGCCATCTCCAGCGCGGACTTTGTGCTGGCGTCGTCGAGCCTGGGCGCCGTGCTGACGCTCCTGGACCTCAGCCGCACCGTCTTCCGCCGTATCAAGATCAACTTTGGCTGGGCCGTCGTCTACAACATCCTCGCGGTGCCCATCGCCGCCGGCTGCCTATACGCCATCAAGACTAGCTCCGGCGCTCACGTAAGGCTCGATCCGGTCTGGGCGGCGCTCGCCATGGCCCTATCCAGCATCAGCGTTGTCTTGAGCAGCCTAAGCCTACGAGCCCGCGTGCCGGGGGTAGGGTTCCGCCATAGCCCCGTCGTGGTGGAATAAAAAAAAAGGGAGGGAAGAAACTGTTCAAGTGGTGAAGCAGGGCAGATTGCGGACATTTTTTATCGTGGCCCGTTTATAATTAATACATACAATACGTACGGAGTAGTCTGCATTGGATTATCAGTGTGGAGAGAGAGAGGGGACTTGGGACTTGGGTCACGGCTTCACATCGAGTCAGCATCCATTCCGCCCGGCCTAGCTCATATCGACAAGAATGACTCTATATTTGCAAAGTGTTTCTTCTCAAACCAGTCCATCAATCAATCAATCAATCAATGCAATGCAAAGTGCATGTATGCCCAAGCCAGGCCGGCAACGGCATCAGCGCCGATGGCTCCCCAACGTCCACCAGCATAGCTGCATAACAACGAGTCAACAAAAACCAGATGCGACAAAGACAGGGTGCAGCAAGTCCCATGCCATAAACGCGCATTGCTGCCCCCCCCTTCCCCTTTCCCTTTCCTTCCTTCTCCCCAGGTAGAACCTCGTAACCGACACCGCAGCAGGGATTGCCAGGGCAGGCATCCAGGTAGTTCGTCTGCAAGCGTTCACGTCGAGATGGCGAACGAACTCGATGGGCCAGCCTCAAGTTTCCGTCCAATCCCCCACCAACAACACACCACCATTGGCGCTCGCAAGGCAGGAAACAAATAACACGACTCGTCGTCCCCCGCCTTGATACTACTAGTACTACGATGCGGCCCGTATGCGGCCTGTTGTTCGTTGTTCGTTGATATGGGACGCGACAAAGTCCGATGCTGCTGACACACACAACTGCCTGCCTCACTCTACGTCGTACACAACCATTACTCGTAGAGACGTGAAACAGTGCGGTGGACATTTCATATAGCTTCGTCTGCCTCAACACGACGGGTGGCACCACGATGAGTCATGCGCACGACAAAGTCTAACACGTGCTAGCAGTTCAATGGATGTGATCATCATGTTCACTTCTTTATGGTGAGGTTGTCTAATCCACTGTTGTGCCTTGTGTGTATGTCTGTGTTCAACAAAAAATACAAACAACCCAAAAAAAAAAAAAAAAAAAAACACCAATGATATGTCCCAGGTTCACGAGGCAGGGCAGTGCCAGACCAGCCGCCTTCCTATTCCTATCCCTGAAATCCACCTCAACTCCTAGTCTCCCCCCTCGGCCTCAACAACGCGACTCTGGCCTTGGCCAAGAGACGGTGAGAATTGGGGGAAAGAAAAAAAGAAAGAAAAAGAAAAGAAAACCGACAAAGATTGAGATACATCCGTAAACTCCGGGTGACCTTCCACCAAACAGGGAAAGATAATGGTATTGTGTGCACATGATAACGCTGCAAACGTCTGTGTGAAGACGCATTAAGAGAGGCGGTACTGCCAAGGGAGAACATACAAAAAGTTTTTGTGTACGGAGTAATCCGATAGGGTTTCTTTCATAGCGAAATGCAGTGAACAGTATCGCTGTGACTCGAATGGTGCGAAAGCGCTCCAAAGTAAATGTTCCCCCAACGCCATGCTTTTCTGTGAAATGCGTACTGTATAAGAATGAAGCCGAAATGAGACCGTTGAATAAAAAAAAACGCCGATGATGTGTATGAAGATTAGAAGAGAGCAATCATGGAAATGATTGTGAGAGCATGAGTAATTCATCGTACGGTGACTGCGCCGCCGAGCAGTCGTCCCCACATGCCTCGTTTGCATCGCTTCTTGGCAGCGCCGTCTTGGAGTTGCTGATACTGCTCAGCAGACATTTCGTACGAAAGCGGGCGATTGCAGGGAGGATTGCAGGGAGGGAGACTGGGTGCCGACTTAACAAGGTCCGCCTCCAACACAACTTCGACGGGGGAGTCGTATAGGCTGTCCTGCGGCTGCGAAACCTCATACATGTAGGGAGATGGGTTGGACTCCAGCGGGGTCGCAGACCGAGATTGCTGTCTGCTCGAAGCAATGGATGAAGCGTAGGAGCTCGCGGAGCTGCTGTAAGTGAGGCCCGGGGGGGTAACGGAACCGCCACTAGTTGAGCGAACCGTCTCGGGACTGGCGTTTCGGGAGCGCGACGGGCCTCGCGAGGCAGGAGGAATTGGATAGCGAGCATTCATCTCCTGTTGGCGTCTCTTCTCCTCGCGGTGGCGCATCTTCCTGCTGTGTCTCTCGGCAAGACGGATGCGGAGAGGCTCGAGGAACGAGTCGAGCTCGCGGTACAAGTCTTGCTCAGAGATGCGCAGTTCCCACTCGAGGAGGAACAGCAGCTGCTTTTCCATCAAGTTCACCTCGGTACGGTTGAAGCCAAAGCTGTACATGTCAGTGTTGACAAAGGTGTAGTTGGCCCAGTGCTTGTTCTTGGGTGAGCTGTCGTTGAGGTACTTGGCGGCCAAGATGAGCGAGGCGAGGAAGATGCGGTGGGTAGTGCATCGCAGGCCACGGGCCATGGGCTGAAGCTTTGACTTGAGGCGGGTCAGGTAAACCAAGGTGGACATGAGTGTCGGAACCTGAACATTGGATGACACGACGAGCTGGGTGATGAACTCCTCGAGCGTAGGCAGGGTGTTGTCCACGGGTGGCGCAGATTGGGCGACACGTGATTCGGGACTCTTCGGAGGCGTGAGAGGAAGGGCCGGCGGCTGCTGATGAGGGTGAGGGTGAGGGTGAGGTTGAGGTTGAGGTTGAGGTTGGAATTGAGGCTGAAGCTGCCTGGACTGTTGCTTCGAGGCGCTCGAGGGCATCATGGTGGAGTCGCATGAGATGACATTGTGAGCGGCGTCGGCGAGGAATTTGATCATTTCGCGGCTCACGGGCTGATATACGAACTGGTCGAGGGCAGCTCGGTTGAGCTCGTCCATGGTCAGTTGCCTTATCGCCATGGTGACTTGGGATATGTGACGTTGAGTAGTAACGGCGGAGGCGACGATGGCACGATGCTGTTGCACGATGCTGTTGGAACTTGACCTCTTCCTCGTGTAAGTGGGGTGTTGGATGAAAAGGAAGATCGCTCGCAGACTGCCAGATGGTGGGAGAGACCAGACGATATACTATTATATCGAGGACGGGTATTAAAAATGGAAACCAAGAGAGGCTAAGCAGCAAAAAGCTTCTTGACTCTCGATGTCAGACAATGGAGGGCGAGAGGCTCATGCACATGTGGCCTTGACTCCCAAGACTCCCAGACTGCAAGTGACCAGCTGGTCGTGGCCCGTGGACGTTCGTCAGTAGGTGACGTTGGGAACACGGGGCTGAGCGCAGCTAGCAGGGGGGAGGGGCTCCGCAGGGGTGCCACCCAAGGGGGTGCAGGGTGAAGGGTGAAGGGTGAAGGGTGGAGACGGAGGCGCAAGGGGGTGGGGTGCGTGTTAAAGGGCTGGGGCAACGGGCCTGATGCGTGCCAGGTGCGTGCCAGTTGGTGTTGGCCGTCTTGGGAAGCCGCTGAGTGGTCGGCCGGGTGGTCAAGTGCTCCAATCTGGTCAACGGGCGGTCGGCTGGCGGTCGGCGCGTGGTAGCACTAACTAGCTTTAGATCGAGACGTGCTGTGGCTTTCTGCAGGGGGCAGCCAGCAGGGCAAGAGCGAGGGCGCGTGTATTCCTGGTAAGATGGGTGCAAGAGTCAGCAAGAGGATGCAGCGCTTTCTTTGAGCAAAAAAGCGAGGGACAGGACCACGCCGGCGACTGACTCCCTAGCCGGGGAATCTAGTCCGTGAAGTCGCGCTGTGGGTTGTGCGGAAGCAGCAGTTGAACAGGTGACGGGGCTTTTTTTTTCAAAGTTATCTCAAAGGGCACAAGGCAAACAGGCACGTACGAACCTGGCGGGGGGAAGACGGTGCGCCTGAGATCAGCAATCAATGGTGATTGCGAACAGGATCGCTAGGTATCGCTGCTAGTGGCCAGGTCGACAGGGATCCGATCCAGCAGAACACGCGAGGCGCTGTCGTGGGCAGACCTGCCGGGGTCGGGTCGAATTAAAGTTGCTGTGTGTGGGCGGGAGATCTGGCTGGCTTGCAAATGTTCGCTTGGCCGCTTATGCCTGCTCGTTGCGTATTGACGACTTACGTTTAGTAGTTATTGACCGACTCGAGTGGGCTGACGCCGGACAGATTGCCGAAGCGCTGCGCTTTTTTCACGCGAGACGCCCGTCCGAAACCGCGACAGGATTCGACGAACAGCGAGCAACGAGTAAGTGGCGAATCAGGCCGCGAAATGTTGAGACCCAGCCAGCTTCTATATTGAGCAGCGCAACGACGAGGCGGGATCCGGAAAGCGGGCCAAGATTCGTGGTTGTGGCCGGAGCGTGCCAAGTCCAAGCAAGGCAGGGATGCCGAGGATGATGACTCTGCTGGTCCACGGTCCACACGTGGCTTTGTCGCTCGTAATTGGTAATGGAAAGGCAAAGCAGCGGGGATCTTTGTTACGTGGAATCAGGTGACTGATGAATACTTTGGACGGAGTAGGTCCTCTTTGCTGGTACAAAAAAATGCACTGGCTATGTGGCGGCAGGAGCCTTTTGATGAGAGTCCGTCTTGCTTGCAGTCGGATCGCAGTCAGCGTATCCTGTGATGAGAACCCGTAGTGGATGGTAGTATGAGGCGTGATGAGGCGCAGCGACAACGCAATTTGCAGTTCGGTTTTGGCGATGCTTGTTTTTGAGTTGGAAGTCAAAAAGTGAATCCCAGATTGCCGACGGGTCCGGAGATGGCGTCAACGTCGTAATACACCCCGGTAACTGCCGGACTGCAAACTTTCGATGGGGAAATTGGGTGCGATTTTCCGATCCAGCGGAAAGAGATTAGTCAAGAACCTTGGGCTTGCGTTTTGGGGTGAAGAAAAGGCTAGTTATGGTGACCTGATACGGAGTACTCCGTATTTTTCTTCCGTCGATGGCGACAACTTGGGCCCAAGAGTGAGCAGTGCAGGCGTGAGTGTATGTGTGGCTATGGCGTCACGCACGCAAGGGAAATTTTACTCGAGTGCACGCTTGAAGAGCGACCCGACCCAAGATTTTTTAGGTCTTGTTTTTAGGTCTTGTTTTTTGGTTCTGTTTTCGATACGGAAGGTGATGTCCTCTTCACGGGGTGCCGGGGCGATTTGAAGCGGCGAGTGAAGAGTGAAGGTCGGAGGTCAGGACGGGCAAAGTCAAAGGTGACTAAGTCGAAGAAGATGAAGAGAACGTTTAGATGCAGAAAGTCGAAAAAAAAAAAAACTGGACGGTGAAGTAGTCAAGTTTTGTAGCCGTGTGCTGTAGAAGCTGTTGCACACAAGAAACCCGATCAAGGCGAAAGAGTGAACTGAACACAATGGTCCTATCAAACGTGGTGGCACAAAGAGCAACACTTTTGAGCTTGTGAAGCGACCAGAAGCTTGTTGTTGGGTTTCCAAAGCTGCTCTGCTGTGGCAATTCTTGTCAACTCGAATGCTGAACCAGTCAGGCCAATTCAAGGACGAGGAACGGAGACAGATAGTTATATAAAAGCTATCAAGGCTCAAGGAACATGAAAATCGAACACCAAGACTGCGCCGAGTCTCAATAGTTGAGATAGACACACGCAAGGGAGAGGCTGGTTCCTGGTGCAGAACTGGAGCCGCTGGCACAAATGCGTGACAGCGACTGGGGGGGGTTGAAGGTCAATGGACTGACTGACTGGGGTTGGGCGGGGGGTTGCCTGCTTGCTTGCCCGCCTGCCTGTCTGCCTGCCTGCCTGCCTGCCTGCCTGCCTGCTGGCGATCAAATGCTGCACGGGCTGTCAAATGCTGGGCCGTCCAATGCCAGCGAGCGTACACATGCAGGGTCTAGCGGCAACAGGGTCTGCTGGGTTTGTGCTAAGGGGGAAGGGGGGACCTGTAGCGCCTGCCTATGTGTGTCTGGTCTGTTCAATGTCTGGTCAGTAATAGGTACATGAAAGAATAAATGTCCCGTCTGGTCGTGTTCAAAGTGGAGGCGGCGGCAGCACTGGAATCCGCCAACCGCCAGAATCATAGGAAGGGAGGTCGGGCAAATTGCACGCACCACCTGCTGCTATGCAAGAGGCACTAAAGGGGAAAGTGGCAAAGTGAACATGGCCCAAAACGTACAATTAAAAGGGCGATGTCATCAGATTTAGTTTCTCACCGTCCCAGTGAACCGATATCCCTACTCCGTACTTCGCCGTTGAGTCAACGCTCTATCCGCTTCGAACGCGGATTATCACAGCAAAGAAGACGTTGAGGGAAGGGGAAAGGAAACAAAATGTCTGTCCAGCGTATGTCCCCGACAGGTTATAATCAAGGCCAGTTTAGTGCAACGAAGCGTTTTACTACTGTCTGCCTCCCAGAGATAAGTTCTTTTTTTTTTTTTGACAATCGCACGCTCTCGATGGCTGATGCGTGGCGGGTTCGAGGTGGACCTTGTTCCTGGCCGAGTGGGCAGAGTGTTCAGTATCGGGACCAGTCAGAAGGATTCGGCCAAGGGAGTGGACAAAAGGAAAGAAAGGGCGAAGGAAGGAAAGAAATCGACTGGGCCAGCAGCAAACAAAGTTGGACAGAGAAAGAAAGGTAAAGAGAGGGAAACAAGAAACGGGGTCAAGCCTCCCTGTAATACTACTCCGCTAGAATTTCTCGATCAAAGGGATATGTCGTGGTTTCTGGACAAGCAGAGGTAGTTGGAACTATTTAGTACAACGGGCAAAGAAAGGAAGGAGGGAAGAGCTGAACACGGGATGGCGAGTGAATAAGTATTGCGAAATGTCTATTGACAATGTTCGAATTTGCCTGCTGCTGGTCCACTGGCACTCCGTACACGACGCATCGATCAGTGAATGAGGGAGCAAGGGTTCGCACGTTCGTATCGGCATTCGGCGGTTGATGGATGGCTGCAGAGTGAAGATTGAACGGCGGCTCATCTCCCACTCGCTGGAGTCTGCCGTACGACAGACAAGAATAGACCAGGCCAGCGCCAATACACCTGCATTCAACCCAGCATCGAACAACTGACGTGCTCCTCAACGCGTCTGGGGGTGATTGGCGTCTGGTCAATGCTTGGCCGGCCTTGTTTTCATCGTCAAGGCCCCATCTGAAGAAGAGACACCAGTTGCGAATCGATCCAGCCCGTATGCCTGTGTCAGAAGCTGCCGTCCAGATGTCCACTTCCAGCCAGATCCAGCCATCGTCGTGGTCGGGAGAAGGCGGCCCTCGTGATTTATGCATCAATCATCGTCCAACCAAGGCCGTTCCACCAGCACAGCCCGATGAGGACACATCAGACCCAATATCTTTTGAGCAGAGGATACTATCCAGTCGCTCCTTCCTTGACAGCGAGCGATCCCACAACCGCCGCCTTGTTTGACTTCTGCACTTACTTGCGCCTTGAATACAGGCTCCATCACTCTGTACCGTATCTGGCACTCCTCCTTCTGCGTACAAAAAAAATTCCGCTGGCATGATGCAACACAGCCGACGTATCATCGCGATGCCTGCGCAAGCTGACTGGCCGTCGCCTCTCGCAGCCGTGGCGACGAAACACGGCGGGCCGCCGAACCATTGGCCCCTCGCCGACGCAACTTGAAACAAAGGCGAGCGCTGAGCCATTCCGAAACCTGACATCTCAACGTTCTGCCGTCAACTCAGAGCGTGGCGTACGGAGCCTCGGAGCACATCCGCATCTAACTTGTGTGCCGCATCTAGTTATGGGCCTACGTTACGTATCCTCCGCCTTTGCTTGGTATGGAGGTGCCGCAAATAGCACGCAGTCCCGTCCAGTCGATGCCAAACGCGAGCCATCCACGCAGTTGGGGCGCCCAATAGGTATGTTTGGGTCTCGTCCTCGTGAGACTTGTTCCGGGCCCGTCAACAAACAATCGAATAGAATCAACAATGCTTCCTGACTTGGTTGTGTTCTGTTGATGCTTGTTATTTGAAATGCCCATGATGCTCAACCTGTCTTGTCCACCCGCCGGGACTCACTCATGCACGTTTTGATACTCGCTCACGCCAATATTCCACCCACACACGCGGTGAAGCAGTAAAGCAAAGAAAAGGAGCGGAATATGGAGTACTCAAACAGTCAAAGATCCCTTTGGTGTCAGGGAGGGGGGGGGGAGCATCACAAAGAAATGACCCCCCTTGAACAACACCGTTTGTTGCTCGGACCTTTGCCACCGCCATCTGTTGTTGGAGTACGGAGTAAGTTACTACGTACTAGTTAGTTACTTAGTCGTTCGTACGTACTTTCACCAACCACTCAGACACGGGACCTTGTGAACCACGATGGAAAAAGAAAAGGCGTGCGTACATGCATCATGCCATCCAATGCAGGGGAACGAGGCCCGGATATAATACCGCTTGTCATTCCCTTCTTTCATGGCGGAAACCTGACCTGCCAGCTGTTGGTTTCTTTCCCCTTGCCTGGGGATTATTCTCTTCTTTTTTCCCGTCTACTGCTTTGTTTCATTGCCAGTTCAACAAAGACTTGCCGGTTTCGGGGTTCCTGGGTCCTAGGCCCTCTTTCTATCTGCAATACGAGTTGAACTGGCTGGGGAACGACGAGCGAGTTAGTACTCCGTATGAGAAATGTCTTGCATGGCCTAGGGCTCAATCGAATCATATTGTCACTGGATCCGGCTTCACTTCGCTACGGTCTCTGCCGTTGGAATGTAGCCCAGCCTTATTTCCCGCCTCGTTCTCAGCCGCAGTCGAGTACTATCCCTCTTGCCAGACTCTACTTCCCAACAAGCCGAAAATCTCACAGATTACGTCTTAGTTAGTCGGCCCATAGTACTCCGTACCGTCTCTGGCTCCGCGTTGTCGAGGACGTGCTTAGGCACCGCAGACATCTCGGCCGCAGCTATCGGTAACTTGCAAGAGTGCAATTGATGGTTGTTGTTTTTTTGGGTTTTTGTTTCTCGGCTTCAACGCCGTGGTACTATTACAACGTCCTACCTAGAAGCTGCATGAGTGATTCACGAACAGCCAGGATTCGATGGATCATGAACCAAGTAACCATCACTCCCGTCCATCGTCCGTGTGGCCAATCAGTAGTTATCCCTCCCAGACACCCGCATACCTCGCCAACAAATGGTTCATCGCCGTGTTGGACCCTAAGGCTTTGCTCTCAACTGTCTCCATTGACGTTAGCCAGCGGGTAGAAAGGGCGGCACATCACATCACCACCTCAACAGCCGTCGAGAAACAGCGAGCGGATATGCCGTTCGAAACATTGAAGGTCACATTTCTTGCGTTGAATCAACCACGTTGCGCCCGGGTCTTTGACATTATCGGCTTGCCTGTGCTGTCAAGGTCTGAGAAGGGAGAACAGACATCCAACATGTGTCACAATGCCGTTGCCCCTCGACCTGGGAATATACCAACATCAGATGTCGACTGGTCCTAGCGCAGCTCGGCACTATAGTTTATTGTTGTAGTATGCAACTAACGATATTGGACTCCTCTCCCTTTCTGGCTGAACGCCAAGGAGAAACGTCCTCCCCCCCCCCCTCCGGGGCGGCGCACATGAATGACAGTACAAACAAATCCTCCAAGGCAACATCGCGTCACCAACACCGCCGAGAAGTCGGCTCATCAAGGCAGACACCTCGACATACAAATAGAAGAAGACAAAATGCCACGTCTCACAGCATCTCTCTCCCGTCACGTTCACTCGTGTACCCCGTGGGCGCACCTTCACCAGACCCACCAGTCGCAACGGAAATACCCACACAAAAAGGCCATCGACTTATTTTAGCAAACCCGCCTGCCCCAGATTTTGGCAGACGGCACCACACACCAGGCCGCACTGATTGGACGGCCCCGATGGCCCTGAAACCCAGCCCCATGACACTTTCACACGCCCCCTCCCCCTGTCGAAAGCCACAGCAGCGATTTCCAGTTCCAGTCTGGATATGTGGCTGATGCGGCGGCTCCGAGCAAACATAGAGAGACAGACAGCGGCTGATGACACCCAATGAGGGCAAGAGGCCGATGACAAGGTGAAGAAGTTGCTGGCCATGCTATTTTTGTACGGCTCAGCTAACTGATTCCCTCGACGTGACGCAAGGTTGGTGTTTTGCAGATGTCGCCCAGCGAGCAAATATATAAATTAGCATATAAAGATGATATACTCCGTATGTACACCAGGTTTCCCGTGCCGTCATACTCCGTACATTGGGTAACAACTGCTGCCCCAGGGCCCGTCGGCCAGGCCGGGCTCCACGAGAGTTGGCGACAAACATGCCGCTTCGGGAAACGAGACGTCGCCTCGACACCGAATTCGGCTTGCGTCGCCGGCGGGCTGAACACGGAACCGATGGCCACTGTAAAAAAAAAAGCGCCGGACTTCCTACCTAGCTAGCCTTTGCTGTGCTACGCAATCGATGGCACTGGCTTTGGCCTGCTGCGGTGAAACCTCAGACCAACCAGGTGATGATGATGCAAGCCCTGAACTTGCCACCAGCGGCAAAAACCCGTGCACATTGACCGCCGACAACAAACGTCCCCTTAAGCTGCGGCGTCTCAACACACACAAACAGGCACGTTGAAAAAAAAAAAAAAAAAAAAAAAAAACCTCTCAAGACGGCTGCACGCAGAGCTCTCTCTCTGCTCTTTGTCGCGAGTCATCCGTCGCACCGGAGCACGAGATTACGCCTCAGCCATCAACCGCCAATGAACTTACACTCCCTCCTGAGTTCCTCGGCTTGAACACGAACCCCGATCTCACACCGCCGCAGCAACCCGGACCGCGGGGACGCCCAGGCCACACGCCATTCTACCTATCTATCTATGTATCCGGCGGCGCCAGCATCCGCCGAGAAACCTCCTTTTTTTTAAATTTCCCAACGGAACCACCGTAGCGCTACGCACACGGCTCACGCATGCAGTTGAGAACAGAGGCGCTCGCAAGGCGTGCAGGACAACACCAGGAACCACATCACATCACCCAAGGCGAAGAAATGCCACAGCAAACCGTTCCATCACGCACCGTGCAAGTAAGTGTGTGAGCACGAACATCCAGAACTACCTACAACCAACGCTGCCTGAGACGCTGCGGCTGTTCCACCCATCGCCCCGTGCCATCAGGCTTGACTATGCTACAGGTACCGCCCAATGGTGAAAATGTCAGCGATATCCTGACCACCGGGTTTGGCGGCTCATATAACTATCATACCGGCAGGGGCCGTGTACGCACAGTATTATAGGCACCATGGTCATTCTCCTAGCGAGAGCGAGGGATTCTACACAAGTCCGCTTAAGCCACGCTCTCCACTGAATCAGACCCCTTCCCTTCACAGTTGGCAACAAGGAGCCGGCGGCGAGTTATGTACGTGAGTCTATTCGCACTGCATCCCTGAACCCAGAACCCAGAACCGGTTTGCCCTCCTCTACTCCGTACGTAAATGAAAACAAAAGAAACCTTGATAAGCATTAAAGAAACCATGTGACCGCTGTTTTCCCCTCCCCCATTAATCACCTCATCGTTGTGATATTGTTGGCTGTTCAGCTCCAACGCGGCCGGATGACGGGTTTGAAAAGCCTCGACGATGAGCATGTCTTGTAGCAAGATGCTCCATTAGCCAGCTACGAAGCCGCTGTGAAATCAACATGGGCACTCCATCTCGTGTTGCCTCGCACCATCGCATCATCTTTCTTGCCCCCACCCCCCGCGAAGTCATACAAGCTGACAGCGGACGGAAATGACGAAGAATTAAGCTTGTTTGCGGTAGAACCGTTCGTCGACGCGCTTTTACCATCAACATTCTGCAGATTTGTACTCGTGTCTGTATCCTGAAAGTCCGGCCGGTTTGTTTGCGATACTTGCCTCCTCACAGATAGCACATACACGGTTGACTATGTCGGCCCCAACGTCAGCGTCCCGCGGCACCTGGGCGTACTATCGCTCTCTAATTGTAGTAGCCGTTCATGCGCCCAACTTCTTCCTGCTGCTCGGCGAGGTAGTCTTCGAAATAAGGGTGGTTGCAAGCTTGCTTGGCCGAGATGCGGCCAGCCGGATCGTATACCAGCATCATTTCGAGGAGCTCTAGGCCCTTGTCGTCGAGGTTCTGACAGAGTGGTTGCCTATAATCTCTCTTCCACTTAGGGAACGATGATTTAAAGTCGGGATACGAAGTGACACCGGGCCAGACTTCCTCACCCGGGGTACCAAGGGTTCTAAAAATGGCATCGATTAGATTGGTTTGAAATCCCACATGGCAATTGGTCCTTGTGTATGATGTTTAGATTCTGGAGAGAAGGGGGGTCGGGCCACTTGCCGGAAAATCTTGAAAATCTCGTCAATCTCAGAATCACCAGGAAACAATGGTTTCCGGGTACACATTTCGGCGAAGATGCAACCCGCCGACCACATGTCCACACCGGTCGAGTACTGCCTTCCACCAAGTAGAATCTCGGGCGCTCGATACCACAAGGTCACGACCTCATGGGTATACGTCCGCAAAGGCACACCAAAGGCGCGGGCAAGACCAAAATCAGCCAGCTTCAGGTTGCCTTCCTTGTCAATGAGCAAGTTCTGGGGTTTCAAATCGCGGTGAAGCACACGTCGGGAGTGACAGTACTTGATGCCCTCGCACAGCTGCATCATGAACTTTCGAACAACGACCTCGCTGAGGCCGAGTTGCATGAGGGTGGCCGAGGAACCCTCGGGCAGGGCTTTGCCACGGCCTCCATCGCTAACGGGCAGCGCCTCCATGTATCGCTTGAGGTCTAGGTCTGCGAACTCGAAGACGAGGTAGAGCTTGTGGCCATCGGAGTGGACGATGTTGAAGAGGCGGATGATGGTGGGGTCTCTCAGTTCCTTGAGGAGAGAAATTTCGCGGATAGCGGTGCTGGGGACACCTTCGTCTTCGGCTTCGAGGCGAATCTTTTTAAGGGCGACTATGCGGCCGCTATTGGCAAGATCGCGGGCCTTGTAGACAACGCCATACGTGCCTGGTTGAGTCAGTCTATGGTGCTCGACCACGGTGGGCATTCTTTGCTGCTGCAACTCCTCGCAGCAGTAGCAGCAGCAGCAGCAGCAGCAGCAGCAGCAGTGCACGGCGTGTACTCACCTTCGCCAATCTTCTCCAACTTCTGGTAATTCTCCATGGTGAACAGCAAGTCAGGGTTGCTCCGTCACTACAGCAAAGCAGAGCGGATCGAGAGCTGTGCGTGCTCGCTGTCGGGAATAAATTTCAAAGGCCGGAGAGTTGCACGCAGGCCGTGACTGCGCAGACACAGACAATGAAAAACACGGCGTCGGCCAGGTGCTCTATTGTATTGCCGCTGACAGGACAGACAATAAAAGAGCTTTTTTTCACTCTCCTTGCTGTCTTGTCTCCCTTGGAATGGAATGACGCGGGATCGGCGAGGAGCAGAAGGAGGAAATCCAGAGACGGTGTCGTCACCCCGGCGAGCAAGCGAGGGGTCAACACACACAGGATTCGCGATGGCGCGGGGCTGGAAGACGCGCCTTTGCTGTTCTGGGTCCGAGGGGGGAGGTCGGAACCTCAACGTAAAGAATAACGTTAGAATAAAATAAAAATAGAGCAAGTGAGAGACGGATGGAGACCAACTACGAATCGCTACTGGTTGGCATCAGATGGCGGGCTCTCAAAGTCGGTTCCTCATCCACGAGAAGAAACGGAAACAAATTGTCGAGACCAGAAAGTCGGTGCCAAACCAAACGGGTCCTGGCCACCCAGACCAACGTTCTGTCTGTTTGTTGTGTTTACTTGGACTCGGTCAGCAAACACACACACCCCTGTGCCAAGCTAATCGTCTCTCTCAGCCCTGCTGGTGGTGCCTTGGCAAGTCGCGTCAGTCACATGTACATGTGCGCGGCGGGGCACCAACCAGTTGCCACAGCTCTTATCGATAAGCAGCAGCCAACCTCCCAGTCAAGAATTCAACACAACAACGTTGCCTCTCTGGACATCGCCGCCGTGCACACCGACACCACTCCCTTGGATGCTTGTATTCGCCTTGGCATACATGTCTTATCATCTTCCTAAAAGCTGTCTCTTCCCTTCTCAGTATGTATCTTCATTCGGCGATCCGTACCACACCCCGGCATAACAACCTATCATCCTAACCAGTGCTCCCTGCTGTCCGCCTCAAGTCCAGAATCTTGCTTAGCTTCAAAGGGCCTTTTGCTCCCCAGCCCGATGGTCCAGCTTCCACCTCGGGCCGCACAGAAACATACCAGCTCCAAGCTCTTCGATCCAGCTCGTCTTTTCGCAGAGTGCCGGCCCAGCTCTTATACAAGAGCCTCAGCGCACCCAGCAATCGCCCCAGACTCTCCTGTTTCTCCTCCTTCACCGCCGCCAGCGTCTTCTTGGTCTCGCTCTCACCTCTGTCAGTCGGGGCCGTTGCAAAACTCCGCAGCAGGTAGTTCCTCGCGTCTTCGGGGCGGTGAATAGGCATCCCCACCGTCGTCAAAGACGGCTTCTTGTTCTCCAGGTCCAGACCCCAAAGTGCTTCCCCTGCCAGCGTAGACTTTCGTCGACGGGAGGACAGCGCGTCGTTAATACACTCCCTCATGAGACGCCATCTATCTGGACCCAGCATGATGCCGCCGTACCACCTTGTCAGCACAACGACCGTGTTTGTGACCTCTGTCTCGCGCATAATCTGTAGCATAAACTTCCCACAGCCAGACTCCCCGTCGTCAAATGAGGCTTCCTGCACCAATGGCGAGTTGCCGTAGCTTGATCGCAACGCCCATGCATTGTGCGTGGCCGTTTCCAGTTCGGGTCTGTCCGTCATGAGGCTTTTGACCAGACTCGCCCGCAGAGAAGGCGACGACAAGCTTGCGGCATGTGCAACAAACGTGGACGCTCGGGACGTTAGTTTCTGGCTCACCGTCCATGTCTTCTGCTCGCCAGACGACGACGACTCCCGGCTGCTCGGCCCTGCCGTCGAACTTGTAGTCTCATCCGGCTCGTCCGATTTCCATGCATACCCACTCCGTTTCAGAACTGAAATCTCGCGCCCCAAGACCCTGACCTTTGGCTGTCCCTCCGGTATCTGCTCCTCGCCCCTAGTCGGCGCCTTCTCGATGCCAATACTAACCGCCTTTGATCTCGAATTCGCGCTCACGACGGCTTGACTTAGGCTCAATCTGCTACTCGGCGGCTGTTCGGGCATGGTGAAACGAAGCAATTCCACCGCAAACGCAAGCACGAGCGGCGCTCTGTTTGTCACCAGCACGGTCTCTCGAATCGCCTCTTCATCCTCGACAAGCGGCAACCTGAGCGAGCTTTCCAGCTCGTCCGCCGTCATCGAGTTGTAGTCTAGGTCGTGTTTATGCGGCTCCAGCTTCGGCTTCTTGGTATTTAGAGAGGGTTGTTCCTCAGCGGCACGCTTAGTCCCCTTCTTCCCATGCGATTTGCACGCTGCATGGAAGGACTTTGCGAGTTTGCCGTCTGGAATGGCAGCTTCAACCCCGGAGAGGGGCGCCTCTGCAATCTGCTCAATGCTAAATATCCAATTGGCACTCTTGTTCTTTTCATGTGTCTCTAGCGGATCTACCTACCTCCTTAGATTCTTGGACTGAAGTGCTTGGACGTGACGCATGGCTGTCATCATGGGCACTTTGCGTGAAGTGAACATGCGCAACAGCTCTTGTAGGTCACCATGCCCTGCCATGGTTGTAAATGTTCGAGGACAGTAATACAGGAGGTCAATTCGCTCAATAAAAAGTTGAAACTAGTCCAGCGCGTGTTGGATCCTAGGTCCGGATGTTGGAAACAAGCAAAGTGAACGTCGATAAATGCAGGGTAACCTGGTGGTTCCTTTGTCGTGAAGCTTGGACGCCGCCATGTTGGAGATGCGCGCCCCCACTTCCACTCCGAAGACAACCCGTCCGTCCCATCGGGCCGTTGGCATGTCCGAATCAACCAACCCTGACGTCTCTTTTTTTTTTCACGACATTGGAAGCCACCACGTTTGCTTTCCACCATGTAGTGTTATTATAAGTCCACCTTGCAAAAGCCTACGACACATCATCGGCAAACGAACAAAGCCATGCCACGCAAATGATCGTCATCACGCGTGGCTCCGCCAAAGCCACTCGCCTACGAGGGCGCTTTGCGAGCACAACTTCCAAAGCTCCTCGCAAGGCGCACGCCAACAGACCACCTCATTCTCCCCTCGTCTCCAAGCAATACAAACCGTGAGTCTCCCTTTTCAGGCACCAGGAAGCTCATTGATTCTCAAACCACAACTCTATCGCAGCAGCGCTCGAAAGCCCCAGCCCCAACCCCCCTCGAGTCCCCCACGGTCCAGCGACACCCTTCAATCCCTCTGGCGCCGCTCATGGCTCCCCCTCTCGGGAGCCGCCCTCCTCGCCGGCTTCCTGGGATTCTACATCATCGGAACCGCAACTGCCTCCTTGAAAAGCTGTCCCTGTCGAATACCCCGCGAACACGCCACGCCGACAGGCCGCCCGCCCGCCCTAACAGGCGACAATGCCGAGCAGTTCGACAAGGAATTGGATTTCTCCGAGTGGTGGATGGGCATCGCCAAGCTGCGGAAAAAGCTAGCTCATCATGCAAAGGGGGACGTGCTGGAGCTTGCCATGGGCACGGGCCGAAACCTCCAGTACTACACCTGGGAGGCATTGGGCGAGGCAAAGCCAGCAGCCGGGAGGAAGGCAAGCAGGGGAATTACCTCGTTCACGGGGCTAGATATATCCGCGGACATGCTTGATGTTGCTCGCAGACGACTGGTCGCGGCCGTTCCGCCAATGGCTGGTTCTGAGTTTACCATGGAGAGAGCGATGTTGGCCGGCCAGACGGGCGGGCACTTGTCCTTTCTGAACGACCGGTTGCGACTGGTTTGTTCCGACGCGCACCAGTCTCTTCCGCGGCCAGACAATGCGACACGTTTGTCCTCGACGGAGACGAGTGCGACGTACGATACCATCATACAAACATTTGGGCTTTGCTCCGTGTCGGATCCCGTGGCTGTGTTGTGCAATCTGGCGTCCGCTGTCAAACCCGACAGTGGTCGCATTTTCTTACTCGAGCACGGCAAAGGATGGTATGGACTCGTCAATGGTCTCCTGGATAAGAATGCAGACAAGCATTTCGAGAAGTATGGGTGTTGGTGGAACCGCGACATTGAGTCACTGGTTGATCAAGCTTTACAAAAAACACCAGGTTTGGAAATAGTCAAGCTACATCGACCAAATCCGATGCAAATGGGTACTTTGGTCTGGGTAGAACTACGCATGAGGGGCAAAAAATAGTCCAGTGTGCTAGTTGACAAAACCAGGTTACTCTTGTACGACTAGAGTAGGAAAGTAAGTACAGGAATCAATGAGCGGCATGTCATTTTGCAATTCTGTTCTGTCTGCGTCTTCTTTGCGTCAAAAGTCCAGTCTCCCCTTTTTGTAGTCTAGAGAATCAACTGATTGTTCTCTTCTTCTCCTCGTACAGTAAAAGGTTCCAAACTCGCACAGAGGAAGTATCAAAATATGTGTACATGTACTTCTACAAGATTTCTGTAGAGGCCAAAAGACAAGATTAGATATCGAAACATCTAATCAGGTAACCCAACCCATTCGGCTACGCTCATTTTGTTGCCACCTTACCCCGGTAACTCCGTGCGCCTTTCGCAAAATGTATATAAACAACAAGGTAAAAGTGTGGATATCGTTGAAGGATGTGATTGATTTGAAAATCATATGACGTTAACAGGTATCCAACAGGCAGTCAAGCTCGTCGATCTCGATGCTCTCTGGTGATACATCCCATTCGAAGAGTTTGTTGAGCTTCAACCAGCTGTCAGCATCGTCCTCTTTCCGCAAGGTTGACATAGGACTCGGCTTGATAGCTGGGCTAGTCAGAAAGGCAGTGGTCGAGAGAGCACGGTCGCCGAACCAGATCTCGTCGCGGAAACCATACTCAATAGTACACGTACGGTCGATGGTTTCAAACGCAGCACAGCTGTTATCGTAGGCGAATTTGCGTTTCTGAAGAACATCTGCAGTCTGTGTGAACTCGCGTTCATCAGTTTCCAAAGGCGGAGAGTCCCGGCGCAAGTCTCGACCGTGTCTCAGGTGATTCATATGGGATTTGACTGAGCCGATAGGGGTAATTGGTACACCCACATCGTCCTCCATATCGTCAAACTCCGGTGATGAAAGATCTACCTCGGGAGAAGGGCTCAGCTCCCTTCGGCGAGCATCGACATCGTCAGACCCAGAATCATCGGTCAAGGATACAGAGGGAGTGACGATGGCAGCGTGGTGAGCTGGTTGAGTGATGCTGGAATCAGGAAGAAGCTGTCGCGGGCAAGTCGTGAGAAAGAAGTACGTGCGACGGGGGTGAACAGTCTCGAGCTCTTTGGCAAGAGGACAAGGAGAAAGAGCAGTCCAGCACGACCGCTTCATGTACGAGGTCAGGCGAGAGGAGATAATGGCGCACGGATTGGCAGATCTGGGGGAACAGAGAGGTTAGCAGTTTAGTCCAGGGAAACGACGGGTCTGCAGACAGAGAGTACTTACTGCTGTACAGAGGTTAACTTTTGGGTGAGAACAGTAGCCAACTCTTTAATGAGGTGCGGTCTGTTGGCTGTTGACTCAAGCTGGACAATCGTTGCCTCAACGATGTCATCATTGATGCCCTCGAGGTCCACCTTGCGTATCGCATCTACGTCGGACCTTTCAACGATGGCGAGAGAGGTGGGTGAGGGAGGAGGTGTTTGCTCGGCCATGGCTTCAGCGGGTGCAGAGCTGGCTCCGTGTGATCGCTTGAGGCGTTTGCTTTGATGTGAGTCGACAGTGCCGGATGTAGCAGAGTCTGGGAGATGCGCCGAGGTGGATGGCAAGGAAGACGATGACGATGACGAGGAAGATCTTCTCGGAGCCTTTATCGAAGAAGCGGCAGCGGCAGCAGCTGCGGCGGCGGCGCGAGCAGCATGCGTCATAGGAATATGTATGCCCAGGCTGGGCAGAGACAGCGATTTGCGGCGCGTGTTGTACGGCATGTTGTCTATGTTTGCGCGCGCGGCGGGTGATGATAAAGACGGGAGAGGCAGGCGAGGCGGTAAAAGGGGGCTTGTTAATACTGAGCCAACTTGCGAGGCGAGGCTGATGCGCGAAGCTGACTCTCAGGAGACGACGTTTCGCACAAGGGGGGGGGAGGAAAGGACGAGGCTGGAAGGGGACAGTGTAGTTATTCCCACGATGTAAAAGTACAGGATGGGTTGGCCGGTTGCCAGATAGACAATAAGATGTGACAAAGGGAGAAGACGGCCTACAATAGTACACAAGAGGAGGGGATTCGAACAGGCGGCCGGCCAGGATGGGGATGGGGAACGAAACTCTGGGACAATTTTGGGACGGGAGGCGAAGACAGCCTCAGGCGATTTCCAGCGTTGGCTGGGAAAAGGCAGCCAGCACAAGAGCTTGAACTTTTTTTTTCCTTCCCCTAACATCCTATTGGCTCGTGGCTGTATGCAGGCTTGCCGAAGTGGGGCCGCTAACGTCAGTGGGGCAACAGCCATCGATGCGTCAAGTCGACGCTAGGCCGGCACAAAAGATGGAGTCAAGCAGGCCAATGGCCTTTCACGCTGCGTTTGAGAAGCCCCAGACAGGCCCGTTTGGGTCGAACAGGGAGGTGCATTCCAGGCGGGACGTGGGACCCTGCCTGTTATGTTTCTACGCAGGAAGCAGGAGGAGTGAGTGTCTGGGTCGAGGTTTGAGTGATGACTTTGGCCTTTGCTCAGGGGAAAGGGACATCGAAGTGGGCAGCAAGCAATGCCTGCAGGAGAGGGAAGGGCAGGAGCGAGCTGCCCGTCTCCTGTCTACGGACTGCATAACTCATCTGATACGTCTGTCTGTAAGGAGAACGGAGTAAGGTACGGAGTACGGAGTACCGCGTAGCATGTGGCATGTAGCCTGGTCCCTGGACAGATGCATGTGGCTTTATGGCAGGCGGTCAATCGAGAAAGAGCGGCAGCCGTGCGCCCCGTCATGAGTCAATATTCATGGTCGTCTGGCGAAATTCTTTTTTTCTGCAGCCACCACTAACAACGGCCTTGTTTATCTCGACGTATCGACAATACTTGTGGTTGTGGCGTTTGTGGTTGCGGCGTTTGTTGCTGTGCGCGCACTGCAATGCAAGCACTCGATTCCACGCCCACATGCCGCCATCCGCGTTCCCTACTCAAGCTTCTGAGACTTTACAGCGACGCCAGGGAGATAAGACAAGCCAGCCCTTTAGGGCAATCCAGTCATGACGATTTGCACGCCAAGACTCCAGGAATCGATAGCCAGTTCACGACTCTTTGGTTGGTGGTGCACATATGGGACTGCTGGTGTCTGAACATGATGGCATGGACAAAGCGAATTAGCTTAAAGGACGACCACCTGGCTACCTTAGCAAACCTTCACATTGTGTGACAGCCTTGACGATTGCTAGACGAGGAAACGCACGCTGGACTTTGGTTTCTGTCAATCTCTTGTCGTCATAACCCACACGCACTGTCACCAATCACCAATCACCAATAAGCGACCAGGCGTCCTGCCTGGCATGACGGCACCGACAGCTCCTGACGAGCAGCTATTCTCCGCATCTCGCCCTGGGGGGAAAAAACACCTGCACGCCCAATCCGTGGCACGGCCCTTGAAAACATAGAAACTCCGTACAGGCGATGAGTTGATGAATCGTGTTTCCCTGCAGGTCACTCACCGCCCGAAGGGACCAAGTGCCCGGGATGCCTGGGGTTGGACGACGTCTTCTGGAAGTGATTTGCAGTCCGGGCGAGGCAGGGGAACGGCATGCGTTTCAAGAGCCTCATCGTCTTAGCCTAGCCTACGCTTAGCTGGCTGGCTGGCTGGACCAAATCCGATTGCTCTACGAAAGCACGGGGATGGCTGATGACTGATGACTGATGACGGGAGGACGGGGGTGTGTACTGCACAGTGCATTCATGCATTACGGCAGGACTCGTTCCTGACGATGGCAATTGTTTGTTTGCTTCGCTGCATGCCATTGTCCCCGACCAGCTCACCTCAGTGGTCGGGCCAGCCAAATCCCTTTGCAGAAGGTCTTGGCCCTGGCCTGGGGTTACCATGAGTCGTGACCTCACCAAGCTCCCCCACCCTCTTTTCACACCTACCCTGAGCAAAAACAAAAAGCTTGCCACTTCTGGAAGAAACCGAGTGGTTGTTGGAAAAGACAAGTGAACGAACGAGCTGTAACTGCGAGTTGACACAATGACCGCCTTTTCATGACAGCATCTCAATAACTGGAGACTACGTGTATAACATGGCAGTCAGCTTCCAGCCTCTTGCAGAACCAGCTCAAGACATACTGCGCATATTTGGACAACACAAAGAGCATGGCCATCCAACCCCCAAGAAGCTGTCTCCTGGTCCTTAAAAAAAAGAGACTCTTCAGGATGGGGGTGGTCGACTGGTAAAAGTGCCTCATATCGGTATAGATATGTGGTCCGTGCAGAAGTCTGGCTGAGCCTTCGTTTCTGGGTGGAAAAATCCACTAGTTAGTAACTAACCTCCATCTGTCCAAGGGTCTCGGCAGAAGTGGGTTGACGACCCATCAAAACGGTTCCACGATCACAATGTCTGACGGGGTCTTCCGGTGGACTAACGTTATCTTGTGCATGTGGAACTTGGTTGTCGAATTGCTCATTTCTGCATCGAGCTTTCCCTGGTTGATAATGCCGAGTAATAAGCTCGGTGATGCGATATTGTTGCGCTGTCCTGCTGCCTGGTATTGGCTGGGTCTTAGTCTTCTTGGCTCATCAACAAGCAGACTGAACTATCGACAAGAAGAGTGATGGGAAGGATTGCCGACGATATCCAGCATCATGCTGCCAGCAATACCAGATGCCATCCTTCGCGCCCTGCCGTTGACCTCGACGTATCAGGTTGATGAAACCGACCAATAGGCAAACCGGCCATGGGGGAGTGCAGAGGGGCCACAGGCTGAGTAGCAAGCATAACGCCGTCTAACCTGAAGTCACCATTTGTCAAGCTATTCAAGATGGCTCCAGATAATGCGTCAAGTCGCGACGTTAGCTGGACTCAAGCATGTCAAATGTGTCAAATGTCTTCCCAGAGTCGCCTCATATGCTAATGGATTATCCCTAAGCCCGCTTTGGAAGCCATCATCACCCAATTGAATTGTCAGCCTTGACATCATCACCTTCGCAGACGGCAACGTCTCAACGACGGTCACGTCGCCTCGCAACAGACACAACCCGACTCCGACTTACACCAACCAACCAGCCCAAATGCCTACTGAACTCCCCTTCATCACCCTCGACGTCTTCACAACGATCCCGTACCGCGGCAACCCCCTCGCGGTGGTCACAATCCCGCCGACCCTCAGCCCGCCCCCCAGCCGCGCCCAAAAGCAGGCCATCGCCCGGGAATTCAACCTCTCCGAGACCGTCTTCGTGCACGACGTGCCCGATCCCGAAACCACCAAGACCCGCACCATCGACATATTCCTCCCCTCTGCCGAGATCCCCTTCGCAGGCCACCCAACCATCGGCGCTGCCGTTTCCCTCCTCAGCCAAGACGTGGACACGCTCGTCACCAAGGCCGGCCCCATCTCCCTCAAGAAGACGGCCGAGCAGTTCGTGCAGGCGAGCATCCCGCACGACGTCCACGTACACGCCAAGACGGCGAGGCACCTGGCGCCGTCGAGCCTGTACGCCGTCGAGAAGCTACAGGAGGACAAGGATGTTCGGGAGCGGGAACTCGGTGCCCCCGTCGTGAGCATAGTCAACGGCGTCACGTTCTTGTTGATTGAGCTGGACAGCTTGGAGCAGCTGGCAAAGGTGCGCACCACGGCTGTCGAGTTCCCGCCCGAGGAGCTGCTGGACGATGGATGGAAAGACGGGTTCATTGCGAGGCTGTACTACGTCAAAACGGGGTACAAGATCGATGAGTCTGGCTTGCCTGTGCAGCTGCTCCGCACGAGAATGATGGAACATTCGTTCGAGGATCCCGCCACCGGGTCGGCCGCCTGCTGCTTGAGCAGCTATCTTAGCATCGAGGGGGACAAGCAGGCTACTCCCCATAGACGGTACGAGATTACGCAGGGCGTTGAAATGGGAAGGGAGAGTAAAGTCACTGTCGAGGTGGAAACCAAGGGCAACAAGATTGCCAACGTGCAGCTGGCTGGTACAGCCGTTCAGGTCATGCGTGGCCTTGTCTCGTTGTAAGTATACTAGCCACAGCAATGAATAGAGTTCCCGTGAGACTTGGTGTAGACAAAAGAGTCTCATTTCAACTATGTGCGTTTCAAATTTGCTCCGGGCAACCTCTTCCTCTCGAGATAACCTTTCCCCAAAGCCAACTCCCGCGCCGCATGCTGTTTTTGACTGGAAAAGAAAAATGATACGCCGTGATATTTGACCTCCCCCGCACTACATCGCAGAAGACACCCCGTCTATCGTACATTAATATAGGTATTACAGCGCGATTCAGTCATCCGCGATCCGTCTTTATTTCCCCCAAAACGAAGACAAGTCGTGTGTGTGTGTACGCGGGCCGAATCGCATCTATTCCCAAATCACGTTATTGCTATAGTTGCTTGTTTTCTTCGTTCATTCAGTCACAAATATGGACATGGTATCTTTAATTCCTTGAGTCTTGCGTCATCTAGGCTTTTGCAGCGTCATCACTCCATTTGTAGTTTGACTGCAAGTTCCTTTTCGTGCTACACATCGTGTAGTATTGGTTGCTATGAGCGTCCATCAAGTGACTCGACTAAGCTCTTTGAAGAACAGCGGCGAACCGATCTGCAACCTAAGACGTCATTCGTTGGTTAGCACTTCGCTTCTTTTGATTGAATAGATTAAAAAAAAAAGTCGACCTTACCTCTGGCGTTGATTTGATGAAAGGAAGATCAAAGAACATGTATTTTTCGTTCTTCACAAGTTCCAAAACTGTCAACATGAGACCCCATGGTTGAGGCCAGTATCCAACCAGACGTTCCAGAAAGACTCGAGTGATTTCCTGACGAATGTCCGACTCCTCAGGATCATTGAAATCCTTCCCAAAAATGTAAAGAAGAATTTGGCTGAAGAAGTCTGTAAGGCTATTTGGAAATCGTAGTTGATTCACCATGCTGGCAATCAGGTAGTATCTAGCCTCTGGGGCTAGTTCATGGACAAGAAGCGACAACGTTGACACTTCTGGCTCGCTGCCAGTAATGGTTATAGATGATGATGTTTGAGACAGTCGTTCGGCGGCTTGGTAACCAATATAAATCATGACAGAACCAATAACATGTGGATTGGCCGCAACGCTGATATGTCCGTACGAAGTCTCTTGCGGATCACTCTGTGTCATGGCATGGGCAATCTGCGCAACAACGTCTTCCGAAGGCCCGAGCTGAAGAGTTTGATCTAGCAGATCCAAAAGTCCACCGTCCTGTAACACTGCCTTGGCTTCTACAATGAGACCAGGGTATGTCTTGATCTCCTCCTTTCCATCGGGCAATTTCGTATAGCCCTGTTGAGGATTGGCCGAGAGCACAGAGTTGAGTAGCTGGGTGCAATGGGGAGGAATGCTAGCACAAAGCCTAACGTGATTACCAGCGACAAAGTCCGGGAAGTCATGCTGCAGGACAACAAGCAGTTTGAGAGTTGCCCTGTAAACTTCCTTAGATACGCTTGGAACGTTGACGACCTTCAATTGTTCGCTCAGACTGTCAAGGAGCTGAACGAGAAGGTTGGCGTAGAGGCCCCATCCGGCATTGCCAGGCATTTGCAGTATAACGGGCAAGAAGACTCTATGCTGGATGAGGGAGAGCCACCCGAAAGTAAAGCCAGGGAGTCGCATAGGGCCCAAATCGCTGAACCTAGCAGCAAATCTCAGCATCATGTTTCGCTGCTCCTCCTCTGAGAGGTTCCCCGAGTTGATGTGCACCTCATGCAGTAACATTGACAGCAACCGAAAGAAGACTCTCTGGTTCAATTGCTCGCCTCGCTTGACGTGATGGTGGTTCAGAACCAAAGTTACCAACACTAGAACAGAGTCAAGGAACGATGCACCAGGGGTCGAGGTATCCGCGTGAACACTTATAAACATGCTGATAAGTTTGGCAAGGGCATCAACCATGACATACGCATCGCCCATAGAACCCGCGTGGAGAGTGTTTTCGAATCGATCAATAGACAAGTCAATGGCAGTTCGAATGAAGACAAAGAAGTCATCTTTATCGCGTATGACCTGCTTTGCTTGCAGCTGATGAATGAACACGGTGGTGGACTTGTCGAACGCGTTCTGGTTGTTCCATAGATGAACCCATTCTTCGAATACATATTCCATTTGGTCTTGTCGCAAGGCAATTGCTTCACTGTCCATGTCGGAGAAGACCTGGGAGGGCTGAGGCAGTCCTGAACCCATCAACTTCGTCTTCAATCTCTGTCCAGCGGCGCTGTTAGGGTCTTCAGAAATCCAGACCCAGGCAGTCTCTAGTGTTCGGACAAAGTCGGCATACAACGCGATCGGGCGGTTGTTCAACAACGCGAGGTCAAGCATGTGTTCGAGGAACTCGAGTGAACCATCCTTGCGGGCTTCAATGGCCTTGGACATTGCTAAATCGATGTTTCTCCAGTCAAGCAGGTCGGTGCGGATGAGGGCAGCAAGCAGAGGCAAATTTAAAAAGTTTGACCCTGGCTGTTGGCTGAAAAGGGCACGCACGCGGCTGTTCAAAGCATGACCAGATATTTTTCGAAGTGTTTCCAACACGTGAACCAAGCTTTCAAGCGTCAAGTTATCCTCAACTTGCTGAAAAATAAGCGCACTGATCTGTTCAGCAGCATAAATGGCGAATTCCTCCGAGTTCTGAGAAGTCTTGATGATCAACTGAACAAGAGCATCCACCACATCGAGCACAAGATGCGGCCTAGGCAAATCCAGAAAGTGATCCTCCCGAGCCTCGCCTGCAACTCTCAACAGTTCCTGAAGCAACCTGTTTACTTTATCAGCTAGGCCCCTAACGTCCATCTGATGAAACGCGGTATTGCGCCCACTGGATATGGCGTTAGCAGCAGCACTTTGCACTGGTGCATAGGGCTGTATCTGGCCCAAATGCTGGATCGAGGGGGTCTCTGCAGGTGTGGGAATATTTGGAAGATTTGTGTATGGCTCCTGCAATACTTCATTGGCGAGAGTTCGCGTGGCGTCTGAAGCTGATGTAGTGTGTGATGGTGCCGCAGCTGGTGTGGTTCGAGATTGCCTAGCAAAGTCTTCGTATATTGCCATTTGCTCGGAATTCAGCCCGTTGGAAGTGGGAGATAACTTGAAAGGATTTGGGATAGTCATTGCCCAACGGTTCACGGTAGCTGCGAAGAATGGCTCAGTTGGGTGTTGCAGGCGATGTCGTCGTCTGGTCTCGAGATCTGGTTCGATCATATCCTCGATTTCTGGCACAGCTCGTTCCTCTGCCTGCTTTTCGATGATGCTGAGGGCAAGGTCCAGGTTGCTGTTTACACACATAATAATGGTGCCTTCAGGAAGCCCGGATGGCAGATCGTTAGAAAAGTTCCGCATGTGGTTGGTCAGGTTGGCTCTCAGAGGCTCTTTTGAAGTTACTAAAGCCAGGCCGCCGGCAGTGGCCTTCACCATGCTCACCGCAGATGCACGCATGCGGTTCTCATCTGGTTCTGCCACGAAGTCCTTTCGGACCATTTGCGCCGTTGATATCGCCGCAATAGTGACGGATCTATCTACAACAGGTTGGATTATATCTTGCAGCGCTCGGGTCATAGCGCTTCGGACAATTTCGTGCAGGCGTGTTGCGCTAATTACCATTTCGTTGGTAGGTGGAATGGTAATCAAAGGGCCGAGATCCGGAATAGTAGCGGCCACAGCTTGGGTAGAGATGCCGGCACCAACAGTAGACCCAAGTCCGTTCAGAGATATATTCTCGAATGCTTCTAGTTGTTCGGGAGCCAGTATATCAGTTGCCTCCTCCAAAGCAGGTCGATTCAGAATCTCCCCAGATGGCTCGATGCTCTTGTGATCAAGGTTCAGACCCTTGCAGAGGACCTCAATCTCGAACTTGAGGTTGAGCTTCAGCTCTGCATGATGATATAATTCAATAAGCAGGTGGATAATATCCATAAGCCAAGGATTTGGGGGTCGAAAAACGGTAGATGAGGCACCCTGGAGCAGAACCTTGCAAACAAAGGGGATGACGATGATAAGCCTCTTGGTATCATGGGCCTCCATGAGAAGCTGCTTGAACGCAATGTTCCTGTGCCGGATTGGGCGATCCCTTGCTAGGGTCAGCAAGCCTAGCCAGCCACCCAAGTTCTTGAGATGCGTCCGGTCCGTCGAGTTCTGCATGGTCGCTTCGGAATTCAACATTCTTGAGACACTAATGTATGTTTCGCGGAGAACTTCATCCCACAAGGCTTTGTCCTGTAGAAGAGTTACAAGCTCAAGATACACGTGGTGGTAATTGGGCTGCATTTTGGCGCGTTCTTCCACCAGATGGCTGGCAAACCACTGCTGATGCTTTTGCTCAAGCATTTCCCGCAGCTCGTTTCTCATGGACTGAATAGTACCTTCAGTTATATTGTTCAGTACAAACTGAATCTTGCCCTGTTCTTCTTCCCCTGGTTCTTCAAACTCACTACCGAGTGGTATGGAATCAACGCTGATTGCGGTAAAAGCTGGGGCTTGCGGGTCAACCCCTGGTTGCTCCTCGGAGCCACTATTTGCGAAAGTATCGGTATTGAAAGGCAGTGCAAGGGGTGTGCCGGCCCCATTACGGGAGCGAACAAGGTCTCCTTCGTGCTCATGGACGGCATCTTCAGCCCTCTTGAAGGCTTCAGTACCTTGAAGGCCTGGTATCTGCAGAAGTTGTCGACAAAAGCCTGGCCACTCCTGGAAACGAACGTAAAGTTGTATCAAGGCCTGGAGACCAAACTTGTACATTGGTTTGTCAAGCGAGTGATCTCGAACAGCCTCCAAGATCATTCCAAGTCCAATCTTCAGTGGCAGGTCTGATATTAACTTGTGGGAGATAATACCACCAAAAAGAACGGCAGTTGTAGCCAGCGCCTCCAGGGGATAGTCCTGATAGTGGTTGTACTCATCAAACAAGCCGTGTATCATGCAGGCAAAAGTGTCCTGATTCAAAGGATCCCGGGAGTGCTTGTATTCCTTTAGAATGTCGACAATCGTACGCACGTCTTCTTCGCCGCCGTACATCTTCTTGTAATGATCCTCCATCTTGCCGTTGGCTGTGACTGGCAAACCATTTCCATCTTTCCCACTTGCATCGATAATATCATCGTAACCTTCACCATAGTTGATTAATCGAGGGTATGCCGTGATACAGAGACGCTGAACCATGATAAGGTCTTGCACGGGTGCCTTGGGCAAGAAGTCCTCCAAGATTTGTAAAAGAGCCGAGACTGTACGAACTTGGAGGCTTGTACTTGTTTTCGCTTGTACTTGACCATCAGCCGGTCGTTGATGCCGAATTTCCAATTCAGCCTTGATCAAGAGAAACTGTACAAGAGTGCGGGACATCTCCACACTTCTCTCTGCATTGAAGCTTGCCCAGTTGTTCAAGTCCAAGTAGCCTTCGGTATGAGCCAAAGCAGCCAGATCGATACCGAAACCGTTTGGAAGATAGACCAAAACATCGAGCCAGTTGTGCCGTAACGCGTGTTCAAAGATGAGGGGGAGATCCACAGGTTTAACCGCGTGGGCGTCAATTAGTCGTTGAATCACCCAATCTTTATCCTTCCTCCACAAGCTATCCAAAACGAAATCAAATTCCGGAGAGCGTTTGTAAAGAAAGTTTTCGAATAGAGAGTTTAGTGTATCCACAGCCATAGGAGCCCAAGTATCACGCGGGATCTCGAGGGCGGATACCAAGAAAATGTCCAGGTTCGGAACGACAACCTCCTGGAATAACCGCTTGGCCTCAACACTCTGTGACGCGTGAACAGAGTTCAAGGCAACGTTAAATATGGCGGAGAGAGCGGCGACGGACACCAGAGGATGCTTCACTGCCACCGAAGCTCTCTCCCTAACATTTGCCGGAGAGTTGACGTAGTCTTCGATCGAGATACTCCTCTTTAAACCGGGAATGGTTGTTGCATCCAGCTGATTGGAGGCTAAAGATGCATATGCGCTGACAAAGGACAGCTGCGCCTCCGGTTCACTCCAGGAACCCCCCCAAAGTCTCTGAATATCGAAATTGAATTTCGAGTCTTTTGCAATTGGAAGCAATGCAGTATAAAGCCGAAGGAATTGAGATGAAGAAATACGTGCGGACGGCTGGTCAAAGAACAAGACCGTTTCGTTCCAGTCGAAAGATTTGGAAATCACTCGCTGAAGCGCTGACACGAGAATGGTGGGGTCATGTTGAGGTGACTGGCTTACTGCAACATACGTTAGAGCGGCGGATATCTGTTCAGAATTAAGCTGGATATTATTAGGTCGATTTTGCAGATACACAAGACAGGCATCCTCATCTCTGGTAAACTCAGAGCCAGTCCTCTGAATGTACCTTGCGAGAGCGTTTGCGGGTCGATCGGCCAACACTCGACCGATGTCTAGCGCAGCCAAAACCTCAGACGGAGGTGCCTGGTCTACACTGAGATATCTCTTGGCAACGTAATTCTGCAAATCACGTCGGGAGGAGGCGTTGAAACTGGGGGGATGATACTGTAAGAATCGGTCGAGCACAAGGCCCACGAAAGGTGGTGAAAGATCCGAGTGAGCTTCGATATCAGGGCGCGAAATGATATCTAGAAAAGTTGAGAAGTTCGTAGACAAGATGGCATCAGCTGTTGCGACAATCCCGTAGGATGTTGTGTCAGTAATAATTCACAAGCGCTGATTGGGGGTCATCTCCTCTGCGGCTCAGGCGCTCTCACCTTTAGCTTTGAGATCCGAACGCGATCCAGTCTTGAATGCCAAAGCCAGAAGCGTCTTCTCTAAAGCATCAAGCTTAAAGTTCTCCATGAATGTTGAGAGATCAAAATCCCGGAAGATGTCCTCGGTTCCACTTTCGACTGACTCGGCTATTTTCCTCGCCTGATCTGGTTCATGTGCAATCTTTCGCATTTCAGCTGCGAGGATGTGATAGTTGCCGGAACCCGTGGCCGGACGATTGAGACTGGGAAATATCTGGGGGGCATTTCCGGCAACTAGCCGGGTGAAATATTTTGAAAAAACCTCCATACCGTTCTCATCGATGAGTTTTTGCAGCTGAGTACCCCTTGAATCCCACTTGACTGTGTCCTCCTTTTCCTCTTTAATAGTGCTGAGCAGAAGATAGACTTGTGCGACGACGATCTTCGTCACAGAGTTGGGCCCTGTCGGACTGCTGGTGCTGGGGCTTGCGCCAGCACTGAGGACACCAGCGTGCGATGGATGGGGAGAATGGTTACTTCCTGTCTGGAGAGTCTGGGCTGGATTTGGAGAGAATGATCCCGTTCTTTGCGGAGGGACCATGGAGGTATACTAGTAGAAGTCGAGATTTGGATGTGGAGCGCCTGCCTGTGGAGTACTGGCAGGCAGGTAGGCTCGGAGAAGAGAGATGAGATTCGTCGTATGAAGAAAGCCTTCAGACAGGTCCTACATGGGATTGATTGGCTCTGTGTGCTCGTCTGCTGGAAGTCACAACGGATTGCCGTGGTAGTGGCCTGATCAAAACGGTAGCAGAATTGATCGGTCTTGCTGAAGTCGGACAGAACGAGTCGTTGAAGCTCTGACAGTTTGACGCTGCGGGCGAGTCGCGAAGGAATGCTGCAAGATTTGTGAGCTTGGGGGGGCAAGCTCCGCGGCAAATCAGCAATCTTGATCGACGTCAACCTACTTGAGACCGTAGGGGATGCAGCTAGGGACGGATTTCGAAATCGAGCGTGGTTTGGTGGTGGGTTGTATAGCTGTCGGGCAGTGAGGACAAGGCGAGGTTGTTGTACAGAAATCAACCCATGCACGACGAGTACGGCGGTAAGTTCCGCCGAGCGTTTGAAGCAGGGGGCTTCGCAGAGCTTGGCTGGAGAGTGATCACGTGACGAGAAATCGTTGCCCTGCCAACGATGTGCTGCGATGTTCCCCAACAATGCCTGGAGTACCACTCCATGGGCACAAGTACCACCAGACATCTGTAAATGAACCTACGCGACTTGGAAGAGACAAGACAGGCTAGACACTGTGATTATCGATTGATTCTGTTTGATCCCTTTCATTCATATTTCGATCATTTCCATTGCTTCCTTTTTCTGGCTATTGCAGTATCCTCAGCCCGCCGTCCCCCGAGGACATCAACCCGGACACGATGCCTGCCGCAACAGCTGAAGCACCGGCGGTGATGCTGTCTTGTAAGTAACAATGCGATGGAGTTATTTTTGATGCAGCTTCTCTAATGGTTTGTAATCACAATCACAGTTGCAAACAATTTCTGGGGCAAGGAAGATGCCGGAGTCGGGCCGCTTCTCGAACGGATGCAAAGCGCAAAGACTACGTCCGACGAGCTGAGGTCTTTCTACAGCGGTGAGTTCATCCGGTGTATTGTATCTGCAAAACACTGATATCTTTGCAACGTCGCAGCTCGGGCGTCAATTGAAGATGAGTATGCTAGAAAGCTAGTAAATCTAAGCCGAAAGTCCCTAGGCTCCCACGAGATGGGATCATTGAAGATATCACTAGATACTGTCAGAGGAGAGGTGGAGTCTATGGCAAAACAGCACCAGAGCATTGCTGCCCAAATGAAGTCCGAGTTGGAAGAGCCGTTGGCGGCATTTGCAGGCGGCATGAAGGAGAGACGGAAGATTGTGCAAAATACGGTTGAGAAGTTGCTTAAGACCAAAATTCAGCAGACGCAACAGGTAAACAAGGTGAGCTATGCTATATGAAAAACGTTCGGGGAGACTATGCTTACTGCTGATTTTTTTGGTAGACTCGAGACAAATATGAGCAAGAATGCTTGAAAATCAAAGGCTACCTAGCTCAGGGGCACATGGTAATGGGCCAGGAAGAGCGCCGTAACAAAGCGAAGCTGGAGAAGACTCAAATATCTCTTGCTACCGCAAATACAGAATATGAGAGCGCTGTGAAGATACTGGAGGAGACTACATCCAGATGGAACCGAGAATGGAAGGCAGCAGCGGACAAATTCCAAGACCTTGAAGAGGAGCGTCTGGACTTTACTAAGAGTAGCCTGTGGACATTTGCGAATGTTGCCTCAACCGTTTGTGTCAGCGATGACGCATCATGCGAGAAGATCAGGTTATCACTCGAAAATATGGAGGTGGAGAAAGATATTATCCATTTTATCACAGAGAGAGGGACTGGCCAAGAGATCCCTGATCCGCCAAAGTACATCAACTTCTGCAGAGGGGATATCAATGATAGTCAGTCTGAAGTATCCGAGGATGACAACTACTCCGTGGCGCAGTTCCCACGAAGCATTAACCCAGCTTTCCGATCCTCTTCACCTCAGCCGTCGACTTTTGAATCTCACCATGACCCAAACTCAACGCTGGCGAACAATTTGGCACACAGAGAACCCTCACAGCCAGCCAACCGCGAGGCAACAGTGACTCCTCAAAAGGCGCCTCCCCCCATGCGAAGTTCCATGGATGAGCAGCGTCGAGGACAACAAGTGCCGCCACAGTACGACGTGAATCAACACGGTCGTCTGGCTTCAATTCCTCACGACCCCTACCCCATGGACGGCATGACAATGTTGTGCCGAACTGTCCCCCCAGGGCCTCAGTCAGACCGCAGTTCACAGCCACCTTCGGCTCGGCCCTCTAGCCGCGAATCTCACAGTGACTACTCCCTCCCTACCTCGATGTCTAGTGTTGAACCTTCTAGTGGAAACGTCTCGCCTGTCAAACAAGAGGCTGTGGAAAGTCAGACTCCAGAGAAGAGAGTCCTCAAGAAGAAGAGTGGTTTCTTCCAAAACCACAGCCCGTTTCGCCGTAAGAGCACCAAGGAGGTACAAGCTCCGAGTCGGAATCGAAATACATGGCATACTGCCAGTAACAGAGGAGAATTGGTAGGCCTACATTTACTTGGCTGAACTAGTTTGCGGAAACTGACTGCTGATAGGAGCGTACTACAAGCCCTGAGCCCATTGATGCCAATGCCAGTCTGGCTCTCGGTGTCGGTCAGAACGTGCTCCCGGTCACTACCCCTGACACTCGCCGACGAGCTGATCGAGGACGTGAACAAAGCATTGACCAACCAGACCCCATTGCCCTGGCTTTGGCCGAATTGAAGGATGTCAATTTGGGCAAGCAGTCATCGCTTAGGATGTCTGCAGACCACTATCATGGTATAGCAACACCGGCTCCCGGCGCAGATCCCAGATCTAGCCGATCGCTTGGCCGTGAAGCGCCCCCTTCGTACAACAATCAAGCTCCTGTTTCTAGATTGGGGGTTCCGCCTCCTGCTGTTACTTCCCGGGCTATGAAGGAGGCGACTAAAAAAGCAACAGATCAGACCCGTGCTGTCTTTGGCAATGCCGTAAACGGCAGCGCATCTCCAGCATCACGACCTGCCACCCGCGGGAGTGATATGCCTCGGGCTGCGTCACCCGCACCTACTCGCAGCGTATCTCCGCAGCCCAGGATGAGCGGCGATTCGCGTTACCAATCTGCATCTCCAAATCCGTACAGTGTTCGTCATCGAAATGGGTCTCAGGTCAGCATGTCCCAACAGCGAGGGTCAGGCCAGGGCCATTATGGGTCGGCGTCTCCTCACGGTTCAACAAGGGGCTCTGTTAGGGGCGCTTCGCCGGCGTCCTTTAGAGGAGATTATGACCGGCCGCGTAGTAGCTACGGTGGCGGTTCGGACATGGCTGTTCAATTGGCGCCGGCTGGGGATGATCGTTACGGCTCTCAGAGAGGCAGAGGCGCGGTTGATCTCTATGATGGAGGATCTCGGCCTCGAAGCAAGAGCGTTGCTGATCCTTCTAGACAGTACACGCGAGATGGTCGGCCGATTTTGCATTTTGGTACGTTTTTTAGGTTCACCTGGGAAAACAGTCTTGGCTAATGATTCGAACAGCTCGGGCTTTGTACATGTATCAAGCCGCTATTCCCGAGGAGCTTGGATTTGCCAAGGGGGACTATCTGGCCGTGCTACGTCACCAGGATGATGGCTGGTGGGAAGCCGAAGTCCACGGGGGAAATGGACGAGTTGGGCTGGTTCCCAGCAACTATCTTCAACCGTGCTGATTTGACGAATGCTGTATATAGGTAACATCGGATGGAATATGAAGAAATGGGGGAAATGGCTCTAGGGCTTTCTACATGTTCTTACTGTTGATGTAGTAGTTGGACAAGTTGTGGAAGCTTATGCTCGCTTTTTAAACAATGGAATGATGTATCTGGGACCAGGGAAATAGCTGAGAGTCGAGTCTAGATTACAAGATTGTCTCGTAATTACAAGTGATGTTATGAAGGAATCTAAACCAAAGATTAGTTCAGAATTTCAAGTTTGATATGATGAGGAACTGTACACTAACAAGGACCGTTGGTGAAAGATGATGATCGCATTGCATGACGGGTGTGCGCACTTGTTCAATCTGGTTCTGACAGCGTTTGACGAATCAAGACACGGATTATAGAGAGGTTGGGCATTTGATGGACCTAACCGACTACCTGTACCTACCTAGTAGTTACATGTACTCCGTAACTTACATGTGTATCTGCGGGCTCACATAGCTATACGTAAGCAAGCAAGCAAGCAAGTGCTGGTGCTGGTGCCTGGCACGTCGGCTGGGCCATCATTGATCGTGCCTGCATGTGATGTCCAGCCTGCACGCCCCAGCCCTGCCCCAAACTGTGTGCCCCAACTTGCCCAGCCTGCCCAGCCTCGTCTTGTTTCAATGTTCACCACGGCACATGCCAACGCTCCAGGTTCAACAAACCGTCCCATGTTGGTGTTTCGACCCGCGATGGTGGGTGACTCTGCTATTTCGCAATAATCATTTGGGTGTGCCTACGAACTTCCTCAGGCCGCTCTTACCATCGTAATGGTAACGCCACTCACTTCCTTTAGCCATCTTGGTCCTGGGCGCGTCAGCAGTGCTAACAACACTCTCTCCAGGAGACTCTTCAAGAGACTGCGCGGGTGATTACCTCGAAGCCAGCTCAGAGAGCTGCCGTCAATGTGGTGCTTTTGATTTCGAGTGCAGTGACGCTGTTTGGGTTGGCGTCACTTTCTACAGCACTGTTCTTCCAGAACTTTGTGCCTGACCAACTCATCATGACGCCCATGTACCTACAATACCAGTTCGTCCGCGATCCCATGTCGAGCAACGCTTTGACGTGCACCGATGGGGGCTAATGCTATGGTCATTCTAGGTCGGGAACAAATCCATACGGAGTTGCTCCACTTACTCATCCTTCGCCCAAACTACAACAAGAGTATGATATTTCGGTGACCCTGTTCATGCCTCGCTCGCCCCCGAACATTGACCGAGGAAACTTCATGGTCTCTTTGTACCTTGTCAAGGACTCCGGCAATGGTTACAAATCTGAATCAAGCGGAGGAAAAGCCCCTCATGACCGACACTATCTCGAGGCTCGCAATGTGCTTTTCAAGGCCCGTCGACCCGCATTGATGACGTACGAAGATCCCGTCCTTTCAGTGGCGAGGCGCGTTCTCTTCATGGGGTACTACCTCCTCTTTCCACGCTCGCAGGCCCATAGTCTGACTGTTGAACTTGCCGAGCGAGTCGTCTTTGATAAGAATGCGCTGCAGCCAACAGCTGCGGTTGTAGAGATTGAAGGCGGACAGGATATACAGATTTACAGCACCTCGCTGACCTTGATGGCCCAACTACGGGGACTAAGGTGGTTGATGTTTCATTATCGGTTCATTACATACCTGGCCTTCACTTTCCTTTTCTGGGTGTGTGAGGTTCTTTTCATGTGTTTGGCCTGGGCTATATGGAGCGCAACCACGACGTACAGATGTACAAAAGACAAGGGCGACACGTCCATATATGGCGAGGATGGACACGACGTAGACGACGAAGATGACGACCACCTCAAGCAATGCGCTGGTTCCGCGGGACCCAGCAAGTATGCAACGGTGAAGGGAGAGCATGAGGTCAAGAGAGAAAATGCAGATCAGCCCGAGAGACTGATGTCTGATATACCAACGGGCGCGATGGAAGCAGATGGTGAAGATGACTTTGGTAACGACGAGAATATCATGGCTGGAGGTAGGAGTGATTCGGGTATTGGGACAAGTTACAAAGACGAGGAGAGCGGAAGCATTCGGCGTCGATGTTCTCGCAACACTCTAGAATGAATGACGACGAGGCTAGTTGAGGATGGTTTTACCCTCTTGCATGATACCCTTAGCTGTTTTGTTTTGGATCAGTTTCAGCCCGGATGAGAACACCGTGTGGTCTACTACTCGGCCAATGTTCTTGCTTTTGTAGGCAGCAAGTCTTCGTCACGACTCCAAGGGCTTAAGTCAACTTCTCCCGTGTCATTTGGCGTATATCCTTTCCCCACCTTTTTTACATGTTTGAGTATGAATTGGTGGGATTGTGAAGCCGAACGTCGAGCGCGCGACAGTTGCCGTGACTAGACTACAGGGTCTGGTAAGACAATTCACGGTTGGTTAGCCCTGGCGCCGCCATCAGAACCCGTGCCTTCTGTGGAGGCTCTGAGTTTGCAGGAAATAGCTGAGGATTGACGGGTGGGAACATTGAACAAGTTACGGAGTGCCTAAGGTACCTTACTACTAGGTACCTACAACGGCATCTCCGTTCAACAGCAGTCGACGTCAAGGGTGGGGCGCCGCCTGGAACATGGACAAGCATTGAACAGGCCTTCTCCAGTGTTCAGTGTCCCCTAAAGAGTTATGTACGCTGGCTTTGTGTGCCGGCGGTCTGGCTTCGATGTCAAGTTCTTTGCATTCAATCAATTCCAGTACTCAAGCACCAAGTACACATGCACACACTTGAAACAACCTGCCAACGGTGAAGCCAGCCGATCCGGAAGTGAACTTGGCCGTGCAAGCACCCCCGCTTTGGGCCAAGTTGGGGTCAAGCCTGCTGGCTGTTGCCTACATGCACTAAAACTTGTCTGGTTGCTGTCAGGTTTCTGTGCGCTCGAGTGAGTTCTGGTTTGTGATTGCTGTGATCCATCCATCATCTTGTCAAGGGTTCGCAACCTAGGCCGCTCCAAATATTTGAACCTCTTCCCAAAAGGTCCATGTTGCTGCGTGTGACAGATTTTGCCGCGCTTCTTCTCCTTGCATCGTCGACCACTTCGCGTCTTGTCTCTCTTCCCCCAAACGACCGCGGGCCAAACTGTCGCTGCAAGCTTCCCTCTCTACTCAAGTGTGACTTTTGCTTTGGGCGTGGCCTGGTGCTGGACGTCACCACTCGGTAATAATATTGCCATCTGGAGCTCCGATTTCCACTCTGACTCCTCCAAGCTCTTCTCACTTCTCGCCTCTCACCGACTCCTTTCCACGAGGCGAGCCGTAACGCATACCGACGACAACCAACGACCCCTCGGACGCCTTCTACCTGCCCCCCGCGATTTCATATTCATACACTTGGGTGAGACGAGACGCGTTGGCACTCCCCGCAACCGGTGATCTTCCACCATCACCACCATGCCCTGCTTCAAGGGCATATCGGTGAGCATTCACGCAAATGGCGCCCCACTACCTGAATATGGCATGCAGAAGCAGTCGAGAGTTTCTCGCATCAGTACCTATATTCCCGTGCCCCAGCCAAGCCTGACGGCAGAGTCAAATAAGCCCGAGCCCGCCAAGTTCGCCATCTCCATCACCCTGCTGACTCCCAGCGCTGCGGTTCCGTACTCGCCCCGCAAGGCTTCTACCAGCAATCCGTGCCCCAAGCCTCCATACAATCAACCTTATATTCCCATGACGAACTCGGCCAACGAAACGATTGCTGCTTACATCTACTTTGATGGCCGAGCCAAAGAGGAAGTAGCCACACTGCTACGACCGGGCGAGGAGACGTGGGTGAATAGTCGTTGGGTCCAGGTACCTGATGCCGAAGGCGGTGGACTGGCCGAACGAGAGTTCTTATTTCGTGAAGTTGGCTTGGAGCGTTGGCTCAACGGGCTCGATCTGCAAGGTCATGATGCTGCCGAGAAGCTGGAGAGGCGACGCCAGAAGTTCGAAAAACGACGGCAACGACAAGCACTGGCACAGGAGGGAATCACTGACGCCGATACCTCTGACGACCGCAAAGAGGCTTCGCGGTACGGTGCGGACAATGGTTCACCTATTGAGGCGGTACTCGATTCTGATTCGTGGTCTGACGATGATGACGAACCCCCCGAGGCTACCGGCCAGATCAAGGTCGCCATGTTTCGAGTTTTGGCTTCTGGCGAGATCAAGAAGGGCGAGTATTCGCCCCAGTTTGATGCTCACGACGGTGATGATGAAGCTGGTAACAGTGACAACGTCGGCGCTGATGTTGAACACACCACCAGTTTTGCCAAGCCGAAAAGCCTGGATCCCAAAACGATCAGTACGCAAACTGTGACCGGAATAGATGGTCCTGAGAGACCTTACGCAGTGTTTACCTTCTTTTACAGAGGCGATAGTACGTTAACTGGTCGCGGATTGCGTTTTCCTTTTCATCTAAGACTAATATTGCATTCATCGCTAGGGCAATTGCAAAAGATTGGCGTCATGCAGTCTTCAAAGAACCCCCAGGTCACACCTGGTTCAGCAAAAAGACGATCTGGTCAGTTAGACCTCTCGAACATAGGACCTCTCAAGGCTGGGGGAACGGTTGGGTTCTCCGCGTTTCGTGACCAGACGAACGAGATTAGCCGACGAAGAAAAGCACGAAAGAAGAGTAATGGAAACATCGCCGAGGACAGTGATGAAGATGATGACGAGAGTGATAATCCTATCAAGATGGACGATGATGACAAAGACCGCGAAGCAAAGGAAGTTTCGGATGACTCAAAGCTCGGCGGCGAACTTGCAGATGGTGTCAATCGCATACGTGTAGGTGTTTCGAACGTTCTCTTGATCTGCATCATTGGACGCTTTTCACTAACAGAAGGCCACAGCTTAAGCGGGCACATTCGGCTGACCCAGATAGCCATTCAACCCCAGAGAGCTCTCAACGAGGCCAGGCCGAAGACAGTCCCAAGCCTCAGGTACCACCGAGCCTTCAACCGCCCATCAGTGGCACATTGAGCGCGAGCGATGTACCAGCAGACGGACTTGTTGGGAGTCCGCTGAAGAAGGCTAGGGCCAGTGTGGACGAAACGAGTACAGGAGAGAAGCTTCTTACATCGCAAAGTTTAAGTGCGGCTCTAGAGGCGGCTGTCTCTGCACCGTCGGTGCCATCCACAACGCTCACGACGACGACTGCGCCACCGTACATTATGGACGAGGAAGAAGAGTTGTGATCGTCCTCTTTGGACAACAGTGTGTTTCATATTTCAGCTCACGTGTACCATTTATCCTTGGTAAAGTTCACCCTTGCAATGCGGCTTCCAGATCTTTGGATTGATCGAAGCGCGGTGAATCTGGTTTCTTCTATTTACTCGGGAAAGACAGTTGCATGAATACCACGAACGGCATAGTTTTCGTACGCTAGTGGATATCGAAGCCATCGGCATATTATGGATGTGTGAGTGAGAGCGAGAGTTGAGGACATACAGCCGTCAGAGTCGACAAGGATCGGAACATGTTGCCATAGAACCTATTGACTAGAAAGCGAGAGGTTGTGTGATCTTAACTGCTGAGTAATTGGCCTTGGCTCTACTCCAGGGCTGGGGAATTGGGTACACAAAATACATTTTATAAGGAGAAATTCAAAGCGTATCTTACCCACGGGTATGAACGTTAATTCATAGCCTGTCTGGGTCGACTGCATGTAGATTTGTATTGAATGTGATGTTTTGGATCGTCCTGTGGGCGTGTACTCGCCAGAACTAATGAGGCGGATAAAGTATATCGCCATTGGATATGAGGCCTCGCTGACTAGGTAGTATATATAGATAGACGATGTTCCTCTACCGCTTAGAGTCAACATCTTTGTACCTGCGGCGGTTTGGGCTCCCAGTGTTCTTTGAGTGCAGCCTGCGCTTGATCCAGCCGCAGCGTGTCGGAATGCCGTCGTGTAAAAGCGTATTGTAGACGCCTCGGGACCGCACCGCACCACATTGGATAAGAGTCACCCGGAAGCGAACGATCTTGAGCCAGGATTGCTAGCCCTTGATGCCGTGCTCTCGATGTAAATGCGGCTGGCTGACACTGAAGATGGTTGATGTGGACATGGCACTCTACTAGATGTGCTGGGTGCTGCACATCAACTGCAAAAAGCCCCCACGGCTGTGGTCCTGTCGAAAGCTCACCCTGTCTAAAGGTCGGTCGACGACATTGTGCCCCGTACTCGGCGACGATTCTGTCCTCCGGGACGAATGGGCTACGATTCACCTCTCTACATGATGCAGTCGGATATCGAACAGGCAGGGCTCGCCACATCAAGTCCTCTGTCAGAGAGGCGGGCGGAAAACAGGCCACATCTGAGTATATTTACTTTTTGTGAGAAGACTCATTCTGGCAAGGTCGAGACGATACTTATTGGAATCGTGGATCGTCCCGACTTGACCTGGAAGTTACAAATCGACTAGAGCATGGTTTTTGGGATTACTGGGTTGTGGGTGTTGTTCTCAACGGAACCCTAGTGTTCAATGAGTACCATCCGGCACAGTTTAAGCTAGACACAGATGGCCAGGTCGCTGCTCCTGAGATTGAGCGTGCGCGTCCAATGGGCAGAAATTTGAAGGTAATGCAATCTTGAGAGGGCACTCGACGAGGAGTCTGAAGAGAAGAGCGGTGGAGAAACTATCAATTGCGTCTCGGTTAGCAAGGAGACTTGAATAATATTTGTGGATGTGAGTAGATGGAAGTGAGGTCGAGTCAGACTGTTGAGCTTGATAAATGAAGAAATCAACATGAAAATTCAGTTGGCCGTTCTTAAGAAGTATTGTGTCATCATGTGAGGCAGAGGCCTGCCGGCGATGGAACAAGCAGGCAAGAAGCAAGAGTAAACAAAGCTTTCACATACATACCATTGGGGGACGGTGAACTGGTTGACACCACCAATTGATTGAGACTCGTCATTCATATCAAAGCATACTCGCCGTTCATTGCACGCATTATCAAGCTGTTGCGCTGAATCGCAGTGCAGATACCATCATAAAGGAAAAAGTTAGGGTACAAAAGTAGACAGAGCGAGGGCGAGGGTGCAGTTTTTCAATGGAGTCGAAAGCAGAGCTCGCTCGGATAAATGCACATCCTCCTTAATGAAGCTCCGTCCCGCCATTTATGTGACTGCCGGGTCGTACTGTGAAAAGCCATTGGTGCGTGGGCTGGCTGGCCTGCAGCAGCGCAGCACGTCAGCCTGCAAGACACCGCCCCGCGCTCAAAATGTGCAAATCTGCACTGTGCCCCTCAACCTCCCCCACTACCACCGGCAGGCTGTTGATTCTCAACTTCGGGCACATTTTGCGATCAACCCAACGATCTTCGCTTTCCGAGCAGCCTTTTTTGTCTCTTTGCAGTTTCTCCTCTTTGTCATTTTAATCTTTTATAAGCGGCTCGTTCGACCGATCACACCTCAAAATGGCCAACAGTAAGCATCTCCCATGTTCCTTTGCCCTGAAAAAAAAAACAGCACGACAAACGACGTGAAACAAGCCAATGGCTAACCACTCAACTCTAGACTACGAGGAAATTGCTAGTACGTGGATAAATCAACGATCTTCATGCGCACTGTGAAACTGTCGCTTCTTGTATCTGATCGGTTCTTGCGCAGAGCAATTCATCGAATTTTACTACAACACCTTCGACAGCGACCGCAAGAGCCTAGCCTCTCTCTACGTAAGTCGTAATTGCTTAACAATAAGAGCGAAGGTCAGGCGCTAACACGTCGCCGTAGCGTGACAACTCTATGCTCACGTTCGAGTCTGCCTCTTCCCTCGGAGCCAATAACATCGTCGAGAAGCTTGCTGTATGCGATAACCATCATCTCTCCAATATCAGAAGGGGACGTTGGCACTGATCAATGATGCAGGGTCTTCCTTTTCAGAAGGTCAAGCACCAGGTTTCCACCCTCGATGCCCAGCCCTCCAATAGCGATGGCGGCATCATCATCCTCGTCACCGGACAGCTCCTGGTATGGAACCAGCTACACCGAGGCGGAAAGAGGTCGGCGTGAATGTCGCGATTAACATGAGTAATAGGTCGATGAGGAGCAGCGCCCCATGAACTATACTCAGTCTTTCCAGCTCAGCCGCGACGGAGCCAGTGGCCAGTACTTCGTCTACAACGACATCTTCAAGCTGGTTTACGGTTAATTCTTGTCAGTGGCCTAGACGGCAAGACGCCCGCCGTTGACATCATGTTACTGTTCGGCGGGGAACCGACTTGCTTGGAGGTATGGATTGACGGGGCAAAATGAATAAGGAGCGAGATGCCATGGAAATGCTTGGTTGGTTTTACGATAGATGATCTTGTCATGTTTCTGGCCACAGTCGCTTCAGACCAGCCATGTAAGCCACATCTCATCATGTGCAACCTGCTAACGCGCGGCGACGGCTTGTATAGCTGTAAATGATGCATCTCACGCCAAGTTGTTGTCCCGAAGTGTTTCAAGTGCTCTCGCCTTTGTAGGGATCAAAGCCACTCATCAACGGCGCTCGACACGACTTGCGAAATCCCCCTGCTGGGTACATGTGAGACAATGGCTGACCATGACACCGAAATTACAAACATACAGGCTCGTTTGGTACAGCTGCGTGTCAGCATGCAGCCTGATACTTCCTATTGTTGCGCACGTTCGAAATGTATGGTATTTCGGTCATCAGTCGCGTAACTAGTATAAGTGACCGTGAAGGATGTGGACATAGGGTTCATTTAGATGTGGCCTCTGCCAGAGAAGCTGAGAAATCTGTTGAATCGATGTTGATGAACACGTACGAGGTTCTAATAGGCCAGGCTGAAAGTGACAGAGCAAGTTGCATCAAGGGATCAAAATATGACGTGTAAGGAAACTCGGGCAGGCAGGCGTGATACAGGATGCATCAAATACGGAGTACGGAGTACGGAGTAACTAACCTAGGTACCGTTACGGAGTAGGTTACACCAAATGCCTCCAATCCTCAGCGCCAAGTTGTTGGCACCTGGTGAGGAACGGTGCGTCTTTAGGGCACACACTGGCAGGCTGCACTGTGTGCCAAAGTCCTTTTGGGTGTTGGCCCGCAGTGCTTTACGCGGGTGCCCACGCGAAGTGCCAGGTGGTGGGTACATGGAGGGTACAGCGTTGCCGGGGCAATTGTGTCATGGCGTTTTGGCGGGCACTTTTTGTCGCCCAACGCCACAGAAACATTGCGAAACATTGCAGCCGTGACGAACCCTGCACATATGCTCATTAGTTACCGGTGCACAACTTCACAACGCATGACTTCCCATGACTTCCCATGACCGCCAGAAGCCCGGCGCAGGTTTTGCATTTAAACCCGAAAACAACATCCCCTCCCGGCACAGACCCGACTTCCCCAACTCGTCTTCTCAGCGCCCGACACAAAAGTGTCTCGCCCAGGCGTTTGCAGATCAAAACACCGGCGACGCAGTTTCCGCGCTTCGAGATATAAGCACCATGGTCAACGAACGACAGCCTCCCAAGGAGGAGAAAGGATCCAATGCCAAAAGGGAGCAATCTCCCGACGATTTTGATGCCGTTTTCGACCGGCTGCATGGGTTCGGGTCTATAAAGCCGCAGTATACGCAAGGCGTAGATCTGCCGGGCCTTGCTGGCAGTACCAGTACTGTCCACGCTTCTTCCGGCCACCCGATGAAAATGGTGTCGTCTCGTAAGCAGAAGGCGGACATTTTTGTCCACCAAAAAAGCCGGCCGGAGCACCACCTTGGAGGCACTACGATGTCTGGCCCCAGACCACCAGCGTACCAAGATCGCAAGCCTCCACCATTGCCTGTCTTCCACTCCAACGGCCCGGAAAAGCCGAGAACTACCTATGCCGACCAAGTGTTCTACACGGACCCTACGAAAGCGAGCGAGGATCTCAAGGCTCTGCTGGAGGGCGGGATGGAGGACGACGACGACGAAGAGTCCCAGAATACAGAGAAATCGCAGCCGTCACAATCACAATCGCAATCAAAAGACTCTCTGGGTGAAGAGGCTCCACCTCCATCTTCAAAGGCCAAAAGGGAAAGTCCTGTTGGCAAGGATGGTACGATTGTTGGCCTCAAGGTGAAGCTGTTACCCCATCAGGTCGAGGGTGTGGAGTGGATGAGAGGCCGTGAGCTGGGCCCCGTCAAGCGAGGCAGGGTGCCCAAAGGCGGCCTTCTTGCGGACGACATGGGATTGGGAAAGACGCTGCAGAGTGTATCTCTCATTATTACCAACCAAAAGCCCCAGAAGGACGGTCCGGGCTGGAAGAAACACTTTGAAAGTCTCGAAAAGACAACGCTCGTCGTTGCCCCTCTTGCCCTCATCAGACAGTGGGAGCATGAAATCAAAGACAAAGTTCAAGAGTCACACGGCCTCAAGGTGCTGGTCCACCACGGGCCTCAGAGAACCAAGGACTTCAAACAACTGGCCTTGTACGACGTCGTCATTACTACTTTTCAGATTCTAGTTTCAGAGCACGGCGCCTCCTCGGATGCCGAAGACGGCGTCAAAAAAGGCTGCTTCGGACTCCGATGGTGGCGAATCATTCTGGACGAAGCACACAGTATCAAGAATCGCAATGCCAAAGCTACCAAGGCCTGTTATGCACTGCGGTGCGAATACCGCTGGTGTCTTTCCGGAACCCCAATGCAGAACAATCTGGATGAACTTCAGTCGCTAGTCAAGTTTCTTCGCATAAGTCCATACGACGACCTAAAGCAGTGGAGGGAACACATCGACCAGCCTATGAAGAACGGCAAAGGCCACATTGCCATTCGCCGACTGCACAGTCTCCTTCCTTGCTTCATGAAGCGACGCACCAAGGAAATATTGAAGAAGGATGGTGCTTTGAACCCTGGTGGCAAGCCAAGCGGCGCTGGTGAGCCTTCGACTACCGGTTTCAGGCACACGGAGCGGAAAGTGGTCACTATCTACGCTAAATTACCTCCTGCTGAGCGAAAGTTTTATGACCGTCTCGAGGCTCGTGCAGATAAGAGCATGGAGGTCATGATGCGCAACAAACTAAGCTACGCGAGTGCTTTCACCCTCCTGTTGAGGCTTCGTCAAGCCTGCAATCACCCGAAATTGGTAGAGGGTAAGCTGGAGAAGGACAAAGATGCCATTTCCACCGGTTCAAGTCAAAAGTCGCAGGATATCGATATGAATGCCGTTGCAGATATGTTCGCCGGCATGGGAATTGTTACCAAGTCTTGCTCGATCTGTGGCAGGGAATTGACCTTGGATGATACCACACTAAATAGAGATAATTGTGCGGAATGTCATGATGATCTGGAATATTTCAAGAACCATGAGAAGCTACAAACGCAGAAGCCAAAGCGTTCAAGGAGAAAGAAGAACAGGAAGTCAAAAGGCAAAGAGCCAGCCGAGGACAAGGCTGGTGATGCAGAGGTGCCAAAACAAGGGGCTCGCCGCCCAAGAAATAGAAACGCCATCATAGATAGCGATGATGAGGAAGAAAAGGACGCGAGCTGGCTTGTACCTGAAGGTGAGCGGGGCAATGTGCACTTTGGCAAGGCCGGAGGCGAAGAGGATGAAAATGCTGAGGGTGGCGGTGATTGGATTGGGGCGGAAGATTCAGAGGACGACACAGATGACAAGGATGGAAGCAATCTGAGTAGCTTCGTTGTCGATGACGACACGGCTAAGAAAGATGACGGTCACCAGTCTGTTGATGAGGCAGCCCAGAACGACTCACTCTTGTCCGTGGATGCTCTCACACAGGCAATGGCTTCTCAAACATTGGAGGACGAGAAACCCAAGCCTGCCGCTTCCACATCAGATGCTGGATCTACTTCAGGCGATGACGAAGAAGATTCCGAGTCGGATTACTCCTCCTCCTCCTCCTCCTCCGGAGACGACGAAGACAATAACGAATGGCTGCGCTCCGGCAAGCAAACACAGGTTCTCGCATCGGCCAAAATCCGAGAGGTGACGAAGATCCTCCAAGCCGAAGCCAAGCAGCACAAATTCATCGTCTTTTCTCAATTCACCTCGATGCTAGACCTTGTGGAACCGTTCCTCGACAAGGACGGCTTCGAATACGTCCGCTACGACGGCAGCATGAAGAACGACGACCGCGAGGAGAGTCTCCGCAGTCTGCGGGAAGACGAAAGCACAAGGATCCTCCTGTGTAGCTTGAAATGCGGCAGCCTAGGCCTGAACCTGACAGCTGCCACGCGGGTCATTATCATCGAGCCGTTCTGGAACCCGGTATGTTTCTCGCGAGCGCGCCGCGAACACAAAAAATGAACTAACATGTGTACCAGTTCGTCGAGGAGCAAGCCATCGACCGCGTGCACCGCCTCACGCAGACCGTCGACGTGGTCGTGTACAAACTCACCGTGGCGGACAGCGTGGAAGAACGAATCGTCGACCTGCAGAATAAGAAGCGGGAACTGGCGGAGCAGACCATCGAGGGGGGTGCCCGGAAGGAAGCCATGAAGCTGGGTCTCAGTGAGATGATTGACCTGTTCAGGCCCGGCAACCATCATCAGGACGTGCCGCCTGGCCCGCTAGAGGATAGAAGGATGCCGGCGGAGCGAAATGCCGGCGTGCTGAGGAGGAAGCCAGTGCGGGAGGAGAGTGCTGTGTTTGGGAGAAGGTGGTGAGTCGGATACTAGCTGGTAGATGATGGATGGGCGGGATTCCGAAATAGATGATGCCATTGATGAATATCATCACCCTGCTGCCTCTGCACGTGACGTGGCTTCGATATGTACCATCCAAGTCACTCAGTCGCGACTCTTCAACACCCTTGGAGCCGCTGCTGGAGCAAGAACCAGCTGCATCAGATGGAATGATCCTCGTGGCCGACAATACGCGAAGCTTTAGAAGAGACATGTCTCCATAAAGGACTGACCATGTTCTCAAAGGGGAAAGAGGCCATCGCCCATCTGTAATGGTACCCCGGCAGGGAAATGACTGGACTCGGTTCTGGTCACGGCAGCTACATATATATATACATCGGGGGGGGCTTTTACGGTTCGCACAAATACAGTGTCATCTTCATGTCTCATTAACTGGCTACAAGTCAACCTCTCAGCTCAATGACCTAGTACGGGTTCCCCTGTCTGTAATAATCATTCGGCGACGGTCCATTATCCCCAGGCGGCACGTACGGCTTATACTGCGGCTGATGAGGCGGGTGAGACTCAGGCGCCGCCTGACTAGGCAGCCCGTGGCGAGCATCATAGGCGAGCCCGCCACCGGGCTGCAGTGGCGCGGGGGACATGGAGTTCGGCGGAGGGGGAGCCTGGCCTGTAGGTGCTGGCGGAGGGATCTGCTCGGGCGGGTTGTAGGAAAGATACTGCGGCTGTCCAAAGGGTGCGGAGCTAGCGTTGTGAGGTGCGATTGGAGAGTCGTATACCGAGGTGGCGAGCTCTTGGGCACCGTATGTGCTTTGCGGTCGTTGCTGGCTGGATACTTGGGGGTACGGAGCGGTGGTTTGCTGAAGAGGCTGCTGGGAATAGGGAGTGAAGGACTGCGGAGGAGGTGAGGATTGATTCGCGGGCGAGGGTTGCTTGCCCAAGGGCGGTCCGAGGCTAGGCGTCTCGTCTCTTGGCGGGTATTGCTGAAGTTGAGGCTGCTGTTGCTGGTGTTGAGCACCAGGTGCGTGGGATGGCACTTCTGCTCCGGCGACGTAGAAGGGAGCTGGAGCGGCCTGGGGCTGGAAGTTGTTGGGAGGAGGAGAGCTGGCTTGGTAGTGAGGGTTGTCTGGAAACGTCAGTCGAAGATATCGGTACACCTGGGGGAGGTTAGGAGCATACCAGAAGGTGGCGGTTGGTTGTAGAAAGCATCCTGGAGCGGCTGTCCCTGAGAATATCCGCCTCCAGGATATCCTTGGCCTGGAGGAGCCGGACGCATGGCGAACTGTTGGTAGTTGTGCTGAGGAGGATGGGACATGGAAGACTCCAAAAGAGCTTCGTAGTCTCTTCGAGCTTTGATGAACTTTTCGTTGAGCTGGGTAAAATCATCTATTATCATGCACGATTAACCACACAAGAAACGCAGAAGCAGAACAGGAAAAACACAAGTGCCTTACCCTTCTTCTGTGAATACTTCTCAATGAGCTTGATGAGTTTGGGTCGGATCGCCAAGGTCTGATGGTATAGTTTCTGCGCTCCGGTTAGCATCCTGTTTCCACCACACAGCCTTATTTACGCCAAATGCGCATGAAGAAAACGGACCGAAATCTCCTCGTTGTCCTCTTCCCGAGGAGCAGTATTCGACGTACTCAGTAACGTAAGAAGCTTTTCCACGTTTTTGATCTCAGCAAAAACCTCGGCTTCCATCTGCGCTTCTCTCTGTAGTTCATCGGGCGTAGGATCTGTCAGCTTTTCCACGTAATTGAGTGGAAAGATGCCGGTCTTTCCCTTTAAAGAACCTCGCCACCAATCCTTGTACACGCTTTCCAGGACTGCAATGACATCTCCCTTTTTGAATTCGAGCTCGCCAGCCTCTGACGGCACAAAGTCGTACAAAGCTCGAACCCTGCTTACGGTTGCGGCCGTAGTGCCAGCGGAAACTGCCGGGGCGGGCGCGGATTCCTGCTGACTGCTACCACCATTTTGGGTGCTGGGTCCCGCCTGCGGCTTTGCCTTCTTTGGCTCCTCGTCCTGTAAGCTGAGTGTCAAAGCCATCTGGAGTTCGTCCTCTTCCTTTTGTCTGTCGGCGTCGGTGAGGCCCTGCTTCTGGGGTGCACTGGGCGCCTGTAACGTCGGGTTGGTCTGCTTGAGGCGGTGGTAGGCGTCGTTCATGATGCCCAACTCGGGGTCCCTGCTGAACATGTCGGTCCACTCCTTCATCTTCTCGAGAATCTTTGCCTTGACTTGAGAATGCGTATTTCGGTCATTTGCCAGCTTAAGCAGAGCGTCGGTAAAGGCTCGACTAGAGACCTCGCGGTGCATGGGTTTGCCACAGTTCTGGCACAGGGCGTGCGCAAGCTGTTGGGAGATGCACCGACAGGTCAGCCAGACATCCAACTCGTGAGACGGTGTTGCCCCGGTGTGCGAGGTAAATGTGCGACCTTCTTCAAGTGCCTCTATCAATGCATGTTGGAAATCATACCTCCAAAGTATATAGCTGTACATTGGCGTTACGGTGTGCAAGACGTTTGATCATGCTCTGGACAGCCTCCTTGGACCCGTTGGCATCACTGGTGACCTTGTCGCACACCTCGATGATGGCGCCCCAGTCCTCGGAGGTAAGGTTCTCGTCGGTCGCCTTGGCTGTGCGTAAGGAAGCAAAAGTCAGCGACAAGCTCGTAAGCGAACAATGTTCGGTTATCTTATGACCGTCGGGGGCGCTCGTATGAAGCTTACCGACGACATCATCAAACGGCCCGGCGGTTTGTGCGCGAAACATGGCGGGAAAGGTTGGCTCTTTGGCTATGGCGTTGCGAAACGTGACGGCCAGCAACAGTGTTCGCCTGATGGTTGCTGAAGCTCAGCACCGCCTCGCACCTCGACGTTTGATGGGGGGGAAAGAAAGGATAGTCTTTGATCTGTAGTTTCGTGTAGGGATGCGATCGCTTGTGAGGTAACAAGGAGTAAAGAGGAACTAATGATAGAGTTGGTCGGCCGTTAATGTTGGTTGGAGATGGGTTGAGGGAGGTAAAGACGAGCGGAGTGGGCGGACACTTGAAGAGAATAAAGAAGCCTTAGCCTCCTAGTGGTGCTTGTGCGACTTGAGGCCAGGAGACTTGAGGTGGCTTACTCCGCACGTAGCCAGGTACGGAGTACGGAGTACTCCGTACTATTTAATAAATTACGTACCTCATAGGAGGGTACCTAGTACTTTTTTCCACCAGTCCATGGGTCTAGGTACTCCGTACCTTACGTACGTAGAGTGGTTTTGCCATCGATGAGGTTCTTGTCCCGCTCCCCGGCGTCAGACGTCATTCTAGCTAGCTCCTCCAAGTTGGGGTGGAGACTTCTGAGCAGAGACTCCGGCTGCAGCTCTACAGCTGCTCCGTGACAGCACTGTCAACTCGGAATGTCCAATTTCGTCGGATTAAAGATTCGTCATTTTCGCCTTCCCATCATCACTTCCATCATCAAAGCCACCAGCATGAGCCCCGAGTCAACTAATGAGCTGGCGGGGGCGGCTCAGCCTCGAGCGCCAGCAGCTCCTCCCACCTGCCAGGGTAAGTACCTACTAAGCAGCAGATATACGGAGCACGGAGTAGACAAGATAATACGAACGTTCTCGAGTGGGCCTCTTGATCCTGACAACCCGTCGTCATTCCGTTGCGTGGTTGCCACGCGCTAGTTACTTCCCTCTCACAACCCACGGTTCAGATAGATCGAGTTCGGATTGGTGGAGAGTCTAGTTATCACGCCGGCATTGACCTGCTCACGGCCAACCCTCCTCTCAAACCTAGAGTTTCCCATTCGGACGGACCCCGGTCCTCACAGAGACACTTTGTTTTGGACTCATGACCGACGGAAAAGCAACCCATGTGGATCTTGCGGCAAAATTGGACAATAAGACCATGGTTGTAGAAATCGTCTTCATCATACTTTTCTCGCCGAACTTGTAGCTCCTTTATGGCAATTCTATACATTCCTAACGCCGTCGCTCTTTATTTCGCAAGCGTACGACCCAAGCTTGTTATGCTCGAGTAAGAAGCTGGGCTAAACATGTCCAGGAATTGTAGAATGGCCTGGCAAGGACAACAAAAAACCCCATGAGGTTCCAACTTCCATACCTGTCATTGTCAATTCCAAAAAAAAAGAAAAGAAAGAAAAGAAAGAAAGAAAAAGAGAAAAAAAGAAAAAAAAACCATCCAGAAGTTCACCGCTTGAAGCCGCACGATGCAGGATGCTGTGCTCACACTCCTCGGTGCGTCTCTCCACGTTCTCATCGTTCCGCTCGCCGCACATCGGCCGTGCCCTTTGTACTTTATATATTAGTCCAAGAAAACTCCAGTCATATTCCATTCTGTTCTGTTGACATTTAAGCCGCATCTTCCCTGGATGCCATTTTCCCGGACGGAAAGAAAAAATTGCTAGCATAACCTGAAGACGCCGAAAAGGAAAGCACTAAACAACATATGTGTGCCGACTCCTGAGTACCTACTATTCACGGGTAGTATTTATTGCTCAATGCCAATTCTCCAGCTGTGTGCTTCATGCCCAGCACAGCTTGGTAAGGTTCTGTTTCGTGCAGATGCAAAAAGATTTTGCAATCCTGTTGGTGAATCACCGTTTTTTACCACCCTCTTCGTGTCGTTCCCCTCGGCTCGAATGCACCACGTTCGCTGCTTGCGTTGCAACCCCCGCGTCCCTCCTCCACGCTTCGTCTGCTTTGCGCGTCCATCTCTGATAGATCGAATACAAGTGGCTCTTCGCCCACCGACTCATCATCGGCTCTTGCCAACCGGCTAAGCGACCCAGTAAAACTCCCTCGTGATACCTGCTTGCTAGAAGCTGTCCCCATACCAGCATAGCGACGTCGCGGGAACGTCGACCCTGACTGAGCGCTTGAAGGCATCAGCCCATCAGGTAAATTATCGTCGTTGGACCCACGTTGCATGACATCTGACGCAGATGCGTCTGATGGTTGAATTTCAGCAGCCGGTTGTAAGCTACCAGTAAAGCCTTCGCCACCGGTAGCCTCCTGCTCCATTCGCATCTGCCGCCCCAACAAGATGCTCATGGTGGGAGGCTCCCTATCGTCCGCTCCGAGGCTGATGCTGCGATGTGCGCCGACGAATGCCAAATCCGCATCATCATCTTCAATCACCGCACGAGTCTGCTGAACGGCAGAGCTTGAGCGTCTCTGATATGACCCCAGGCGAGGCGACAACGGTATGTCAATGGCAGTCGTACCTTCCTGCGTGATAGTACTCTCTCTGCTTGGTTCTGGGACCGTAGGCTCTTGCCGCCGTCGCCTCCCACCGCGCGAAGTGATTCTTCCCGTAGCGGTATAATCTATGATGGAATTCTCACTCAGGCGAGACGGAATAGCGGGGGTGTGAGGAGTATGAGGCGATACAGGCTTTCCGGGAGAAGAGGAGGCAGACATGGAGGCTGGGGCAACCATGCCGGGAACGCTCGTTAACTGTCGACTTGAAGAGCTGGACGATCGCTGCAATTGCATCGAGGACGTCATAGACTCTGTCAGAGCATTGTTCGAATCCCTCATCAAGTGGAATTTGGATAGCTGGGCTACTGTTCGATTCGTCGCCGATTCGCCGCGCTTGGCTGGTTCAAAGCTTTTGAGAGTTTTACGGCTGTCCAAAGCCTTCAGGAAGTCTGAGATGGCATCTTCTTCGGCGTGTAATGATCCGGAACTGGTCCCTCCTGTTTCAGCAAGTAGGCCAGATCCTGGCTGGGCGACTGAAGACGCCAGGCTCTGCCGTCCGCTACTGGTTTGTTCGTCATCTCCGGCTCGACCTATTGACATGCGCCCCCGTCGATGTGTAAAGCTGCTGCTGTAACGGCTGGTAGACGCCGGCCGGGGCGAGCCAACCGTCGGTGTTTCAACAGAGGCTGAAGGTGGGCCCCCTCGGAGGGAGGCTGGCATCCCTGCCGTCAATGAACTCCTACTGCGAGGATGTGAACTTGTCGGAAAACTCACCGGCCGACTCTGTGAATGAGCCGACGAAGGAGATTCGGGATCCAGATGTCGTGGAACCGGTGATCCGGAGAGAGATCCGGCTTTAAAAGGTTGAAAGGACATGGACGTCCTCCTGCTTGAGCTCTCCGCGGGTCGACTGGCAACTGCTCGAGGTGTGGAAACGCGACCCGAAATGGGCATCGAGCTGGGGGTAACCTCGTTCCCAGTGCTCGTGGGCAGGGACGCTGGAGGGGAGCTTGTGTCTGAGCCAGGAGCTTTGATAGACCTGAGTGCTGATAACGGACTTGTTCCCAGTGGGCCGTCGCCGTGAAATGTTGACAGACTCCCATAGGTTTGGTGAAGGTCACTCAGTGCAGTTCCACGGCGATGGACACGGAGCGACCCGACCTCCGCAACTTGGCCGTGCGGTCGGTCGGTCCTTCGCGTCACTGAAGGCTTGAATAAGTTCTCATCCGCCCCCATGAAGCGAGAACTAAGCAATGACTCAGAATCATCAATGCGAAAGCCACAGTAGTTTCTATAGGTGACAGCAGTGCTGAGACGCCCTACTGGAACTTCGAGATCACCAAAGACGTATTCCGTTACAGGGTCCCGCCGACCATCAATGGGGTGCGTCAAGAGATCCGTGGCTAATCTGCCCGGCTCCGATGTGCGGATTCGGCAGCGAGGAGTAAGCGCAGGGTGCGAAGCCTTGGCCGGACCTTGGCTAGCGAATTTCCAAGCTGGTAGGATCTTGGTTGTGATGAAAAGTGATCGAAAAAAGACAATGGCTTTTTTGTATATGGTAGGCAGAATTGGACCAAAGTCCTCTGAGAGAAAGGGCCCTGTCGTCTTAAGATCTACACGCCATCGCTCTAATACAACTTCTGCACTTCTTGAAGACGCAGCGGTGTAATGGCTGCCAGCAGATGACGCGGATGAATTCAGTTGTTCCATGACATCCCAGCGCTTGCCGTCATCGTCAAGAATGACGAGGCTTTGACTCTCTTTGAGGCTCGAGACGTCCAGGTATATCTCGATCATCAATGGCGGAGGGTGATGATCTAAGCTCCCACATGTCTTCCACGTCTTGAGGTCGTCTCTGAAGTCATCTATTTCGTCCGTCTCTATTTGGAACTGGTGCGCAGAAGACCAATTAGCAAGCGCCCCGGGCTTCAGTCCTATACGTCAATGACATGATTACGCACCCATTTGTTCGTTTTCCTCTGGCCACTTGCATTACGAGTGGGCTTGACTTTCATTCTCGACTCGAGAATCAAAACGGCGGCTTTGTTGAAGAAATTCTACGCACAATGGTTAGTAACTGCGGCCGCGTGGGATGGGTAGGTTGCATAGACCAACATACCTGGACGATTTGATCCAGCTTCTTGATGGAATCCGCCGGAGGGCCGATGGCTGTGTTGGTTTCCACGGCCGGTGACGCCCCGGGATCTCTTCCGGAGACATTGGAGCCGGCGCGTTGTCGACCGCTCTGCGCGGCATCTCGGGCGATGCTGGGTCGAACCTGGCTGACTTGGTTGATCTGCGGCGACGAGGCCGGTGACACAGAGTGCCTCGGCGGCGGCCTTGCCTGTTGATGCATGGTTGTGTTCGGGTCAGCATCAGATGAAGGAGCTGAACGGACAGATAACGAGCACCGATGCAAGAAATGGGCGGGAATGTGCTAGGAATGGGCCGGGGTATCGGGTTGAAGCTTTTCCATGGTCAATGGCTGAATGGGTCAAGCATCTAGCGCAGGCAGCAAGACGTCAAGTCGGGATCGGAGTGAGCAGGATGGATGGTTGTCACGGCCGACAAGTCGCCGGCAGCTCTTGGAAATCAGTCTAGCCGAGTAGATGGCGAAGGATAGATGGGAGGAGACGGACGGTAAAGTAGGTGATGCTGAAGAGGTGCTAGAGGAAGGAAAAGGAATAGACTCTAGCAGAAGGAAACCCGAGCCAGCGATAGATAGTAGCACCAGTCCCAAGCCAGAAGAAGCAGACACGGACATGGACTGGAGAAGCGAGTACCGGACCAGCACGAGCACGAGGAGCTCATCCACCAGACCAGACCAGACCAAGCCAGACCCCAGACCCCACAAGGGCAGGGGCAGCACTCGAGGGCAGCAGTTCAGTGCATGTGGTCAACTGGTCTCGTCCCAAGTCGACAAGGCCTGACTGACTGGATGGACATCGATGGCGATCCGCCCGCGGTTCGAACGGCAGTGCTTGAACTAGACGGTGATGATGGTACAGCGCGGAGACGGTTTTTACAAGACAGCTGGAAGAAGAGCATCAAGCAAGTCATCAGGTGCCGTTTACCAAGTACAACCAGACAGCTGGTGCAAAGCGTGCAAAGCGTGCAAAGCGTGCAAAGCGACTTCAAGTACTCCGTACTCCGTACCGCAGGGTACCTACCTCCCTTCTATCCTGACTATGAACCGCCTGGACTCGATCCAAGCTTGCAGCCAAGGGGCAAGGACAAACTACGACCACAGAGAAGACAAAAGACTCACGACAATTGGCCACTTCGACCGGAAAGCAGAAAGACCCGAACGCACACGCAAGGAAGAAAGAGGGAGGGAAACAGAGAGCCCATCGCCCTGGTCCAGTGCGGTGCGGTGCATGGCCGACAACTAACTAGTTACATAGAAGATTGAACACAAGGTGCACTCGAAGCAAAGGCCCATCTCCCTACAAAGCACGTACGGGGTAGTTACTCCGTACAGAGTGTACGTACGGAGTGCCGTACCTTACTCCTGTACTCCGTACTCCGTACTGCATGGCAAAATCGTTGGCCCAGGACCCAAATGTCACTCGTCCCCTCCACCAGCCACAAGAGCAATCCAAGGGTCCTCGTGATCTAGGCGACGGGCCCACGGCGGCTTTCGTCATCGGCCAGTGCGATGAGCTATCTCGAGATGTGGGAGGGGCTAGTGGAGGAGTGGAGGAGCGCATCAATGATTGATTGCAACTCGTAAGGCATTCTCCCCAGCATCCTTAGCAAAAGCAACATTCGCAAAAAGAAAAGTCATGGAAAGGAAAGGAAGCAGCACCCAATTTCGTCAACCGTGCCACAGCAACCCAAGCCGAGGTCTGCCTTCTGGCCAGGATTATAGAGGCTCGCCGTGTGACAAAGAAGCAAGACCAGTTACTCCGTACCAGACCCTAGTTTGACGCTTGATCTCGAGCTGGCGTGACGAGACGATCCAACCCAGCAGCCTTCAGGCACACCGACCTTCTCGAGCCGTTCATGGTGGCCCTAGAGCTTCTGACAGGCAGTCTGCCCATAGTCATGGCTGTGGTCGGACTCCATGTCCTCTGCTTTCACGCCTCGCAGCGCTAGACTCGAAAACCTTATCTCCATGCCTGTCACGAGATGTTTGACGTACTGCAACGGCACGGCTCCTCCGTACTCGAGTGATAGATACCTAGTTACCCCATCTACGTACGTAGACACCTCGATAGATGGACAAATACAACTCATCCTCCGAAAAGGAGGCACCAGACATCCTCATATTGACTCTTGTCCAAGTAACCCGTCGGATCGTACCAACGGCAAAGTGAATTGCCCAAGCACCGACAGTACTGAATCCGTTCGTCCACCCTCGCTTACCTTCAATTTACCAACATTCAATGTTGTCGTTGGTACATGGCGAAAACCGTTGCCATCGAATGGCAACATCCAACAAACCTCCCCCAAAGTGCCGAAAACGCCGTGGCGTCGACCATGCAAATATTGACTTATTGTCTCTCTCCCAGTCACCGAGGCAAATAGGCAGAGACACTTGGCTCAGCATAACAGCGGCATCGTCCAGCACACCGTACAGAGTACTCCGTACACACCCTAGGCATCCATCTATGCATGCAGCTCCCTCCAATGCCATGTTTCCCCTTACAAGGCTGTTCCCTTTTGCTACCTTCTCCTTTTGCCAGCCTCAATGGTTGCCAGTCCCTGCAAAGACTGCCATCACACATGCGCAGTGGTTTGTCTAGTTACCCTGATGCTGTCACTTGTCACACGGCTTTCTCGATCGGGAGGGCAGGGATTCTCCAACTGTGCGCATCTTGCCTTTGAGACGCGTGGCAGTCATCTTCAGAAGAGCAATTGACGAGGCTCAAATTTCGATAACTATTGGAGACGTGTCTGCTCTGTACTTTCTCTGGCCAGGGGACTGTAATCCTTGCCTTGTGGCATCGCTGCCTTCTTGCGAGGGACAGAACCCACAAATGTAACCGCTTCTAAACGCATCGAGCTTCAAACGCCTATAATAAACAAATACGGAGTGCTGTGACACACACGCCATATAGCATACCAAACAAGAAATCAAGCCTACCTGATTAGCCCGCCAGCCCCAAACGCCAAAACCAAAATCCTTTGCATTCTGTTGCTCGGATACCCCAGTTACATGCTGGTAGTTCCATTATTAGTTACCTCCCACGGCCTTACTTCCCCTGTCCTTCGTAGGGCCTGCGATGCTACTTTTTCGATTTGTAGAAACATCGTCAGTCTTCTCAGCTCCGCCAGGTTTATCGTTCAGCCTTGGCTTCCCGCCTCGGCCCTTTCGCCCCCTTCGATTACTGCTGCTTTGATCCTTCTCCTTGGCCCTGACTTGCCTCCTTGCTTCCTCTTCTTGCGTTCGGCGAGACTCTTGATCCCACCATTCCTGGAAGGCTTGCTCTTCTTGAATCTCCTGCAGTGACCGTTTAGCCACAGCTTCTTTGACCATTTGCTGCTCAAACTGTTGTTGTCCAATGATATCAGCCATGCTTGTTCCGAGAGTAGGTTCCGCCTTGGCCGCTGGCTTGATGTAAGATTTCGAGTGTGGCACAAGGGAATCTCTCTCGGGGAATTGGGAGCACGACAATGTTGGTGCGGCTGGTGAGCTGGCCGTTCGGCCTTGCCCTGGGGAACGGGTATCAGGAGAGGCTGCCCTCCGTCTTGACAAATGGGGATAGGATTCGGCAGCTGCAAGAGATTTCTGTGACAGCACTGGCCCTTCACGCTGTGCAATTTCTGAATGTATGGCTTCTTTTAACGATGTCTTTGGGGTTGGAGGTGCTGCAATCGCAATCTTCCATGGCGCTGGCCGGGCCCCAGCTTTGACAGCTTGCCAAGGCATTGAAGTAGTCTTGCTCTTCTCCGTTGCTGCCTCGACCACAGCTCGTTGTACTTGTTGTCTCTTGCGCTCCTTCTGAGACATTCGTACCTGTGGCTTGTTTAGTGAGGTCGTCTTATCGGTCTGGGATGCTACGCCAGCACTGAGCGCCGATTCGGAGGTAGCTTCCTGCATGATATCCTTCAAATCCAGCTTTGACGCAGGGGAAATATGCGACGCCCACGGGGCATTGACAGGTCTAATTGGCGGAGATGGTGATTGACGAAAGCTGCTCGCATGGTCTACTGGCTCAAGGCTAGGCCCAGAAAGCTGGGAGGGGATGATTCGATCCAAGCCCAGTGATTTGATCAGGTCAGCGCCTGCATTTGGGTTGCTCTTGGTACCTCGCCATGCTTCCGGAAGCTTCGGTATGTTGTCCAAATCGGGTTCCTTCCTAGCATCTGTAGAAGATAATACTGCAAGCGACATCGGACTGCTGGGTTGGGAGGAATTTTCGTCCTCCATGTCGAATATCAGGTCAGTAAGAGAGTTTTTTGGTCGCAAAGATGGACTGAAGGGCTCGTTCCGTCCAGCTTTCGATCTACGGTGAGACCGTTCCGAAGTCTGCGCTGCCAAGATTGGCTCGACAAGACTACCGCCAACACGTGCCTTGTAAGAAGACGATATTTTCTTTTCCTCGTCTTTGTGGGCAATCTTAAATGCCATCTCCTTAACCCAGCGTCGCCGCTCCTCTTCAATATCGAGATACAAGTCTGGATACTGTTCATGAAGCAGCAATTCAGCTCGCCCACTGCGCACAAATGGAAACCTAGCCAGCTGATTATTGCGCACAACCTCGTCCAACTTTGATAAAAGATCCTCATCAAGGCCATCAAGGAGATGGTTCTCGAGCATAGATTCCAGTTGCAGGCACATATACTCTAAACCGACATCCCTAAAGTCTGTGACTGAGCAAGGGCTTATCTCGTTGAGGAGGTTGGCGATATTGCGGGTCGTGACGAATTTGCCTATAAGGCTTTGGCATATTTGGGATAGGCGATCCAGCATCAGCTCGTTGGCCACGGCCATGACGTCGAGAACTAGCTCCGAAAACTCATCTAGAGTATCCACACAAACATCAAGAAAGAGGTCTTCCCCAGCATCAGCATACAAAAACTTCATAACGTAGTCAAAGGTGGCTGGACTGATATGTTTGAGGTCCACACGGAACAGTTCCGTTTCAAAACAAGTTTCACGGCGACCAGCTAGCCATTGACCTTGGGACCGTCCATGAAACATGCCCTGAAAAAAAGGACATCTCTGGCAGATGATATGCCTGTGCGCTAAGACTTCGGCTCCATCCAATTCAATAATTATGTCGGCATCACTGAAGAAAGTCGTGTCGACGACAGCCTCTCGCAAGTTTTCATCCAGGGACGGTTCCAAGCCAACTTGTAGCCGAGCTGCTGCTTCCAAATTTGGCATGTTGAGCCTAGTTCCAAGCTTCATCAGCTCCGTTCGCACCTGGCGGAAACGATGCGCGAGTGTAGGTGCTTCCTTAGTGTATCTCCACACTGGAACGATTGCATCCGAATAGGAATACACAATTAGATTAAGTATCGTGTATATGTCAATGCCAATAAACGTAAGGAGCGCCTTGGCATTGTTCTTCTCGATCACGACTACATCGGCGAGGTGATGCTCGTTCCCATTGAGATGGTATACTGACAACGCTTCGCGAAGGAACGAGCTTCGCCCTGCCAATAACCAGCTATGAACGGGGAGACGGAGGTCTGGGTTTGAAGAAGTCCGAATCTCCATGTTAAGGTCATCGTACTGGCATGACTTTCCTCGCACCCATTGCAGAAGATCCTGTTCAATGTTTGCCGAGCGTAAAATCTCATGTGGTGTAGATCCTGGCCTCTCTCTCGCGATTGCAGCAATCCATTTTCTCCGCGCACTCTTCTCGTTAACATCGAAGGTTGACGCTCTGAAGTCGTTAAGGCAAAGAAGGGCTCCCACATCATCCCATATAGTTTGTTTCATGATACTGATATCCGTGGACATAATCTTGCTGTCCTTGCGAATAGCAGAAAATGCACCAAACGTCGAGCTGCGAACACCAACACATTTAGTGATATATGGAACACGCTCAAATTTGAAATCTTTCTTCTTCATATCAAGCGACCCAGTGAATGCCGCGATTTTACCCTTGGGGCGCTCGACTCGTCTCCAGACTGCGCCCGACTCCGTGCAGATGATGACGGAGCCGTGTTCACCAACACTTACGCAAGTTACGCCGTCCTTCCTAGAGTTCCATACACATTGAGGCTGGGTAACAGCACTCTTGATCTTAACAGGATTTGTTGTAGAACCGGCAAGCTGGTTGGTGTCCATCTTGCCGTTCAGCTGCATGGTGAACAGGTCACCAGAAGAGGTTACCGCAGCAATAGTTTCACCTCCGGAAGCAATGTACCGAACTTTAAGGCGGCTCACCTCAGACCGATGTGCGTAGAAGCTGGCCGCTAGGTTTTGGTTCCTGAAAACGTCAGGATAACGAAATTTGACTTGGTTATAGCCGTAATTGGTAAATATCCAAACGGTATGGTTTGACAAAAGACAGGTTGTGGCTTTGTCAACTGCGGAAACCATCTCGATTGGGGCTGAAAGCAACGATGCTGCAACCCTGCGCGGTGTCTGTTGTAATTCCAATGACCTTGAATCAGCATCCATGAGTGCAAGCTGCCCAATATTCCGACCCCAGCAGTACAATGAAGTCCCAGTATGGGCTACTGAGTGCAAAGCCGATGCAGCAATGCCTTGCACGACTTCCTTTTTCAAAGGTCCAAACACCTGGCGAGGCGAAAGACTCATCGGCTCCTCGTCGGACCTCATGGATGGCGGAAGCGCATAGCCCAGCTGGGAATCCGAATTGAGGCCCCAAGTCCACAGCTCGCCGGTTTCCGTTACAGCCAAGGAATGATTCTGCCCGAGAGCAACTTGCCGAATTTTACGATCGGTTAATGGCCCCTGCACGGGCACGAACTTGAATTGGGTGTTCTCATCGCCAAGCCCCAATCTTCCCCCACGACCAACGCCGCAAACATAAAGGTTTGACACGAAGTCATCAGTCAGAACGGCGGTATGCAGTTTCGACATGACAATATCCCGAATAGTCAAGGGTGGGTTGCGAACCAAGATAGGAATACTGTTTAGCTCTGGCGGGTCGGGTGATGCTTGCACATCTTCGCTGGCCATGTATCCTTGATTGAATTTTCGAAGAAGTTCCTCGGGCCGTTGTAGAACGATGCGTTCCGGATACTGGCGATCATTTTCGTCGCCGACTCCAAGCGATAGGTTCTTGTTGCTTCCAAACACGTAAATTTCGTCTCCCATAATAGGCTGGCCCCTACCGAAAGCAACACTGGCAGTCCTACCACGCAAACTGTCAGATGCTTTAGTGTGGAATGCGCATCAGGAAGGAACATACATGTTGACAGTCTCGCCATCACTGTCATCATTGTCAAATGCATCATCCGATTTCATGAACAGGTGTTCCTGTTTTAGCGATCGGATGGCAATAGTCGAGTTATAGACATCAAATGGGCTGTTGCCCTCGTGGTCTTTGGTCTTTATAAGCTGGCCAACCTTGATAATGGAGGACAGATTGGCATGGCTTGTTAAGTCGGCACGTTCCTTTGCTAACAGCATTCGAGCTACGGAGATATTTCCAGCATAAAGAGATCGATGGAGGGCATTCCAACCACTCTCGGCGTCTTGGGCGTAGAGATCGATAGAGGGGTGTTCGAGAAGAGCTTGGACGAAGACTCTCGCGCTGGGATGTGTAGACGAGGCTGCACGAAGAAGTATCGTGAGGCCAGCATGGTCACGACTATTGATCTCATTTCGGTTGAGTATAGCCCCACCATCCTTGGACTTGCCAATTCCATGTGTATATCCCGAAGTCTTGCGCGACTTAGGTGTCATTCGAGGAGACGAACCGAAGCCGCCAGGACTTGCGCCGAAAATCCCACTTCCAGTATTTCCTATCGACGGGCTTTTGTTTGTTGTATGAGGGTTGGGGCCAGCAGGGACCAGCAGACGCCGAAACTTGTCGACATCATCTTCCCAATAAAATTTCCACAGAAGGTGACTCATGGGAGGTGCGATGTACCGTGACGGTCAGGGTAACTCCCAGGCGCTCGAAACGACACCTCGCTGTGAATCTCTGGGGCTCACAGCTTTTAGAGGTGTTATTTGATGCGCCGGAGAGTTTCTGTGATAAGAAAAGGTGGTTGCCAACGTCTCTGTTAGGGCTGGCCGTTGCAGGATGGTATTCGATGGATTTGCACTATGGTGGTCGTGCCGTGGTCGAGCAAGAACAATAGGTGGACGCAGGATGTCAAAATTGTCTAGAGTCCTCGAGTTGTTCCTGAACCTGAACAGCAGAGAGCAGGTGTCTGGTTCGAACGACTAGGAGAAGGTCAAGTTGTCGTAAGGAGGCCAGGGGATTGGAAGGAGTAAGGGTGGGCTTAAGAGCAAAGTGACACTTTGTCGCGACCAAGATTACATGCATGTGCGATAACCTCTGGCAGTACATCCAGGTGTGGAGTGCTGCTGGGTCGGTGATTGTGCGCGCCAGCGGGGCCCGGAGGTATTTTAGTGACATGGACACGAGGGCTGTGTCACGCACCAGTGGACATGGAGGAACTAATGTACGGAGTACTCCGTAGCAGCTGCCGAACGTGGAACAAGCCTGTGCCATTTCTCAGCACAGCCAATGGTGGCCCTTGCTGCCAACGTGTGCTGGCAAGGCCACACAGAGCGGGCTTTGCACCAAACATGTGCGCTTTGCCACGATTTTATTTGCTCGAGCTCTGGCATCGGATAAACTCTCCTGAATTGCCAAGTGATGGTCATTCTTCCATATCTCAATTTGAGCCTTCAATTCATCTATGCAAATCGTTCTTTCTCAAAACTACGCGTGACAGCAGATAAGATGATTCAGTATCCCAGTCACGAGATGTGCGTTTATTTTCGCCTCCTTGAGTTGACATCTTGAGAGCAGAACACTGAGCGGTACTTACGTTGATGCAATTCATTATGTGTGGCCAAGTGCCTTGGAGGTTACGGGTAGTATATTGAAGCCCAGACACTGGGTAAGTTGGCTATCATGGCACCAGCTGCGAAACACCAGATACCGTCCGCATCGTTTTCTGTCCTGCGATCTTGGTCCGATGTTTTCTTCCCCACGTGGAAGCCCAAGCAACCCGTCGCCCCGCGTTGTTTAGCTGCAGGTCAAGGCTACAAGGTGAACCGGAAACCCCTGCATGTGCCTTTGATTGTCACATGTTCCCATCAAAGGAATATCTGTTCTGCTGTGCTGTGCCCAAAATTGGCCTTCCCCTCTGAAGGGCGTCGGAATCGTCTTCATGCAAGTGCGGACCCAACCCATAGGAAGTAATGACAAAGCCCCTACCCTAGATTGAAATGCACCGCAACGAGTTGTTGCAATCCACGGCTCGTGTTGTCCTGGACTACGGCGGCATGTCTCCGTGGGCCGCCCCCGGTTTGTGTGGGGAATCAAGTTCGCTTGTAGCCGGTCAGGAAATTCTCCTTGGGTGGGGTGTGGCACGAGTTACCCCATCGGACTTGGAAGAATATCGGAAGCAGGCTGGAGGCGGTTGAACTTGATTCCTTGGCTGCCCTATCACCGACTTCGCTCTTGCATTCTCGCATCCTGCGCCGCCCAAAGGTTCTTCCTGTGGCATCTCCGCCGGCTCCGCGTCAATTGTTGGGAATCTCCAGAAAAGCCGCTTCATTCGCCCACCATGTCACAGGAGAAGCCTCTTCCCTTCGTCTACCAGTTCGCCGCAGGTATGCACAAACCATGACGAGTCCTCAAGGTGCTCCAACTTATCAGCTCATGTTAACAACCCACAGGCGCCATTGCCGGTGTGTCGGAGGTATGCTCTGCTCGCATTATGTTTCAGATAAATTAAAGCTAACATCAATGTTCATTGAGATTCTGGTGATGTGAGCTGTTCCAAATACCACTTCCACAAAGTGAACTCTCTGAATATTCCCACCACTGACGCAAACTCATTAGGTACCCATTGGATGTCGTCAAAACCCGAGTGTACGAATTGCGCGCCTCCTTATAATCAAACACTCAACTTCTGGACAACTTCTAACTTCTCCAGTCAACTGCAAACTGGGAAAGCCACCAGCGCCGAGTCTTATAATGGCATGCTGGACTGCTTCCGCAAAATCATCAAGAATGAGGGGTGAGGATTCAAGCTCGTCACTGCAAAGTCACAGCATTGACATGTTGCAGCTTTTCGCGTCTTTACCGGGGAATCTCAGCTCCCATTCTCATGGAGGCTCCCAAGCGTGCCACAAAGTTCGCCGCCAACGATGAATGGGGCAAGGTTTACCGCAAGATGTTCGGCATGAATAAGATGAACCAGTCACTCTCTATTCTGACTGGCGCCACTGCTGGTGCCACAGAATCATTTGTTGTCGTCCCGTTCGAGCTCGTGAAGATTCGTCTCCAAGACAAAGCCTCGGCTGGAAAATATAATGGCATGATCGACTGCGTTGTGAAGACTGTCAAGAACGAAGGTGTTTTGACCATGTACCAGGGTTTGGAGAGTACCCTGTGGAGACACATTCTCTGGAATGCAGGTTATTTCGGTTGTATTTTCCAAGTCCGACAGATGCTGCCCAAGGCGAGTACGAAGCAGGGTCAGATGACCAACGACTTGATCTCTGGTGCCGTTGGTGGCACTGTCGGCACCATTCTGAACACCCCAATGGACGTCGTCAAGAGCCGTATTCAGAACACTCCGAAGGTTGCTGGACAGGTTCCCAAGTACAACTGGGCTTGGCCATCTGTCCTTACTGTCTTTAGGGAGGAAGGTGCTGGTGCCCTGTACAAGGGCTTCCTGCCAAAGGTAAGGCATAAATCACTGTGGAGCTACTGGACATAAGTTTTGACATGTACATGCAGGTTTTACGTCTTGGACCTGGAGGCGGCATTTTGCTCGTCGTTTTTACGACCGTCATGGACACCTTCCGCAGGTGGCAGACATAAACATATACCCTGGCTAGACCATGAGGCCAATGTGCTTAGCATTATTGCGGTGATGAATACTTAAAGAATCTATAGAGATCCGGATAAATTTAGACACGAAGGTGTTTTGCATATAGACAAGAATCAGGACAATACTGGCATTTAAAAATTGCCTTTTTTTGTTTGAGGCGAGAAGCTGAACCATTCATTTATCGTCTGCCAAATTAACGCAATACCTTTCTCCTGAGATTTTTAGCCCATTTCGAAAGCCTTTTTGTCTTGAATGAGCCTAAATTTCATTTATTGCTATGTCGTGGAGTGATCGTCAATTTCAGATTGCTTTTCGCTTGGGGTAGGACTTCCTCGCCAGCCGTTCGTTTCCTACTTGCTGAAAAGCGGCACAGGAGCAAGGGATTCGATGGCACCAGGCTTTTCATCGCTGGTTGCTCGATGTTTTTATCCTGAATCGCTAGATGCCCACCGGAGCCTCATAACGTGCTTACTAACCAAGAGCTCAGGTGTGTGACCTTGGCGATCCGTATGTGTCAGGCTTGTATGTCACTTCTCCGTATTGAGTACGCCGCACCCTTGAAAAGGATTCAATTTCATGAAACGGCTCGCTTCCACCTGTTCCACCAAGCCAGGAAAGGCCTCCACGGAAGCAGACAGCATCAAGCCACCAGCTCGCCAAGTTCTTGTTCTATAGCATATGGAAGGGCTCAAGCTGCCCATTGAATTACTACGAATAGACTTCTCATGAAATATGAGTAACGAGGCCGGCTTTTCGGGTGTCTGGCCCCATTCATGAGTCAGGCGACGATACCAACAGGCGCATACGCGTCGATTCGCCGCCATCGAATGTCAAGTGAATGTGGCTGGGGCAGACAGGAGTACGAGCGACTTGTGACGTAGTGCATGGGTCGCAAAACTTTACAAATCTGGTAGGGCTGGTGAAAAATGATGGAATCCGTGGTGCACATGGGCAGGCTCCAAGTTGATGACAAACTGCCTAGGTACCTAGGTAGTTATTCCTGGCAAAACATTGAAGCGATAAGGAAAGCAGCTACCAACAAGGACCTTGACAGACACCACATGCACAGAGCGTGGTACTCGAACACTGACCATATTTGACTTGCACTAGGTACCTCCACAGGTACCTACCAGGTGCGTCTCTGTCTACCTACCTATACGCGCCACCTGCAAAAGTATGACAAGACAGGTTAAAAATTGTCACCCACCTGTGGTAAGTCTGACTACCAGCTGGTGACAAAATTTTACCTGTCTTGTCATACTTTTATTGTCACCAAAAACAGGGGCCGCGCGCGATGGTAGTTATTCCTGGCAAAACATTGAAGCGATAAGGAAAGCAGCTAGGTACCTCCACAGGTACCTACCTACCTCCTACCTCCCAAGGTGCCTGTAAGTACCTAGGTACCTAGGAGGTAGGCACGTAAGCAAGTCCTCAGTACCAGCTGGAGACTTTATACTGCGTGCCAGGCTGCTGAGCGAGCACTCTACTGCTGCGACATGACCTGACACTGTCTAAAGCAAGAACGTACGTACGTACTAAAATGTCCCGACTCGCACAGGTTTGAGAAAGCCGCATCGAACCTCGGAATATTCATCCTTACCCAACTTTCTCGCCCATCTCGCCGTCGATCACCCGGGTTAGCAAACAGACGCTACATTTTGTACATAACTCCGTACCGCCTCCCTCAATTCCCGACTTGTGCAACCTCAACTTAGCTTGCACACCCCTGCTGGCATCAGGCTTCGTCATCATTTCATTCTGTCCGTCGCGCGGCCTGCCTGGCTTTCATCACCACGTGCACTTGCACTCAGGCTTGTGTTGCGACGGGGGCAATCAAACCAGCCCCGCGACCACTCTTCAACTCCCAGCGACGAGTCTTTCAACCGTCGTTGTGCAAGCATTTGGGACGCCTTGCGAGTCTAGCTTGTTGTTCTCAGCCTTTCTGTGCTCTTTTCCCTCCCCCTTTTTTGTTCTTGCGACGAGGCATAAACCGCAAGCTCATCGGTCTTTGTTTCGCTGCGCCGAACCAAGCTAGTCCAACCGGGACAGCCAAGTCCAGCTTCGCTCGTCTCCGACTCCACGCTTCGAACTGGGCTCGCCGTCGACTCCGCTCTTTGTCTGTTCATTTCGAAGCCAGCTTAGAAGGACTCATTCGACTTCTTCGCGGCGGCGACCGGTTCATGCCCCTTGCGTTCCCTTGAGGTTCAATCTGATCCTAACCCTATCCTCTCCAAACACGATCGAAGGTCACGGAGGCATCTAAGCCCGCAATCGCCCATCATGTCCAAGGTTATGCGAAGTGTGAAGAATGTGACCAAGGGTTATTCCAGTACCCAGGTCAAGGTCAGAGAAGGTTAGCAAATTCCCATCATGGCTCGTCACGTTACCGGCGCAAATTGTCAAACTGATCGTCTTCGATGCTGAACAGCGACGAGCAACGATCCATGGGGCCCAACAGGTACTCAGATGAGCGAAATTGCTCAGATGACGTTTAACACGTAAGAGTTTTCTGCATCATTTTGCTGGATTCCATAATTGACCCTCTCGGCATGTACAGGTCGACCGAGTTTTACGACATCATGGACATGATTGACAAGCGTTTGAACGATAAGGGCAAGAACTGGAGACACGTACTAAAAGCATTGAAGGTTCTCGATTACTGCCTTCACGAGGGCTCCGAGCTGGTTGTGACTTGGGCCCGGCAGAGCATATACGTCATCAAAACGTTGCGAGAATTTCAATACATTGATGAAGAAGGTCGAGATGTTGGTCAGAATGGTAGGACAACACTTGACGGGCCCCAACGGGAGGGTGGTATACTGACGCATGTTCAACAGTTCGAGTGGCCGCCAAGGAATTGACCTCTTTGATCATGGACGATGAACGACTGAATGCAGAGCGGAGCGATAGAAAGACCTGGAAGGCTCGAGTGACAGGACTGGAGGACTTTGGGCCGCAACATGCAGAGCTGTCAGGGCCCCGCCCACCTCGCGAGAGACGACCTCCTGCGAGCGATGAGGACGACACAGAATACAGGCTGGCACTAGAGGCCAGCAGGGTTCAAGAAGAAGAAGACAGGAAAAAGCGCGAAAGCAGGAGGCAGGACGACGATGACAACGATTTGGCCAAGGCCATTAAGCTCAGTCAAGAGGAGGAGGAGAGAAGACGACGTGAACTCGAGGACAGCAACGCCAACTCCCTTTTCGATGACTTCGCTCCTCAACCATCCACATCAAGTCAACCTCAGTATACTGGATTCAACCAGGGTTATCAGCAGGGCAACCAGGTAGATTTTTTTGCCAACCCTGTCGACCAAAGCCTGATGATGAATCAACCTACCGGATTCATGAACAATGCCTATACTGGATTTCAGCAATCTCAGCCAACCGGCTTTCAACCAAACTACAGCCAATCATATGGTATGCAACCCACTGGTATGGGTTTGGATCCCTATGGCCAACAGCAAACCAATATGACTGGCTTCCATCCGCAGGCGACTGGATTCAACCCATATGCTCAGCAGATGCCCCAGCTTCCTCAGCAGCTTTCGGAATCTGCGCTCCAGCCTGGGAGCAACAATCCCTGGGCAACTAACAAACCTCAACAACCGCAATCCTTGATGCCAACCCCTACCGGCTCAAATAATCCGTTCGCTCAGAATAACCGGCCACAAGCCTCGAAGCCAGTTTCCACTCTCGGAGCCTTGCCAGAGCAAAAAACTCTCTCACCTTTTAACAACCAGCCGATGACACAGCAACAGCAACCGCAGCAACAGTTACAGCCTTTCATGAATCCTCCCCCACAGAAGGAAATGAATGAGTACCAAAGCAAGCTGAACAATCTTCTGGCAACAGGAGACGGTATGGATACTTATGGCAACACCGGAGAGCTTCGTATTCCCGCTCAACACACAGCCCCAGGCACATTTGCCAATAGTGCTGGTTCCGGGGTTCAGCGACTTGGTGCCGATGCCACTGGCAACCCCTATCTGCGTCAACAGTTCACTGGCATGCCAAGCGTCACGTACGGCAGCCAGCCTACCAACGGGCAGGGCGGCAATAACCCTTTTGGTGCTCGGCCGCAGCAGCAACAGGGTCAGGGCCAAGACCTTATTCAATTCTGATTTGATGCATTTGTTGAAGCCCTGCTACTCTGAACTTTTCTGTTGGAGCAACTGTTACTTTTACAAAGATCGATATCTACACTATACTGCAGAGCCATCCGAGATCAAAACTGTTGCCCACCAGTTCCCCTTTGTCAAATGACGGGCTTTTTTTTGCAATGGGAAGGAAGAATGTCAATGTTTCGCGCTGGAGCCAATCCCGAAGTCTCAACCTGTTATTTTCCACTATTGATTCATTTTCATTTAGGAACGATATTTTGGAAGTCAGATCGGGTTTCGTGGGAAGGAAGTTGAGCAAGACTCGCTTTACATAGGTATGGCAGAGTGGTCTATGTTACTTATTTTGTAACGGGTTGTTTAGAGAGCGCTCTTTCCAATTCAAATTCCTAGATCTGATTCAAACGTGATTCCCTACTTTTCCATGTCCAATAATTGATGATGACGTTATCCTCTGTAATCTTAACACCTCCCGCCTGCGATATACCGGGATGGGCGGCGCCCTGTCATAATAATCGCTCGATTCTGCATGGTAGCGTTCGCAAGGCCAAGTATGTGGACTTGTTTGCTCGAACCATTCGTGTCCGTAGCCCGTGAGAAGAGAGCAGTGGTAACACACGAGATCATGTGTGGCTGACATTATCCGTTGCGGTTCTCCGGCCGACCTGATAACCTTCCTGGTTGCGAATCGGCGCTGACCTATTTCCGACCACAATGGTTACTTACTAGACAGACTGCTTGCCTGTACGGCCGCATGACCCGACTATAGTGTTCGCAATACTTTCGGCCCTCTCCTCTACCCAGCCTCTTCCATCATCTGCATAAACTCGTCCAAGCTCACGCCCCCCTTTCCATCATGGTCCAGATGTTCGATCATGCTTTGAATCTCCTCATCAGATAGTGTACGCTCATCTTTTATCTCTTGAGCCAAATGTCGCAAGTCCTCGACCGAGATAAATCCATCCTGGTCGTAATCGAACATGGCAAACACCTTGGCTGCTTCCTCACGTGGATCTCGATTCGCAATGAGCTTGGCGGCGCATAACCGGAATTGGTCGAGGTACACATAAAATCTGTTGACGGGGCAGGATTGCGGATCGTGCCAATCTGGCGGGATGGAGCCGTAGGACTGAAGTTCACGGAAGTATTCGGGTTTGCTCATGTCAAAGCCAAGGGCGGCCAGAGAGTGTTTGAATTCGTACGAATTCAGCCAGCCTTTCTTCTTCATGTCCATTAGGTCGAACTGGCCATCCGAAGCATCTTAGTAAGTGTACGGCAGAGTTGGAGATGAAAGGGGGTTGAGAGTGCACTGGTGGCGCAAACTTACAACTTCGTCAATGTGTTCACGATCTTCGTCGGCGATGGAGGCATATTCTTCGTTGGCAGATACTTGCGGAGCCAAGGGCTGCCGCGGCGGTTGCTGTTGCTGTTGTTGCTGCTGCTGCGACTGCGGCTGCTGGCTCTGCTGGTTCTGCTGAAATTGATGCTGCTGAAGGGAACCCGGACCTATGGAGCGTCCGGGAAAGGGACGTGGCGTGGTATGCGGGTTCATGATCGTTCAGCTAAGGAGACAAGATGTTGAGAACTCTGCCCATAAGCAATGTGCGAGGTCAAGGCCGAGGAAGCAGCTGGCGAGTAACGTCGCAAGTGAGCAGCTGAATAACAGAGTTTTGTCTTGAAGTTGTCAAGATCAGGCGACAGAGAGCGGCCGATTCAGTACTAGTTGTTGTTGTTTGTTGTTATTATTGTCCTCTTTCCTGCATCTGTGGAAGAGTCGTTGGTGCCAATTACGCCAACTGGACGAAAAGGAAGCTTTTGCGACGCGCCTAGTCGAGGCCACGCGCTTCGTTCGTACTTGTGTCAGAGGTTCGTCCGCGCCCCAGAGTTGACTGGCTGCTGCTCTACTTTGCTGAAAGCTTCGACCCCAGGAAACCTTCAGAGTTCACCGCGCCTACTGGGGAGGCTATGTACATGGGGCCAATGTATCTGCGAGGCGTTCTCTAGGCAGCTGCGGACTTTGCTTCAGGTACCCGCAGGCCTCGTCGCTGATTGGTTTGTTTAGTCAGCACTTTTGTGAAGGCCAATTGGACCCGTCAACGGTGAGATTTGGGTCTGAGGCAACAACCATCTCTGCCTGGAAGTTTCGGCCAGGCGAAAAAAAGCTGGCTGGGCTCCTGTACTCAGCAACCTGACCTCACTCCATCTGCCATACCCTTTGTGCTGGACCATAAGCCAGCGACATCGTCGAGGCTTGAAAAGGGCGTCGCCACCCATTTCCCTTCGCGGAAGGCTGAGCTTATAACCTTTATTTCCCTTTCACTTTTCATTATTCACTTTTCGTTATTCACTTTGTACCTTGGCTGCATCCTTTGCCACCCGGTCGGTGCTCGAGCATCGCTGCAGAGGAAGCCTCAGGTCGCGGCCTTTTCGAGCCTCGTTTTCAAGACGAACTGCGCGACAACGCAGGCGAATCGAGGCTCAATTGCATAAACGCCACAGCGTTGGATGAAAGATTGTCTCGATTTCGAGTTTCTGGACTTATTTGACGATCGCGATTGACGCACTGATTTTTTCGACGCAGAGAGCCGTTTCTCAGATCGCGCCTCAGGCGGGCGATTTGAGCTTTTGAGGCTCCAACTATCGCATCGATTTTTTAAGGTGGCATCTTTGCTGCCGATATATACGGGCAATCATGTCGTTCGGTACTGGAGGTTTTGGCGGCTTCGGCCAAAACAATAATACTACTCAGTCTGGTGGTTTCGGTGGATTTGGGGCCAACAATACTGCTCAGCCAGGTACGTGTCTTCTTGCAAATAACGGCATTCCAGCGTTGAATGCCCTCATGTTTTGACGCGTTTTGCAGCTTTTGGACAAGCTACGTCCGGCGGGTTTGCGCAGAACAACACCGCTGCAGGAGGAGGCAGCAGCCTGTTTGGAGGAGGCGGCGGCAACACTAGTGGAGGCTTTGGATCGACAACTGGTACGTGGGGATGGACGATGCGTTTGATCACTTGCTGTTCGCTTTTCAATGATGGCATTTGGGGGACGGAGTACCGCGTCTGTTGACTGAACGAATGACTAATGGAATCTTATAGGCGGTTTCGGAGCAAATACCGGTGGTGGTTTTGGAAACAAACCCGCCTTTGGCACTAGCACATCAGGTAGTCTTTTCGGTGGCGGCAACACGAATACTGCGAATACCTCCACCTTTGGCGGCTTTGGAAGCAACACTGCTGTTAACACGAACACCTCGGCCTTTGGAACTGGCAACAATGCAGGTGGCGCAATGTTTGGCGCAAACAAGCCTGGCTTCGGTTCATCAAACACCTCCGGAAGCACCTTGTTTGGTAGTGGTAACCCGACGTCAACTGGGTTTGGCACCACTAGCACTGGTTTCGCCGCGTCTGGTGCTGTAGGCGACCCTCCAGGCACTGCATCAACACCATTCAACGCTTATACCGAGAAGGAGCCCAACTCATCCACGTCTAACTCATTTCAAAACCTCCTGTTCCAGGAGCCCTATAAGAAGTGGTCATCAGAAGAGCTTCGATTGGTAGACTACGTACAGGGACGTCGACATGGCAATGCCACTGGAGGCGGGGCGTTTGGCGTGAGCTCAGGCTTTGGGGGCTTCGGCTCTACTGCAAATGCCAGTCAAACCCCTAATGCCTTTGGGCAGAACAACACTAACACGGCCGGCAGCGGCATTTTTGGCAACAATGCTGCTGGAACCACTGCCACAACGGGCACTGGATTTGGAGGCGGTGGATTTGGCGCAAATGCAAACACTACCAGTACTCCTGGTGCTGGACTCTTTGGTGGTGGCAACAAGCCAGCTGGTGGTCTATTTGGCAGTAGCAACACCCAGCCTCAGCAGAGTGCTGGAGGAGCATTGTTTGGTGGTGGTTCAACAGGAGCATTTGGTGGCTCGAACACGGCGGGAGGATTTGGACAAACCAATACTGCCAACAATGTTGGTGGACTCTTCAACAATACTGCCAACAAGACTACGGGAAGCGGTTTCGGTTTTGGAAATACGGGCAACGCGAACACGGGATCTGCCTTTGGAGGTAATACTGCAGGAACTGCTTTCGGATCAAACCCAGCCAATGCTGGGAGCGGGCTGTTTGGCAACAATGCCAATAATACTCAGGCGGCTGGAGCCGGCCTTTTCGGTGGCCAAAACAACCAGCAGCAGAATACGGGGACGGGTTTTGGCGGTTTCGGCCAGCAGAACCAGAACCAGCAAGCTGGCGGCTTATTTGGCAATCAGCAAAAACCTGCTACTGGTGGTGGCCTTTTTGGAACCAACCCAGCGACTGGTACAACTAGTGGTCTCTTTGGTGGTGGCAATACGGGACAACAGCAGCAGCAGAATGCCGGCTCTGGTCCTTTCGGAGCAGCCAACAATGCAACGTCCGGAGGAGGTCTGTTTGGCGGAAATAAACCAGCCACCGGCGGCGGCCTTTTTGGGGGAGGCAACACTGCTCAGACGACAACAGCAGGCGGATCCTCGCTCTTTGGTGGCGGCAATCAACAACAGCAGTCGACTGGGACTGGTCTTTTTGGAGCAAGCACTAACCAGCAAAAGCCTGGTGGTCTCTTTGGCACCTCTACCCAGTCGGGAGGTCTCTTTGGTGGTCAGACTAACCAAGCACAGGGCAGCTCCTTGTTCGGTGGCAGCACCAACCAGCAACAAAACCAAAGCCCTTTCGGCTCTTCACTCTTAAGCAACTCGCAACAGAACAGCAACATTCCTCAAGGTCTAACTGCCAACCTCAACGATGTTTCGGCATACGGAAGCCCGTCTTTGTTTGCCGGCCTGGGAGGGAATGACGTTGCTAACCCTGGGCCTCTTGCCACGCCCCTGAACGGCAACTCGAAACCACGGAAAAGTTCCATCCTGCCGATGTATAAGCTGGCCCCAGCTACTGCCGCTTCTCGTTTCGCAACTCCTCAGAAGAGGGGGTTTGGGTTCTCATACAGCTCTTATGGCACGCCTGGCGGCAGTCCCGCCAGCAGTATTTCCAGCACGCCGGGTACCATGGGCCGTAGCCTCCTTGGTACCAGCTCTGGTGGCTCTCTAAGCAAGAGCATATCAGCAAGCAACCTCCGTCGCAGCTTTAACACCGAGGACAGCATCCTTGCTCCAGGTGCGTTTTCCTCAAGCGCCAATACTCGTTGGTATGGCAGCACGGGGTCTAAGAAGCTTGTCATCAACCGAGATATTCGCAGTGATCTGTTTTCCACTCCGCAGAAGGATAAGAGTGAGGTCAACGGAAGCGCTCGCAAGCTGTCTAAGCGCGTGAGCTTTGACACTAGCAATGTTGATGCCGAAGAGGGCACCCCTGTTCGAAACGCTCTTCCTGCGCCTGAGGACACCCCCAAGTCTCAGCCTGATGAGACCACACCCCGCCAGAACCGAACCATCAATGGTGCGAATGGCTCACAGACCCCAGAAATGGAACAAGTCAAGGGCAATGAGCTTGCTATCGTACACGAGGAAGATAACTTAGCCACACCGGAGGCACAGGTGCCGGTCGGATTCGACAACGCGCCTGGCGATTACTGGATGCGGCCGACTCGGGAAGAGCTGCAAAACATGAACAGGATGCAGCGTCAGCGCGTGAACAACTTCACAGTCGGCCGTGACAACGTTGGTTATGTCAAGTTCAAGGTCCCGGTTGATATCAGCAGCATTGAACTGGACGAACTGTGTGGTGGCATTATTCAACTGGAACCTCGATCAGCGACGGTTTACCCAGTTCAGGCCAAAAAACCTCCCGTTGGCAAGGGTCTCAATGTTCCGGCCCAGATTTCGCTAGAACAGTCTTGGCCTCGCGGTGGCCGTGACAAGCGAGTTACTAGCGACCCCAAACGATTCAACAAACACATTGATAGACTGAAGCGAATCCCAGACACAACTTTCGAGAGCTACAACAAGGAGACGGGCGTTTGGACTTTTGGCGTCGAACATTTCACGACATATGGACTGGTTGACTCTGATGAAGAATCGGATGAGGAAATGATTCCTCCACCTGGTCTAGTCACACCGCCCCAGCGGGTGCACAACAGCTCTGCTGTTGATGTCTCAAACCGTGGAGACGACCGTCCAAGCTTACGTCGGAACACTGCCTTACCGGGAGCATTTGATGGGCAAACCGATTTTTTCGAACGTGAAAACGTCAGTAAGCAGTCTTTTTTAGGTGTTAGCTCCGCGGATTCGGCGCCCAATAGTGTCAAACTTTCACTGGAGGAAGATCACGCTAGTGAGATGGGTGCTGAATATGCTCCGTCCGACGAAGAAGATATGACGAGATCTTCCATTGGACAGCATCTTGCCGCGGGGCTTGACGATGTTTCGTCAGAGGACGAACAGGGCGCCAAGAAAGGCACCCCTGGTGGTATTCTTAGAGCTCGCATGAGAGCCATGAAGGACCAGGTCGGCCCTGTGAGTCTTGAAGTCGCCGATGGTGATGATTGGATGGAAATGCTGAGAAAAACGGTCAGTCCTGTCAAGCGAGACCGACAATTATTAAGAGGAATGAATATGTCACCCTCCAAGATTGCTCAGGATTTGGGTGTTGATGACGATATTGAACAAGACATGCGCAAATCGTCTATTTGGAGAAAGAGCATATCGAAAGCAGACAAAACAAGTGGTCTCGCAAGCACGCAATTGATAGCGGATAAGGGACGTGGATTCGCGACGAGCATCGACTTGATGAATTCTCTGTTTGAGAATCCAAAGCCAGTACGACAAAACACTCGTGCTTCTGTGCCAGCCAAAGGCTTCCCCCAGGTTGGTACCCTAGTCTACTGTTGATATTTTGAATTCTGTTTAAGCTCATGTCAGAATGATGGCTACCAAGACAAGTGGGCGATACCCATGTATTTAACAGTTTCTGGAATGAATTGAATACTAAATTATTACCTTCTTCAAATTAGTGGCCCTACGAACGTCAGAACAAAAATCTTCCAATCAACAGTGAGGAGAAGGCATATCATGATGCCTGTCGCGCAACTTGGGGCCCCGACGAGACGCTGGTGCTAACTATGCCGTTGGGAAAATCGCGACGAAGTTTCCGTGACAATTTGGACCTTCTTCAGTACCACCGATCTGGAATTCAAAGCGAAGGACAAGATCTCCGCCTGGCGAAGTTCTGTACGGAGGTAAGGTCTCCTGATCAATAAACCCCATGATTGTGGACAGATACTGACAGTGAACAGCCCTCCAAGAAGTTTCTTCGCGCTCAGGATAAAATGACAGAAATTAAAGTAGTCGGCGATGTCCCAATGGCCATACTACATGCGGGTAGTTTGCGCGACGTCTTTCATAATCAAGATCTGAATGACCCCGCCAACGTCAATGAGAAGCGCGTCTGGGAGCTGGCGAGCATCTTGTTCGACGACCTAGGGCGTCCCGGCGAGTCTGACTCTACACACACGGCGAGAAAACAGAAACTGTCACAGTTTTGGACGGAGCTCGTGGAACAAGCATCGACTGTTAATGTTGGTCTCGCCGGTTCGAGCGAAGAGAAGGCCGTAGCAAGTCTTGCAGGTCACCGCATCACCGAGGCGTGCAAGTTCCTACTCGACGGCAAGAATTTCCGATTAGGAACATTAGTCCCTTTAATTGGCACCAGCGACACCGTGAAGAAGGACGTACGTGAACAGCTCGAGGCTTGGCACGATTCCAAAGTGCTTTCGGAATTCTCAGAGGCAATCCGCACGATTTACGAGCTCTTGAGTGGCAACACATGTGTTTGTGAGGGAGTGAAGAGTGTTCCCGTCGAGGATCGAATGGAATCATTTGTCATTTCCAAAAAGTTTGGTTTGGACTGGAGACAGGCGTTTGGTCTTCGCTTGTGGTATGCCATTTCCCAACAGGATAGTGCTGCCCTGGCAGTCTTGAAGTTCAAGGACGACATTAATCAAGACAAGGAGGATCTTCCACGGCCATGGTATCATGAACAAGGATTAAAACCAGTGTGGAATGATGCGGAAGAAGGGAGCAGACAAGACCTTCTATGGGGCCTACTTCAGCTGTATGCCGACAAGAACATGGACCTCGAAGCCATTCTGCGTCCGGAAAACTCGCAGCTGTCCCCTCTCAACATGAGATTGTCATGGCAACTCGGGCAGGCTCTGGTTTCAACGGGCCAGTTGTCGTTTGGCCAGAATGGAGACGAGAAGGCAGATGCTTCGACGATTGCATATGCCTCCCAGCTGACGGCCGCGGGCGAGTGGTTGGAGGCTGTCTTCGTCCTGTTGCACCTCAACAGCTCCAGTTCCCGCATGAAGGCGATTCAGGAACACCTTTGTAGACATGCTGGCAAGATTGGCCCCGATACTGGTGCGACTTTCACATTGCTGACCGAGAAGTTTCGAATCCCTGCCAACTGGCTATGGGAAGCGCTTGCACTATACATGCGCAGCGTCAAGAAGGATGCCTCAGCTGAGGTCCACTGTCTTCTCCGCGCTGGAGAGTTTGTTGAAGCCCATCGGGTTCTGGTGCAACAAGTTGCTCCCCAAGCTATCGTCGAACGAGACTACGCTTTGCTGTCTTCCTTGCTGTCACAGTTCCAAGGCCGAGCTGATTCTATTCCAGAGTGGCCACAAGGCGGCCAGGTCCATGGCTACTTTCTGAGTCTCGTGCAGCATCGTAGCAAGGGCGAGAACCCATCTCCTGCCCTGCTAGAGAAGCTGTTAGCAGGACTGAATGTGATGAATGAGAACGTAGGAGAAACAGAGGTGGTGGAATATGCAGCTGTGTCTGACATGGCAGATGATACAGCACGAGAGATTTTGAAGCTGGCCAAGAAAATCCAGGTTTGTCATAGTGTATCATGCAGCAATTTCTGTACATGCTGGCATTTCTGACTTTTACCATTAGGATACTGAACTACGATCGAGCATCTTGAAATTGCCGTTGACGCAGGACCGGTTACTGGCGTATTCGGTTGATCTTAGTATAGGTCGATACAGGGAAGTAATGTCTCATTAAGAGACGAAGCAAACAGGAAAGGGAAGTTTCAGGAGGATAGGTGTAAAGTTACTTGCAGAGGTTGCTTTGTTTTGAAGGACCGGGAAAGCGCAGAGGCAGAGGCAGAGGCAGAGGCAGAGGCAGAGGCAGAGGCAGAGGCAGAGGCAGAGGCAGAGGCAGAGGCAGAGGCAGAGGCAGAGGCAGAGGCAGAGGCCATTTACGGCTTTTCATGGGAAGACAAACGGTTGTTCAAAGGGCAGGTAGTATGGGTGAGGGATTGTAGAATAGTAATATTTTAGATAGAAGTCATCTAGGCTTCCCACGGATATTTCGTTCCCAGTGGGTGCTGCTTTACTGGACACGTCGGAGTAGGTAAGCCGTGATCTGGTGCGAGTGGTGCGTGAAATGTCGAGCGCAGGCTCAGCACAGTCCGACATGCATGCACATTCAATCACCATGATCATGATACCTACCACACGGGTCAGATGTTCCCGTATATAGTTACAGTTTGCCAACAACCATCGCCATGTCTAGATAGAAGAGAAGCGAACACTGTCCTTTGGAAGGGGACGAGTGAGAGGTGGGGAGCGGGAGGTCTGTGTTGGTTGTTGGTGCCTGAGTTCTGTGGAGAGCGAAAGAAAAAGGAAGGAAGGAAGGAAGGGTAATAAGTTACTTCGTATAACGTCAACTTAAGGAATGGGGAGGGGAGATTGTGGTCAGCCATGGCAAAGGGGAGGACATTACGGAGTAACTCCGTACTTGGGGTAATAATAAGACGACATTTGGTGAGAATGACGAGGATCTGACGACGACGACGTCCGAGGTCCTCGATGCAAGGAATGTCGGTGACGCCTTCCCCTTTGAGTAAGCACTGGGAACGAGCCAAGGCATGCCAAGTTCGTATGGCGACGTGCTGAGATGTGCAATGGGTTATCCTTGTCGACGTACGGAGTTAGTAATACGAGGGAGACGAGTATCGATATCACGGTAACAATGGCAATAACAAGCAACTAACTATGATGCATGACACACATTCTTGTTTTCAAAGCCCCGTTCGTATCGTGTCGCCGCCTCATCGTCCGGTGTTTGCCAGACGCCGGTTCGGCGATGTTGTTGTCTGCGCCGTTGGGCCGGGTAGACGGCGAGGGGCATCCTGTAGGAGCCGAGCTAGCTTTTCGATCAGGGCAAGGGGCACGCTGGTTGAGCATTGCTATGGAGGGGATTGAACAGCACTTGTCTATACTATAACATCATCTTCTTCCAGCCGCCTGCTCTATATTAAGGATAGAATTGTGGTGGGGTTCTTGGTGTTGCAACGTTTTAACTGTTGAGAGCAGACGCAGCACGTGACCAGTTAATAGTGTATTATTACGTCGAAGGCCTCTCTATGTCTTGCAACAACCGGCCGCTCAAATGGCGAAGCGCCAAAACCGTGGCCATATAATTATGAGGGAGGAATGAATAAACGCAGCCTTGAACAAGCTATCAGTCGGGATTCAAATTCAAATGAGACCAGCGTGTAGTCGGTGCGGTGCTCTCGATAGGTCCTTGTTCTTTGTGTATCAATATCAGGATCCGCTTCCCATAAGACGAGCCGGACTCCCCTGCAACAGGCGGAGTCATTATGGAATAAGACGACCGAGCTTCCAGTCTGTTATATCCTTTGCGGCCCTCGTCCTGACCCGCACATGGCATGATCGAGGCCTCGCGTGAACTTGTCGTCTGTCCTCGAGGATGCAGCACGGAACTAAAATTATCTGGCGGCGCGATGGAAACGGCATCATCGCGTCTTGTACAATGACGCGGAGGGGGCAAGAGCCTTTTTTAAAACCCTTCTCCCCTTGGGTGAGATTTCCTGTGCTTCGCTATATCTTGTCGGCTCGGCCATGCCTCGATTACTGGAACGGCCTACCGCTTGCGTCTGAATCCGGATCTCTTCAAGCCCGTAAGGAACAACTAGGCGTCCATCCCCAAAGTCAGTATACCCGCTTCTGCAATGGGGTGCATGGGGAGAGCACAAGACTTGGAGAAGTCTCCCTCGCCGAGCAAAGGGCCGTTCGGCCGAAACTTCTGTTGGTCCTTCCCGAGAGGCTAATTTCCACTTATACTTGCTCTGTTCACAAGCTGACCAAGCCAGACAAATATGTAACCTCGTACCGCAAGGTCTTTGCAGTCATCTTCACGATCAACTTTTCCGTATTCATAGCCTTGATCGTGCAAGCCGGCGGCAGTCCGGACCCCCGGAAAGTCGGCACCGCGGCTTCTGCCAACCTCCTGGCATGCATCCTGTTCCGCCAGGAGGAATGGGTCAATCTCTGGTATGAGATATTCACAATGGCTCCCCATTCATGGCCGCTGTGCATCCGCGGACGTCTGGCCAAGATCTTCCACTACGGCGGCTGCCATAGTGGTGCCGGGACCGCGGCGGTCGTCTGGTACGTCCTGTATACCTTTCTTCAGACGAGGAAATACTGCCGGCAGCCGGAAACCAATGTGACGGCAGATGTCGTGTGCAGCTACATCCTGACGGCCATGTTCGTAGCCATTCTCACCGCGGCTCACCCTACCCTGCGACGCAAACAGCACGACTACTTCGAGATGTTCCATCGCTTCGCAGGCTGGACCGCCATGGTGGCCTTCTGGACACACAACATCTTTGCCGCAAAAGCCGTCGCCCAAGAGACCGGGAAGAGTCTGGGCTACGTGCTCGCCACCTCGGCCAACTTCTGGCTCACCTGCGTGGCGACGTGCTGCACCGTCGCCTCATGGTCTCGCCTCCGCCGCGTCGACGTCTACCCTGAGAAGCTGAGCGACCATGCCACCCGCCTGCACTTCAAGCACCGCGCCATGAAGCCCTTTTACGGCCTCAAGCTCAGCGACAGGCCGCTGACCGAGTGGCATGCCTTTGCCACTATTCCCGACAGGGACCCGGCGACAGGCACGGTGAACGGCTTCGGCGTCATCGTCAGCAACGCTGGTGACTGGACTCGCGAGCAGATCCAGAAATCCGAGGCGCGGAAGCTATGGGTACGAGGAGCTCCCTTGCATGGACTGCTCTACACCTCGCGGCTGTTCAAGCAAATCGTCCTCGTGGCCACGGGTTCCGGCATCGGGCCGTGCCTCTCCTTGCTCTATGCCAACAAGACGCCGTGCCGCGTTCTCTGGTCAACCCGAGACCCCCGAAAGACGTACGGAGATGAAGTCGTGGCGGAAGTCCAGCGCGCCGACCCCAAGGCCGTCATCTGGAACACCAGTGAGCGAGGGTATCCCAACATCGTCCTGGAGATACAGACACTCGTTGACGAGTGCAACGCAGAGGCAGTCTATGTGTTTCCAACCCCAAGGTGACGAGCATGGTCGTCTTGGGCATGGCCGCGCGTGGAATTCGGGCGTACGGTGCCATTTTCGACTCGTAGCCGTCGATTCAACGATGGTAAGGAATCTGGCGTTTATCGTTCAGACTTTGTCCCGACGGCGACAACAGAACGCCGCGCTGGTCCATCGTGAAACCGTCAACATGTGTCGCCCCCCTTTGCCTCGTAAGCACACGGCATGACACGCAGACCGACCGGGCTCAATTGTCCGTATGAAGAGGGCATATGCATCATTTGCTTTATCGGTTGGGCGGGTTGGTTACCTTTCGATTTGTTTCGCTCCTCTGGCCCAGCGCGTTGACTGCGCCTTTGGCCACGTCGGGTCCAACCTAACGAGCAGACGATTAGTTACCTCTGTTCAATCCGCTGGCTGACGTAACTGCATCTGATCATGCATACCTAGGCGTGTGGACAACTGAGCATGGAGCCCGGTTACTGGCTTGATGAGATGTTCGAGGTTTGAGGGACGTGTTGGGAAGGAAGGTGGCTTACGTAATTAAAACTAGAAAATGGGGGCACTAATTATTATCGGGCGTTTCGTGGTAGGTAACTTATTAGAAAGATCAATCCAACGAGTTATAATTCAGACGCACCGACTTGGAGGGGGGTGACTAAAGTTGATTTGGACTGGTGCTCACGCCGCTCCCACCCCACAGTTTGCTGTAGCATAAGTCGTAGCTATTCAAAGGCTGCGTGGCGCCTAGTTTTACATACTGTACGGAGTGATGTATCAAATCTTCTAGTCTTCGTGTTGTACATGGATGGCTCTTGCAGTCAACCACCTAGATCTCAAACCTTACAAAATAAGTATGCATCCTTTGCTCCGCCAATTCCCAATTCGCCAATACGCACTTGAAGCTCATGGAAAAGCATCATCACCATGGCCACAGCCTCACCGAGCATCTCCAGAAATCATCATTCATTCGTCTTCTCCCTCCGCGTCAACGTCTTCGGCATCCGATGCCTCGTTTCGCGCTCCCGATCCAGAGCCCGATTCGCGTCCAGAAACCCTGGAACTACTGTTGGTCTCTTTGCTCTGGTTGGTTCTCGGGGCGGAAACATGGACTCGAACCTCGTCTCTCACTGGCTTTTCATCTGGGGTCTCTGCCAGCCCGTGATCCTTGCCCTCGACCAAAGCCTGGAGCCGAGCTTGTCTCTCTTTCCAGCCGGGTGGGAGGCCTGGCCCACTGTCCGCATTGCCATAGTCGGACTTTTTGGTCCCTTTCGGCCATCGCCCAGGACCACGTCCGGTTCCTCCGGTCTTCCTTCTCGAGCTGTTAGTGCGCGGGCGGCTTGCGGTTGGTCGACGGGCACTACTACTTGGTCGAGGCCTGGGCCTGACAGCTGAGCTGCTTCCGGTACGAGGGGCCGATTGTCGGCTCACAGTGGCTCGATTGCGATCACGGCGACCACCTGGTAACGGCGGGAAGACCTCGAATCGGGACGCAGGAATGCCCCTATATGGTAGATCCCAAGACTCTGCCTGAACATTGGTCCTTGCATTCTCCCCTTTCCGGTCTTTCGGATCGGTATTTTCCTTGTCTTCGGTCTTGACCTTCTCGATAGACTTGACTGGCAACGTAGACTGTTCGCTATTCTGTTGACTGGCAGACGTAGAATCAGCTTGTGAATTGGATTTGTCAACACCATTCGAAGTGCTTTGGGTGCTCTGCTCCTCTGCTGCTGTCAAGACCCCCTCTTGGATCTTGGCCTCATCGTCTTCCCTAGGGGCGATGGTGTTGATCGGCGGGCCCAGCTCGAAGTTGACCACGTTGCTTCGACCCATAACATACGGCGTCCACGCGAGAGCTGTTGGCTTCAGCTGCACGTAGCCTTTCGACTCCCATTTGGTCACGTAGTTGCGACAGTAATCCAAGTCGACGCGGAAGGCATAGAGACGTGTTTGCGGATCTCGTACCAAAGCTCGCAGTCCTTCCAAAGCCGAGACAACGTCGTCATGTGTCATTCCAGTATCGTTGGAGATCTTCTTGATACTGAGCCCATCGCGCCTACGCCCATCCATCTCCATGAGACTCAGGAAATATCGACATAATTCCAGGCGCCAGTAGTTGCGGTATGATACAAGGCCCATATCTGATAGCGGTTTCTCCGGAGACCCCGTCTTTCCCTCGGCCTTGGTGAGAAGATAAGAGAAGTCAATTAGTAGATTGCCATAGCCCTTTCTCTGATGGATAGGCAGCGTCAAGATACAAGAGACATTGTTTTGGCTGCTAGCTCGTTTTTCCTTTGAGAAATAGCCCACGAAGTGATAGCCAGTGTCGTCAAATTCGCAAAGGACATAAAACAAAAATGGCTCCACGTCATAATACAAGGTCTTAGATCCAAGAAACAACTTCGCCAGAAGGCAGAGATTTTGGCAATAGACAGGGTGTTTTCGACCATCAACTTCGAATATGGAGACAGATTCGTGCCGGTAGATTTCGTCTCCTGGCGGGTGCTTTGTGCCGCACTTTAACTTGTGACGCCATGCGACATAGTCGGAGTTCATGTACTTTAAACAGAACTCGCAAATGTACAGGACGCGGTTTCTGCTGTATTCCGCTGGATATGGCGCCGCATACCAAGTATCAATTTCCCACCCACCGAATTCAATGCATTCAATCTGACTGGCATTGTCGCTTGCTTTCTTGGGCTTGCGGATAGACAACTCAGCTTCGGCCTGCATGGCCAATACACGAGCTCTCCATTCGTCTTCAGCTTTCTGTTTGGCATGCTCGAACTTCCTGCGATCCTCGGGAGATGGAAGGGTTTTTGACGTGTCTGCTTCAGCTTCCGTCAATATGCCGCCATAGGGCTTTCCTTTCATCTCCTCCATCTCTTTATCAAAGAACGAATAAAACTGCTGGAAATATGATTCTGATGTGAATGGGGTTGGCATCGTGGAGATGAGAGCTGGTAGATTAGCAGCAGACGCAGCAGACGCAGCAGACGCAGGAGTAGCTGGAGCCCGAGCCGGTGTTGGCCGTGGTGCTTGTGGCCGAGCACTGCTTCCCCCTGCGCGCCGTCGATCTCGTTTCCGCCTAGATAAAATCTCTTTAAGATTACCTGGCCGAACCTCGATCTTGATAACCAAGGACGTACGCGATCGTCTTTCCACAGTCACTGGTGGAGGTCGTGTAACTTTGAGTCGCGTGGTTCTTGATAATGGTGCTCTTGCTGCGTCGCCGGAACGGCTTTCACGCGCAGAGTCGTCACGATCTGTACCGTCGATTGACTGATTTCTTCGACGCTTTCTGATCATCAACGTCGCGTCATCTGGCTCTTCGGATGCCGACTTGCGCTTCCGCGCCAGCCTAGGTCCGTTCATGGCATTATCCTCGACAGCTAGCTCGTCAGCTGCGGAGTGGTCATCCGAACTGTCGTTTGCTAGCTCAGAAGAGATCACAATATCTCCAAGTTTTGATCGATGCGATAGCTCAGAGTCCGGGCGTGCCTCATCTTCGGCGCTAGCCACATCGATTTCATCTGCGTCGTGATCGTTATCATCGCTCTCGGAGTTTTCATTGACACAATCTGGGCATTTCCATCTTTTCGAACCTATCTTAAGTCAGTGCCTGAATAATGCTATCACTTCTGGCGGGGAACACACTATTTTGTTCAGTCATCGCAGCAGCATCGCGAGCACATTGCTGATGTGCTATAGTACTGTCAGCTCAAATACTCTGCGGATAGTTTGCAGCACGGGAAAGTGGCTCACCGTTTTCACCACAACGTGTACAGGCAAGGAAGGCCTCGAAATCCTCACTTGGATCATTCTCCTCGTCTTGTTTGCAGAATATGCAAGTCATCGATTGAATAGCGTCCGAATCCTCGTCTTCGTCTCCAGCATCACCCTCCTCCCATACCCCTTCCTCATCTTCCTCATCTTCCTCATCGTCATCCTCGTCGGACTCGTCCTCCTCTGCTGCGCTTTGCGCGTCAGAGTCACCGCTTCCGATCACTTCGTCTTCAGAATCGACAGGTTTTACTTTCACCGCGCCGATTTCTTCGTCCAGGTCATCATCTCCGTCTATATCTTCATCATAGTCCTCTCCATTACCCGGTGTGGCGCTGCCAACGATGATTTGTTGGTCCGTCCGGTCGTTGTCTTCTTCGCCAGAGGCATCTTGGTCTAGCTCCTCCCCAGAAGCATCTTGATCGCTCAATTCGTCATCTTCGCTACTAAGATTGTCGACATCACTAATTTTGTGCGAACGTGCACGAGTGGATAACGAGGGTGCTTGGTTGCCTGTGTCAGCAGTGTCATACTCGCCATCTTCGGAGAGCATGACACTCTGTTGGAGCTCTTCTTCCATGGCTTGCGCACTGAGCATCATGACCCTTGCTTCATTAGACAGAGAATGCATATATGTTTCTCAGATTCGAGCATTTCGTTTCACAACAGGATTTGCGACGAGAAATCGTTCGAGGTGTTTGCGGATAGCAACCATGGTGGGTTTGACGCGCTCTTTAAGTACAAGCTTGGACCGCTGGCCCTGTGGCGCTATCAGAGCTATGTTGAGAGAAAAAAATCATTAGATAAACAAACCTTGCACCTGTGATAACTTGCCAGGTTGTGGCTATTCACAAATGGTTGTCGCAAAAGCTGTTCCGATGACCTCAAGCGCGTCTTCTGGGTATGTTCCCACCGAGTCGCGAAATGCGTTGGCGTACAGTGCGCGACGAGCCAGAGAACGCGAGGTAGCACATAGATTCTGTGTGGTTCTACAGTGCATCCTCAACAAGCTACTAACTGTTCGTGGACAAGGGACATCAGGCTGAATGCCTCAGGCATCAGTCCTGCTGCTGAAGAGCATCTGTTTGACTAAAGTGAGGAACTGAAGCCCATGGCTTTATCATCGACCGAGAGTAAAGCTACCACACACAATACGCCAATTGAACGAATACCGGGTGCATCGTCTCACCAATTCCACAACACATACCTGTCGGAACTCTCAAAAGTCGCTCAGAAGCTCGCTGCAGCGGCACGACGCCCAAAATGCCCGTCCCTTTCGAGACTCTACTTCCTTACGCCATCATGATTGGTGTATGTAAATGCTCTGGTCAATTGTGGGCTGAGAAAACGAATTCTGACAATGAGCTTAGATGTTTGGCATCACTGGAACCGGACTTGCCGTCGTCAAGACATGGCGAAACGAAGGCAAGCGACCACGATACTCTCTGGATCAATGGGACAGAGTATGTACAAATGACTACTGGCTGGTCAATGGATGCTTTGCTAATTTCGAATATAGCAAAGTAAGACGCATCGTGGGGTGATGATAGATGAATTATGGCGAAAGAAAAACTTACGCCTCGTTTCTAGTGATGGATCGTGATCGCAGACTTACCGGCACGTTGCGAGGACAAACAGACAACCCGAAAGCACCGCCGGGATTTGAATTCTCCAATGGTTGGAAAGTATGTATACTCGAGACCTACAAAGCAAGCTGCTGACCCGCAATACAGCTAGAAAAGCGCTTCACCTAGAGATACTTTCGGATCGAGAAGATGGAGTAATGGAGCACAAATATCAATCAGGCAGTGTATATATATGGCCTTGAAAATGGCCAATCCCGATATTCGAGACAATCAAAAGCGTACTTTCTCAAGCTAATAAATCATTTCAGAGTGATACGGCACTGGAGTGCTTAAGAATTTTGAAATGTGACCTTTTGGCCAGTTGTTCATATTGAGACTTCTGGTCGATTCTTGTTCAAAGTCTCTAACAGCGTGCAGGCATGACATATCTCTTGGCTGGACATATATCCACATTTGACACAATTCCTGAGAACTTGTAGTGATGGTTTCTGTCGTTGCCCCTTTTGCTGCCGTTGACCTCGCATTGGGAGCTTAACCGTTCCACCGCCGGTGAATGTTCCATCGGAAGTAATTTCGGTCTCAGGATACGTTTGTTGCTGCTTTTCTTTTGAATCGGCCTTCATCTCTGCCAGTTCGCTGCTGGAGGTTCGCCCATTCGCCGATCCGCACCCTCCCATTCCATCGCCTTCATCACAACCGCATGCTTCTTGGCTCTTGTCCGGAGTGAGCCGTGCCATATCTTCTCCGCTCCTTACGATGTCTAATATTGCACTAGGGCGTACTTTCTCCAAGCTTTTAATGAGTGTTCGGGCCGTACCACGGAAAGCCTCTGGGCTATAGATGCATTCTGTGCTGAAGTAGTCCAATTTTTTGTGGTGTGCATAAAGTACAATTTCCTTTTCATATGCGTATTTCAGTGGCTTACTCCTTCTGACCTCAGATGAAGTATTTCCGGTGATTATACTCGTGCTCCGTGATAACCGTGGTAAGTCACCCCGTAGCAAGTTCATGAGGACTGTCTCAGCGACATCGTCGGCGTTGTGTCCCGTAACAACGTGTTTGATGTTCAAGGATTTGACGCCACGGTCGAGAGCCTGTCGACGAAAGACGCCGCAGTATGTACAGTTCCCCTTCTTCCCTATGGTCTCAACCACTTGATCCATAGTCCATCCAAAAAGTTCATCGTAGCCCAAGATTTTCAGTGGCATATCATACTGAACAGCATTCCGCTTCACTGTCTCAAGGGAATCATCTCGGTAACCTTTGATGCCTTCGTCGATGCTCAAAAGTACCAGATCAAGACCGTAACTGTGCCTCTCATTCAGTGTTTTCATCACCGATGCCAAGACGGTAGAATCCTTGCCACCCGATGCGCCAATCGCGACTTTCTCGCCACGATAAAAAAGGCCTGATGATATTATGGTGTGATGTATTTCATCCTCAAATACTGAGAGGAAACATTCCTTGCATAATTTGTGGTGGTTCTTTGGTCTTTTAATGACTGCTCGGTTGCCACATTGGAGACAAGCAGCAGGAGGCATCTTGAAGACAGGTGACTGTAACTTCAAATGGTCCAGAAGTGAAGGAAACTGTGTGATACCGTCTATCAAGTCAAGGCTTTCTTGTTTTAATCAGAATGCTGTACAATCGGAGCGGCTTTGATACGAAAAAATCTTTTCTGTCTCAAGTTTCGCCGTATGTCGATTTTGCCTCGGTCTGATGGTTTGATTGGGCCGTTGAAGATGAACCACGCCAATAGAACAAGGCACGTGATAATTTCGTCAAGCCATAGCACAGCCACGAGTTGGTTCAAAAAGTTCATGTGTTAGTGTGGGGCAGCCCGCACTAGCAGCTGTGGCACACAAGCCCTAATTTTTCACCCACCATTCAGCAAAACTTAGATCTTTTAACATCCCATCCTTCTCGGCTTCAAGCACCCTTGCTCTTCACGACTGAGCAACGCCGATCAAGACAAGATGGTAAGTTCCTAACTCAAGCAGGACTCAAATGGCCACAGTTTGTGAGTCAAATGCGTGAAAGCGCCATTTGATCCTCGGCGTCGCTCAATCACTTCGTTTTGCGACACCGATGCAATTTCCACCGACTCGTCGAACACATGCAAGATGTCACGTTTTGGATGTGGGAGACTTGGTGGTGAAGACTTGGCTGGAGACTTGGGGCATGCGCTGAAACAATGCCATGTTTTTCCAATCATCTCACTAGAGTTCAGAGAAGACCTTTTAGCTCGAGCAACTCGCTAATGTCTTCTTTTCTCAATGACAGCCCCCCAAGACTGGAAAGAAGGTGGCACCGGCCCCTTTCCCTCAGGGAAAGGCAGGCTCGAAGAAGGCTCCTAAGGTGTGTATACCCTTCCTCTCCGAGTTGCTAATGTGAGGGCTTCGCAACTGATCAGCATATCTGCAGAACCCTCTCATCGAGAGGCGCCCCCGCAACTATGGCATCGGCCAGGACATCCAGCCCAAGCGAAACCTCTCTCGCATGGTCAAGTGGCCGGAGTATGTCCGTCTCCAGCGCCAGAAGAAGATTCTTCAGATGCGCTTGAAGGTTCCCCCTGCGTTGTCTCAGTTCCAGCATGTCCTCGACCGCAACACTGCCGCCCAGGCTTTCAAGCTCCTCAACAAGTACCGCCCTGAAACCAAGGTCGAGAAGAAGGAGCGTCTCCTGAAGGAGGCTACCGCCGTCAAGGAGGGGAAGAAGAAGGAGGACGTCAGCAAGAAGCCTTATACCGTCAAGTATGGATTGAACCACGTCGTTGGTCTTATTGAGAACAAGAAGGCTACTCTGGTCCTGATTCCCAATGACGTTGACCCCATCGAGTTGGTCGTCTTCCTGCCTTCGCTCTGCAAGAAGATGGGCGTCCCCTATGCTATTGTCAAGGGCAAGGCCCGTCTCGGTACCGTCGTCCACAAGAAGGTTAGAATTCCGGCAGACATGTATCTTCTGACTTTCGCATACTAACAAGCCTTCTATTAGACCGCTGCCGTTCTGGCCCTCACCGAGGTCCGATCAGAGGACAAGTCTGAGCTCTCCAAGCTCGTCTCTGCTGTCAAGGATGGCTTCATGGAGAAGCACGAGCAGAGCCGCCGACAGTGGGGTGGTGGTATTATGGGCGCCAAGGCCCAGATGCGCATCATCAAGAAGCAGAAGGCTCTGGAGGCTGCCACCAAGATTTAAGCTGTCTTATACCATTTGAGCATTGAAGGCTTGGGGATTCATCATTGGTGTTGCGGGTTTCAGGACATGAACAAAAAAATAAAAGGAATTTCTTAGCGACCTTTTGGCATGCCGCTTTTCTTTGCATGACAATCAGACGTCGAAAAGACGTAAGCTGTGGTTCTCTATGCCCTATTTCCACAAACAGTAGACCATACACCGAATGCCTAGGGCTAGAAGCTTGACTGTCCCGTAGTCCTAGCAAGCAGCTTGTGCAGAGCCCAGTTCCTGACTTCGGCCAAGAAACCAGAAAGCTGTCAAGTATAATAAAAAAAATTATAAATACAGCATGAAAGCCACATTCCCTCCGTGCCAAGGACAATCTAGGCCCAACAATGCATCGTCTTTGGGCTGAATGTGCTCTCTTCTCCGGAATCACCTTGGCATAGTCTCGTTATGAGTCTCGCCCAGCACTCTCGCAACCACTGTTCTCAAGGGCGCGCTAATGCTACTCTCAAACCTGGACCATACTTCCGAGGCCAGCATAATCTTCTAAACACGGCTTCCATCGTCTAAGGCGACGTGGGCGGCAAGCCAACAGCAATGGCAGAGGAAGATTCCTACTTTCCTCGGCACTTACTCGTCTATCTGAAAATCAAGTTTACCAAGCATTATCCTGCCTGATGATGCAGATCTCTGCCACGTTCTCGCGCGGTGGATATGCCCATTGCGTGCAATTCGTGATGTCAAGGTGGCAAGTCATGCTGAACGTTGGACGTTGCTGGAACATAAAGTCATCGATATGTTCCGCTGCCGACTTGAAAAGCTGGGCCACAACAACAAACAGCACAGGGAACAGTCCGGTATATATTTAATCACTGGAGATTATTCTCGGGTATGGCAGTTCGGCGTAACTAATGGCCAGTTGCCTCTTTTGTCCGAGATGGGTTCATATTTGATTATTGTGGTCCAATCTTCAGGGCGCTCTATACTCATGGTCCAGTTACTCGACCTACTGTATAAAGGACTATAAGCACTAATAACGGTGTTCGTCAATTGTATCGTGACTCCGATGTGGTTGGGCTGACGCGCTCCGGCGCATTGCCTGAAGAAGAGCACGCAGTTTTCCACCAATGGCAGTTAATAATTGTGGTTGAAAAGGAAGGTGTGGTCCATATAGGAGTCTGCTTCCCTAGAAAAAAAAAACAATGGCCGCACGCCAACTCTGAGATAGGATAGGTCCCCCGGTCGCCCTTGTGGACAATAAGGAACCATTTCCAGTGTTCAATCGCAGGTTGTACGGAGTACTCCGTACCCTGTTTGAGGTAATTTTGGCGACATCGAGCCAAGTTCCTGTGTCTTCAAGTGGGACGTCTTGTACTCCGTACTACCGCTGAAGTGGCGCGGGCTCCTGCAGAAAAAAGCCGGCTTACACAGTGAGGATCCGACGAAGAGGATTCCACCCCCGGGCAAAAGTGCTCGCCTCTTTGCGCCTTCTAAGTTATATGAGTAATGAAGAAGAAGATCCAACGGGCCTGTAATTGAAACCTGATTGGGTGGTCGAGACGTGGTTCGTATTTCTCGTCCGTACGAGCCGTAAGCTACTTCCAAAGATGGACAAGAAGCGAATAAGTCGATCAATTGAGATGCTTTGTTTTCGTGGGTATGGATCCCGAGCGTGGATCTAAGTGCCTTTCTCTTTTGACTCGGCTAACTGCCTCCTAACCCAAGGCCTCGGTACGGAGTAACTACTCCGTACTTAACTTAGCAGCCCCCATCATGATGCCATTTTGATATCGTTGGTTATGGCTGCTACTACATAACCGGACTCCTTCTCAAGTTGGTTTGTTCATTGATCCGCCTCACCTCATCCGGGCAGTCCAATACGTGTTGATGCACTCTGTACTCAACTACGTATTGATTGATCTCTTCTTTTCCAAAGCTGATCAGCCGTTGGTGTGAGGCTTATTGTGGCGATCGATCGAGCGCCCGTTTTTCCTTTTACTGCGCACTGCATTGCCATTGTCACCTCGCATATTGCGCGTGGAACACCAGGATGGCACGGGGTGATGATACGTCTGCTTCCATGTCGCCTTCTACGCCACTCTTGGCTCGCCTGCCTGTCATCATCATTGGCGCAGGTATCAGCGGTCTGTTGCTGGCCCAGCATTTGCGCCAGCAGGGCATACCGTTCCGCATCTTTGAGCGTGATGCAGACATGAATAGCCGTGGAGTCGGATGGGGTCTGACGCTTAACTGGTCTCTGCCCATGTTGAAGTCTCTTGTCAGCCCTGAACTTCTGTCCAGACTCCCAGAGACCTACGTCGATCGTCAAGGCATTGCGTCAGGAGTTGCGCCGAGATTTCCGTTCTACGATCTTAGCACTGGTGAGCTCAAAGCAACAACCCCGCCTCTCCCAGAGACGGTGCGAGTCCGGGTAACACGAGAGAGGCTGAGAAAGTGGCTGGCAACTGATATTGATGTCGAGGTGAGAAGACCTCTTATGCCGTCTCTAAACAACAAACCACACCGCTAGTGGCTTATACCGAGCGTTCAAGCTCGGACATAGCACACACATATGGCTGGCCAACTTTCTAATTGACTGTTTAACTTAGTGGAACAAGACGTTCAAATCCTTTATTGAAGCTTCAAACGTCTGTTCCCATAGCGCCGCAATCGAATATCAAGATTATGGCTCAAATGCGGTAACCGTTACCTTTGACGATGGCTCAACTTGCCATGGCAGTCTGCTTGTTGCATGTGATGGTAGCAATTCACGGGTCCGACGAGCTCTGTTCCCGCGGCTGGCAATGGAGAATCTGTACCGGCTTCCCATTGCTGTCATGGGCGTCAAGATGCAGTTATCCACAGCTCAAATCGCTGGCATGCGGGCGTGTGACGCATATTTCCTCCAGGGAACCTCATCAAAAGACGATTCATTCGTGTATATGAGCGGTACGTCTTGCTTTCACTGATCAAAGCACCAACGCCTCGGACACTTGTTGCCAGAGCATGTTGTCCAAGTAACATAAGAGGTTCACATCCATGCTAATGCTTTGTGCATAGTTCTGGACGCACCTGGCAACAGTCCAGAGAACCCGCCTGATATGTATAATCTGCAAATCTGTCTATCTTGGCTGTACAGAGATGGATGCTTGGGACGGGGAAAACAAGTAGGCATTCCGGAGACTCAAGAGGATCGTCGCAAACTGTTCTTGGAGTTCGCGGCATCATACGCAGAGCCATTTTGCTCCGTTATGGGAGCCATAACAAACGATACAGAAGTCAGGAGTGTTGATCTTTCGGATTGGCCGCCGCCAAAGGGCCTACACACAACAGGAAACGTTGTGCTGATGGGGGACTCCTTGCACCCCATGGCAATGTGTAAGTCACTCGCCTCTTGTGTTTCGATCTCCCTTTTCGATTTTCCCTAGACCTCGCTGGCATGGAACTGGCACCGTCGGGCTTGTGAAAGTTCCACGGAAGACTTTTGGCATCCATTCCCGGGAACAGCGTACGTGTTGTGGTCCGTGACAACAAGTAGTCTAGTGAAGTTGCCAATCCAACAAGGCCATGCTTGTAGAGTTTGACTGACATGGCATGCCACAGATCGAGGGGAGGGAGCTAATCATGCCATTGCCGACGTTGCTGACTTTGCGAAGCACGTCGTGCCGCTACTCGGAGCCAACAATAGAGCTTCTTCTGTTGCTGGCAGCGGAAGTGAGACGGGCCAGTTGGGAAGTGAAAATTGGCCCGCTGAGAAGGATGCCGAGGAAGAAGGCGCCGAGAATGGCTTCATGCTCTGTCGAAACCGGCTGCGCCGCGCACTAGATCAGTACGAAGAGATAGTAGTCAACAGGGCACGTCCAGGGGTCTTGGCGTCTCGTCGTGCTTGCATGGACGCTCACGAGTGGGCTCGAATCGGCCCCGAGAGCCCTCTGCTAACCAAACGGCAGATGAATATTGTTTACGATGAGGCAGCCGATAGAATAATGGTTTGAAAACTGACAGGCGGTTGGCTGCCAATAGCGGCTGGGCAACCAAGCACTGGAGAAGCACTGGTCAATGCACTAGTTACAGGCACACCACCCCTGTGAAGGAGCTGATGGGCACCGGGCAAAGGACAAGGCATAAATAAGTTGCATCGCTTAGAACACCTTGATGGGTCGTTGAAGTCGGGAGAGTTTTCGCAGAATCTACTTGGCAATCTGAACGCAGGCACAAACTACCAAGGTAGTAACAGGTAGTTACCTACTAGGTACCTACCTGCCTTACCTGAGATACCATGTAACGTAAATTACGGAGTACCTAGGTAGTTAACAAAGGCCATTCTCCCGCTTAACCAGCCGTTGCGGGTTGAAAATCGGCTGGTTGGCAGACCCCTGCCTGGCCATCCTGCGAGCGGCCGCATCGTACTCGGTACAAGCAAAAATCAATCATGCTGTGCCACACATGCGATGCAACTCGACCTGGCGTGATGTTTAGTTTGCCGTCTTCGGTATCCAATCCCAGTCGCTCACGTTGCGCTGCCGCGCTGAAGGTTAACATCTCGTGTGCGACTTCCCCAGTTTCACAGACAATTCATGATTCCGTCGGATCAAGCAAGTTATCTCTGTGCGACGAGCACTGTCAAATCTTCGGTACATGTAACTACCCGTACCCCGTACCCCGTACCGGAGTAATTACCGACCAACAGATGCCTAGACGCCCACTTGCTCCGTTAACTTGTTCATCCGTACTGACGACTCACTACGACTCTACAGCTCACGACCCGATCCTATGCGATGAGGATCTCGAACGTCTGGTGATCCTGGCCGAGAGAAGAGACACATGCATGGATGGGTATGCGCGTGTTGGCTCAATCTCGATCGGATGCATCCGCACCCGCATGCATGCATGCATGCATGCACCAGCACGCACACGAGGGAACGGGAGCGACAAGAACCGAGCGTGCAGACGTACATGCATACATACATGCATACATACATGCATACATTGTGTGAATTCTAATTATACGGCGTAGCTAGCCATGCATTATTTCACTCGTGGCAACTTTCTTTCTTCCATGGCCCTTCCTGAACCCCCCTTTGAAGTGACCCCAAGACAGCCACGGCATATTATTGTACGGAGTACATTTTCCAAAAAAAAAAAAAAAAAAAACACAAAAACAAAGATATGGCTTGGCCAATTCTCTCACTTATAGAGACACTAGACACTGGCGTCTAAAAGGGGCTGTACACAGCAAGTCGAAACAAGTCCGAGATAGAAACAAAAGTCGTGAATAGTGTGTGGCCTTTACAACGGGTAAGGGCGTCCTCCGTCTAGCCATCGAAACCACCTGCGTGACAAATTCCACCGAAGCTGGTTACTCACACTTGTTCCCCTCTGCGAGTGCCCACTCTGCTCTTGGAGCCATCATTCACTTGCAAGCTGTATGTGACCAGTTTCACTACGGCGTCGTTGTCGAGTATGTTCTCCTCGCTGCCAGAATTGTTGGTTGACACGAACGGACTCTTGTTGTGAATCCTCTCGCTGAGCTTGTAGCGTTTGGCGTTTCGTAGTCCTTGACTGCGGCCCTGGCCACTGTCGGCGGAGCCACCAGAGTATTTGGATCTATAGTCTCTCGCCTTCTTCACGAACACGGGCGCCAGGAAAGGGAGGGACGAGACCATGTTCTGCAAAGCGCGGTCAGCAAGGCAGTTCTTCGATATGAAACGTCTCTGAAGAAACACCACTTACGCCCACGTTGAATTCAATGGTGCCCCAGAGAATCAGCTTCGTCGAGTTACCGTCACCATATTGAATTCGGTCAATCTGCAAGTATCGTAGGATAGAGCAGAGGGTGGTGAAGAGGCCCAGCATGAAGATGCCTACAAGGCCCAGCTTCTTCTCCAAGCGCACATTGAGCTTCAGGAGTACGGGAATGGGCAAGACGGCCACCACAATGTCGGACACGATAGTGACAATGGCGTAGCCGGTGAAGGAAGGGCCTGGCTGCAGGCAGGACCCCTCAACCCACGGCTTCCATGACTTCTCAACAGGAGTGCAGGCAAACACCAAGGACAAGGCGCACCCAAGGTGAGCCAGGAAGACGATGACGATAGTAGCCCAGACAACCATGCGATATACCTTGTGGTCGGTACCCTGAAGCAGCCGCAGGTAGCTGATAAGCAGGGCCACCTTGAAGAAGCTGACGCCGATCTGATAGATAGGACGGCCGGCAAAGTTTACCTTTGAATAAAGGCCGATGTTGGCCACGGGCCGGAGTTTGAGAGGTAAACCCAGGCCGTATTTGGTCTGGACGATGCAGAGAACAGAGTAGACGAGGGCGAAAACCATGGACAAGCCCGACATGTAGTCATCTCCAGCAAGACCACGAGCCTTCCCTCTGATCCAGAGGCGACAGACGACGGTGGCCATGGAAAGCATCGACAAGACAAGGCATACGGCCAGAATGACTCTCCAATGTGACTGTGCTTCAACCTCTGGAGTAGCGTTGACAACCCAGCCCATGGCGGCTGGAGGCGGAATATGTATAGAGAGGGTTTTGAAGAGGGAAAATCCGCCGTCTCTGCGGATATCGATTGTCGAGTCTGGATTTTCAGCTTTCTTTCTCTCTGTCTCGAGTACCGTCGTGCGAACGGACGACTTACGTTGAGTGGTGAGCTGCCGGCGCCGAGAGTAATCGAGGTCTGTCTCTACCTTTATTCTATCGTGGGAAGCAGACAGCTGCAACATTCACCGACAGCAGACCAAAATGAACCCCCTTGCGCGATGTAGCAGAGAGGTAGTCATGGTCCGAATCGCTTCCGGTCGCTAGGTCGCGGAAGAAAGTGGAAGGTGTTTGTACAGACGTAGCCAGTTCTAGCAATCTTCAACACTGAGCGCCCTGCCATTGAGATGAATGGCACGCCGTAACATTCTCTGCTTCGGTGTCCCAAAGCCAAAGTGTGACTAGCCTAGTCAGGACGCTGATCCTACCAGACCAGCGAGCGGCAAGAGGACCCGACACGGGGCCTCACTTGGGGACATCGTAGGAAACGGATGCTTGCCTCCGGAAGATGGTGGCTTCATTGTTCCTGGAAGGTGGAAAAGTGAGCTTGATGCCTTGATACCGGGGTTAGGCTAGGACCTTGCCAAGCCGCTCGGGAAACAAAAAGCATAACTTAGATGGGCACTCCTTGCATCGTGACCAACCCGCAATGTTGAATCGAGGCCCTTGTAAGTTTACTCCGTACGGAATACTCTGTATTTGTAGCCTCATCGTCCATTTGGGGGTAAGTGCGCCTCGGAAGTCAGACTAACTAACTTATACCTCATACGTTGTAATTATGCAAGGTTTGCTCTTAGCCTTCCGGGAACGGGAAGAAGTCAGATCCAATAACTTAATGCCTAGTGTTTTCGTTCCATGCAGGGAGAGACCACTGTAGCTAACTAACTAGGGACAATTTGCTTGTTTTCAGCGCTGCTCTGCTGGCCTGTGAAAGCAATAGCCATCTCTCTGTAAGGTTAGACACATGTTTATTGAAGATCCCGTCCGGCAAGTTGCGTTGAACACGGGAACTTCCGTTGAACATCGTCAGGAGCTTTGTTTGACTCCTACGGTTTCGTCTTGGCTTGCGCGTGCTGGCTCTTCGGAAACGGAAAAGCTTGCGCAACCCCGTTTGGAGATGATCCCCTGCAAGCCTTGACAGATTTCAAACACCCGACTGAAGAGCGTTGCAGAAAAACGCACCGGCAGATCGGGTACACCTAGCAATGCACGGGGCGAGCTTAATTCCCAAGAAAGCCTTCCACACTGACAGAAGATATGTAAACATATACTGCAATTGCATCGGCGCCATATGAACTGTTTGCTGCATAACAACGTAATCATTTTTCGTTGCAGCGTTTCCTGCAAACAATGCTGTGGATGACTCGGTAGGTATGTCTATATTCGACCATACATTCACTTGTTCGTACCTGATCGACGTGCGTGTGGAGAGGCAACATTAAGCGGACTGGCCATTATCAGTACGCTGGATTTGATCGCCGTGATTTGAAGACTGTGTGAAAGAGAGAGTAAGATTGCCGACCCGGTGACTTAACATGGTCTTAGTAGCCTAGGCTAATAATGTCTGTTGGCGAAAGTCAATTAGTCCGCTGCCTTCAAAATTGCCTCGACCGTTCATCTAGCAACTTTAGCAACTTAGCTCTTGAACGTGTGTCCCTCGCAAATCTATGCGAAAACATGGATGCGGAGCATTCGACGACTATGAGCATCATAGCCTTTCGTTTCCTACGTCTCCCTGATTATTTACGGATAGTCGCGCAAACGACTGGCAGTATCACCATCGCCGCGTGTCATCACAGTGGACGGAGATTGGTGATTGTCCAAATGTTGTATATGCCTCCCTGGCTTTTACCAACCCATGATCGCTAGGCCACCGAACAAATGTAAGCTTGTGACGAATTCAGTGGGCCAGAGGTGCATCTCTTGCAAAGACATAAATCTTCTTGTTCCATAAGGACAGAGGAGCACGCTCATACATGAGTGGAGTTCGGGTAAATCCCTTGTTGATCTCCTATCGGGCTTTAGGGCATGGGGAAAGTTTGCGGACCTGACTCAACAGGCCATAATCGTGCGTCGGAGCAGCACGCCAAGAATGAATGATGTACATAGCGGTTGTACACTCTTAGTTCAACAGCATGGGTTAACGGCCATGATGATCTTCCCTGCACGATGATTTATGAAAAGGAAAAAATTGTTAGTCGTGGTGGCGAGGTTGTTACTTCTTGATGTTGTTTTGATGGCGTGTGAGATGCTTTGTTTTGCTGATAGCCACACATAGGAAGCTGAAAGAACTCAACCAATATTATGATAAAGACCAAAATTCTAGCGGTTTTCTTTTTTTCGTCGGAACCACAACAAGCCTCGTTACCTAGATGTATAAAAGACTAGAGGGGTGTAATGTAACCTGAGTGTGAGTCTGTCCATCGTCCCACGGTGACTGGAACTGCCGTCGGATTGGGTATGCTGCAGCTAGACCCAGCTTGGCTCTGTGTCTCTCTTGAGTTGACAGATCCTTCATCATGCTTCAATTCTTGATTTTTGAGAACTTTTGAGTCGCGTTAAAGGATCCTGCGACAAAGAGGTCAAATGGCCGTTGACTATTCGTGTTGCTGGGCAGGCTTTCTGTTCGTCCAGCTAGAGTATCTGCTGGAGGTAACAAATTCCACGAGCATATAAGTTACACATTGTGAGAATATTCCACCACGCATCAGATATGAGGTGCGGAGTCTAAGCTTCGTTGTGTTGTTCATTCACATGACAACTCGATCAGTTCCGCGTCGGCGCCATGTCGTCTTGGCTGAAAGAGGATTGACGAGGAATACTCTCGTACGGGGGTTCCCAAACCGGCAAATGAATAACTACTATGCACATGTGTTAGTGGGTATCCGCGATGCAGCTGGAATCGAGACTGTTGTTTTCCTTCTTTGCGGCCTCACTTGCGCCACCCCTTGCATCGTTCGATGGTCAAAGCACGGCGTGTGCCAACGACAACTGGTTCTGACAGCCAGGCTCTGCTGGTTGACTACCTAGTCCATGGCTTGTCAAGTGCTATTGATGGCTGTCAACGGGTGCCTGAGCGCAACCTTAACGTACTTGTTCGTACTGGGCGTCCTGGATTGCGTGTGTGAGGGTGCGTGGGGTAGTCAAGCCCTGGGCTTGGGTTTACGAAGAACGGAGTAGGGGCGGGCTCATCGGAGTAGTGGAGCGTGGAAGCGCAATTGCCAGTGGGGAAGCCCCGATGGGCTTAGCCTCTCCAAAAGCTGGTGGGGCCCATTGAGCTTGAGCGACGGCAACAGCTGGGCCAAGCGATTGTGGTCCCTTCTTCTGAGTCCAGCTCAGAGTACGGAGTAACTCCTACCGCGCAGAGTTTTTCTCAGTGGCTCTCCATCGCCCCCGTCCCGCCTCCTGCATCAAGTCCCAGCAGTCTTAGTCTGGTGGCACCTGGGGTTCCATTCACAAGGATCAGAATCGCCAGTGCCAGTCCATATGGACGGAGGACGACCAATCCCGAGCCACATCGCACGATCTTGCTTGGCTCAAATGGCGTGCGTCTTCACTAGGTATGGAGTCTTCAGCCTGGGTCCAGCCAGTCCACGGGTCTTGAGTTGCAACGGCGACCCATCGCACCTGCGCCTTCCCATTGCAGTCGCGCTTTAAAGTTTGGCTGTTGCCCGAATTGTTGCGTCACTCGTTCGTTTTTTTCTCGATCTGTAGTTCTTTCCTTTTTTCTCAACCTTCTTCACTTCAGTGCGGTTAGATAACATTGAAAGCATCTTTGAACGTTGAGGGAAGACACCATTGGCTCGATTTTGGCCTCTCCTATAAGTGGTATTTCTGTCGTCTAGTTACAGCTCACGCCGCTGCGCGCACGCCTGCGCGTTCTGCCTCGACAGGCTTTTCTTGTCTTTTCTTCCTAAAACTTATCTGCTCATTGATGGTTTAATCCGTCAGTTAATTCTGTCCTATCTATAATCACGTCTTTTGAAACCATTGATTATCCTCCCTGTCCGTCTCTCGCCGGCGACACAACAACTTCCCTCGAAGTTCCATTGATGCGCCGCCATCCATGTCTACCAACGTCGACGAAAAGCCGGCGGGTGCCAACGTCCGCCAAACAGGATATTCATCTTCAAGCGACAATGCGACTTCTGACACTTTTCTTCCAGCCACGACTGCCGTCACTAACGTCGATGCCGCCTGGAAGTTTCTCAATGATCACCGCGATGCCGAAGGCGTTGATGCTGTAGATCTAAGTGCTTTGCGTCATAAGATTGACTGGCACATTGTTCCCCTCATGTTTCTCTGCTACACCATGCAGTTTCTCGACAAAGTTATCCTGAATGTAAGCCGATTCTCTTCTTCATCCACTTCTCGGAAGATACCCTGCTTGCCTTTGCTTTGGGCACAGGTAGCAGCTCCGGGTCGTCTTGTTGCGATTACAAACTTCCCGGGAGTTCAATCGCTAACAATTAAATTGCCAGTATGCCGCAGTCATGGGACTCAACAAGGACCTGAAGCTTCAAGGCAACGATTTCTCCAACATTGCCACATTTCTCTTTGTTGGCCTGCTTTGCTTCGAAGTTCCCAACAGTATGCTACCACTGTCGCATGTCCAAATCGAGAGCCATCATGAGCTAACGGGAGATCAATTACAGTCTACTTTCTTCAGGTCTTTCCTGCCGCCAAGTGGCTTGGAGCCAATGTCATCCTTTGGGGCGTAGCGACTGCCTGCGGCGCAGCTGCTCATAACTACCAGAGCCTGCTTGTCTCGCGCATCTTTCTCGGCATCTTCGAGGCTACTATTGCTCCCTCACTTATGCTCATTAGCAGCCAGTGGTACACCAAGTCAGAACAGGCTCCTCGCTTTTCCTTATGGTATCTGGGGCTGGGTCTCGGTCAGATCATCGGAGGACTCGTCTCTTTTGGTTTCCAGCACATGACGCCAGGTGCCGCCCTAGCTGGGTGGAGGACCATGTTTATCTCTTTAGGATGTTTGACCGTTGTTTTTGGTATCTGCACCTTCCTTTTCATCCCAGACACCCCAATGCAGGCTAAGTGGTTGTCCAACACTGAGAAGGTTGCTCTCCTGAAGCACGTCAGCGTCAATCAAACCGGTATTCAAAGTCGCAAGTTCCGCTTCAAGGAGATTCTCGAGGCTTTGTTGGATCCTCAGATCTATCTCTTGGTTCTGTCCGTCGTCTTACTGTCCGTTTCCAGCGGTGTTGTCACCACTTATTCGGCAACTCTCATCCGTAACATTCTATCCGATGAGTCTCCATCATGGGCTCCCAAAAAGGCTGCTCTGCTAAATATGCCCTCTGGTGTCGTCAGCATGTTTTTTACTTTACTTGTCGGTTACGGTATCCGTAAGCAGTCGCATAGATGGGCATGGATCATTGCCTGCATCATTCCTGCGTGAGTAACACTCTGTTTGATGGCAGTAGTCGGGTCGAGTAAGCTAATATGTGAAAAATAGTATTATTGGTGGTGCCTTGATGTCGTTCCTTCCCAAGTCCAACAAGTCTGGCTTGCTGGCGGGCATCTATCTTGTTAATGCTGTTGTCGCACCTCTCACAATATTCTACAGTGTAAGCTGAGATCTTTGGGGTTGGGTCTGGATGAAGAATTACTAACATGGATTCCAGTGGACTGTTGCCAACTGCGCCGGTGCCACTAAACGTGCCTTTGCTGCCGCTGTCATATCTGGCTCTTTTTCTCTAGGTAACATTATCGGGCCTCAGACTTTCCAGGCCCGTGATGCTCCCGAGTATCACCCTGCCAAGCTGGCCGTCATGGGTACTCAGGCCGGTTGCGCATTCACCACTCTGTTGCTGTTCCTATACTACGTATGGGCCAACAAGCGCCGCAACGACCGCAGCAAGGAGACCGAAGAGCAGTTTTTGACTCCTGAGGTCTGGGCCACTTTGACCGACAAGGAAAACAAGCAGTTCCGCTATACATATTAGGAAGATTCGTGTACAGTTTTTCAAGGCAGAAAGTGAGGATACCCCTATAGAGGAATATATCCCCTCGGTTGCATGAGACATGGGAGCAACGTCTTGAATAAGCTAGTGGACGTCGATTAATTTGTATCAACGGTTTTGGGAGGCATTCTTGCGTTACTTAGATTTTAGCGGTACTTTGTACTCGGCTGTTTGTCGGCCGTCAACAGTACATATCATGATACTGAATAAAGAGAAACAGGAGTTGGATATGGTGTAGGGAACATATATACTCGTTATAGCTCAGACAGGACTGCTCCTAGTAAATCACAGCTATCAGGGCGTTTGGCATTGCGATTTTTGACGTTCTACTGCCAGGACTTGCTTATTGGTCTTTATCGCTGGAAGAGTAGTCACCTGCCGATTCCCGTAAAACAAACACGCCATCAATGGAAAATTTGGCTTTTTTATCATGGGATTAGCACGTACCTTAAGCCAGCCCGGAGGCTTAGCCCACCCATTTTGGCATCCACCCAAGACCATAATGCCTTGCCGTGTTCAATTTTGCGTTGAGTAGAGGTCAGTTTGCGGAGTAGCGAACATGGACAGTTAACCTGAAATTGCTCCTGGACCTGTGGCTACGAAGATAGGCGGGGGCGATGTGCATATATCTATCTATCAGCCATGGTAAGAGTCTACTCTCTGTAGCACTGAAACAGGCTGTATACGCTGAAAGCTGTGTTGTTGCCTCCCACCTCGACTCGTATCATGAATAAATAGTCAGTGTGTATGACTATTCACACGGGCTTTCTGAAGCAGATGGTGTCTAGAAACAACGCGGAAACATGTTGTGCTCAAATTGGGCGAGTCGAAAGGACGCGTGCCACACAGCTGAGTGATGGAGGGATTGATGTGTCTCTTGCCGTTCGCGGGGTGAGCATGTCCGGTTTGTGAGTGCAAAGCATTTGTGGTGAGGACCGTATGTTGGAACTCAACTTTACGTTTATTCATTGCCCAATTGGAAACCCTGTTGACGGAACTGCATGTCTGGTAAGCACGTCGCTAACATTCTTATGGTGTGACAAGGTCACAGAGAGAGGGCTTAAGAGACAATCGTTCAAATATAACTCTGATAAGTCGACTTTGACACCAGAGGCTCCTTGATAGATGGCCAAAGGTCTTCCATCTGTACAAGGTCGTGTCATCTAGCAGGTGCGTCTAAGTACGAGCTTATACTTTATAGGTTTCTATGTAGATTTACTCTCAAGTTATGGCTCGCAAAAAGCCACTATGTGATGCAACTGGCAGGGAGGTGGTATGAAAATAAAAACGCAAAAGTAAGAGGATGTATCGACCAGAATCGACAGCGCCTCATGACAGTGCGAGCTGTTGTACTTCATCTCATCTTGTTACGGTAGGTAGGTTCCTCCATGACCACAGGGTAATATATCCTAGCCAGTGCTGCTTTCAACCCGAGTAAATCGTGCGTTTGCTATTCGTAGGTCACTCAAGCAACCCTGACGTATATCGTCATATCGATCCTCCTTCGGAAAGAACCACTTGTGCCAATTCTTAGGATCAATTCTCGGTTCGACATCCGGAAAAATCGCAGCCAGGAGTTCCCCGTTCGTATGGCCCGTCCCCAGAAGTCCTCTCAGGTCGTCTACTGCCTTGGGAAAAGGAGTGCCTTTCGTAATTACAAAGACGGGTTGTGTATCTGCGGTGTCGAGAAGCACATTGCTCGCAAAGTCGCCTAGGACGGGAAACTCGGGCTGAATGTGAAGGCTATCCAGGATTCTCCCCACATCATCCATGAAGCTCTCGATAGCGAAAAGAACAGGCCGGCATGCAAGGCCAGTCTCCTCATCTGTCAAGCACGCTATCAGCGCCCCCAGAGTCCGCTTCAGGGCTCCCCTAGCGCCCTGTTCCAAGGATCGAGGCTGGTTGCTCTCGCCGGATGGTACGTCCTTCGCGCGAAGGTCGTCGTTGGAGAGGCCGAGAATTTCTTTCACGACGTTGACTTTGCCTGAATTGGCGGTGGGTGAGACGCCGATCATGTGGCCGGTGCTATCGAAGCTAACGGCGGCTAGTTTCACTATTGTCTCGTAATAGGTGCTGTATAAGACTTTAGAGTCTTCTTCCCAACTCTCGGGTGGGTTGATTTTGCCGATTTTGCGAATCCCGTCTCTAAGCTTGACAGGACATAGTAGCTCCGGTGACGCTGTCAATCGGAGAGCGCGGATAAAGTCACTGCAGTCTTCCTCGGGTGATATGAAAGCAATGACCTCAACTGGCAGTTTGCGAAGATCCCTGAAGAGGCCTTCGAGTGCAGGAATGCCAGGCGGTACCAACAGTGTTGAATCCGTGGGTAGCCAGGACGGCTTCAGCTCATCGTCGAATTTCAGCCCACCTATCCGCTGAACTATGTTGATGGCCGCCTTTGTGAGCAGCTGCTCCTTTCCGTCCCCTACAATGGGTTCGCAGATCACCTTCGAGGTAGGGAGTGACGGGTGATGGCAGAGTATCACCACGGGATATTCACTTTGCTCTACCTCACTAGAGCCTATTGATCTCAATAACCAACTCGAGCTAGCCTGCTCATCATTCAGAGCGCCGGTTGCTGCTGCGCCTGCAAGACAAACTATGTTCATGCAGTCAGGCATTGTAAGTTGCACGACAGGGTGTGAAGTAGGATTGAAGGTTCACAGTGTAGTGTGAAGAGTAAGGGATGAAGAACCTTGCCTTCGTGACGATACGATAGAATGGCTGTACGATTATATGTGAGGCGTTAAGAAGGATGTTGCTGATTGACAGCCTTTTTGTTGCGAAATTGCTGTGTTACATGCACGGGAGCGGATGACCTACCAAGCCACGGCCAAGGCATCCTTTGATACACTTTTTGCGTGTGCGCCTCCAGACATGTAGCCGCCTTGAAGAGTGCCCAGTGCCGCGACAGGTGTCTCGGACCTGATAGTGGCCTCTACGGTCTTGGGACATGACTCTGCCAGCGAGTCTTCAGGCTGGACTGCATGAGCGGACTATTGTTGTGAGGTCATGGAGCTTGGGTGGTTTTGGACAAAGTGAGGAGTAAAATCGTGGACAAATGGCGCCACAGTGTGCAGTGCCTCTAATCAGAAACACCCGCACTGTATATTAAGATGCCCACCGAAAGTCACTCCATGTCTGCGGGCACGGTTTTTATCAATCTAATACTGTCCCACGATGCGTCACTCACCAAGATCCGAATGCGAGCGAGGGTTGCCTCTCCAGCAGCCGGCAACAGAGAAGCCTGATACGCGCGGTATTTCTGAGGGGTTCTGTACCGTTATAAGGCGATCATCATTGCCGTGTTTTGACGCCTCGCACCTCGTCCGCGTTACGCAATACTGTAACTCTGACCAACCACCTTTCGTGTCGGCCGCATCACCATCACGCCAGGCTCTTCTCGAAAGCCGGATTAGTCCCCGCAGCCGTGCAGAAATTGTTGCTCAGCATGCAACAGCGCCTTCGAACACCTCAGGCGGCCTCTTACGACACCTTGCTAGTTTCGAAGGCTCGTTGTTGGCCTGTTGACGTCTCGAGCCTGTGGCCATTCACCAGCCAGATGCAAGAAGCACGCGTTAACGGGAGAGAGGGGGGAGAACTGCTTGGCCCTCCATATGATGCTGCTTATCATTAAGCCTGTTGAGACGCATAGCCCGTTCGCCCGCCATCCCCCCGTCCGGCGCTCAAGTGCTCTCGAGCCTTCCAATTCAATTCTGCACCCCTGACTGCATGGGGTAATTTCTAATGAAATCAGGGAAAAGAAACCAGGTGACGCTCAGAGGATGCAATTGTGGCGTGAGCCATTGCCCTGCCAAAGTCCTCATAAATGAGAGATCATTGGTGGATCAATTACTGAGCATCATCATGCTTTCATCTTCACCGGGCCTGGGCTTTTCGTCCCTCGTCTACGCACTTTCGGTTATTCCTGGCCCCCAAAGGCCCAAAGGGACAACATTGAAAGTGCCAAAGTTGCCAGAGGCTCCCTCAGTTTTTCACCATCCAGGTCGAGGGCGTAGCTAAAAGGCACGCAAAGTCCAGTCCAGACACAATGACGGGACGCCCTGCGGACGTTGCAAGTTTTGCCGTTGAATTGCACGTGCTCTATATCAGTACTCCGTACGGAGTACTCCGTACTTCGAGCTCACTCGTCTACTAGTTTGCGGGGGGCGGCCCGAGGGATACCTTCTTTGCCCTGCTTTGTTACCAAATCAGGGGTGCGATTTGCATGTCAGCCCGGGACATGTCTCTCCCTCTTACCCAACTCAGACTCCAGCCCGGGCCACGATCCTGACAGAGCCAACCTTGTTTCCTCTTTCCCATCGGCAGATCAGACTCGGCGGAGGTCTTGATCCTGAAACCCGGGCAGTTTACCTCCAGGGATGCCAGTATGCACCACCAACCCGGGCAGTTTACCTCCAGGGATGCCAGTATGCACCACCAACCAGCAGTCGTCATTTGCAGCCGCCCGTCGGCTGTGTACGCCACAAGGCAACGGGATCGGACGTTCTAGTCATGATCAGCCTTTGCTTTTTGAACTACACGGAATAATCATCTGGGTCAGATCCCTGGACGGGCAAAGGCCCAACGATACGAAGTATTCGTTCAATACGACAACATTTGCTCCGGGCAAAGGATAGAACCAACTAGCGGCGGCGACTATAATCCCACTTTTGCATGGCCATCCCGGCCGCGGATACATGGTGGGAAAATACGTTGTTAGCGTCACCACAAGTTGTCTTGAAATAGTCTGCCTATAGTTATGTCTCTTCAGCGGACGGTCTTGAACCACCGACTGAACCTAGCATGCAAATCCCCTAATATCCCCGATGGCACGGATATTGATATGCAACCTGTGCTTCATCTTAAAGTTGTTCAACGTTGCTCCCATCGCAGTATCACCACCATCCATGATGCTGGGTCGTCGATCCGTCTGGGCGAAAACCCAACTCAAGATCTCGAACGGGCCGATGATCCAGGCACACAGCCGTAAAAGTCACTTATCAACACCCTCTTGGAACCTCGTAATTCACCGATATGCACCGATTTGGCCACCGTCCGACGGTATACATGCTTTCGTTCCGCGCGACGTTGCCACCATTGGGAAAAGAGAGCCCAGCTCTGGGATGCGAAGCCGGCGGCGTCCAAGCCACGAAACATCTCGTCCTTGTATTAACCCATGAAATTCTGCGAGGCCCCCTTACCATGCATACGTGTTCGCAATAAAGGTAGCTCTCATGCGTCTCTAGGCTTGTATACGGATGGGTCGTCGGCAACAGGAATCCAGTGCAGCCGACTGCCCACATTGGTTTGTGACTGGCCGTTGTGACCAGAATAGCAAGCTGAGCGGCAGGATGTAACGTACACTGCATTCAAATGGCTTGAAGAGGGATCAAACTATTTGCGTCGATCGTTCTGCAGCCCTTACTATCAGGAGACTCGGCACTGTCCAATACTCGAGAGATCGAGAGAATACAAGGCGTATGTCGTATGTGTGTGTCCGTCGGTGGCAACCATACGGCGCGTGTGCGGTTAACAAGAAGTCAAGTCGAGTCACGAGAGCTGTTACGGCCCCAATGGCTCCGGCTCTTGAATATAAAAAGCCCATGATATCCTCACTGGTTCCGTCTTGAATCTCCTCTACAACAAGCACTCGACTCCAGAATCCAGCCATCTTTTCTCATCCTCAGTCTCGTCTCACGCGTCTTCATAGCTCCAAGCTTGCTTAGGCCCTTCCCACCTATCATCAAAATGAAGTTCACCACTGCCATCCTTGCCCTTGCTGCCACTGCCGTTGCCGTTCCCACCAACGGCGGCGGCGGCGGCGGCGGCGGCGGAGTTTGCAACACCAACAGCCATCCCAACCAAGTCTGCTGCAGTGGTGGTCTTCTTAATATTCTCTGCTTCCTCCAACTTGGTGGTAGCTGCACCAATGACTCCTACTGCTGCAAGTCGGCTCCTAGCGTAAGATGTCTAAGTGGGCTTCATATCATCAGATTGTCTTGCTAACTCATGACATTCAGTCGGGAGGTCTCATCAACATCGGTCTCGAATGCATCAAACTCTAGGCGCTCGGGCTCGAGACTGGCCACTTTATTTGGTCTACTCCACGCCATCAGACGACTCGACCGGCAAAGGACGGGGGGAGGAAAGGGGTTGTTGTCGTGGCCGAAACTCACTGCCCGTGAAGACAACACAAGTTGTCCGCCCCTTAACATATGGACAGATAGGTAGTTGAAATTTCAACGTCAACTTGACATACCACGCATGAACCTGTCTTGCCTCCTACCGTCTTCACACCCGACCTGCTAGGGGTCATCGTAGACGTGCCTGTCTAAGCGTGAACTAGTAGCATACGGACGCGGCCAACGCTAACCGACATGAAGACTTCCTCCCGTAGCCGCCTCATAGACATCATTGTGAACCAGGCTCAGTTCAAATGCCACACAGGTTCCCTACACGATGCCTAGGAATTTCAAAAGTGACCACAGTCCAGAGGCCGCCTCATCCGAGGTTACAGACAGGCCCACAGAACAATAACAAACAAGTAAGTAACCCTCTTATAAGAAGAACCGCCATAACTGTCTCCGTCAAAAGTTGCATTCAACGCAGCATCAGATTGTCCTAGAAAGCTCCATCTGCAGGTGTCGAGCATGTCATTCGTCAAGTTACAATATAAAGACCAGGACACAAGTGCACAGGATATTGGATGCAAACTTCCATGAATATCTGCCTACTCTTTTGACTGTCATGAGCATGTCACATGTCCCTTGCCAAAGGCATTATCCCCCAAAAAACAGTAATCGCACCCCTAAAGTGTAAATGACCAATAGTAAGACGCCAACCCAAACAGTGTATCCTGTGTAACGACAAAAGAGAGCTGTTATGATATCGCGAGAACAGGGTAGATGGTCTAGGGTACCCCATTAGCCCGCTAAACGTAGCCTAAGGTTAAATAACCAGGAAATCCAGTACCAAGAGCTTCCCTCTTTACACGGCGGGACCCGCCTTGACAACGTCCTCGGTAGCCTCACTCTCGTACTTAGTAAAGTTCTCACGGAAGAGTTTGCCAAGCTTGACCACTTCCTTCTGGAAGCTCTCGGCTCCGGCAGTCCAAGCCTTCTCAGGATTGAGCAGGTCGGCGGGAACGTTGGGGCAGGTCTTGGGAACCTGGAGGTTGAAGACACCATAGTTCTCGTACTCGACCTCGGCAAGCTCGCCGGAGTGGATGGCATCGAGGATGGCGCGGGTGTACTTAAGGGGGCAGCGCTTGCCGCCCTGCGAGTGACCGGCGCCGACCCAACCAGTGTTTAGGAGCCAGGCGTTGGCCTTGTGCTGGTCGATCTTGTCGGCAAGCATCTTGGCGTACCGCATGGGGTGCAGGGCAAGGAAGGGTTGAGCAAAGCAGCTGGAGAAGGTCGCCTGGGGCTCGGTGACGCCGTCCTCGGTACCAGCCATTTTGGAGGTGTATCCGGAGATGAAATGAAACATGGTCTGGGCACGATCCAGCTTGGAGATGGGGGGCAAGACACCACGAGCATCGCAAGTCAGGAGGATGATATTTGTAGGCATGTTTTCTGACAGGCAAGGAATCTTTGCATTGTTGATGTACTCGATGGGGTAGGCGCATCGGGTGTTCTCGGTCAAGGTAGAGTCGTCGTAGTCGACTTCGCGGGTGTCGGGGTCGAAGACAACGTTCTCGAGGACGGAGCCGTAACGGATGGCACCATAGATATCAGGTTCCTTCTCGGCGGACAGGCCAATGCACTTAGCATAGCAGCCACCTTCGATGTTGAAGACACCACGGTCACTCCAGCAGTGCTCGTCATCGCCGATTAGAGCACGGTTAGGGTCGGCAGAGAGAGTGGTCTTGCCAGTACCGGATAGACCGAAGAAGAGAGTGACATCGCCATCCTTGCCCTCGTTGGCGGAGGAGTGCAGCGTCAGGACGTTGTGCTTGATGGGCATCTCGTAGAAGAGAACTGTGAAAACACCCTTCTTCATCTCGCCGGCATACTCAGTACCCAAAATGACCATTTCCTTCTCGGCGAAGTTGATGGCGACTGACGTAGGGGAGGTCATGCCCTCGGTGTAACGGTTGGCGGGGAACGAACCGGCATTGTAGATGGTGTAGTCAGGGTGGAAGTGCTCGAGCTCCTCGCGAGGAGGGCGGATGAGCATGTTTCTCATAAAGAGAGCATGGTAGGCACGGGCGCAGATGACACGAACGCGGATGCGGTACTTCTCGTCCCAGCCGGCATAACCATCGATGACATAGATGCGGTTGCGAGTGTTGAGGTAGTCGACAGCACGCTCACGGTTGATCTTCCAGACCTGTGAGGGGAAGATATGTCAGTCACACAAGCCATCATGGATATTGCACAGGAAAGCAGAATGAACAATGCAACAACGAGAGGCGGAAGAAGGCAGGAAGGTAGGAAGGCCGGACTTCAGGCGGCTCAGCCACGAGGCATTTGCATTCAAATGTTGCAAACGCAGTTGCCATGCTCCAACAACAAAGACCTGCCAAAGACTCCTTGGGCAGTCCTCGAGCATGCGCAGCGAATTGCAGGTGCAGCAGGGTGTTTGCACAAGACCTGCCAGGGCTTGAATCGATTCCAACCGTCATAGTCGGATCGAATCGGAATCAGTTGCACGACACAGCCCGGCCCAGACCCGAGACCACAATGGTCGATCACTCGGCCGTGTCATGGCTCAAGACGAAGCATCAGACGCTCTCCGGGCTGAGGACCGCTTAAGCTCGGCTGCTGGTACGGCAGACTGTGGGGCAAGAGCGAGCGAGGCGAGAGAGCCAGAGCCGAACACAGAAAAAGCATGTGTGAGCGGGGCCGCACAAGCCAATCGTCGAACGGGCATTTCCAACGATTGAGGCTGGCAAATCCGCCCGTCACCCTGACATGACGCCTGCGTGCGCCGCAAGAGCCGTACAAGGCACTTGGCTGTAGCTTGCGATTGTAGCAGACGAAAGAGCAGGCGTAGCGAGCCAAATGGCTGCTCGAGGTGATTGATGCATTGTCGTTGCGGCTTCGGACCCGTCATGTCTTGCGCCCGCTCACAAGCTTGTCCCAGCTGCACCAAAACGTGGGGCAGGGGCAGGAGCAGCAGCGCACGAGGGGCAAAAGAAGAGGTATGTACTTTGTACTTTGTGTGTGCGTGCCGCAATGCATGCAAGTCTGGGGTTCGGTTCGCACCTCCGGGCCTCGGGCGACACAGCATGTCCGCGGCATGCGCGACATACAGAAAGACACAGAAAATAACTTTTGAAAGACGTATGAGACCTACCTCTGTGCTCATGGGTTTGTTGACGGGACCCCACCAGACGTCGTTTTCTGATGAGGGCTCCTGGACAATTCGCTTGTCAAGGGGTGATCGGCCTGTCTTCTTTCCTGAGTAGGCAGTCAAGGCACCGCTGGAGGTGATGGCGGAACCAGTCTCGTAGACGAGAGCATCCTCGTAAAGAGCAGCTACTGAGGGGTTGGGAATCTGTGCAGGAGCATGTTAGCACTGTATCTACAAAGCCATCTTGGTTTTGCTGACGGCTGGCTGGCTGGCTGTCGTCTGACGTACAATGGCGACACGATCGTAGTCAATATGGGCAGTCTCGTGCAGTTCCTCCTCAAGCTCGGTGTGGTTGTGGTGAGGCCTAGGAGGAAGCGAGGGTTAGCAAGCCAGCCCGACGGTTTCGCGCAATGTCACTGTCGCCGTCTCAAAGCAACCACATGGCAGGACTGCTGGGAAGAGGAGGAGGACATGAACTTACTGAACACCGCCAGGGTGCAAAGCGGTCTTGTTGACGTTGCTGGAGATCACTGTCCACCTGTTAGGGCAAAGGCCATGAGGACGACGTCATGTTGACGACTTGGGGAGGTTCAACAAGGAGCGACGAAGGGCAGAAACGGCATGTAAGTGCCAAGGTGGCAAAGGAAGGACAGACAGCCGTTACTCACTCTTGCGCAAATCAGTTCTGGATTCTTGTTGAATCTTGAACCTCGGGCCTTGAATAGAAGGGTCGGTGTAAGGAGAAGCAGTCCTGGCGATGGGGTCCTTCATCCTTATGTATTAACCTTGAGGACCGAAGTGTGTCGCTCGATCTCGGCTTGCACAGGGAAAATTCTGGGTGACTAGTCGGAGCGGAAACCAGACCAAGTGGAATGCAGGGAAGATGAGGAAGACGAGGAAGACAAGGGGGGGTGTGATCCGAGCAAGAGGAAGAAAAAAGGGACGTCGAGGTGTCGCGTGCGCAAAAGAGTCGAGTCGAGGGGGGGAAAAGTGTGTGAAAGCGCGTGCTTGCGTGCGTGTGCGTGTGTGTGTGTGTGTGTGTGCTTAGCTTTGAGGATCAAATGGACGGGTGGATGATGGCGGCAAAGGCTATGATGGCACTGATGCGTCTAAGCTTGAGTGCAATTCGTCAAGGCGCAGTCCACCGGTGGGCAATCTAGGCCAGGTACAAGTGTACTTCAGTGCTTGAGTGCAGAGTACCTTGGGTACTTGTCAAAATGTCCAGATGCAACACGACACCGGGGGGGGGGGGGGGGGGGGGGGCGTGGGACAGAACGGATTGCGGATTGCAGGTGAATATCGCGGAGGAGAGGTCAATTGATTTGGCCGGGCTTCGGTTGCAGCTGGCGTGGTGATGACGAGACGGCTGGCGATTTTGTTGTGGAGCGAGGGGGCGTCTTTGAGGGGCGTCTTTGAAGGGGGTGGATTGGCGTCCGACGTCAAGGCAGGTGATGCAAAAGAGACGGGCCCACGATATTATATCGGAAGGGCGCTTTATTTTAGGCTTTCAAACGTCCAAGTCCAGTGAGGCTGGCGGCGCCTGCAATGAGCATTGAAGCGTTCAATGTTGGGGCGAGTCGACGCGCTGAAGGCTTGCAACCCGAGTCGCTGGAGCCACTGGAGCCCAGATGCTGGCACTGGGCTGAGGCGCGGGTCGGAGGAGCCGCCACTGGAGCAGGGATGACCCGCTGATGGGATGCGCTGATTGGCTGCGCTGGTTGGATGCCGACGGGGGCTGCAGTGAGGCGTGCGTGGGGAATCAGGCTCTTGATCCAGTCGAGTCTCGGCTTCAGCGTTCTTCAATTCAAGCGTTCTTGACTTCAAACCGTTCTCCGTTCCCGAGCCGGGGCCGTCCTTCTCACCGTTTCTGCTGCCTCGTCAAGACAAGTGTACGGAGTATGTGGGTAGGCAGAGGATCGTGTGCGAGTATTCCGTACAATGCGCGCCTCTTGATCAAGCAAACGGTGGAAAGTTGGAAAGGAAGCCAAAGAGCTCAGTCGAATGCTCAAATCCCAGCTACTGTCAAGGGGAATACGATACGACTACTCGGCGGTGAGGCATGGAAACGTCTTCCTTTTTAACTTCAAAAAACCTATATCCATCTTCCTTGTCTGGCCAAATGATCTTGGCGTTTGTTTCGTATTGACCCGATAAATGAAGTCCATCGTTGGTCCGCGCTTCCAACGGCGCCTCCGCATGGTAGGAATTTCTCGGGACGCTCAGCACAATTGCCGGCCTCCAAGTCGGCTAACCTGCGCAAGTCCCGAGAGGACAATGGCCGAGCTTGTCTACCGTTGACGTCTTGCGAATACGTAGCTGCGGCTTCGTGTCTCTCCCTCGCCTTGGCTGTGGCCCAACCGTCTCTGACGCAAGCTCGTTTCACTCTCCTGAACGTCCTCAGCCTATGGTGTCTACGATATCGCAGCGAGATGAGTCTGACCGTTTTCCCAGGTTACGGGATTCTCCGGGTAGAGCTGGAGATCTCTGATCTCTAGTCGTGACTCGTGAGGAGATTGTCGTCAAGGCGAGTGGGTTCCGGGGTCAAACACAGATCGTGGTCGTTCTTATTTGCACTTCGTCGCGGGGGGGGGGGGGTTCGCTAGCTGTATTAATCGACCGGACTAGTGGCTGTATTGTCTGTTGAGTGGTGAGCAGTTGACGATGTTAAACATGATATTGTCAGGTGGACTTTCTCCTTTGACCTACGGAGTACTTACAACACCTTGGCAGGTGAATGAGCACCATCAAGCATTGCTGCTGTCTATGCTGCATGCCGATACGTAGTTAGTACTCCGTAGACGTCATCTTTTCCCGGCATGGTATGCACCAAATGTCTACTCCCTTTAACACCCTTTTCCACGTCCACAACCATTGCCTGCTATAAGAAACAAGCCATCCTCGTCCACCCCCTCCCGGGGTCCGGCAGCCCAACGGCTGCACCGTGACACATTACGAAGTATTCGTACACCAGCGGGAATGTTGTGGCCAAGTCCATGTGTCGGTCACCGTCGGCATACCCAAGCAAAGTTGACAAGCAGGCAGCTACATTGTAGTGCCGCCATGACAACTTGAGACATGGCAACTCGCCCTGTCATGCAGAGGTAGGTAACTAGGTGTGGTTATTTGTATGCAGGCAAGCAAGCACCGGCAACTCGGCCACCCGTTTCGGCAATATCAGGGGACGGTGGACGAACGATAGGAAACCGTTTTTGAACCGAGCCCATCTGAGCAGGGGGGGCGGCGCATCCTGAAACGACGCCGATATCACCTTTACGCAGAACACAACGTCTATCCATTATTCCCGTAGACACAACCCTGCACGCAGCTTCCGATGCCAGCAGAACTCGTCCTTTTCCTGATTTCCACAGGGTATCAGACATGTTCGGATTCAACAAGTGCATGTGTCGTGTCGGCATCATCAGGCACCACGGCTGGGATGGAAAACCCACGGCCAACTCTTTCGCCAAGTCTGCAGTAGCCAGCATGGACAGTCATCTACAACAAGATCGACACGACAGCTGGACAGTGGACAGGATATGCATAGTTTTACTTGTCAGACGCGCCTGGAGAGAAGACTTGGTTCGATATTTCAGCTTCAATGTTCCCATGGCTTTTCTGTGGCCATGCCTACCTTGGCCCCCCTGCTCAACCGAGTCTGCATTGCGCCATGGGCATGGAAGCGGCCGCGGTGTCTGCATAGGCACAAGCGATACTCCATAGTTCGTACGTACGGAGTACATGATTAGTTCAAACGCTGGAAGGCTTGGTTTCGTGCAACTCGCCGGCTACACGCGATGACGGACTAACTTACATCCCACCACGACTTACATGTGGCCTCGTCGTAGCCCCAGTACCGGCGAAGACTGCGAATCATGACCGGTATTTCTTTCTGTCCCAAACGCAACGACCACGGAACCTGCATCTTCCTTGCAATAGACGACGCCCGCCCTCACTAGCACACCCGCCTGTGGGGGAGCTCGACGACGCCCGGCTCAACCAAGTTGACCCCCAGTCCCCCAGTCCATCCATTATTTCTAGCCAGGCCACATGACCAGCAGAGATTCTCGGAGCTCCATTCCCCACGACAACGAGACGAAAAGGCATCAAATCAAGCGTTGGTATTTCAAATATCACAGGGGCAAAACGGGGGCCGGAAAGGAGGGCCTTTTTTTTTTTCCTGGTTCTTTATTTTAGCACGTTCCAACCATCCCTCCCCTCCCTGTGTCTTGATCTCGAATTTTCTCAACGTACGCATACATCATACATGTACTCCGTCTCCGTACTCCGTACATTGAGAGACGAGGCCACGAGGGATGGAGAAAACGAACGTTTGACGCACACCCCCCCCCGGGCGATGGTGAGTCTGTACTCCGTATGCGCGTCCAGGCATCTACCCCAAACGCTGAAAAGTCGGTAGTCTTGGCTTCGTGACGACGACACTGCAAGGCGAGTGTATGGCTGTTTGATGCCGGTCGTCATGTTCAGCCAAGGCCATACGTCGTTAACGCAGAGTCATTCTCTCGACTTGACCAGGCCATGCCTATGCCTCAAACCGAGTCAGTCACTTGAGCAGTCAAGCTCGAAAAAACATGGAAGAAACAGCAAATCCATCCATCGCAACACCAGCCTCCTGCAGCCCATGAAGCATCACCCCTTCCCGCCCCAGCCCGATGCCAGCTTCAGGACCTCGGTCAGGTACCACCCCAGTTTCTGTCACCACATCCGCCTTCTCCATCGCGTCCACGTCCAGTCTGCATTACATACCCGCTGGTGTCCCCGAAAAGAACGAATGGGTCGACCGGATTGTCTAACAAGGTCTCGGCTCCACGGCACCATCCGCAGCAAATAGGATTCCTTGACCGCTGATTGGCTGCGCGCCCGCAAACGGAGGGCTCCGGCTTCTCCCGGCCGCCGGTCACGCTTTCGTCATGGAAGGTTTCTGTTTGCTATTTTCCTTTCTTCGCGTCGTTTCGGCTTTGGACAAGATTCCTCACAGGGGAAAGGGAATGGAAATATTGCGAAAGCCTAGGAGCACGATTTGTGCACGAGTAACATTGTTGCAGTGCTATTGCCCAACTGCACGCCCAGGATCACGGACGAGAAAGCTTTGTTAGTACGGGGTACTCTCCGTCGACTAAGCCAGACAGACTTACGGCTTTCCCGTTGGGCATTCATCGAAGGTGGATGCTCATGCACTTCATCAGAGGCAATTGGGATGCCGGCTCCTTCTTTGGGCGCCGGCCCATCCCATCTGGCTGGCTACCCTCTTGCACAGACTTAGTTACATGTCCCGGAGTAGTTACGGAGTGATTGCTGTCCTCTCATATTGTCATTGTCATTGATTGTGCCTTGGCCTCCACGAGAGAGAGCTACACACCCTGCCGTTCCGTGCCGTGCCAATCCTGCCGTTCGGAAGCAACAGCTCGAGACTTTTGCCGACCCTTCCTCCTCGTCTCCCTTGCTCAAGCAACAATCCCCCCCCCCCCCATCCTTTATGCCAGTCATGCTTGTCCACGTCGTGCCCTCGACTCAGGCGTACCTTCCGAATCTGATCCGCAGCCCTTTCCGGCCATTTGACGCCCCATTCTGGCCGCCGTCCCCCACAATCGGGTGTCCACCAGCCACGACTCCACAACCTTGGCCGCCGTTCCGTGTCGGGCTCGGTGTGTGGATCCCTCCAAGCAATCCCTGGGAAAGCCGTCGGGGCCAACTCCGATTCTTTTTCGTCTTTCGTCCAAGTTTATGTGCCCAAGTTTTACGTTGAATCGTCTGCTCCACAAGGGGCAGCCAGCCCCTTTCCTGGGTTTGGGATTTTTATTTCTTTTCCATGAACCCACGTCACGATGCTGGTCTTGTGTGTCATTGCCATTGCACATGTTCCACGGAGTAACTAGAAGGTTGCAGCTGCGCCCTCTGCGCACACGCCCGTTTTTGTCCTGCGGCAAAGAGCCGCATTCCGTATCCTCCCGTCTCCTTATCGCTCGTGATATCGTAGATACGAGCCGTATCTGCGAACAAGTCCGCCCCCCCCCCCCGAATTGTGGTTACACAAACTGGCCACCCGTTCATTGTTACCGAGTACTCCGTACATGGGAGACTGTGTCGTCATTGGCTGGCTACTCTGCTCATTCTATGATAACCTGATAGGCTGTAACTACATAAGTTAACTACAGGTCGGCAGCCACATCCTGCTGGAGGGCAGGTCAAAGATCTTGCAATGAAAGTTATACCTTGTCATCAGGGTATCATGGTACGAAGTAGAACTTTGTGTGTGTGTATCGGGTTTTGTTGCCATCTATTCCTCACATTGTCGTGTTATATATCTACGGGAACCCACTCTCCGCCTCATGTAGAAGTCATCTTGCATTCATATGCCCTCCGTATCCTTGTCACCAACGCCGCTTTTCTGCGTCAAAAGAGACGGCTCTGTCTTCGTGGAAATCATAGCAATTGGCTTCCGTTTTCCCTTTTTGGCACGCACGCAATGCATTCTTTCACCCTTGCCATTTCAATTACCCCAGTGTCTCTTTCTTTCTTGGCCCGGACAGAGGAGCCTTTCACGACTTGACGACTTGATCGATGCAAACCTCTTGGTCGCACCATCGAGGTTAGGTTCGTTTACTCCGAACTGTCAGTAATGAGCTTGGTGATCTTGCCAATGGCAATGGTTTGACCCTGTGGCGTGAAGATACGTTAGTCCTTGTTCGCAGTTTGCTTTCTTTGCTCTCCCTTCCCGCTCCCCCTCCCTCCCTATATATATGACTCGATATGAATGAATGACTTACCTGGTCGCGGAGAGTAAAGCGGCCCATCTGAGGATAGTCCTCAAACTTTTCCACGCAGACAGATCCTGCTCCGCCAATCACTTGCATGCGTGCAATAATGCTGTCGCCCCTCTTGGCGTGTGTTGGAGGGTTTTTGCTCTTCCTGTTGGTGCCTTTCTGCAGCTTGTGTAGCAGCGCAGCAAAGGTGACTTCTTCAATAGCAGAGTGGACGTGAAGAACGCAGTTGAATCCAGATGTCAAGATGCTCTTCAAGTCCAGGATACGAATCTGGGCCTCAAACTCGGCCACGCAGTGCACAAGTCTCTTGGGCGAGCAGAGTACGAATCCAGGCAGGATATCTTCTTCTTCCACACCCTTGAGACGCATTCTTACTTGATCGCCACACTGCAGAATGGAAACTTCTTCTTCCTGCTCCCCATACTGCGCCGACACTTCCACATTCTGCTTGCGAGGCATCATGACAAGACTCATGCCCTTCTTGACAACACCAGCTTCAATTTTACCATCGACCATGGTACCCATATCTCGGTATTTGGCGTTGATTGGCATCATGAATGGTGCGTTGATCTTTCGCTCAAGAGCATTCATGCCGTCAAGATACTCTAGCAGCGATGGACCTTCCCACCAGGGTGCGATGCCCTTGGGTAGCCGATCCTTGATGTTCAGTGAAGACTGTGCGGCGACAGGCATGAAGAAGACGTCTGTCTTCAGGTTGTAACCCGTACCCTTGAGAAACTGAGAGAGCTTGGTTGTGCACTCCGTGTAACGCTCCTGAGACCATTCAACTGTAGTATCATCCATCTTGTTGATGACTACAATCAACTTGTTCACACCCTGTGTCTTGGCAAGCATAGCATGCTCGCGGGTTTGTCCTCCACGTTCGAAGCCAGTCTCGTATTCGCCCTTACGAGCTGAAATAACGAGAATGCCAACATCAGCCTGCGAGGCACCTCCAATCATGTTGGGCACATATGTTTTGTGGCCAGGAGCATCCAGGATACTGTATCTGCGCTTTTCTGTCTCGAAAAAGCCGCGACCAACCTCGACAGTCTTGCCCTTGGTACGTTCTTCCTTGGTCAGGTCCATGACCCACGATAGATACCAGGACTCTCGGCCAAGATCCTTGGCCTCTCGCTTGTATTTGTCCATAGTTCTCTCATCCACCATGCCAGTCGTCCACAGAATAGAACCACCCAAAGTAGATTTGCCAGCGTCGACGTGACCAATGAAGATAATGTTGACGTGCTCCTTTCCGTAGACTTCCTTGAGGGTTTCATCGTCTACATCAGCTGCCTGTTGCTTGGTAACGGCGTCGATTTCACGCTGAGACTTCTTTTCGCCAGGACCAGATGGGCTTGACCGCCCCGACGAAGGGGTTGGAGAGGTCCTGCCGGAGGACTTGCCGGAGGAGGCGGACTTTCCAGCCTTCTCGCCAGTCTTCTCAATAGCCTTGGCAGCAGTGGCCTTTTGACCAGCCTCCGGCTTGTTTGAGGGCTCGGACTTGGCCCCCTCTTTGTCCTTGTTGGGTGCGGATGTTCCTCCAATCGTGAGGACCTTAGCCTTGGGCTTGGCGGCTGAAGCATCACCACCGATGCTAAGGACCTTGGGACCGCCCTCTTTGGTTAAAACCTTGGGAGCAGCCGGTGCAGCTGCAGGAGCAGTAGAGGCAGGAGCCTGTGCGGGTTGCTGCTGTGTCTGGCCTTGTTGCTGACCATACTGAGGGTACCCTCCACCTCCAGCTGAACATGAGAATTAGCTTTGCACGCTTGAACGAGCCGGATAGCAGGAGATGCGTACCATATCCCTGTTTATAGCCCTGACTGAAGTTACCCCCGTATCCTCCCTGATTGTACTGATTGAAGCCTGGCTGCTGCTGCTGCTGCTGCTGCTGCTGACCGTACTGGGGATAGTAGCCTTGCTGGTAGTATTGCTGCTGCTGCTGATACTGATTGGCGAAACCACCGGCATATGACTGACCTGGCTGGAACGACTGGGCCCCTGGCTGGAAGGAAGCGACAGCGGGACGAAATCCTCCTTGGTTCTGTCCAGCGTTTACATTGAGCTGTTGCTGAGCTCTCCGCGAGAGATTATCGTCCTGCGCGGACGGGTCATCTTCCCAGGAATTTAGATTCGACATGATGATACGGTGACGGCGGAAAATTGCTTAAAAAAGCCCCCTCGACAGGTGGACGGAGAGATAAAGCTGGCGCAGACACCCCTAGATATTGCGCCTCGTTGGTTGCGGGAGTGGGTGCCGGTGCCTGATGAGTCTCAAGTCGAGCGCTTGAGTCTTGGGGGTGAATCAACAGCCGGGAACAGACTTTGGCCCTTCGAGATACCGTGAGGCGGGGATTTGGGCGGCAAAACGATCCGTTGGAGATGATCGGGCTGGATGGATATCGTCTCGCCTGATTGCTTCTGGTGGAGGTTGAGAAAATTCAAGCCCCACCAAGATGACGCAGGAAGAGGTTGGCGGATTGACTTTCCTAGTGGGACTGACATACAGTGCATACGGTGCGACACACACACGGTTTTCCCTCTTTTTCTCTTTTTGTCCGATCTGGACTCTTGCACTCTGATTCATCTATATCTATTAGTTAGTAGGTAACTAGTGAGAGGCTTCAACGACGGGGTCATGTTGGGCTTTGATAGTTCACACAGAGTTTCATGTAATCCTCAATGAGTTAGTTATCTTTCTTCTAGCCCATCTGTCAAAACGAATGTAGCAAATGCCCTGTAACTACTTCTCTCGCTCCTAGTTCTCCCATAAAACCCCAGCCAGATAGCAATAGGTTTCGTAGATACCAAATTCCTCAGCGTGCGTGAGCGTTTGTCATTTTCTATCCTTCCCTTTAGACATTCTCTCCTTTCCTTTGGATCTATCACGTCCGCTATCAGGCCAGTCTTCCTCATTCCTCCTCCGCTACGAATCACGACCTCGCCCATGTACATGCTCACAGCTCGATAGAATCTTCAATGCTCGTACCGCGTTTATCACCCACAGATTGATCGGTTCGTGACTTCTTCCTAGTGCCATCTTCATTTTCTGTGTTGTCGTCACTATTCTCGTAAGAGCGTTTACTCGTCCTACTTCCACAACTCTCCGGAGGTGGCGAATCGGTGCCGTCTGCATCGTCACGGCCTCGCATCAACGAGGTTATTCCACTGATTTCAGTTCTGGCACCGCCGCTGGCACTTCTTCGTACGATTTCGTCGTATCGAGTCGGGCTACACCATAGACCGCTCGCAGAGCTGAGATTGCTCCCAAGCAAACTTTCACTTCGAGCAGGGTTGACATGGGCGTCAATCAACCGCATGGCTTCTTCAGGTGATGGTCTATCACTGTTTGTATCTGCGGCCTCGCCGGTTAAATCGATAGTGTCGTCGCTGCCACCGACGAAAAGCGAACCTTCCCAAATACCCGCGTACTGGTTTGCATCTGAAGGATCGGGGGCTTGAGTCAGCGTCACATCAGCGTCTTCTGAGATTGCCTTTGCCTCGGGGCTTTCCCCATCTCGTATAGTTTGGCTACTCTCTTGTGTCATAACTTCGTCAAGGCTTGCGTCTGCGTCAGCGGTTCTAGTTTCATCGAAAAGATCTTCGTGCTCATCGAGCGTCAGATCTATTATGTTTGGAAGACTGCACTCCTCTGTGTCTCCCCCCACAGCCAATTCGTTGTCATTCACCGCACCCGAATCTCCAGCAAATATAGTTGACACTGGATCTCTGCCATCTGCGTCAGATTCAGAATCCGTCTCTGAACCATCATCATCGGAGTCATCATCTGCTTGATCCGAACTGCTTGAGCTTCCGGTATCACTCCCACTTATGTCACCATCATCCTCACCATCATCTTCACTATCTCTGTCATCATCAGTTTCCGTCAGCTCGCTCTGGAGCTCGGGCAACCTTTTCGCCATTGCCAACCAGATAGCTGGACTGACACTCAGCCCTGGGATAAGAGGGCTAAGGTTTTGCAACATCGACTTCTCTTGGTCCTCCTGTCTTTTTGGCATGCCTACCGTTCTACTCACGTCTGACTGAAAGGTTGTATCACGCACCTTGCATTTTTCTTGTCTCTTCATCCACTTTGTATGGTCCCAGAATGTAATTCGGTCGACGCCACGCAAACAGTAGACGTAGTCGAGCCCTTGTAGAGTTCTCAGGGATCGGTACATACGGTAGTCTGGCTGATTTCGCGTTCTTCGTTTCATGTAACTGATAACACCCCTTGTCTCATACGGCCGGCGCGTGTAATCTTCAGAAGACTCTGGAAGATGTACATCAAAGGTCGCAAGTCGGATAGTTTCGGACAGCCACATGAGTGGCTGGGTTCGTCGAGAGACGTATCTGCCCCGGGTGCTTTTCTCAAATGTAAGATGTTGCGATCCCATCCAGAGGAGCTCTATGTGCTGAATTCGTTGTACTCTTCCTTTGATACCCTTTGCAAAGCGACCCTATTCGCCAAGCGAAGAGAATGCGAAAGTGTTCTCTCCGTAGAACAGATGTGCGCCCCAGAATAACCAGTTTTTGCATACCAACAATGGTGCTAGTAACTCTTTGGGTAGCATGGCAAAAGTAAGACTCACAGGTGAGTCCCCAACGTGGAAGCGATGGAGTAGCTTGGGGTTCTCTGGGTCATTGCCCAAGACACCAGTGGTCAGAGATGGTTCATTGAATGGATCAAGCCTAGATAATACATGAACCTTCTGTCCGTAGAAACATAGTGATATTTGAAGGATACGAAATTGGATCTCAGGCGGCAGCTGTTCGAAATTGAAGGTTTCAGTAATTGCTATAGATACAATAGGGACATCTAGGCGTGGATTCGGTTGCCTGAAGACTAAGCCTGGCAGGGCTCTTCGCGGGTGTGATGGTATATTTGATTCGACGCAACTAAGCTGGTATATCTGTTCATATCTTCGAAGCATAAGTGGAAGACGAGTCGTTTCGCCTTGAAGAAACAATCGACAATATAAAGGCCACGTCTATTTTCTCACACGGTTAAGCTTCGAAAAGAGTCGTCAGATCTGATACTTACAATTTCCGTTCGTCTCAGCGGCCTGGGTCCGCCCAATTCGATCCTCCTCTGGGCGGCAGCAAGCTCAGACTGCTGCATCCGTATTTGTCTTTTCAACTGACGCATCTGGACACACAACTCCGTGATCAGATGTCGCGATACCGCAAGGCGGACTTTTCGAAATTGTGACTTCTCATGGGTCATATTCCATTTCAACTGGCAAGTTGCTCTACACCCTTCCTCCCAGTTGCCGTTTGTTTCATCATCGGAATCAACGTTGGGATTTCCATCGTCACACGCAAAAAAGCTCGATGCTTCAAGATCAACCTCTTTCTAGAATTCTTCAGCTTAGCATTTCTGTATCAGCCCCTCGAGATAGATGAGACAGAAGAACACTCACATCATCCAAATTGATTTCAGGACTTGCGCCAACAGCATCACCAAGTGGCATGCTGATTCGAGATGCGGTGTTCTCATCGTGTTCATCAATGCCTGTAATCAGATCGACAACCTGCGTGTGATCAGATTCGTCGCCCTCGGGGTCAGGAGACGACATGTTGATGGGGAAAATGAGACTCTAAAGCATAAAACAGATGGAAGGGTCGGAGGTTAACATGCCTTGTTTAATCCCTATTTATAAATTGCACTCTAGAAATTGTGTGGCTCAAGTTAAAGGCAGAGGGAGATAAATTGTGAACTCGATTTAAATAACTGCTGATTGCCTGAGGCATACATGTGCAGCTATCAAGAAATAGAGAATAATAAGAAGCACGTCAAGGTACTCGTAATCCCATTCCAGGTGTCAATCTATGCTCTTTGGTATCCGCAATTCGAGGCTTCAATTCAGTTCTTTGCATAAGAGAAGTCAACTACTTCGAAGTTGATTCTGTGTGAGACATGCTTCCACTAGAATCTCTTATTTATCATCGTGGCCTTTCAATCGGCACATCCCATGAAACCAGCCAAAACTTAAAATACTTACAATGTCCAAACTCGACGTCAATCATGAACTTCCCTGGTTCTAACCTTACTTCAACAATAAAAGACATATACTCACTTACCGTGTCAGCGCGATCTACGAGAGAAATAAATCGACGCGCTTTTTTAATAGGACACACAACCCTCCAGGTTGAATTCAGTCGATGTGGTCGGACCATTCATATCGCCTTACCCTCCAACAGCTCTCTTCATTCTAGACAGGTAATTCTTCTCAAATGGTAAAGGAAACTCTGTCCATGAGCTCTTTTGCTATCTAGGCAGGGGTTCCAGGTGCGTTGCCACCAATCTACGAATATTGTTGAGTTGAAAGCATTGATAGCTGTTTGCCGGCCCAATGGTGGAAGTCACATGATTGCATGTGTTGCAGAGACCTCTCCTGACGGATGGAATTAAGAAGAGGCGCGCGTAGGACATAGTTTTGTTTCAATCTAGGCGCCGTACTTTCGCATCTTCTGTGTAAGAAGCGGCAACGTGGAGTCTGTAGGTCGAGGTGAGGCTGTCGCAAGCGGCACCAAGTGTGACAGCTCGTAGTTCAGGACTGTAACAAAACCGAACTGTTCTCTAGGATCGTTGTCGTAGCCAGTTGGTCATAGTGTGGCTGTTGGGCTGTCATTCACTTCTTCTAGTTTCGTCTACCGAAACCACCAATTGACCGAGCCATTAAGTCGTCCATCATACTCTACACTCTTGACGGAATGCCACCAGCCTTCCGGAATGAAAAGGGCGTCACCAGCGGCGAGCTCAACTTCGTGCAGTTCCTCCAAAGAGGTTTCCTTCTTCCAGACTGCGTCGTGCAGCGTCATTCTTTCCTTGCCGTGCATCATATCAGTTGTCCTTATACGACTATTTCCTTGCTGTCGCAATTGGCGCTGAACTTGACAGAACAATTTATCGCCAAGGTTGGGTGGCAAGAGCCGTACAACTTTCCGGCTGTACAATTGGCAAAACAGGTTCGGGTTTGGATCTCTATGTAATGGCGTGTAGGTCGGTTCTGTACCCAGCCAGATAGATGAACCATATATGTCGCCTTTTCCAGCACGAAGCGCGATGTCTGGGGGAGGTAAATCGTCTTGCAGGGACCGGGGCAAGTCAGGCAAAGCGGACTGAGCAATATACAAGTGCAATGGGTGTGTGGTGTTTGGGTCCCGAGCAGAGTTAAACTCCAGAGCTTTGACAAGAAGTTTCAAAGGAGCATAGAGTTGGAAGAAGGTCTGATCCACCACTTTGGTGACTGCCGACTGCAGAATTCCTGCCATCATTTGATCCGTCATCTCTGAGCTGGTCATGAGCGAGTTCTGGAATTGTGAGACTGCATCTTGTTTCCCGGGGACTGTGATCAGTTCGTAGGGGAAAGGCCACTCTTGAAACTCTTGCACCAGAGATGAAGCGAGCGGCGGGGCTCGGATAGCGTCGGGTGGTGAAGCTAATCTGTTGAACCATTTACTGAAGGCTGGGAGACAGGAGGCAGGTGAACCAGCATCTTTTGTAAATAAACACGGCCGTTGTGGTATCAAGGCCTTCTTCTGGAAGGCTTCAATGTCTAGACATCCTCGGGGTGACGGAGAGGCAGTCTCGACGGACCAAAGAAGAGGCTGTAAACGGGAGGGGGAGCCATGAAGGTGCCGTCGTCTTATCGTGGTGAGCAAGGTGCGACGACTCATGGCGCATGGGTGAGACCAGCCATAGAGAAGATGTTGACGGTGCTGAGATGTTATCAACCCAAGCCGACTAATAAACTTGCAATGCGGCGCTCGGGAATCGGCAAAACCTGTGACCGGCCAGGCGTCTCCCCACTTCGTTCCAGCCCTGGGCGGTCAGGCAGGCAGGCAGGAGGAGGGAAGGCAGGGCCCCACTTGCGCAACCCCGTCAACTTGGTGACCTTACTAACTTAGAGGGCGCGCACGCACTAGCTTTGTATTGCCAAATCACAGCCTGGCTGCTCCAGACGTTTCGCGCGCGCAGACCGAGCAACGGCATCGAGCAGCCTCGCGGGCACCGTCTGGCCAAAACTTCAAGCGCCAGGCTAACCCAACTCGCAACCGCAGTCGCTCAACCTCCTCTCACTGACGCCTTGTCCGCGCATCTGCGGCACGCGTGCCGTTTGGTCACCCCCGATTCAATCCTTTTTCGATTCCTTGTGCGCAGCCCACTTCCTGCTGCTGAAGTACTTTTATCACATCACCTATCCCGTCTCGTCGACTCGTCGACCCGTCGACAACTGGCCTCGCCGCCATCCTCATTCCCGTCATGTCTACAGACTCGGGCACGCCAGAGTCGTGGATTTCGAGCTTCTGTGCCCTTCTCGGCCACGAGTATTTTGCCGAGGTGTCAGAGGAGTTCATCGAAGATGATTTCAACCTGACTGGTCTGCAGACCCAGGTTGCCATGTACAAAGAAGCATTGGAGGCATGTTGCACTTTTCCCCCCTCTCTTTCTTTTCTTTTCCACTTCCATTCTTCTACTCTTTGAGCAGCGTTTTCTCTCAACTAACCGCCTCTTCTTTTGCAGATGATCCTAGACGTTGAGCCTGAAGACGACGAAGACGAAGACGAGGAGGAAGATGAAGAGGATGATAATGAATCAGGCCTTGGAGATGGCCAAGAACGAGTCGGTGGCCGACCAGGCGAGCGAAGACATCATAGTAGAATGGCCAGCGATTTGTCTGTTATTGAGTCCTCGGCAGAAATGCTGTACGGTCTCATCCACCAACGGTTTATATGCTCGCGTGCCGGCATCCAGCAGATGAGTGAAAAGTATGAACTCGGCCACTTTGGGTGCTGTCCACGGACCAACTGCGAGCAGGCCAGGACGCTACCAGTTGGACTCTCCGACATACCAGGCGAGGATACCGTCAAGCTGTTCTGCCCAGCTTGTCTCGACGTCTATGTCCCACCAAACAGCAGGTTCCAAACTGTCGACGGAGCATTCTTTGGCCGCACATTCGGTGCCCTTTTCCTCCTCACCTTTCCCGAGTATGACCTGACGAAAAGAGGCGTCGACGTTCTCTCTACAGCAACGTCGCGGGTAACTGCCGACGAGGACCTTGTCAACGGCATGTACGCAAAGAACATTGCTCCTAATTTAGGGCACAGTCATATATATCATCCCAAGATATACGGCTTCCGACTGTCAGAACGAGCCCGATCAGGTCCGCGCATGCAATGGCTACGAGATCGCCCAGCCGATGTCAACGACCTCGACGAGTCGCGCATCTATGCCGAACAGTGCGCCGAATCAGAGGACGACGACGAGTCCATGAACATTAATGGGCGGACAACGGTTCGTCGACGACCACCTGGAAACGCCCGTCTCCGTCAGCGACACAACCAAAACGGTAGCCCCATGGCTCTATCAACCAACGGTGCCGAATCTGAATTGTAGAGAAACAATTAGCGTGTCTTCATCCGCTCCACCAGAAGTACGGTGGCGCTGGCATCACTTTGATATCTAGGAGGCCAGCTCTCAAAGCAAACATTGATTGGTGACCCGGACTGGCCTCTGATCAGCCAGCTCCGGCAGGGAAAGGATGGTCCAAACCGCATCCGCGCGCAAAACCAAGTTGTCATGACCTCATTCTCCTCTTGCAGCAAGGATCTTGGATCCCCATCATCATGTCATATGCATAGACGGCGTTGGAGGTGTCGGTCAGTGGCTAGGATTTTGCTGGTGAAGCCCAGGGAACAAAAGAGGAATAAACAAAAAGAGAGGGGATGAGAGGATGTGTGTGCGCGACTTATACTCCGCTCGACAGTAAAAAATTGAGTCTTGAAGCAGGTCAGGGGTGCATTTCACGGTTAGAGGGCGGGGGCAGAACGTGCGAGGCTCCTATTGAATGAATAACTGCACACCTGGTATGATTTATTAGGACGGGAATGGCGTGACGACGTGCGATAGAGCCATAGGATTCAAGAGAGATGTCTTCTCCGTTTCATATACGATGACTTGTTGTTCACCTACACGTTTTTTTACCTGCACACACAGCTGTCTCCGCAAATGTACCCAATCTGTAGTCAAACGTGCTTACATACTGGCTCTCACAATCTATAACCAAACAATAGCTGATCCTATCGCAACGGCGATCCCTTGCCCGGTGTCCAACTTGCGCCCCCACCAAATCCAGACCCAGGCGCCATACCGATGATCTTTCTCACGGGCGTAGATGGGCCGGGCGTCGAGCTGTCCACCGGCAACGGCGGAGTGTCCATCCTCTGGACACCCAGGTCATCTTTCCGCGGCGGCTTGAAGTTGACGTCTCTCCCCGCGCGATAGATGTCCTGCAGCATGGTTTCCAGGATCCCCGCATCTTCAAACTCCAGGTACTTCTTGTACAGCTTGAGTGCCGTTCGGGAGTCCTCAATGGAGTCGTGCGTTTCCATCTGAATGTCCTCCTTTAGGAGGTACCATGCCAGAAAAGCCAACGAGAGCTTTCGAAGTCTGGACTTCAGGAAGAAGAGGTCGATGGTGTCGATGATTTGAGACTTGGGCACGTGGATGTTTATGACGCGGAAGTCTTGTTTCAGGCCGTGGCCGAGGAACTTGCACCCTAGGTTGAGGAGGATCCAGAGTTTCTTGTAGGCCATCTTTAGGGGGAGCAGGCTGTGCTTGGAAATCCGCGGGTCGAGATCTTCCTGCGTTATGCCAGAGTATGAGGTTAGATAATCCACAATGGGCTCCTGTATGGAAATGTAGTCATCGATGAAGGGCAGTCCCTCATTCTCGCCCTGTCCACGGACGACAGATGTTCTCGCCAAAGCATAGACAATCGGACGTATGGTCTCGCGTTCACCGTCTGAGTTCATCTCGATCTCGGGCTGTCGAATGGCCACAAATTCCGTGTCGAGAGCGATTATAGTATCCGGCCCTGGGCGCTCTGTTTTCGGATCCAGGATGTGATACGTTTTGCTTTCTGAGTTGGAGCTGGAGGTCAAGTTAGCTTAAGATGTCGGTGGATACACGGTATGTAGAAATACGTACTTCAAATCGTGATACAAAATCGAGCTATCCAGCTGATCTTTCCAAGTAGAATCGACCTTGTTGTTTGCTTCCTTGATTTGAAACGATACTACACTAGGGACTTTCCACGATGTATTGAATGCAAGGGCTTCATCGGTGCTTACAGACCGTACCAGGAAGTCGTTAAACAAATGCCATTGGCTCTGTGCAGGCTCTTCTGGTTCTGCGTGCGCAACTATCCGTTTGTTAGCATTGCATATCTGAGACGTCCAGTCAAAAGCACTCACCATTAACCATAGATACAAGGTGCGACTTTTGCGTTTGGCCAGCCTCAATATTTATGGCCATTCCTATTAATGAGTATACTGTGATATTGTGTATTCCTCGCTGCAAGTGAAGCTTCAAGTCTTCCCCTTCATAACAGAAGAATTGGCCCTGCTCAACAATGATTCCAATTTCCTCAGGAAGCCATCCAGGTGTAGACCACAGCATGCGATGGTCGTGACTTGTAATTGCAGTGTTCAACATCAACACAGCCGGAATGTTGTGGATCGTCTTTCTTGTAGCTATAGTTTGATAACGCTGACATCGGCTACACCATCCCTTGGAGGTAGTCTCTCTCTCAACGCTACTCTTAAGAACTTGAGAGAAGGTTACTCTGGGCATTTTGGCGTTTCGTCCCGGGGGTTTCTTAACGTGTGTTAGCAGAGTTTAATCTGGGATGTTGGGTCGTACTAACAAATGCAGTATACAGCAGATCATTGACAAACGTGGAGCCTGGTCTTGTATACTCGCTCTTACAATTCATACACCTGATAGAGCTTGTGGCCGAAGTTGCAAGAATCTGCGGCTTGTCAACGTACATTCAATAAGTGCCCTCCCCTTTGCTTACCTGTTCCATAGCAGATGATGTTGGTGACATGCTCTTATAATCAGAAACAATCTTATCCAAGAGAAATCTAGTCAGGCCTTGTAGCATGACGTTTAACGATGAGCCGTGAGGATCCTCCTCCAACAGGCCAAGTGGCCCAGCTGATGACAGTTAGCATATGTCACAATTAGCTGAGTTGCGTCGTGCAGTCTACCTTGTGGATGGCTACTCAATGTTCTTAACATATTTGTTGCTTGACAGATTGAGCCATCCGCCTTTTGCAGCATATCAAAAAGGAAGCCCAGCTCGCACAACAAGCAGATTTCGCTCACACAAGCCGTAGCCGCATGTTGAAGGGCTAAATTTCGGATGAGTGGAGTAAAATGCATAATCTGAAGAAGTGAGTTGGCGTATGAATTTGAGATATGGGTTTCCAAGCCAGAGTATCGAGTCCTATTGTAGAATCTGCGTCTGGTGAGCAAAGCGGTTGGGACAGAGGTAGGAAAGACATTGATCAGCTCACCCGAAGTCAAAATCATCCACTCCAAATTTGCTGTACTTGATTTCAACGTTCCGGTACATGACCGGCACGTCTGATTTCTTGCTTTCGATCTCGTTATCAGTCACTGGGCTGGAAACACCGTCACTTTTATCGTCCGTCCTGAAATCGGATTTTGCAGACTCTCTAGCTTTCTCGCTCAAAAACTTGGGGGCCTTGAGTCCAGAGTTCGCCGACTTGTGGCTGTGCCTGGTATCCTCAGCCTGGTTCCTCCGGAAGCCTCGTGTGTTCCGACCATATATGCCAAATTCGGTCGGCTTGAGGCTTGCGAGAAACTGAGGATCGAATCGTATCGGAGGGGCGCCAATATCTGAGAGAAGATCTGGCCAGGCAGATGCCAACACTTCCCGATAGTAGGGTAATCCAACAGAATTCAACGGTCTTGAGTCAAGGAATGTTAGTGCACACTGTGAGAACTTGCGGGAGATATTCATACGTTTCAGTAGTCCAATTTATTCGAGTAGCATGATCCTCCGGGCTAGCAAAGTCTATTGGCGTCGGCAAATCGACAAAGTGAAGCTTTGAGGGAGATCCCCAGAGGTGGATTTGGCACTCCGCGTCGGTCAAGACCATTGCTTCTCCAGAAGGCGCGATCTCGAACATACTAAGGTAGGTCAGAACGTTTGCCTGTCGCACGTTACTTGTGTTAGGATTCATCAGGTCGACTACATGTATCTGGCCAGATTGCGAGACCACAATACTGGTAGTCAACATTCGAGGATGCATGCGAACGTAGGCCGCTCCAGCAGGAAAAGGTATTGGCGGCATCGATGACATTTTTTTGATATCAAACACGTTCAAAAATGGATCGAGCATATATATCTGACCTTGTCGAAGTGAATATCCACATGTGACAATAAAGTCGTGCTGGGCATCCATGTCGTTAATCAGCGCAGAGTGAGCATTCCATGACTTAACAACCGCAAAAGTCACTGGATCAAGTAGGTTCACGGTTCCATTCTTTGTTGCTGCACAAATATACCTTCCCCGTTTCATTATCGAGTATTGGTGTTCGGTTTCAATCTATCATCCTTGTCAGTTGCGCAAGGCAGCGCGAGATTGAGTAAAGCCAACGGACCTGCTTCACGACCTCGCCCTTATTAAGGTCAATGACCAGCATTGTGTCTTGCAACCCAGCAACAACGATCTCCGCTGTCCCTTTGGAAGTGAAGCTCATGCACCGTAGTTCCATCATGTCGTCATGTCTTCCATCTTCATTAGCTCTCTACCTCTCGGCATGCAGGGAAGCCGGTGTGGAATGATCGAACCTGATGTGCCATAAGGGCAGCCCTCTCCTCTGTGCCATGTGGACATCTTTTGAACCCAAGACTATCACGCCCTTTTCGTTGACTAGTATTTGCCTTACTGCCCCATCAGTCGAAAGATGGGCTTTCAAGGAGGTATATCGTTGTAATTCGGAGCCGACAAATGAGGTTACTCGACCCTGCGTCACGAGTCAGAGTTCTATAAGTTCACTCGAAATATGCCATGTAGATCATACATAATCGTTTCCGGTCCAAAGCAGTTCCTGGAGGGTGTCAAACGTCATCGTGGTTACAGGCGTCGGCATCGCATGGACGCCCGGAGGCGGGAACGGAATGCGGGCGACCTGGAAACAGTAGCCTCTATGTTAGCAGTCCATAGTAGATGTGTGATCATAGGTACGAATGAATTCCCCGGCCCATTGGCGTAAACCACAAAGAGAACACATTCGCTTATGCGCCGATAGAGCAGATCGACTCGATAGCGTGTAGTGACTGACCTCATCCCAATCGCCGTCCATAGTTGCTGGCTTGTCATTCTCTGGAGAGGAAGAAAGTGTCGATGAGCAATGCCTGAGCACCGAGTGGGCCACTGAGGCTCCGCGACGGTTCCAAACGCAATGCGCCAAGCAGGATGCTCGTCGTAGTTGAAAATATTGATGAATGATGAAACTCAAGCAGCGACCCGTCTGCTTGACGCTAGAGCTTGTCAAGTTGCTTGCTGGCGGGGCACTGAAAGAGCCCAGTAGCTGCCTACCCTATAATTTTCGTCAATTGCGAGACCTCTGTAGCTGCCACCTTTAGGCACCACAGTCGTCGGAAAAATAATAGATTCCGGCAATGATCAATGATTAATCCTTGTAGATTTTTAGTTCAATATTACAAGGTAGCGAAGCAATGCGAATAGTAGTGGTTTTTTTTGTTTTTTTTCCTTGCAGTTCCTCTCCATCACTTCGAGGCTGAATGCTCACAAGGGTTAACGGAAAACATGGTATTCAGATTCAAGGTGAAGAGTACCGATCCCATCAGCATACAATCTACAAGCATAAAGTTCCAGTCAATAAGTAACTGACGTCCGTCATGATATCTGATGGATGATGAATTTGACCGGATGAGCATCCCTTTCAATGAAAGCAATATCGACAATATTTTCTCCTGCTGGCTCTAACTCAACAGCCCACTTCGTGCTTGTCAAGCACCCAACCTCGTTCCAGAGACGCTGAAAGCTGTCTCTATCATGGAGATAGGGCGATAAACTATCCAAAGAAGATGGACCCGGTCGCGTGGTCCCGATGTGTCGGCCAAAAATGAGGTTATTTTTGGTGCCACCTTTGAGGAAACCAACCAGTCTTCTTCCAATATAAAGCTGTTGGTTCCAATTGAACAAGTGGAAAAAACTGCCGGCGTATATTATGGTGACCTTGTGCAACAAGTAATCTAGCCGGTTGTCATCCGGATCAAGCATGTCACCGACAACGAAGGTCGCGCCAAAGTCGCTCTCGTCCCGGAATAAATTGTAGCCGATCCCAATAAACTTGGCTTGGACGTCAGTTCCAAATAGCTGATCATGATGGACGCCATCATGGCGAAGTTGGCGCAGAACCTGCCCCATGCAACAACCCAGGTCCAAAAAGACGTCATTTGATCTGGGCACATTGAGTCTGAACAGGACTTGTTGATAACAGGGATCGTCGTGCTCGATCAAGCGCAGAAACTTCCACCGACCGATGCAAGGAAACCTTGATATCCTCCATGCATCCTCGCGCTTATAATGCGTTGTCACTGGTCAGCCAGCCATACTTTGTATGAGTTTCTTTTTCTGCCGAGAGCACTCACAACTCGTAAAATATGACTATCCAGGTCACTGGCAGAAATCTTGCTGTACTCAAGGAGCAGTTTGCGGATGGGACCAACATCGTCTGGTAGATCTGGAACATACGCCCAATTCTGCGCTGCGATTATATCCATCATATGAGAAAGTGGTGAGTAGGGAGGCGATAGACAAGGAGTTATCCTCTGTTCGCTGTGAAGGTTTCATCAGGAAAGTCAACCAAGTGTCGACATTAATATGATACTATGGCATATACAACCTCTTAGTATCCACGGGTAGGATGCTGCAGGTTGAATACTATAGCATTCATGGCAGCACTTGTGGACGCCGTATCAACACCACCGAGTACCCCTACCTTGCGGCAAGGAGCCAGGCAGTCTGCCGGGACAAAGAGTGAGCTCTGAACAGAATGGACTCTTGATGCAGTGAGAAGTCAGGCGCCGTCTTCAAAATGAAACGAGGATGGTTTTTCAAATGGGGGACTGGTAAAGAGTGAATACGGCCAAAGGCAAGCTGAAACTGGGCCTGGACCAATAGGCTTTGATCGAGGCGTCCAGTCGGTTCGGACCATGTCGTAAAAATGGGTGTATGTACGGAGTAGTAGTAGTTATGCAGACCGTGCCAGGTGCGATATTCCTTCGTTACATAGCAACATTGCGGATAATTCTGATGTTGGTATGAACAAGGGGTTGTCAGTTATTGCTCAAGAACCTGGATACTCCGTACCTACCTAGGTACCTCAGTACTACCTTAGTACCTACCTAGGTACCTACCTACGGGGTAGGTTCCTTCCTCCCAGGTGGCGCGCGTAGATACCTAGGTACCTTCGCGCGCCCCCCTTGTTTTGGTGACAACAAAAGTATGACAAGACAGGTCAAAAATTGTCACCTACCTGTGATAAGTCTGACTACCAGCTGGTGACAAAATCTTACTTGTCTTGTAGGTACCTACCTCCTAAGTAGGAAGGTACGGAGTAACTTACATGGACAACATGCACCAATGACACCACTGCCTGCTTGAGAAAAGCCCCCCCCAAAGCATATCTGCTAGTAGTCCTACAGCTATTAACTACCTTAGGTACTCGAGTTGAGCTGTTTCTGGTGGTTGCCCTCATGCCCATTGGCTTTTGAGATGGCAGCCTACTAACTACTATAGGTACTTATTAGGCTTGCTGCTAGCAAATGACGATTTCTGAGACTGGGCGCATGGTGGATATCTACCTAACCTACCTAAGGTAGGTAGGTAGATACTTGTCTGCTAAGTACCTACCTACCTTAGGCTAGGTACCTAGGTACCTAGTATCTACCTGGTAGCTGGTAGTTTCAGCGGCAACCATCGTGCCCATCAAATGCCCAGCTCAGCCGATGATTAGCCGACTCAGCCGAAAATTCTTCCATCTCCGTGCTCAGATCCCAAGGGTCAAAACCATACACAACCACGGCGCCGAGTTCTTCCTCTTCCGTTGCGCGACGGGCCCATCGCATTTATCATCCTCCGATCCTGAAAGCTATTGGAGCTGTAAGTTAATGCATCTGACCTTTGCCTGTTGATAACAGTACATCATCACTTGCACACCGACCTGGCCGCATGTTGCGTGTCGTCTCACTGTTGTGCTACATCTCGAACCTTGTTGTCTTGAGGTGGAATCATTTTGTTCTCGCGACCATGTTGACTAACAATGGCTTCAGTGTACTTAGACGCGCCCGCTCCCCGATTACCTGGCGCATCTACCCATGCGTTGGGTGATTCATGTCCCAGGCCTTCCGATTCTAGGATCAGCGATTTCAAGTCGCTCAAAGCATTGGACCGATTGTATCGGGCTGGTCATTAAAAACCAATATAGTTTTGCTGCATTTACTTCAACCTTAGGCGCGAATCCGACTTTTTGGTCGTTATAATATATATCACACGCGTCGCATTGCTCTCATTGATATGAGGCCAGGCAGAGAAGGTGAGGCCGGAGAAGCGGCTGAATTGACGTACCCGTCGCCTGGAGCAGAAGGGATCGATTCCGGTCCATTCTATCACAACGCCCGTGACGCTGCGCCGGAACACCATGATCAAGCTGAGCAGCAAGTCGCCGATGAGGTACATGGCCAGGAGCATGAACACGCACACATACCAGGTCAAGATGATACTGCAACTCAGCATCATGCCTCTAGGCCGGCAAATCTCGAAGAGCTGCAGTTAGCCGCGCAACTGGGCCAAGGTCTGACCAGCACCTCCATCATGCCAGCTACAGATCCAAACATGAATGCTGAAGACCCCAACATGCGCAACATCATGCCAAACGCAGATTCCGAACAACATCACACACAGTCTTATAGCCAGGAGGCTCCCCCCACTGACCCAATGGTCCAGCATCAGATGCCAGTTCCTGTTGGACCTGTTCTCCCGCCTCAGTACGCCATGGGGGATGGCATTCCTCCGCGCAAGAGATCCAAGGTGTCGCGCGCATGTGATGAATGCAGGAGGAAGAAGATAAAATGTGATGCACAGTCTGATTCTGGCGAAACGCCTTGCTCCAGCTGCGCGCGCTCATCCATCAGATGCTTGTTCAGTAGGGTGCCTCAGAAGCGTGGCCCTAGTAAGGGGTATGAGACCAAACCAACCTGGACGTTTATGCGATTTGTCGATTAACTTGTTTACCAGGTATATTAAGGAACTCGCGGACCGGATTCATAGTATCGAGAACAAGCTGGACTCTGAGGGTAACCTTAGCCAAGACGACATTGACAAGTTATTTGCGACCGATCGATCAAGGCATAGCAACGGCCTCGAAGATTCCACGCGCAAACGACCCTTTTCCAGCTTATCTACAGGAGACTTTACCACACCAACTACGATCCGCCAAGCACCATGGGGATCAGAGCCGCGGTCGATTCAAGCGGCACCTGGACAAGGGGAAGGGTTTGATCAGGAATACAACAACAGTTCATTGGCACCTCAGCCGACGCCGATAAAGTCCGATGAGAATCCTACAAGGCAGCCTGCGGCATCGGAGGATGTACCCATGGTAGACGGAGACGATGTTCCCGTGATAGATGAACAGGCCTTCCAGGAGTACGTATCACTGCAACTTGGACCTGTTTGATGCTCATTAAAAGAAGTTGCTGACATATTTGTAGGTTTCTCGTCTCAGTTCAACCCTTCTATCCAGTGCTACCGACCGACAAGGCGAGGCTTCAATCGTTGCTCTCCAAAGCAAATCCAGCAGTTCGATCTGCTTTTTCCTTAGCTCTTCCTTGCGTCGGCCAGCCACCGTCTGATGGTACCAAGATTGCCAGTTCCCTGCTTCATGAATGGGAGAGTAGCGATGCCTCGAGCAGCCGAGCCACTGACATTGTCCATGCCCAGACCTTATTGATACTGATCATTGATGCTGATTGGCGGGGAACATCGAGCATGCCGTTCCTTCTCGCTCGGGCCGTAGCCCTCGCGAACGCAATGAAACTGTGGAAACCATCAGTCCTCGATTCGACGGCGGAACATGACTCTGATGATCAACTGTGTGTCCGAATATGGTGGTCGTTGGTGCTGATGGACAGATGGCATGCTGCAGGGACCGGCCAGCCTTCGCAGATTCCCGACAGGAGCGCTGTCGTTCCGGCCGGGCTCGAAAACGTCATCGGGGAGGTCTCATTCCACCTTCTTCGTAAGCTCCGATGGCTCGTGTGTGCTAGTCTAGTGAAAAGCAAAGCTAACCAGCCCACAGGGTTGTCCAAACTGTTGAACAGAATCTCCTTTGTCATCTCGACGCTGCAGACGGGGTCTTACACCGCCGACGCCTCAATGGCCGCCATCCTGACGGACTACATCGAGAACTACCGGGAAGACTTACCCGCGCACATTGATGCGGCGGCGTATCCAATGATCCATCTAGCTTACTGGCACTGCCGCCTCCTCATCACCATGGTCACTCCCGGCGTCGCGCCCAAGGAGATCCTCTGGCCAACAAAGGAGCTGGCGCACCTGCTGTCTGTCACCCCCGAGCTCAAGGGGCCGCTAACAAGCCACTTCGTCTCTCTTGCCACCATGTCGTTGAGCAAGCTGGCAAGAACCGAGGCCACTCGTGACGAGGCCGTGGAAATCATCAAGGGAATCACGGAGAAGCCCAGCGGGGGCCATTGGGATGATGTCAAGGACAAGCTTGCGGACCGTCTTAGACCAGCGTCGTCTTCGGCTGCCGACGCGGCAACCAGTCAAGGACTACAGCATCTGGCAGATCTCGCAACAGCACACGAGTGTCTCACAGCAGGGGGGGAAGTACCCTTTGGAGCCGCCCTGACCACCGGGTACTTGGAGGTTGCATCGTGATGAGTATGTACGTAGCGGCGAACCGGACGGTCAGGCACAGCCTTTCTGTCCTGACGCGCGTGTAATATTGAAAAAAAAAAAAGTGTGCGAGGAAGAGGCGGCAGTTCAAAGGCGTACTTGCACAGGGGGGCAGGGTCGAGTCGAGTTCATTTGCCAGCCAGCACTGTACAATATTCGCGACGGAGTAACTATATGTATGGTTGGATCAAAGTCGCCATCTGTATTATTCACCATTCCGTGACACCTAGGTTCTCTATCGCTCCCGTTTCCGTGTCACATGTAACATGCGTTCTTGACGGACTCCTTCTCGGTCCAACCAGGGCCCCTTGGCCTTGCGGAACAAGCAGTGTTGCACCGCCGGCGACAGACACGCCTGCCAGCCGAGACGCAAGTATATACTCTGTACTCCGTACTCCATATATATATATATATATATATATATATATAGAGAGAGAGAGAGAGAGAGAGAGAGAGAGAGAGAGAGGCATTGTCGAGCAGAGGACGGGCTACCTGCCCAAGTACGATGCGGGTCCGATGGCAGCTGATTCCTCGGGGACGACAAATGCTTCCCAACCATCCTCCTAACCCAGCCATGCGCCGTGCGTCCAAGCCGAAAAGGGACAGCTCTTCCTTTCAACCTTCTGGAAGCGGCACCCCGGCCGCGCGTGAGACAGCGGCAAGACACGGGTTGCACGGAGGACTTTTTGCGTGCGGCACGGCCACTCACCACGTTGCGTCGCATCCAGGGTTGGTCGAGGAAAGAGTTGGTCTTTGCCGAAATGTCGAGCAACTGGACGTTGAAAGTATGGCATACCGCGATGCCTGACCCGTTGGTTGCCGTGATGTTCTAGCCTCAATCTCCCAAGTACACTTTCGCCGCAAGGGGGAGGAAGTCGACGAACACGACGACCACATCTGGATGTCTTTTCGTCTCAAACTCTCCATGTCCCCGTTTTCCCTCGATTGACCCGTCAATCAGTCAAACAGCTGCCGGGCCGCCGAAACCAGCAGCTGGGGCGGCAGGGAGGCACCGAGAGCGCCGAGATGGGGCCGGAGTCGAGGTCCAGTCATCAGGGTCACAGTTTTGTCGGCCCGAGTGTAACCAGCCCTCTCCGAGACCATCCACCATCCATCCCATATTTGCTGCGGTGGAAAGACTGGTCATCTGCTGCCTACTCCTTGCCTGATTGACTTCTTTTTTTGCACAACCTTCTGGGCTCCGGCCGGTATTGGTAGGCTGGGGCATGTATGTATGTATGTATGCATGATGTGCGTTGGTGAGAGGCTGGCTCCAGATGAAGCCGGGGAAACTGCCGTCTATTGCAAGCTGCAACACTACGGAGTATATGCAGTCCGTTTCCCGTGTTCGGAGAATGCTTTGAAATAACCAACCAAGGCCATGCATCATCCAGTATGAAAGGTACGCCCGGAGGCAGGAAAGACAAGATCCCCAGTGATCCCCAAAACTCTATCTACATCCCTTTTATCCATATTTTTTATGCTCATAAGTACGCTCTCCCACTGTCCCTCCCTCCTCTTGACAAAGGCGAGTCAAAAAAAATTAAAAATTCTTGAGCTCGATCGCACCTGGCCACTCGTTCTGTAGTATTTGTACGCATAAGTTGACCTCCTCAATGCATCATCGTGATTTCGTAACAGAACGCAAGCGCGACTGTATCAAATAACATGGAAAATCAGTAATATACCACACAGACATAGATGAGGAATGTAAACTCAAATAGCACATGCTCTAACGCTGCCAGATCCGTTGGGGTCAACGCAGAGCCATACGCCTAACACCATACTCCTCGTCCCTTGTCCCACTACTACATCATGTGAAGTAGTATAGTATAGGGTTTCGCAGTCTACCCAGAACACCAGGCCCCCCCCAAAAAGAAATTAAAGAAAAAAAAAGCCAAGACACCAAGAGCCGGCTTGGCTGCCTGCCATGATGGGCAATAGAGGATATCGTTGCATCACGCGCAGAAGCTCAAGCGGGAGGAGTATCTCACACGGAAGGAAATAAGGCAAGCATCGCCACGACAGCCGATGATATTTCCTGTTCTTTTTTCTGTTTAGAAAGAAAGAAGAGTTGGCGTGCTTTCGCAAGCCAGGTATATGGGAGCGAGCGTCTGCTGGTTTCTACGCCCGGGTTGCTTTACCGCTGGAGGGGTACTTATGCATGCCGAACAAGAGCAAACTGAAGAAAGGACAAGCTGTTTTGTGGTGTCCCGCAAGTCTTTTCATAGTTCCCAAAACGTTCCCATAGAGGTTGCTGCGATTTGATCCGGGCTCTCACCTACCGTGGTGGCGATGCCCTCATTGTAGTTGGGCATCCAAAAAGCTGGGTCCTCTTCTACCATGGAAATGGTTCCAACTGCGACGTTGTTCTCAGCACCCTTGCTGTAGAAGCTGTCGTAGTCAATGCTGGTCAAGTCTGTTGAGCTTCCGACGATGTTGGCGTGGCGAATGAAACTGCTGGCGCCGAAGCCGCTCTCCATCTCACCATCCCCGTTGCCCAAATAGTCCTCAACTTCGGATACTTCACCCGACGTCGAAGTAGTGTTTGCAAGACGAGGAAGCTGTTCTGAGCCACTGCCGAATTCGAAGAGGCCGTTGAAGCTTCGAGCGCCGGCTTGACTGTAGCTCGAGGGAGCGAAATTCTCCGGCTTGGCTTCACTGAGGTCATAATGGCTCCAGTCAACAGAAGCAGCACTAAGGCCGGCACTGAATATTGGTCCATCTACCTCTGACGGAACACCTGAGCCGAACATCTCGAAGGTGCCGTTGCTAACGTATGAAGGGTATTCAATGCCCGACAGGTCAAGGGGAGGAAGTCCGCCTTGCAAGTGGGCAAAACTGCCGCTGGACATCAAAGGAGATGCGGTTTCCGACTTGACTCGCCGTTGCTCGCGGGCCGTCGCAGCACGGGAGCGGTTGCTGAATGAGTCTGGTACCCGATTGTCTTGGTACAGCATGCTCTCCGAACTTGTGCCGAGACTGCCGGCACTGTTTGTGGAATTGACCCGGTTGAGCTGATACGGTCCGCACTTTTGAGCGGCCCGATTGTGCTTTGCGGCCGGTTTATGGTTGCCGTTCTGGTCAAAGGACAGAAGACCGTCTGAGTGGACCGTGTTGGCTCGTCGTCGTCGAATGGGGGGTTTGGGTCGTTGGGCAGCGGCGGCCAGAGGATCGCGATCTGATTCAGCTTCTGGAACAGTGTCCAAGGTAGGTTCCTTCTTATGAGCACAGGTGCAGCGCCCGCCATGATTGCAGCAACATGTCTCTAAGCATCGGATATCTTGTTAGAACTAGGAGTCGGGGAGGGAAGCCGAAGATTGGCCGAGTCTCGTCCACGGTGTTGGCTCACCCTTGTGTCCATCCACAGGTTGTTGTAAGTGAGCACACTTGCTCGTCTTCTCGCCGCAGTCGCACTTGACGTGGGCCGAGCGTGACTTTCGCATCGTGCGGCAGTGGTTGCATTGCGACACAGGACGACCCTTCTTGTTGATGTGCTGCAGCGGGCGATCTGGACAAAATAAAGAGTCAGAGAACTATCTCTCACTTGCTACTTCCTCTGCGACTCTAAGGATCACCAGGCCTACAGTGTCGCAATGGAGCAAGCGAGGAGCGGTGCGGTGCGCCGTGTAACCAGAGGCGTTGAAACTTACCAGAATGTTGACAATTGCTCACACGATGGCCTCGAACACAGGCCTCGCAGGCATACTTCTCGCCGTCTATCAACATAATTTGCTGCCGGAGTGGTGGGCGTCTGGGAAGGGGAGGGTTTGCAAGATGGTGAGAAGGGCGAAGTCAGAGGGCAGGGACGGACAAAAACGAGGCAAGGCAGAGAAGGAGACAAACGACGTTCGGCCGGCGGTGGATGGAAGTGGGCTTGAAGGTCAGTGTGAGTGCAAGAGCGGGTGCAAGAGCGGGTGCGAGAGCGGGTGTGAGCTCACAGCTGGGTGGGCGAACGTGGGCGAACGTGGGCGAACGTAGGAAGTAAGCCGCCGAGTCAGTTGGTCCTGGCTCGCTTCCTGGCTCGTCCGCCTGGCTCGTCCTCCTGGCTCGTCCTGCAAGCAAGGGCAGGTAGGTGCTGTTGCTGTTGCTGTTGCTGTTGCTGTTGCTGTTGCTGTTGCTGTTGCTGTTGCTGTTGCTGTTGCTGTTGCTGTTGCTGTTGCTGTTGCTGTCGCTGTCGCTGTCGCTGTCGCTGTCGCTGTCGCTGCCTTGTCAATTGATTGCTGATTGATGCCGGCGCCAGTGCTGGTGCCGCGAGCCTCCCTCGAGATGCGGGACGCTCGCAAGTCAGGCACTTGTGCAGACAAGACCAGACGTCAATGTGGTCAAGACTGGCTCTGGCTCTCGGCTGCCGGATTCATAAGTGATATGCTGGCTGCGTGGTGCTTGTGCTGTGCAGCGTGGACAAGGCTGGGCCGGCGCTTTGCCTGCAGCGTCTGGTAGCTCAAGATCGGCTGGTCTCGGTGGGTGGGCGGAATGGGCCTGGTCTCCAGAACCGAAACGTGGGCGTCGACCTCTTCACCCTGTTGACCCTTTCGACTTCCCGACCTTGAACTTGGACTGCCACAACACATGTACCCACTAGAGACACACAGCCGATGGCCCCAAAGTGAGTACGAGACCGCCTCAAAAGAAAAAAAATAAGAGGTGTGGCACTGCGTCACTCGCACCAGACCAGGTTCAGGCACTCCCGAACTTGCTTAGGTCAACCAGTGCCTCTCGACTCCGTGGTCTGGACAAAACCCGGCAAATAGATTGTGGAGACTGGAGACAAGATATGGAACGGAGTTGGAACTGGAGACTGGAGACGGAGACTTGATGATGACTGGAGACCGGAGACTGACGGAGACAGGATGGACACGGGCGGCGCCAGTGAAAGAAGGGACTAGGGGTCTTTCAGGCGCCCTGGTTCCTTGTTGCCGACCGAGTCTGGGATCCACGGGGCTTCCGTTTTGAGGAGGAAGCGCGGAGGTGAAGATGGCTTGTATCGTATTGTACTGAGTTGTGGATTTTATTGTGCTCCTGGAAGCGGTCCTGTAATAGATTTGCGTGGAGTACAACACATGTACTGCACTTACAGTGCGTGAGTGAATCAGAGTAAAGTGAAGAAGGAGAAGTGAAGAGTGTAAAAGCGGATAGCGAAGAGGAATAGCTAGGCTGACGTGTGGTTCGAAAAGGCTTGTTGCTGAAAGCAACCAGACGGCTTAGACGGCGGACAGCGACGACGAGGAGTGCCCAAGCAAGGCAAGACAAGAGGCTCGCGTATCAGCACTCAGCGAGTAAAAAGGACGCCCAGAATCATACGGGATGCAGACCAAATGAGGCGGCTGTTTTGCGGTCCAGTAACGGACGGGGAGAATTATACATCTTGGATGAGAGGAACACTACTTTGTTGTTGTTCAGCCACAGAGATCGGCTCAGAACATGATACTAAAAGATTCGAGACTCGAGACTTGGAGACCGAAGAACTCGGCGACAGGCGGATACCATTCACATTGAAACTGAGCCAACTCGACCCCGAGCCGTTTTGCGTGTGTGTGTGTGTGTGTGTGTGTGTGTGTGTGTGTGTGTGTGTGGGAGCTTGGCCAACACTTGAACCTGCTGGTGTCGGCTCGTTCGTCGCAAGTGGTCGCCGCTTGTCTGCAGCTGGCTTGCAGCTGGCCTGCAACTGGCCTCCGACGGGCCTCTCTCTGAGGTCGATTTGCGCGTGTGCGTGTGTGCATGTGCATGTGTGTGCGTGCGTGCGTGCGAGTGAGTGTGTGGGAGATGGCAGCTGGTCGAACGGACGGACGGACGGGGTGGAGAGCCGATGGTAGTACCGGGATTCAATGTTGATGGGACCAAGTCGAATTGGGGTCGGTGGGAGTGAGTGGATCCTGACACCACTGGCCCCATCGTGCCTTGCTAGACCTGGATGGAGGCTCGACTTGAAGCGGTCCAGGTTTTTCGCTGGCTTCTAAAGTTGGAGACCACACGACCCTGGGTCTGCTTGTTTGGACATTGACGGCATTGTGGAATGGACCAGACGGCCAAACGAGGGGTCAAGATGCAATCGCAAGCTACACGAAGCGCACCTGCAGTGCAGTTGCAAACTTGCAGTTGATCGTGCCAAGTTGCCTACGGAGTACGGAGTAGTCGCCGACGGGCTACTTACAAGAGCAGTTCCGGGTCCGTGACGTCGACATGGATGGCTCACTCACTCACGTCGCCCAGCCTCCAAGCGTCCGCGTCCGGGTGAAGTTGGAAATGGCCCGCCGCTGCGGTGGAAGTCGATGGGGGCGCCTGACACGCACAGAGGCGTCCAGTACAAGTCAGAGACCAGAGACCGAGGATGAGGAAAGGTGAACTGGGGGATCGACTTATCCTCGATCGGCTCGATATCCCAATTATGTGTAGCCCGTGATGCCTGGTCCGTGGATAAAATAATTCGTCTTCCTACTTCGCCGTTGCTGTAAGCAATTATGCTGCAGCCCCTCGAACTAGCTTTTGGTCAAGGCAACATCTGGAACTGTGCTTGCTCGACCCTTCATGCTCGGCTCGTATTGCAACTGTGTCGCAGAGGGAAAGACTCCATCCGTTTGTCAAGACAACCTATAACTATGGCGTAATAGTAAAGGCCCCCCTCCCCATGCGTTCTTCTGCCACTCCGACATGATCCAGAATGGGTCCCGTCGCGTCTTCCTATCCATGCCGAGAGGAAATTGATTGCCCTCTGCGTACAGGATAGTGCCAGGGAATGGTTTGCACGAGCCAGATGCAGAGTGCGAATGAAGAGAGAACCAGAATCAGAAGCTGTTTAGCCAAGCCGTCTTCTCCTCGCACACCACGGGCAGCCGGCTGACCAGACTATGTGATGTCATTCGAGTTTTTCGATGCTGGGCAGTTTTTGGACGCTTGACTTCTGAATCAGGTGCGAGGCTGTGTAAGCCAGCTGTAAGCCAGCCGTTGAGCGGGCCGCGGATGGATGACAGGCAACAATGAGAGCCATCAGGAAGGATCGCATTCTTTTCGCCTGGCAGTGCCGTCGCCGTGCTAGCAGATTCAGCACATGTACAGACAGGCTGTCACGGCTAGTAACTATTGGCATGCGCCTGTCCCCAAAAACGGATGGTCGGAAAGAGACGCAACAGGCACGCAGCAGAAGCCTGCTTCTTGTTGTCGTCAACGTGCAGCTCCGAGCCATAGAGCCAATCGTGGTTCTGCATACTGAGGGGCGAATTCTATCAGCTCTCAAATTCTTTGATAGAGACTGGCGCCTAGACTACCTAGGTAGGTATGTGCATCCGTTGCGACAGGATCCCTTGTACCCATGCTGAGGAAGCCAAGTGGCCCAGTCTGGCAGGCTTTGGCCGACCCAAGTTGCTGGTTGCACCGTCGTTGTCGCATGTGCAGCACGCACTTGCTCACTGTTCTACGGGCCAAGTACTATACCGAGCTGGATGAGAAGCGACGTTTGACGTCTAAAATTCCTAGATCAGCACCTGATCAGGCAAGCTTTGGCCAAGTGGCTTTGTGCACTTGATGAAGTCTCGCCCTCGCCGCCGTCCCCCCGCCTTTTTTGTATCCGTACTCCGTATCCATTCCCAACTAGAGTGTCCACAAGCGGTTGAAACCTTGTCCACCTCTCGCAGCGGTGCTCAGAGGGTTAAGTAGACGACCTTGGCAACGACGCTGCCTGATTGACAATGATGGTGCGTGCGCTCTGTGGTGCATGCAGTTTATTCTTGGCCTTCAATGGCATGCAGGGTGGCTCCAGCAGCTTGTTGTATGTACGTAGTACGTATGCATACTGCAGCAATCCTTGCTTGGCATTCTATTCGGTGGTCTTGCCAGGACTTGGCACGAGTTGGTTCGGAATCTGAGGCAGGCGAACTTGACAATGCAGAGCTCCAAGGTCATATGCTGGCCAGTGTCGTCAACTTTGTGCGCTGCCCCTTGGTCTTTGCTTCACCCTTCGCTCGGGCTTTTTAGTTTTGTCTTCTCAATTGCGACAAACTTGCGGAGATGGCCCTGCTGGCCGGCTCACACCTGGGACGCGACGCGACACAGATTAGCATGATGAAACCAGCTTCCTGGTGTTTAATGTTGGCTGGTATTTTCCTTGTACAGTGTGCGTCTGGTTAAGAGCGTGGTGTCGACTCAATAGTAGGATTGTAGCACCAGGCAACCGAACGCCCTGTGCCGCCAGCCACACATTCTGGAGCCTGATGTCCCTTATTTGCGCCAGATCGTCGTTATTGTCTGGGACATGTTGAAAAGAGGCTTTGGACGAGGTTGAAAAGTAAAACCCTGGGATGAAAATCGAAAACGTGGCGCAATGGTTTGCAACGTCTAGCTTTTCCTGGGGCTTGCCTTTGGGCCTCATGTTCACCGTGCTGCGTCAGCGGGCATTCAAAGGGACATAGAATTACTCCGTACATGTATGTGAACAAACCAGTTGACATTTCGATTGCGGGACGATTCTCCAGCACGAGGAACTCAGCCTTGACTTGCCACCGCTGCCAGCGGCAAAGGCCTAGAGGATCGCTGCACCGCCGCAGGACCTGCGAATAGCAAAGCCAAACAGGCCACTAAACCTTCCAGCCCTCACCACTGACTGGATCAGGTGGGCTCCACTCTGGTCTGCTTCAATGTTGCTTCAACCCGTCCAGCCTAGTGAATCAGCAAGCAGTGACGGAGCCCCAAATTACGCCCCAGGCCTGGCAGGCATGTGCACATGTGGTCGCACGCCATTTTCTTGGCGCCTTGTAAGGTAACTAACTTAATTCGTTTCGGGCTGCTTGAACCAGGGCCCAGGCCGGGCTTGGCAGGGACCTTCACTCCACATTTGATGACACCAAACGGCAGCCCTGTGGCCTCTTGTTCAACACGACTCCGGCATGCAACTTACTCAGCAATTTCTTAACTACTGCCACATTGCATGCGGGGATGGTCCATGCCAATGTCATTGTTGTCTTGTCGAGGAGCAATGAGGCAAGGACCGGGGGTATCTCTAAGCCCGGTCAAGTCTCCACTCCTGTAAATTGGAAGGCAACCCCCATCCTCCGCATCGTTGGATGACAACAAAACTGAGTAATGGAAAAGATGAATCGTGAATACATAACGACATAGAATCAAACTGACCAAGAGGCAGCTCTGTAGCCCTAAGACGAATACACAAAAGACAGGTGTTTCACGAACAGGTTCTCGACACCTTAACGTTTCGTCATGATGTCATATAATCGCTTCATCTCCTCTTCAAGCGGTGATATGGCTATATTTCTCAGGCAGCCAACCGTGCATGAAAGGAGTTGACCTGCTTTAACTTGTTGTATATGTTTGGCTGTCCAGCCTCTCGATTTACAGGGCTGCCGGTTTGGCAGGTGCGTTAAAAATGTACAGCGTCGTTCTGTGGAAATAGACTATGCCAAAGAACTTCTTTTGAAATGGCAGGAGAATTGATCAGTTGGATGGCTGTTTATTGTACGTCTTTCTATACCGCATGGGGCCTCAGGTTCATCTTTCAGGCACGTCTGGGTACATGTAGTTTTGCCGACAACAGGCGGGTAATGTGGTTGGCGTCTTAATACTACTGCTTCATCCAGACAAGACAACTTGAACGCAGTAACAGGTTTGAAAATGCTCAGATTTGCCAAGACTGGGGCCCGCAATGGATTCGTTGTTCGTTGGCAGTATAGTACGACGTGCAAGTTCCTCGGTTGTCCAGTATGTACAACAATAACTACGTGGAAGTATCAGAGTACATGAGGATAGATATGTGGCCTTTACCCTGGGAATACGGCATTGTCTTGGCATAAGGTTCGTTACGATTGGTCAGAATTTTCTATGCTTGAAAAGCCCTAGTACACTCCTATGCCACTAATGAAGGAGATATGATCGTGGATTACTGCGCATCCTCGCAACTCGTTGGCCTCTGTCGCCATGATCGCTTTGTTAGTAGATATACTGATGCGAATATGTTTGCTCCAGTCATCAATACAGCGTTCAAAGTGCTGTAATAGAAGAACGGCAAAGCTGGAAATGATTAGCACTTGTGACGTAATATTGTTTGTTTCCCCCTTGGCCAACCGACGAGGAACCTTGACATTCTGAATACTTGCAACTATTCGGAGACATAACCCCCATGTTGTTATTGTCCAGTCAACGGACTGGTCCGTGAAGGGGAAAGTGAAGGCAGACAAGTCGTTGGATGACACTCGACATGTTCGGTGACGACCAGATAACAGTTGTGCGTCGTCCCATTGTCCTAAATCCTTGCTGAAACGTTAGCCAATATACCGTATATGGTATGGAAAGCCACAAAGATGGTGTTGATACCTCCCGTTGACCCCTTAGGGCTCCTCGTCTGGCTACTTTGAATAAGTTGTAGTGTCTATCCGCCCGTGGCATCAAGCATCGCAAGAAGTACTCCGTACTCCATAGTCAATTCCTTTTTCACCCATGGTGGCTTGACATCCTTTGACCCTCTGACGCTCTGAATCCAATTTGTTCTCACTAATTCTCAGCAAATTGGCAGTAAATTGCCCAAGCTATTCGCACCACCACTTTTTTCAAGAAAAGGAGCTGCCTACATAGCAGTAGGGCTTGGAGCAAGATATAGCTCAGCTTCATCATGAACCTGTGTACGGTAGCATTGGGAGGAGCGCGGCGGTGCGGCCCTACGGACGTGTGTAATGTCATGAGATGATGTGTTTTGAAAAAGCCCTTGGGGAGTTGACATCATAACAGCACGGAAATGGGGCTTTGCAACATGGGCGCGGGTGCTGCGTATTGACGCACAATTTGGTTCCAACGAGCCCCTTCCCACATGCATATTGTACCCGGCCAATTGGGAACAAGGAAAGTGTGGGTCAAGCCTACGTAAGCTGCTGAGGCGAGCGCATGCCGGCTTATCAGAGACTTCGACCTTCATTCATTGCTCGCCAGGTTCTTCATCCATGACCCCAGTCGTCAAGAATGTGATGGGGAGACACAACTGTGGCCCGGCGCCAGGCGACCCAACAGGAAAGCCGTAAACGTGTGTCTTCAAGTCGTCAACCTCGAGCTGACGCTGTTGCTTCGGCTTCAGCTTCGACGTTGCTAAACCATGGAATGGCTTCTCAAACTTCGCACCGCCCATACCAACTGGCATGGCCCGGCCTTCCTTGGTTGCCGAGTCTGTCCAATGTTTCATGTCGGATGTGGAGGCTGGCCCTAGCGTGTACGTACTACTCTGTCTGTATTCCGGACAACGGGCACAGATCTCGTGGCAGCATTTGGTACGAGTCGTGCTTCTAGAAGAATAGGGATGGATCTCCGACGTTTGTCTCATCTCTTTGTTGCAGCGGATGGGTCTCGAACAAATGGCTTGCCCAGCTTGCCAGTTCCATCCATGCCCTCGTGCCCTCCGTGCTTTTTTTTTTTTTTTTTTTTTTTTTTCTTTGCTTTTTTGGGCCTTGGCCATTTGGCCATCATTCCCAAGGCCTCAATCTAGTCTCTCAATTGTTCCGCGTTGTCCCCACAGAGACCACGTTGAAGCAATCTTGCGACATCCTTCTCCACCATGCAGCCCGCCAAAGCCGCCCTCATCCGTGCTGTGCTGTTCCTGCCTAGTGCTGGTGCGCCTAGGGAGGGCGAACAGGCCTAGAGCTGACTTTGCATTGAGAAATACTAAACATATACGGAGTACTGTGTTTGACATCAAATTGTTTCCACGAAGAAATCTTCAGTTGAGTGAACCAACATGCTTGGTCCGTCCGCAAGGCGTCATTTGATCTCGATCTCAGTCCCCGTAGACTTGTCCACAAGCCTTGGCCATTTTCGAACAACCGCCTTTCGCGCATCGGTCTACGATTACGTAGTACTAGCAACACCAAGACCACCTGAGTTGTCTGAGAAAACGATTATCGTATTCGTCAATGATGCGGGCCGGTTCGATCCAGCAAGGCAGAACAATCCGTCTAGTTCTCCGAAGACCAACCTCAGTACGGAGTAACAGTAGCATCCGATGGTTGATAGTCGAGGGTCTGGAGGACGCAGGCAAACGGTTTGCAGCATCCATACCCTTCCTGGATCCTCGAGCTGACAATGGCCTGTTAATGACGCCTCGCCTCACGCCTTGTTTGATAAACCATACGACCCACGGTGCAGTAACTGCCGTGCTTGTTTTCCACCGGCAGCCCGCGTCCTTGCCAAAATGTGTGGGTCAAGACAAGCATGGCACGAATGGGAACTGGCCTCGCGGGGTGTGGTTGGGTCTCTTGGCTTCCACCTCAAAAAAGTTGCCTTCGCCATCAATCATCACTCTTGAGCTCTATCAGCGTCTGGGTGCTTTGACAGCCACAGGTAAAAACCATGCCCAGACTACCGCATCTGAGGAGTCTCACATCGCGATTGGCGACGGCGACGCCCTCTCCGACGCCCTACCGAACACCCTTTGCAGCCTGTAGAGCCATCTCGACCACGAGGGTCACTCGAGGCAAGAACACGGAATGGGTTCGTGGAAAGCTATGGAAAGATGAGGCACCTGGCTCAGAGGACCCTTATACGCAACGTGCAGAACCCGAGGATCCTTCAAACCTGCCGGAAGAAGCGCTCCGGTTCCAACACCGACCTGACAAGACTCCCAGGCCCGTCCTGGAGTCCCGTTTAACGCTGCCGCCAAAGCGAACCGAAGCGGTATCAGAGAAGGAGGTGAATTCCTCTGACCCGACATATGTTCCCGCTACCGAGGCAGAAGGACTTGAAGAGATTGGTGCCCTGAACACCTGGTGGGACCAAGATGGCCATTGGGGAGAAGAGAGTGAGTTCAGGGGCTTTGGCAGTCCAGAAAAGATAGTGGACAAGGATGTTGTCGAGGTTTACTTGAGACAGGCTGTTGTTGAAGCCCTTGCTCTTCGGGAAACGGGTGCCTTTCCAGAATGGGCAACGAAGAAGTGGCGGGAGGGGCCTCGAAGCGAACTGGACCAGGTGCTGGCCGTCGATGTTCAAGTGCAAGGTAGTCAACCTTTGTTAAAGGGAGACGTTTCTGCCATTGTACAGAATCTTACGGCCGAGGATAATGAGATGAAGACAACTGAGAAGATATTTCCCGAGGAGGCTCGCGAGATGGTCAAGACGTGGGACGCCTCATGGAAGAACATCGTCCTAGATGACCAACTCAAATTCGCCGTAGGTTCTACTCATGGTTCCATTCTACTGACCTAGTCATATTCTAATCAGTTTATACAGCTTCGCAAGCGTCTTTATCAGCTTACAGGCACCCTCATTGCCGACTCCAAACTCGGCGCCGCATGCACCGTCAAGCACGTCTTGACTCTTGCTGTTAAGAAACCACAGGCCAAGAAGCTAGCTGAACTGTTAGAGACACGAAGCGATATTCAGAATCTTGGTAATGTCAAGGTACATAGCCGTAAGATCGGGCCCATCGAGAAGGAAACGGCCTTGGGTCGATGGAAGGTGATTGAGGAGGAGCTGACGAAGCGCGGCTTGCCTATCACCGGCACGGGAGGCATGTCAAGGAACAAGGAAAGGGACTGGATTTCAGGGAAGATCTAAAGATAGCCATGGAGACTGGCTTGTGTCTATAAGTGCTTGAAATGGCACGGTGTATACTTACTGTATTGTGACAAAGGATGGGAGTAAATCCAAACTACTGATACCAAACCGCTTCTTCACTTCCTTCTCTGTCCTCAGTTGCCGAGGGCGTGCGTATATGACATCTTGGACCCGGGGTGTCTTCTAGATGACGATATGGCCATAGCGCAGGTGTGGAAGAAGTGCTGGTCCTGTCTCAGTACAGTTTACCTTACCTTAAAGGTCAAAGGCGAATGCATGAAGTGAACGCTGCGTAGCCACATTGTCGCCCGTCGTAGAACCAGGTTTGATATTGCCAATGGAATTACTATACAACAGTGGCACGCCGATAACCGCAAGCCGATACAGAAAACATAGTCTGCAGTTTTTAAACCAGACTGTTTTATACTTGCTGCCAAATGGCATCAACATGACGAGGTCGTTATGGGACGGCGGTAGGCGAGCACCAACCTTTCATGCTTAGGCATAGAGAAGAAGTAACCGTCTGTCATTGCCACTAACTAGCAAACAAGGTTTTTCTGTTCAGAATGCAGCTTGAGCGGTCTGGCCCTCGAGACATCTTGAACCAGTAGAGACGCCGCCAGTGGTCGATTCCAACCAATATTGGGACGATACACCTTGGCGACGAAACTTACGGAAAGCGTTCAACTAGTGCAACGCGGCAAACGCGGGTTGCGCTTTCGCAAGCTTGCACTCTCGTCATTCGCCCAGCAAATCAGCACTTGATCAGTTGATGCTATCACGGCAACTAGTGCCCACTGCCATTCCCACCTGGAGTTCCACTCCGTTGCATTCCACGGTTGGCTGGATCATTCGATGGCAGCGATGGGCTCACAGGCGCCTTGTCGCATCATGCGCAACAACGCAAACAAGTCCTTGGGTTTCTTGGCTACCAGGTGTCATTAGTAAAGTCTGGAACCACGTTGGCACGATGTTGTTTTCTCCACTACCAACGTTCGCGGCATTTGTGCTGCTTGGTCTTTTGCGGCTGACGATCCGCCACCGCACAAACCGCGCATTCTCGTCTGTCTATATAAGTCGGTCACCCATCCACCAGGACCAAGTGATCTCTTCTCCTTTGATTCTTTTTTTGAGTAGATATAACTTTGACAGTCAAAACAAATCTTTCAACCCTTCAACAGCTTCTTTTTCTTCTTCGATCTTCCTCCTAAGTCCTTACTTTTTCCTCCTCACCACATATCACGATGGCCGGTAACTGTGGCTGCTCTGGTTCTGCCAGCGCCTGCAACTGTGGCTCAAGCTGTACGTTTCCCCTTTACACCCAACTTGGCACACGTGGCGACTACTGGCGACTTGGAATTTGATTATTAATTACTTTTCGACTGCAGGCGCCTGCACCTCATGCAATTGAGCATTATTAGCGAAAAGATGATTCGTCTGTCGCTTATACTGTCTTGTTGTTGTACCGGCAAGATCGTCCATCTTAATCAATGTTGAACTGACACAACTGAGGGCCACTCCAAAAAACGCAACAAAAAAAGAGGAGAAAATTTTAGCCTGACAATAAAAAAAGGAAAAAAAAAAAGATCGCTTCTTGCAAGACTTGGTTATTTGATTCTTCTGCAGTTCAAACAGATTGCTTTGTTAACAAAGAAAATTGTCGGTAGAAGCTCGTTGGACGCATTGACTTGGTTTTTACTTCTTCGATTGCAATGATTACAAGGTTTATGAGAAATGGTCTTTCTTTGGATATCAACGCAGTCAGTCTATGCCCGGGTTGTCTTTAAACTGCTAGTTCGTCTCATGAAATAAGAATTTCCTTTGTGTAAATTATGCTGTGTGTCGTGACTTGTGTGTCGTGACTTTGATTTGTGCCAGTGTACAGAGTAAGCTGCCCAAGTCTGGCCGTCTAGATGGTGCAGCAAATTGAGTTATTTTTATGCATGGGAAATGCCTCCAACCACCAGACTGCCATGGGGTCCAGATGGTAAGCTGACTACGCACAGGGGCAAACAGGCACCAACAAGAAGAAAAAAACCCCAATGTTCGTGCATCTGATGGCCCTACTTCTGCGGAATTGATGTTGCGGCCCATCGAAGCAACGCTGATCACTGATGATGGATTCAATGAGGATTGCACCGAAAGCCCGTTCGCCCCACGCCTGACCGCCCATCGCTCACACATGGAATACAGCAAAGCCGCCTGCCTGGCCTGGCCACCTCACATGAGCGGAAACTTTGGCCTCGGCTGCGCCCCGGATTTCTGGCCGTCATCACATCGCACCTGAATGGCCACAGTGGCTGCCGGGATGTGCGAGGCTTCAGACCAGTCATAAACCGCCCAGTATTTCGACGCAAGACTGTTCGTTTTTGAGCGGCTTTTCCTGCCCTAGAAGCTCTTATAAGGTTCACTCATTGACTGTATTGGTGTCTGATCGGCCGACTATCCTTTGAAGCTCACAGCTCAGGCAACTCGGGTATGCGACAAAGTACATACAACTCGGGCCGATGTTCGTGCACCTTGTTTGGCAGTGTCCTTTTATGCTCTCGTCTTCCCTTCTTTACATCTTCTTCGTCGACTTTCTCGCCAAACCCTCACTTTGAAGTCGTCTCTAAGCCGATGACGCTTGGGAAGTTGCTTCAACTGCGTCGCTGTCGCCACCACAGCTCTTGATGGCTGCAATTGTGAGTTCGAGTGCTTTTGTCCCTTTGCGCCTCTCTGAACATGCCCCGGCCTCTGTTCGGCTATCAGACTCTTTCCTGTCCTCCATATCCCCTAACTTATCATCTTGCTGCGATGGATTTTTCCTCTCCTCATTTTTCCTCCCTCGTAAACTTCGTGGCGGCCCGTTGTCGACTGCCGGCTAGGTGGTTGTGTGCGTGGTCGACCATTCGCGGGGTTTTGGCATGTGATGTCACAAACCTTCACATTCTCAGTGCTGGAAGATCCAACTGCCTGACAACTTCGCCAATCAAATCCACCTGCGTCTCGTCCTTGACCTTCACATCATTTCTGCGCAACACTCCGCTGCAAACAGCGCCGATTTGTTCTCAGGCGCATTGGCTGTTTCGGAATCGAGTTCATCCAGAAGAGTGTACATTTTCGTAACCAAGGCGTTGCCTTGACCAAACACCATCGGCTGGACCGCGCACATGTTGCCTTTCTCGAGTCCGCCTTTGGTCGGGTTTCATATCATCTGCAGCTGCTGACACCAATCGTTCATGAATACTAGGATTCTCCGTGGTTATCGCACCTAGACCTCCCCATGTCTTCACGCGACGACGCCCCTTCGGCCTCGACATTTGAGTCACAGAACGCGACCGGGCTGCCACCGACCTACGCCTCCTTCTCGCCTGTCACCCTGACCGCCAATACGCCTTCGCGATCAGCTCGTCGTTCCAATATTCTGGTGCATCAGAAGAGTCCGCTGCTGCTGGCGACCCCGCCGCAGGTCACTCGTGCCCTCGCTTACAGCCACCCTTTTCTGCTACCGCTGAACAAGTTTGTTGGCCTGCTGACATGGAGCACCGGTGATCCGTGGCAGAGCTTTTTGCTACTGTCGGCATTTTGGTTGGTTGTGCTCTACGGAGATGTCGTGGTGCGAAGAGCCGGCCCCGTGGTGATCGGCACGGTTATTATTGCTGGCATGTATGGACGAAGATATAGTCCATTGAGTAGCAGCGGATGGGCTGAGCCAGCCCGACCAACAAAGGATGCATCTAATGCCAGCATCGCGACGGCTTCGGGCTCCCACATCGAGGCAGCCAACTCTAAGAAAGCTAAGCACCAACGAGCCGCATCCGAAATCACGACTACCAAACACCAGAAAACCCTTGACGAGATAGTGGAGACATTGAAAGAGTTCACGGGTCGATGCAACGTTTTAATGGAACCTCTGCTGGACATGACGGACTTTCTCAGCACGCAGAGGACTCCCACAAGCGCGACCACGAAACCTGCCCTGACCGCTATGTTTGTAAGACTTCTTGTTGTAACCCCTTTCTGGCTTGCTTTGACTATGCCCCCTTTCCACGTCATTACTACTCGTCGTGTCGTTTTGGTCTTTGGCACAATCATTTTGACGTGGCATGCGAGGCCTTTGAGAGTTACGAGAACCCTTCTTTGGAGGAGCTCACTTGTCAGACGGTCTGCGGCAGCAATTACAGGACTTCGCTTTGATGGGCCCCTCAAGACTGGACACAGGCTTGCTGCTGAGGCTGCCAAAGGACACACCGCCGCTGTTGGCAAGGGCAACCGCAAGGCTGGGCGCAGCAAGAGCTCCGGCGTCAAGTTCACATTCATCATTTACGAAAATCAGCGTCGTTGGGTTGGATTAGGCTGGACAGCGAGTCTGTTTGCCTACGAACGCCCTGCATGGACTGACGAACACAACAACCCTGTACCGGCAAGGGATGAGTTTGAGTTGCCCGATGTCGAGGACGGAAGTAAGATGCGTTGGCAATGGGTCGAGGGCAGTCAGTGGAGGGTCGACGGAGTATCGGACGAGAAGGGGCCTGTTGACTATGATGGCGAAGAGGGCAAGAATGGTTGGATCTACTACGATAATAAGGTGAGTTGCTGACGGAGAACCGCTTCTATAGTTGCACGGCTCTTCGAGGGAAACTAACAATGCGGCAGTGGCAATATGGTCGACGAGGCCAAGACGGCTGGGCAAAGTGGACTCGGCGACGAAAATGGTACCGTGACGCCGAACTCGTCGAAGTGGATGAATTAGACCTGCCCCTGCCCGGGGAAAACGGTACACCGGAATCACCAAAGAACAGTCATAAGAAGAGTTATTCGACTTCTGGTGAGAAGATGGTGCCGGTCCGCGCCGAAACGCACCACCTAGCGAGCGACCAGCCCGGCACGGATGACGACGGCGCATCCATTCTTTCCACATCTTCCAAATCATCTTTCTGGCCATCATCTTTCAGGAGACGGGCGACAGAGAAACCAGGCACATCAACAGAGAAGGATCAGTCGAGAAGCGTTACTGAACCTGCACCCGACGATGACACCAGCGGACTAGACTTGGAGACTGAATTGGAACTCCAGAAGCAGGGTAAGGACGGCGGCCGATGGGGGATAGGCGATGAAGCACGCATGAATCTTGAATGATGAGCTATCGTATCATTCGTGATGAGAGCAGAGTGTGGTGATATCCAATCAGGTTGTTACTCAATACATGTAATGGACAAATACGGCCGTCAGAACGTGAGCAAAACGTGACTGGGGTATTGCGGAGCACAGTTAATGTGCGAGCCGGTGTGTAGGACAATGGTTAGAAAAACTGTAAGGAATCTGAACATGATGGCAGTTCTCCCGACTCTCTTTGTTTGCCTTCTTCAATCAAGGACCCCCCCTTCGATAGCGCCCATCTCCCGACTTTTCACTTTCTTGCTCGTACATTTTGTATTCTAGATGCAACGATGGACGACGCACTTCCCTCCCCGAGTCCTTCTCCCGTCGGGCGAAGCTCCAGACTTCAGGACGAAGAGGTAGACCTCCTCACGCCCCTTCTACAGTCTCGCCGCCCCTCGCGACAATACGGGCCCATCTCCCCTCCGTCGAGCGACTCGTTGATACGCACCAGAAGTTGTCCGCCTCGACCTGAAGCCCTACCTGCCTTCGCGAACCCCCCCTGGCCGAGCAGAGCGTCCCGCGCGGATGTACAGGCGCCTACGAGTCCTGAATTCTGGACCGCGCCTCGGGGACAAGCAGGCCTGTCTACACCCAGAACGCCGTCGATTCAAGTCCACTATGAGTCGGCTGGTGGTCAAGTCCGGGAGACGACTTTGTCCATGGCTTCGGAAGATACGGTGCGGGGACTCCCGTTGACGCCGTTCCCACCGTGGATGAGCAATTCTGATAGAGAGTGCCGGGCGAGCTGCGAGGGCAGATACGAGTCGAGCAAGAGCGAGGCTGGGGGGTGTCGCTGCGATGGTCTAGGGGGTATGAGGAAGGGCTTTGTGCATGCGATGGTGTTGGCGGTACAGTTTATTGCGCTCATGGGTGTATCCTGCGTGTGGGTGGGTGTTGCGGTTCGAGAGGCCGGGTCAGACGCCGAGCTGTTTTGGTACGAATGTGTTTTATCCTGTGCTCTGGTCTGGATTGTTTGCTGACGAGTTATCCTAGGCTTTGGGTGTACGTACAGCCGGCGCTCGGCATGCTCGGTCTTTTCACAATGGCTATGATTCTGGTCTACGAGGTCATCGACCTGTCTGATACCGTCTTCTTGGGAGCCCAGGTTGTCATGTTGGTGGTTACTAGCACCACTGGGTTCTGCATGGCTTGGTGGGCTTTTGAGCAGGGCAGTCGTGTGGTTATTGGGACGGCGGTTGGCACTGCAGCCATGATGCTGGGGGTGGGAATGTTTGGCTTCGTGAGGGCAGCGCTGATCTGGTGGTTGGAGGAGAGTTGACTCGATGTTGTGAACTGCGGATGTTGGCGGCCTCATACTCTGGGGCTTCGTGTTGATGCGACCGATCATGTGGGAGATTGGTTCAAAATGAATAGGTTGATAGTTATCATACCCAGATTTCTTTTCACCATGCGTTGGGCGTGACGGACATAGGTGGTATTCCGTAGTCTTGTCGTATCAAGCGGACAAAGTGGGATAAAAAAGCGTCCATCTCGCGTTGCTTACGCGACAAGACTCGAGCACTGCATGCACTGCCCTATTTCAACTCAAAGTTGCGCAGAGCTGTAAATGTCTGCATATCTACGTACCTCGAGAGGGTTTAATCTTAGTTGCAACGATGGCACCCTTCAAGGGCTGAAATGCGGTTGGTGGCATTTGACTGTACATTACCCCGGTTTCGGTTCTTTTTCGATATGCATACGGCTGTGCAATCAGTTCTTTATGTAGAGAACCACCTTTCAGAAAGTATGACGCTGCATATAATGCAAACAGGGGATAGAATGCTGTGGTTAGAAGAACTTCTGCATGAGGACGAAGGGTAGTCCGCACTTGTGTGGAAGGCGGTCGGCCGCAGCAGTTCGCTGGTAGAGATAGGAGACTCAGTTTGGCGCTCACTTCACGAAACGGGTTGCAGTTATTTAGAGTGCCTACTTGTAATAATATTAACTGATAATAATAAACAAAGTTGAGATACATTCTCGTTGAGACCTATCGCTAGCCCATTGTTCGTCCCCAAATATTAGAACATGATACTCTGAGGGCGGTCGAAACGCAGGGAAGGGTGTATAGTATAGATTAGCGAACTGGTCTACATGAAGCGCCTAAGGCAGAATGGCCGAGTGGTCTATGGCGACGGTCTCAAGCACATCATATGTACTTTCGCCTGCGAAAAGCAGCGTTCCGTTCACGAAAGTGGCCGGGGTTCGAATCCCCGTTCTGTCAGCTTTATTTTTGCCTTTTTCAACGAAAAATTCTCTTTTAAAAATTTTACATCTCCCGCATTCTTTTTTCTCTATTCATTCGATATATATTTTTATCTCCCTCTACCTTGTCTGTTGCTGAGCTTAGAATTCCTACAGTGTACACAGGGTGCAAAAAGATAGGTGCTCAAGTACGGAGTATCGACTAACTCATGTGAATCACATGGTCGTTGTTTACACGAGGCTGGATCCCAAGATTCGATAACCAACACCCTAATCTAAGTACTATTGGTAGGACCTATGAGTAGATGCTTGGCCTGCATTGCAAGGTACAAGGTTATGGAAACCTGCATTCTCCACGGTTGATACGGGGCATTTCCTCCCTGCTAGCTCACGATGTAACCACACCGCAGCCTATTTATTTCATTGACAAAATGCAATTACACCGACAGCTAGCTGCCGTTAGTAGCACAAGATATAACGATCAGCCACAATGATCAAAGGGTCCTCCTTATGAATATGAGTCCAAAATTGTGCTTTTCCAACCAGGACAACTACTTATTCGCCAGCAATCCGCAGACGCGTTCGGCGTCTGTGTCGAAAAGCGCCGGAGACCTCCGGATAAGGGTTACGGAAATCGCGGCTTTGAAGAACAGCATCCCCCCCAAAAAAAGTGTACCACCTTTGGAAAACTCATGCAGGGTCCACAGTGACGGAAGCTGTAGTTAGAACTTGGAGGGGCAGCTCTGTGAGGGCTCACCATCAACAATTGCAGCCGGGCGGGGCTTGAACGTGGCTTTCGGCCTGCCTGGACGAGAACTCCGCCGGCGACGAAGGGAGTTTTCGGTCACCATGAAACGCAGGACTTGGAACGTTGATTGTTGCGCCCGAAGTCGACGGCCAAGTCGGTGGCTAACTAACTGGCTGATTGCAGCGTTGAGCCCCGCGGCAAGTGCCGAGTGCGTTGCAGAAAGAAAGTAAAGTTCTTCAGACGCACAACATCACCGCCCTCGCGTCCCCTCCCTCCCTCCCTTCTCTTTCCCTTCTCTTCTCCCGGGCATCCTGCCTCGTCCATCCGTACCAGACTCGTGCGCATTGCCTAATCCAACTCCTCGAACTGGCTCCGTAGCCCGATCGACTCTTCCTCGACGTCTAGTTTTTTTCTGTGATACCCCCCCCCCCCCCACCCAACTCTTCCCTCTCCCTTGTCACTTCAATTCCGACAAAAAGCCACCATGAGTGACGTCGAGAAGATCTACGTTACGTACAACGATGTAAGTGTGGCCGGAAGGGACGGAAAATGGTTCAGGCTCACCTGTGCATCGCGAGTGTTGCGCGCCGCGGAACAAGGACGTTGGCGACGCGCATAAAACATACCATTTCGGCTTGCGACAAGCTCACTGATCATGACGTTGCGCCCAGGTCCACAAGCTGTGCCAGAAGTCGGCAGACCGGCTCCTGCTTGAGTTCGATCCCCAGCTCATGATTGCCATCGGCGGCGGAGGCTACATACCCGCCCGCATCCTGCGGTCTTTCCTGAAGAAGCCTGGCTCTCCCAACATCCCCATTCAGGCTATCGGCTTGTCTCTGTACGAGTCCCTCGGCGAGGACACCGAGGTCGAGCAGATCGGCAAGAAGGTCACTCGTACGCAGTGGCTCGATCTTACCGCCCTGGGCCAGATGGAGAACCTGGTCGGCAAGCGCATCCTCATCGTCGACGAGGTTGATGATACCCGGACAACCCTCGAGTATGCCGTCAAGGAGCTCGAGAAGGATGTCGAGGCTGCTCGTCAGCGCATGGGTGTCGACCTGCCCAGTACCGAATTCTGCATCTTTGTTCTCCACGTACGTATCTGGGCGTCTTTGCCTACCAATTGAATTGTGTGGTGTGGTCGTTGGCTGACAAGTTTGGTTGTGCAGAACAAGGACAAGCCCAAGAAGGGCATTCTGCCTCATGACATGATTGCCACTCGATACGAGGCCGCCCTCACCGTTGGTGATGCCTGGATCAACTATCCCTGGGAGGCCCTTGACATTGATGAGCACGATAGAAACGCCAAAACTAACCGCGAGGCTTAAAAGCAAGTTTGCTTTCGTTTTATCATAGATTAGAAGCGGGGATCTGGAATGGCCACATGAAATGCAAACAAAATAAAAAGTCATAACCATTGGTGTATGTAATATCCGCTCTATGATGTATGTAGTGTGCTGGAAAATACTGGAATAAGTCTAACATGCATGCCCATTTGCAACGCCGTTTGTGTGCCCAGAATACTGCAATCGTGCAGTCCGTCCAACCGAGCCTGCTCTATCCGCCAACAGTACCCTCCCGCGCATGCCTCTCCTTCAGCCTCTTCTCCTGCTTCATGAACTCCCTAATGCCAACCGGTACGCTCCGGTACACTTCCTCATCCCAAAAATCCTTTGCGATCTTATCGTTACCGACCGACGGGACGTCCCAGTTCGTCTCAGACCCACCACCGTCGGCATCCATCGTCCCGCTTCCAGTCTTGAGCCGCCTCTGCGCTTCCATCTTCTTCGCCGACCACTCCTCCATATCTTCTCGGAACTGGTCCCAGACGCAGTTGACGCACCCGCTCATGCAGCAGTTATCCGGCTCTTCTGGCCGCGGGGGGACCAAAACGCCCGCCACGTAGGTCGACTTCGCCCGCCTCAAGGCCAACTTGTCTCTTTGTTCCGCCGGGCCGAGCAGTCGCGATCCGAATATGATGCGGGCCCTGTCCTGTGCCGTCTGCGGCGGAGGCGCCGGTTCGAGTTCGGGCGGTGAGGAGGGAGCACCGGCCGCAACACTCTGAGCCTTGGACTTGGGCTTCGTCGCCGGCATCTTGGGTCGCTTGTGCGGCGGTAGGACGCTGGGATCCACGGTGCTGGGCGGCTCCTCGGGCTTGTGGCTGAATGGGTAGGGGATCGGGTCGTGCAATATGCTTGTGTAGTAGTCGCCCAGGGGGGTTCGTTGCGGCCACTGCTCATCTTTGCTGGGGATTGTCGACGTCGAGAAGTGGCGGGCGATGCGCGGGACCAGCCGGAGTCGCGAGGCGGCTGTTCTCGTCGGGGCCGACATGTTGAAGACGGGGAAGGAGACGTTATTCTTGGACAGGAAAATAAAGGAGCACTTTATTATGTCTGAGAATGACGATGTGGGCGGGCCGCAGTTGGTGGCCTTTTAGTTACTGATCCGATCCGAGGGGCAAAAGGAAGCATGTTGTGTCGGGGAAATAACTCGACGTCATTTGAATGCCTGCATGGCCCCTTGAATCGGACCTGCAGCACGTGATGGTGCCTGGAGATGAACCATATCGTCCATTCAGGGACTTGCGTCGCCACCCACTGCTGACTGTGACATCCCACGCATCTAGGAACATCAAAATTCTTGCAGGGTCATCTTGGAACTTTTTTGCAGAGCAGATTTCAGGATGGTCAGCTGCGTAATTTGGTCGCATCTTTGGATCTGGGCGAAGAGCCGCCGGTGACCACGGTAAAGGTCTCCCCACCATTTGCTCAGGATGACGGCAAGTAGTTCAAAACCTGTGCTCCAGGACTCGTGTATGAGATATCTTAGCCATGTCCACGGTAGATATACTAACTCATTGTTTGCATCATTGGGTACTTACATAAGCGCTATACCCGTTTATGCGCCGTATAGACTGATTATTATTGTTAAGCGCCTATATTTTACGGACATCTACCCGGAAGTGTTCTCAGCTATATCGTACGACCTAGATGCCTCTGCACTTACACCGGCAACTGCAGGTGCAGCGGAACTAATCAGAGCATTCACAGAGACTCCATCGTACCAGATAGAGGGATGGTTTCGTGATGGTTAGGCATTTATAAACAGCGGCGTTTTGCTGCTCAACGCATGCTGCACATACAAGTACGTTAATGCTCCATCTATAGAAGAGAAGCTAGAGTTCTAGCGCTTACTAAAGGGTATATTAGTACATGGCGTACAGGATACCAAGCGTAGCTGCACTATTGTGTCCATGGGTAACCTGGCTAAGGCTACGGTTCTACAAGTATTATCATCCCTAGGGCATGCGCGTAGCCAAGTCTCTCATAAGACAATGCCTAACCCAGCCATGCTTAGTCACAGAAGCAGCGACTCAATGTCGCGTAGAATCACCGAATAGTACAAAGGCACACTATGCTACCTCGCAAATTCCATCGACTCGTTCAAACCTTTCAGAGGGTACCAAGAACGCCTTAGGCTTATCGACGTGCTATACAATATAAGTGAGCAACCTACACAGCTGTCTAAGTCTGCGGCAGAACTATCAGAGGAGTTTAACAAGGTCGCCTAGTAGGTAGCTAGTCAGGACAAGCTCGAACCGCATATAGTAGTAGATGCGCTGAACTCTATAGCTAAGGGCCTGGAATCCTTTGCTCGCGAGGTTACAAGGGCAGATATCAACCTCAAGGTACTCAACGCGAAGAAGCCTAGGAAAGGTGCCCAACCCAGTTCTTGGGGCGCAAGACCAGACTTTAAGCGTGGACAGACTACTATAGGTATAGCGTCACAGGTTTCTGTTAGCACACGTGCCCCTAGCATCTCCCTTAGTGGATTTGCAGATGATGAAGATGCTGCACCGTCCACGCCTGCACGTCCCCCTGCTACGTTTCCACTTCCAATGAGCACACGCAGCAATGTCGGCAGTCCTGGTACGTTTGGTACACTGGTTAGTAGGACTTCACAAGTTAGTGGATTTGCTGATAATGATAGTGATGACCAGGGTGTATCCGACACGTACACTGTCGACCCTGGTACATATGCCTATCTACGCATAGCCTCCATATTTGTGGAGGAGCTTTAGACCGATGGATCCTATGCATATGCTACTGCTCTTGCTAATGCCGCGTCTAGTAAGCCTACTAGTAAGGGCATAATGAACGTTGCTAGGATTATCAAAGGTATGATTAGCACTAACCTAGAGTCTGTTGCGCTTGCTCTGGGCATATCTACTAGTACAATTAATGAGTCGTCTGAACTAGTCAAGGTTTTAAGACTAATAGAGTACTAGTTAGATGTAGCCTTTATCATCAAATATGACGGCTTCTATCCTTCTCTTAAAATTCCCTCTACATACTTCTTTCGCGTATCATGTTTTATCTTCTATATTGTCTGGACGATAGCCACAGGTGGCCAGGCCCTAGGGGTTCTAATTTTCAACGTCGTCTTATCTACGGCAAATGGGAACCACAGTCAAGAGAGTTTCATGTGACGCTCTACTAATACCAGCCTAGGGCATAGGAGGATGCGATCAAGGAATGCTTTCATACACCCAGCTATTAATAGACATATTCAATATAGCTTATAGACGTGAGATACATCACACGAAACCATTCTGCCTAACACGGTACTTAACATAAAGCTAGCAGCAATGGGGAAGTCTAGGGATGATGGCTTAGGAGGAGTCACTACACCACGCGCGTCTATGACCTTCGAATCACATCCTAGGAGAATCTTGCTCAGAGAACTCCATTCCTTTATGTCTATAGTTATAGTGTCTAGCATTCTACTACCACTTGATTGGTTGTACCTATCTACTATATTAGTTAGTGTCATGATATACGCTCCTATCAGATGATGTCTAGACGATAGCCTTATAGAGCCACAATAGAAACTTGACTTCTCATCTAATACTCTGCTAAGGAAGCTTAACTCTCTGCTAAAGCTATCGCGTTGCCTGTCCTTTGTCATAGACAATAGGATCTTATATACTTGCCTATGGCATGCAGCTGCTACACTTTCACTTTTAATTATAACCCTAATTAACTCCTCTAGCGCTAACCTCACATCTGCTAATATAGTAACTAGAGTCTCTATCCCCACATAAGCAGCCGCATCTCTGATCACACTAGCCCGTCTATATACCTCTTCACCCTCCTTCTTAACAAGGTACTATTCCATCAACTGATCCACCTCACTATCAAGGGCGTCTTGCCTAAACGCAGAATCATTCAAGGAAGACATCGCTAGGTATACACGGCAACTGTGTTGCTGACGTACACGACAAGATGTTCAGACATACAACCAAGCAACGAGCTGCTAGTCAGGATGTGCTCAAAGAGAGTGCACTAAAGACTCTTAAGAGACAATTGGATGAGAAGCATGAGGACTATGAGGCTGTGAACTATGACGTCTTACTGCCATAGGGCACGAGAGCTTTGTTGAATCCTATACTATGTGGATTGTGTAGAGACTGTGAAGGAACAGATGGAACTAGACGACGGCTACATACAGTTGGGGTTTAGGCATCGTCCGTATGTGAGATAGTAAGACTATGCTTCATTGAACCAGAAATAGTTACTTCTACTGCAAAGTTGAGTATGCCCCTGCACAGTCGCAATAGCTGATGCTCGATGGATTGTGACTGCAGCTCAGCGCAACTTGCTCAGCTCAGCAAGACCTGCTTCATCCGCTAGGTATTATTCGTCGTGAACCCATCCAATATGTACCGTTTGAACCATGGCACGTACACTTCCTTCTCGTATGCCGCGATTCGTCTCAGCCTCGCGACAGCCTTATAAATGCCAATGTAGCTGTCTGTAGAACCAAAACGATAATCCTCCCAGCTGATGGTTTTCGATTGTTGGTGCGTCGATAGAGTGAATGCCCACGAGTGCCCTTCAACGATGATACCTATGAGAAAGGGGAGTCGAGAAAGAATACCATAGTTTGTTCCCGTAATTCACGGGTTGTGATTTGGTGTCACTAAACGTCTCAAGTCGGCCTATGGAACAGGGAGTGGACCTGATCGTGAATGTACGCAAGGTACAATACTGCGAGTTCGACACAAACAACTTGATCCCAAATACTTAAGCCAACGACATGAGCCCTCTCAAGAACGGACATTGTGGTAGTTGAACGTACTGCCGAGAAATTCCACAGATTTTTGTTGAAGTGATGCACATACATACGACAAACAGAGCAAGCTGTCAGGACTCTCATTGTAAAATGCCCCAACCTGGTTCTAGTATCAGTTCACACGATAGACGACGTGCCGCATGGCCACACGCAGCATCTGATGGATTGGAGTTGAGATGTCCAATGAATCGTGACGAGTTGAAGTAAGAGGCAAGCACAAGATAATGATGGTGTAGGCCAGACTTGAGATGGGTGGAGAGTTCACATAATGTAATAAGTTGATGGCAGATCGTGACTTGAACGCCGACGGTTGAAACACTTTCAGATAGTCGCATCGACACAAATCCTGCATGCGCAACGAGGCAGCACTGCCAACAGGAGAAACATTGTCCTAAGGAGAGTAGCAGCCCGTTTTGCCAATTTGTTTTTTAATTTTTTTTGGGTGCGATATGGTTGCAAGTACGGAGTAACTTAAGCGTCGCGAAAACCAGACGTTCAAATGCCTGCATGTTGGTTCCATGTAGAAACCGGCCCCACAACAGCGTGAGGCGGGCCGTTCAAGGTTTGTTTGGGTGCAACGCGCTCCAAATGTCAAGTCTCGTCGATTACTTCAGCTTATCCCGACCATCACCAACGCCCGCCTGACTACTTAAACAACCAGAGCTTGACAAGCTGTACTTAGCCTTGACAGTGTACCCGTTGATCATGCTCACGCCTGGTATCGTTCGGTGAACTCTTCCACAAACATGGAAGAGTCTGCGCCGAAGCGAAGACGCGTTTCTCCAGATCCTGAGGAGCCTGCTGCATCATCAATCCCACATGCAGATGCTCAACCACCAATCGACTTGCCAGCTTCAACACCGACACGATCTCCAACCCGACGACCAAGACCATCCTATGCATCACCTACCCGAGCAAGTCTTTCTCGTTACAACCCGCAGATATTGGAACGACGCCGTTCAGGCTTCACATCGCCGCCGAAAGCTACAACAGCCCTTGCTCCTGGTAACCCAACAGTCAGTGCTGCTCAACCACAGCTGGAAGTAGTCGGAAATTCCAATCAACCGAAAGATACAACTCGACAAGCTGCAGATACACCCGCAACAGCGACAAGCTCTCAGGTTGGACTGACGGGGCCACCGCGACGAACACCGGTCAAACCGAGTCCAAGACCGTTTCCACCTCCCGCACCAGAAGGGGATGATGAATTCAATCCCTTCTTAGGACGGATGCAGCGACGAGAACCCAACACCGGGGTCCCTATCCCCCCTCCCCCCGAACCAGAACTCCCACCAGCCGTTTCAGATCCTGTGTCTTCGACGCCCCCGCGAGGCATTCACAGCAGCCCTAGATGGAGAGATCGAGACAGGCGGAAGACGAGATCGCCAATGAAAAGCTCTCCGCTAAAGCCGCGTGGTGTCAGCGCCCAGACCAGAAGGGCTGGCGCCTCGATGAGCCCGTCTCGTTCTGCTGTGCACAGAGAGTTGCCGCTCCAAGATCGGAGCTTGAATACGAAGACAAATGCGGCGCGCCAAGTTCCGGCATCCGATAGAAACATGCTCAAACTCAAGGAGAGAAATCGACTGCGCAGGGAGATTGCTGTTTTGAGGAGAGAAATTGAGCTAGCAGCCCGGGAGAACGAGCGCATTCGGGTTATGCAACGAGCTGGCCGAGTTGTGGCGCCTGAAAATGAAGAGGATGTTCTCAATCTCGTGCAAAAGACGTTGGTCGCTACCCGAACTGCTCCTACTCCGGGCCTTGCGCATCAAATGGCGCAGGCAGCTCTACATCCGATGGGAATCTTGCCATTTGGCCCTTCAAGATTGGTATCGAATCAAGGAGATGCCGAAACAGATGAAGCAAATATCAAATCTCATCACCCTGTTCCCATGTCGGCCGCGGATGATCTACCATTCCTACAACTGTTTAGCCCCTTTTCTGCTACATCGCAAGTTTCAGTACTACCATCAGTACACAATCAACCTCTACGACAACGAAGACAGATTACGCTACGATCACGAGATGTTCCTGGCTTGTTTACGGCTAGAGTCGACATGGTGGTGAACGCCATGAATCTGAACATCTTGGCACTCAAAGTCCCTGCGCTAGAGCCATGTGCAAGACCTGAGCTTGGGCCGTTTGTCGAGAAAATATGTACTGGAGAGTGCAACAGAACAATGCAGCACAACGTCGGAATATTGTCTTGGGCGATGGGGGAGTGGTATCGCGTAGCAGTACAGCGAGCTCGCTTCTGGTTTCAGTTGGAACAGAGGCTAGATGCAAAGGGAGACTACCTGGAAACGATATCACGAATGCGAGCAGAATCTGGATCGGGGGAGCATGGTTCACAGGACGATGACTACGACACATGTGGCAAAGCCGATCTCTTTCGATTTCTCGGCCAGCAGTCGTACGATGTAACGGTCCCAACGATTTCAAACGCAGGCCCGGAATCAGCTGTGCGGTTGGAATGGAAAATCGATCTGGACTGGACTGGGGAAGCTCAAAGTAAAATGGGCCTGTTCCTCGGCATTCCTGGAAAATGTAAGTTTATCAAACGCTATTCGGACAGGATTATCTATTAACAATCTTTGATCTGATTCTAGGGCGGCAAGCGGATGAAAGAGGAGTCTTTGGCCAATTTCCAAAGCTGTTTGAAGACCTATTAGATGGCGGTCAGCCCCCAGGGAAAGCAGTGCAAACCATTGTTGCGCTTTTGACTGGTGCCTAGGCACTAATATGTAATATTGATGAGACATGATGATCACGACACGTTTCAAATATGCAAGCGGACATATTGGATGGGATGATGGACAAGTAGCTCTATTACCAATGATACCAACCCACATTGTTTGAATACTCTCCATGTTGTTCATCCGGTTTTTTTTTTTTTTTTTTATGAACGCGTGCCAGCGTTATACTTTATAGGCAGCACATGCCATTACGAAATACCCCTGGTTTGATTATGCGACGTTCAATCGACATCGACGCCCATCTTTCTGAGATCAATCTTGGCCAGATCAATTTCTTTCATAAGTTCCTGGTGGGCTTCGGGAACATCGTTGAAGGTCATTATGCCCCAGCCGAGACGAAAAAGAAGAAGAGCGCCGAAGGACATAAGAGCCCAGAATGGGAGCTACAAGTTGACGGTCAGAGGGGTTTAGACAATCCAGCTTTCGTCGTCGTAGGGTTAGGGCCACGTACAACGGGAACAATCTGCTGCTGAGCCAGAGGAGGAAGAGGGATCAATTCCAAGTAGAGGGCGAGATACAGCTGCGAACAGAGAAGTTAGCACCCATGCCTTGCGTGCGCATGTGCAATCGTGGATTATGGATCAGAGCCGTACGGAGGAGACGAGGAGCCCGAGGGAAATTGTCTGCTGAGCGCGTGTCATGACTGCGTAGGTATGTGACTTGAAGAGCTTCTAGGTATGTCCGCGGTTCTAGAGGAGCGATTGGCGATACTGCTAAGGAGCGACAGTCGCGATGACGGAGCAGGGAGCTTGCTGCGAAATGCGGTATCAATTCGATCTCGACTTGACTTGGACGTGCAAGGAGGCGGAGGCGGGCGGCGCGTTGATGACAAGCGTCCCCATGTCAAGCTGTGTGCGGTGACTAAGCAGGGCCCACTTTAGGAATAGCTCTGTCATGGCAAGTCACGGAATCAACCAGACGAAAACTCCATATCAAGTTTGCACTTCGCTTCATGTTTGCACCATTCTGTGAGGCTAGAAAGCTCCATGGTTTTGTTTGTACGGAGTATCATGTTCTCCTTTAGTGAGTATCTGCAAAATACCAGGGGAGTAAAGCAATATCTGTGATCCGGGTGAGATGTCAAAGAACCAGCCGTGGTCGCACGAGTCACACAAACACTGCAGTCAGCGTCATCAGATAAAGCATCGTACCTCGGAGTCCCTGGCTGCCGATTTTCGCTCCCGAGCTTTTTTCATGAAATTTGCAATCCTTGTGTCCACGGATGGAGAAAGTAGGACACCCTGCAGACGCTATCACCGTCAAAACAATTCGTGCGGAGTATGTTACTCCGTACACGAACACGGAGACGAGGGAGGACGGCTCCTGAGCAGCTGGAGTAGCAGAAACCAAGTATGGGCAAGTTCAAAGCCAAAGGCACTGAGTGATGGTTTATGGCCAAAAATTGCTTTTTCCCATCCGTCGAGCACAACATTCGACGTTAGCTTTCTGCAGATGCTCGAAAAGAGATATGCTGTAACATGCTCCAGCCAATTGGTCCCACGGTATTTCGCATATCACGGCTTGGACCCTAGTTCTGTACGACCACTAACTAATGCAAGCCTCGTCAAATGTGCGGCAAGTCTTGACAACGGCCGGGAAGGTACTCCGTAACCTAGGCAGCCTTTCTCTTTCCGCCAATGTCAGTTAAAATGAAGCTGCCGAGGTGACCAAGTACAACAGGCCAGCCAGCCAATACATCCCGGGGGATGATGGAGGTACGGAGTAGAGGAACAGAAAAATGATCTGTGATTTCTCGGCCGGAGTGTGGCTGGCTGTAACCATTCCGGTTGAGACCATTGTTGCCTTGTCTCCTCTTTCTACAGACCATTGTTCGGGAGATGAGCAGTCCAGTTGCCCAGTCTCCCCTTTCTACTGATAGCCCTGGCCATACTTAAGAAGCAAGCAGCGTCTCGGTCGTCATGGCCCAGGCCAAAGCCCTCTCAATCGACCGTACGAAGTGCTCCTCGACATCAGCTCTGTGAACACACAAGAAATGGCGCAACCTATTCCCCAGCCTGCAGGCGTACCCATACTGGGCAACATCTTCGATATCACCCCGAGCAACACCTGGGCGTCGCTTAAGAAGCTATGCGAAGAGTATGGTGAGATATTCCAGATCACCATTCTCGGGCATACAATTGTGTTTGTGGGCAGCGTAGCCCTTGCCGAGGAATTATGCGATCAAAAACGATTCAGGAAGTTTGTCGGCGGACCGGTAGTCGAGATCCGAGCTGCTGTGCATGATGCTCTATTCACGGCTTTCGACAACGAGGCAAGTTGGGGAATTGCTCATCGCATCATGGCCCCGTCCCTAGCCAAAGAAGCTCTCAGGCAGCAAACTTTTGTAGAGATGCGCGATACAGCCGATGAGCTCTTTGCGAAGTGGAAGAGACTCGGTGCGAACAAGACCATCTCGCCCCTCGGTGACCTCCAAAAACTCGACCTCGAAACTGTCACCTTGACCTTGTTCGGACAAAAGCTGAACTGCCTGGAGGGACCAGATCATCCCATGCTGAAGGGAATGGAGGAGTCAACCGCCGAAGCAGTGATGCGGCCTACTAGGCCCTCTCTGCTGAACTGGCTTGTCTACAGGAGAAAATTCAAGAGCAGCATCAAGACCATGCGCAAGTATGCGGCTGAGGTTGTGCAGCACCGAAGGGACAACCCGACTACGCGCCAAGACCTCCTTGCCGCAATGATGAATAACGAAGACCCCGAGACCAAGAAAAAGATGACAGACTCGCAAGTAATCGACGAGATTGTCTCGCTACCCATTGGGAGCAGTACAGCTCCATGCGCCCTCACTTCCGCCATCTTGCTCCTCCTGAAGAGTCCCGACGTGCTTACTCGCGCGCGACAAGAGATTGACGCCGTTGTCGGAAACGGCGACATCACAATTAATCAACTAGACGAGCTGAAGTACATACAAGCCATCCTCCGCGAAACGCTACGACTATCCTCGGCCGCGCCCGGGTTCAACATCGAGCCTATCCCTAGCGACGCCAAAGCACCCGTTCAACTGGCAGGCGGCAAGTACCAGGTTGCTCACAACCAGCCCATGATCATTGTTCTGTCCGGCGTCAACCGCGATCCGAGCGTCTTTGAAGACCCGCTAGCCTTCAAGCCGGAACGTATGATGGGCGAAGAATTCGAGCGTTTACCAGAGGGCGCGAAGAAGTGGTTTGGCAGTGGCAAGAGGGAGTGTATTGGAAAGCACTTCGCCTGGCAATGGAGTGCGCTGGTTCTGGCCATGATGGTGCAGAAGATGGATTTTGAGATGGTGGACGCCGAGTATAAGTGGGAGCAGGATGGTTGGTTTAATGTTCGGCCGATTGGGTTCAAAACAAGGGTCAAGCCGAGGGAGTGAGAGTTGTAGTCGTGGGATGCAACGAATTGGAGGCGAGGATGATTCGGATGATTCGGATGATTCAGGGCTTTTCCTTGCAGTCCACGTGTTCCAAGGGTAAGAATGATAATCAAAAGTAACGCCGTCGATGTGCGGACGTTGAAGTTCATCCGGTTCTCTTGGTGTGGGTGTGATTGGATCGAGGGATGCGTGCAACAGTGGAGCTATGTAGGTTGATGGCTTGGACTACTAATACCATGTAACTTATCTTGCTAAGATGGAGTAATTCTGTTTAATCTACGGAGTACCTGAAAGACAAATGGGAGACTTTTAAAAGACGGACAATCAGTCATCGAGAGTGTGAATCGACTCATCGAGTTCGGACGTTTCACAGAATGTCCGGATGAAAGTGGGTCGGTTTCGGCAACAACCTCCGGCTGAAGGTAGGACCAGACAGACAAGTAAGCTTATTGGACGGCTTACACGAACTGTTCTTCTCAGATCAAAGGCCATATCATATAACTATTATGTGGACAGGATGGTGTTGACACCGCAGCGGTAGTTACATGTCCCTTGCACGAGTCCGAGTCGTCCGAGTCGTGCCCATCTCGAGTAATCCGACGAGTCAAAAGAGTAATGTTGCTAATTGTTCATTCTTTTGATCTGTATTTAACTTGAACATGCTATACGCTATATGATTCTCTCTATGCAGGGTATAAATCTCATGAATCCATAGATGAAGCTATGCTCACGTCTTCTTCCCGTCCTGTGTGTCGTATGTTGTCCATTCTCTGTATATACGCAGCAAGATCATTCTGTTTCCACTGTACATGCAGTAAGCTCATTCTGTTCCCCCAATGCAGTTTGATTAGTGCGTAGAGCGTTTTCACGTTTCTGAAAAAAAAAAAGAAAAGGGTATAGTTATATGAAACGCCGAAAGATGCACCCGCGCACAACCCGATGCTATGCTGACAAAAGGAAAAAAAAAAAAGAAATCAAGGCGCCAAAAAGGACGCGTGTGTCGCTGTGTCGACGATTAGGCCGTGTTGCTCTTCCTCAGGGAAAAGAAGTGCCATCCCTTGCGGCGTTGCCCGTCCCGAGGACCACGCTTCTCGTCTTCTACCTCTTCGAGCTCCAGTCTGTAGCGGCGCACGCTGCCGGAGTCGTCGTCGAAGGCTACGTGTCTAGAGGTGAAGCAGTCCGGGACCAGGTGTCTTCTGATCCAGCCCTTGACGCCGCGGCTTGCGGCATCGATGGCGGCGTACTCCAGTCGGCGGGTGCTGTCGCTTGTCCAGTAGTGCGTTGTGGGTGGTGGCAGATGCGGGCTGGTTTCGATCCGTGATGCGTTCTCGGTGAGCTCGACTAGATCCGGGGTAGGGAACTGGAAATATCCTGCGGGGTTCTGTGTGTTTCCGTTGCCCCGGGAGTGCAGGGACTGACTCTTGTGCTGGGGATACGACTTGGAGGACCTGCGTGTAGATGGACGAGTCCGAGTCCGAGCCCGAGTCGATGTGGATGTGAGAGCACCACTGGTTGAAGGAACTGACCGAGAGTGGGACAAGGAGGTTCGTGCCGAACGAGACTGGTGTGACTCATACCCAGAGTCCTGCCGTTGCATCTTCACGGCCGGAGGATGTGGTCCCTGGTGACTGCACTGACTGGCTTGATCAAGGTCGACTGCTGAATGATTCGAGTCAACCGGACCCCTTGGCCGAGGAGGGGAGGGCGGCTCTTGCAACTGGACGCCGTGGAAGCTATGGTACGTCGTGTCCGACGCAGCGAAGCCAGTGCTTGAATTCATGTCGGCTGGGCGGGTGAAGATGTGCAAGCGGACAGTCGGACGAGTCGGGTTCGGAGCAGCAGTCTAAGTCCAGTTGACCCCAGGGTGTTGTTGCGAGAAGAGATTCAGGACGAAAGAAGAAAAAAAGAAAGAAAAAAAGGGAAAAGAAAGAGAAGGAGGCTCGGAAGGAATTTCGAAATTACGGTCGACGTAGTTGAAGAAGCAATGGCGGCTAATCATCCAAGCCCGGCTTGAAGAGCAAGAACAGTTCAAACAACAAATTTCTTGTATGTCTTTTTTTTTCCCCATCCAATGAAGTAACTACCCGCGCCCTGCCATCTACTTGGCAATGAAGCCGGGGAAAAGATACGACTGGCACCCAAAACACCAGGGTGTGTGTGTGTGTGTGGTGATACCTCGAAAGTTGCGGTCTGGAAAGTCACCCCCCGACAGGGTATAAATAAGTACGGCCGTCTGATGGGAGCCATACGATGGCTGGGCTTGCAGCAACCGAAATAAATCGAGCTGGTCGTGTCTCGTCGGCCAGAGCAACGCCGCCGTTGCAGCGAAATTACAGGGGGACGTGAAGCAGCAGCAGCAAACAGGAAGAAAAGCAGCCCAGGTCTGCTCAAATAAGAATCAGGAAACTGGACTGACTTGGCTTGCACCAAATACCAAATCAGAGTGGACAGGGGTGGTCTGGCCCGCGCCAAATGTTGCAGGGAATCGGGCAGACGGCGGTGAGGAAGAGGAGAACAACCAGCACGAGGGCACGAAGGCACGAGGCACACTACTAAGTCATCAAGGCCTGAACTTGAACGGTGAATCCGCTTTGTTTTGTTACAACCCCTCTTGAAGGCCGTCTCTTGTGGGTTAGGTATTGGCCTGGCCGAAGACAACCGAAACGAATCACCAATCGATCGAACTGTGTGTCAGGGATGGACACGAAGAGCCGGGGTGATGATGATGATGGATGATGAAATGTGGGCGTGAGAGAGAGAGAGAGAGAGAGAGAGAGAGGGCGCAGCACGAGTGTTCAAGGTTTGATCAAGGCTAATTAATTAATTCAACGTGATGAACGGACTGGTATCCGAATGGATTCTGTAGACGGCAATGAGTGAATATTGACAAACAAGTAACAAGTAACAAGTAACAAGTAACAAGTAACAAGTAACAAGTAACAAGTAGGGCAGTGGTGGTTCGAGTGGATTCGCATCAAGACAATCCTAATCCTTCCCTTCACATCTCGGACATCTCGGGGTCGACCATGTTGTTCAAGTGGAGTCGAGGCGATTCAAACCATTCCAGCCACTTTTGAGAAATGGCGCGTCGAGCTGTGATAGTTTATGTAGTAGTTAGTATCCCAGTGAATGGAATGAGCGGACTGTTCCGCCTTCACGACGTTGGCAAAGGGCTTGGACTGCGCAGGGACGGGCTTGACGGTGAGTAAACTATGAACTTGCTCATGTTGTGTAGTTCCGATTGTCGGCTTGGTCCCAGGGATGCCCGCCGTAGTTACATGTAAGATCTCACCAGGCCATATGTCCGGCGACTACGTCAACTCAAAACTAAAACTAACGGCTTGATCAAGTGGCTGTCCCGGCCGCGTGTTGTTGGTTGGCTGCGGATGTAACTGATCCTGCCCAACGCTGGTCATACGTACGGAGTAACTAACGTTAACTTAGTGAACTACATGTAGCTACGGATTAAGCAATGGGCGCAAGGCGCATGCAGCGGGTGCAGCCGATATCGCTGGATCGACCGAGGTGGATCTCAGACTTGGGACGAGAAACTAGGTTCGAACGAGTAGACCAAGAGGGAGGGGGCTTTATAACTAGTACTACTCGGTAACTTACGACGGGGATAACGATGAACGGGGCCCATTCATTGCAATCTGCCGGTATAACAAACAACCCGTGGCAGTCACAATGGCAGACGCTCGTCTTGGCATTGGAAACGAAGGCGCGGGTTCGTTGCACGATAGACGCGGTTCGACAAGCATTTCTCACTCGAGCGGGTTTCCGCTCACACTACGGAGTAACTAATTGACCAGCCGACGTCAGTGTAGGTATGTACTAGCACTTCGATGGTTGTAATGATCGTGTTCAAGACTGAGGAGCCAGAGCCTATTGAACAAAAAGAGGGGACTTGGGGTCCCTGTATATATATATATATATACCAAATAGTAACTTGATGGCTGCCATTGAGTATGGAGTATAGTGAGCATTCAATGTTTCCCAACGCCATCTTCCGCACACTGGTGAGCGTCGTGGCTGCTCACTCACTGATGTCGAACCTTGATCTGGCTATCCGCCTTCGCCTTCGCCTTCTCCTCGCCAAACAGCCGCTCTGCAGCCCACGGGCTGCGTCGTAACGTTTAGTTGTATTCAGTCATGTATTCATCAGACGGCTCGTCTTCAAAATCCTCGTCATCAAAATCCTCGTCTTCAAAGTCCTCGTCATCAAAATCCTCGTCGTCATCATAATCCTCGTCATCCTCAAGGTCTCTCTTGCATCCATCAGCGGTAAAGGTGGCGGGTTTCTCTTGCAAAGTGACACCATGTTCCGCACGAAATTTCGCGACCATCCTTGTTTGAATATCGTTGGAGAATTTGACGTCGGGATACTTTTCCAGTAGTGCCTTGGCATCTGCGATATCAAGTAGCTGCTTTGACGCGTCTGGCCGGGAGCGACTCGACCATATTTTAGCGATGATAAGTTCTTCCACGGAAACATACGGAACACTACCAGCTGGGATGGTACTGAGGACTTTGGCTGAGACGGGTTCAAACGGGAGCTGGTATTACCTTCTGATCAGCACGCGAAATTTGCCAAATAGGTACAGGTACACCCTTTGCATTCGTGCTCCTGGAAGAAGACGATGGAAATGGAAATAGCGGGACAACAAACCACAGATCTTCCGGGCAAGTCGATCTCGATGCTCTTGCCATTCGGGTTTTTGTAGAAGAGCTTTCTGACCGCAACCCACTCTGGGTCACTTAATACTTGTTGCCTCGTGTAGAATCGTGGATCCTTCATTAGCTCGTTCTTTACTTCGTCATAGCCACCGATATTCTGGAAGATATCGACATCCTTGGAGGTATGTAAGTACTCTGGGCGAATGCTGCGAGCTGCATCATGTGCGGGCTTGGAACTTACCCTCGTGGCTCTATACCCTGGGAGATACTTCTGCATAGCTGTTGCCCCAAACACCATGACTTTGCCGTTAGGGTAGCTTCTCTTTAGTGCCTGAATAGCATCGCTGGCGGCTCTATCAAGCTCAGAGAAGGAAAGGGATTGAAATTCTTCCGGACGGGGAATCTGTGGTCCTGCTGAAGGAGGTGCGGGATGAGCGTCGCCATACTGCGAGAGCAGTAGGATGGCCGTCCATTTGACGAGTTGCAACCAAGGCCCCTTCATTGCTGGATGATTGTTGTACGTAGAATAAAATATAACAGTAGGGTATGGGGAGGAAAACGTGATGATGGTTGTTGGAAGTCAGTCTTGGTGCGAAAATCAAGAGCCGGCGGCGCCCATGTAGTATATATACTTGAAGCACTTGATCTTGACTTGATCATTAAGATTCATGTATTACGTTGCTTGTGATTTTTAATTCTCACGTCATTGCAAAAGAACAGGTTGGACAGGTTGCCTCACATGATGGGAACAGGCTCGGGTATGTCCGACATGGAAATGGCATCCGACACATCTAGTTGCGCATTACCGTCATTCCCGAATGAATCCACAAACACGAAAATACTCATTAGTCAGACAAACAGTTACCTTGGCGTTAATCGACTCGATTATAACCCCGCCTATTGTACTTGCGGCTTTTACCGCCATACTTACTTCACGGCCATGACTAAGTGGCCACTGCTTCTTGAGCTGGCACTGCTGCTGCTGCTGCTGCTGCTGCTGCTGCAACCAAATGCTACCACTACCGGACGTTCAAGATAGCAGAGATATCAGAGCTTGATACTCTTGTCAAGGCCCGGCTGCCTCTACCGCCTCTGCCTCGAGATCGCGATACTATTAAAGGTGTTGCCGACTAGCGCAAGAAAGTTTGTGGGCCCCGACCAAAGAGGTTACAATCTGCGACAATACGTAATCCCGTACGGAGTCCCCGTAGGTTGCCAAGAAACTAACTAACTCAATGGGGCGTCTCATCTTAAAACCTCTTATTCCCCAATAGTAACCGGAGCTTGCCTATTGACATAAGCCGCTCGAGTAAAATGGTAAAATTAATATAGATCTCTAGTTCATAAGATGAACACAATCAGATAAGGCTTTTCAAATGAAAGCGGCGCCCTATTATTGTAGTCGGGCCAGGTCACCACCGTGGCAAATAATAGTCGCGTAATATGCATTCGCCATATATATAGGCCAGGCATACACACGCCTTCTTACTACCATCGAGTTTGCCGACTATACGGATATATACCGCAGCTTTTACTTAATTATGCAAAAGGTAGAGTCGAATCACTAGAGTGGAGTGTGACTAAGATGCGGCACATATTATGCTTCACAACGAGACCGTGAGCCTATATGTTTACATACTAGTTAATAGGAGGCACAGCAGGCAGGCATAAAACTATGCATTGGGATAGCCCCAATTTATTTCATGGGATAATCCCTCTTATACACTATAGTAGACGAATAGAGATAAGTCGCCATATGTTTGCCTGCCGACATCGTACCTGAGCCCTTGACCTCTTGCTCGGTTGTGTATATACCTCTGACTGGTGCTTCTCAATAAACCGCCTTTACATGTACGTCAGATATAATGAGCCTCATAATACGAGGATGCGAGTCATTAGATAGGCAAGGAAAACTTTGCGTTGGCCCTTGCTCTACTGCGACGAAATTTTTGTTTTTCCCACGGCGGGCCTGGCAGCTCTTGCCTTTGCTTGAGTTGGGAGTCTTGAGACTTGACCGATGATGTTGACCCCAGTCATCTCCTTGAGGCGACATAATGCCATCTTCCTCGCCAGAGACATGTGCCAATGTTACTATAAAACCCATTGTCCCCAGACACACATTTTTGATTTGGGACAACTTCTCTGCTTGTGTTAATCCGTCATCCTCCTGTCTTATCACAGTCTCTTGCTTATAAACTCTCCAGTCGCTTATCAAGATGCTCTGGCCAAGGCTCCTTCTGTCCTTGCTCTTGTGCCTTAGGTTCACCGATGCCTCTGGCATATCGGAGTCGAAACATCGAGACCTCAACAGCACTGACAACAAAGGCAAAGAGATCAGCACCATCCCCGGACATTCATCTCGATCGCACCATGCTAGAATGCGCAGAGCAATCCAATGCGATCCTTTGGCGAAGCAAAGGCAGAAGTCGCAGTCGAAGGTCAGTAACTCGCCTGAGGGAGAGAAGGGCCTGAGATCCCGAAAGAAAATCAAGTACGCCAGATTGGTCGAAAGCATATCGAAATCAGAGTTCATAGAACTCTCCAAGAATAACGAGCTGGTCGAGTTCGCCCAGAAGAGGTGGTCGTTCTCGGCGACTGAGTTTCGAGCCAATGTCATCAAGAGTAACCCCCTGGGGGAAGACTCAGTCAAGCTGCTGAGGGGCGGCGTCAGACCTGTGGGCAAGCTTTCTGGCTATGCTGGCATCGCGTTGTTCGGTTTGGAAGTAGTGCATGCCTTGGCAAAGGGAGCGAGTGCCCTTGAATGGGCAAATCTTGGTTCATCACTGATGCCTATTGTCGGCTGCGGTGTCCACGCCGCCACTAGCCTTTACCGCGGGTCCCTAGATATCCTTGACACGTCCTTGTGCGTCGTCGGCGATGTCCTGTTGTTGAGTGGTATTGGTGCTCCTTTGGGTGTACTGATACACATCGCTCGATTCATCAGGAGCCTGTTCTTGCCAGGTCCAAGTCTCCCAACCAGCGAGAGCATCAAGGTTGACCGTGATAAGGCCTGGGTGACTTTCGTCCAAGACCATCTATATCGCTACATCTACTCATTCCCGCCCATCAACCAGGAGGAGATGGCGTCTGATAGTTTCGGCGCAAAGCTCAAGATGAGCCTTGCGCTTGACAACATGGCCGTTTTGGCTACTGGCGCCCAAATGATAGGTGTCCTCAACGCAAGCAGCATAGAAGCGAGAGAGAACGCAACCTTGGCCGAGGATGAAATTCTCATGATCCAGAATGCAACAGAGCACTCGATTCATGAGATCCGGGCCGAAATAGCCTCCCCGATAGCGCGTAGGCAGCGTGAGCTCCTTATCAACAAGGCGATAAACTTCACACATGACAGTGAGTTCTCGCCTCGCCGTATGGCCGAAAGTTTCAATGCCGATTTCGTCGAGACGATGGTTCGATCCGATGAAGCAGTGAAAAGGTATAAATCAATGATGATGGTCCCATTTGCCGAACCTCACCCCTGGTCGCGGTATATGAGGGCCAAACGGGCGTGTGAGGCTTTGGCGGCTGAGGTAGAAAAAAGCTTGCCGCGGCTGCCTAGCCTTTACGAGATTGCCTTTGTTATTGGCCAATCCAAAGGACTCGCGGTCGATATGATCACGTTATCCCCAAGGACCTACCTACGGGATATGGTGCCAACACTGTCAGATGGTGATGTCGACGAGATTGCCGTCCAGCAGACACACGCTATAGCACGACTGCTTCAGGACCAGCTCAACGAAGCTGACCTTCCAGGCGCGCCTCAGCTGGAAGACGAGATGCTCAAAAAGCTGCGCACTCTTGTCGCTTTGACGATTGGAAAGGGAGTGGAGGAACACAAGATGCTGAAGTGGGAACGCGAAAAATTGGTCGGTGTGATGGCGCCTGGAGATGTTGACTACTACATGAGACCTTACTTCCCGCCCTTCGAATTTGCCGAGCTTACCTCTGCGAACAAGATTGGATTTCTGCTCAACATGACGGAGGCAGCAGTCGATGCCGTGTTCTATGGTAGTACTTGGTAGTTACAAATACAAAAGCACTTTGGTGCTGATTATAGGATTGACAAGCTGACGGGGTCACAACTCGTCGAGCCCTTCGGGCAACCCACCCGTGACTTCATCTGATAACCGAGGAGCAGCAGCAGGCGGCTGGAATGAGAGACAAGGGATTTTCAGAAGCAACCTGCGGGACTGGCATCATGAATCGAATGTATCGCGAGTGCCGTCCGCAAGAAGCCATGCACGCCTCAGCCGCCTGCCAACCACTGCGCGAAGTCGAGACGACAAATCACTACCTACATGAACTTGATAAGTACGGTGTTACCATGGACGGCCGAGTCGCCCGGGTAGCACTAGTTTCCCTTCGGCCGAACTGGTGAGTTTTGTCATCCGCGGCGGGACCTCTTCTGCCGTGCCGACGAGAGGGTATGATGAAAATACAAGTCGTTGACCCGGAATCCATCCCTTCCTCGGCAGTAGCTTTTCGGGTCGATCATCGCTTGCGGCAACTGCAGCCAGACGAAGTGCAGCGACCCTCACGGGGGGGAGAGAGACGGTTCGCGATATAACTACATAACTACTCCGTAAGCCTTGGTGTTTTGGAGGTAAACTGTAGGTGGGTACGGAGTTAGTCAAGTTAACTACATGTGACCTAAAACCGACATGAACTATGGGGACAAAAGGGGCTACGCTACTCCGTACATTATAACTTACATGTTAACGTTATTATCTGTCGCAATGAGATATAGGGGGGGGGGGGTCCCAAAACCAAATTATCGTGGCCTGGCCGTGTCACATTTTTTGTGACAAATGTTTGTCTAAGAGTGGGTCATATCCACTTTAGTTACACAACTTTTACGGACGTAGTAACTACGGAGTTAGTTAAACCACGGAACGTGCCGGACATGTAGTGTAAACAAACACGCCGAGCTCGGAGTACAACAATGCAAAAAGGCCACGATAGATTTGTGCAGGCACATCGGCGGCAAAACATTTCCACGCCCAAGAAAATAGACAAGTCTCCCAAGCTTGCAAGATCTACCACTAGTCTTTTAAAGACTACCTAGTATGTATGACTAGAGTAACAAGTCGTCGCGTCGCGTTCAAGTTTTATAAAGCTCATTTTTTGTAAAAGATGACAATTTTACAAAATCAAAATAATAGCGTAGCGGCATCTTGCGGATGCGAGCTTTTATGCGCGGATACGTTACTGCCTACGGAGTACAGGACGATGAATGACTGCGGCGCTTCTTCACCCTTGCTTTGCTGGTCACTTCAACGCCCCAGAGCCTCACTTGTGATCGTGTTCCTCCTGCTGGCTTGCAGGCCACGGTCGCGTCGTCTCCAGGGTTTGCGCTGGCATTTGTTCTTGATGCATCTTTGAAGATGCTGCATCTGTTGGCGGCTCCGTCTTGGCCGGAGGGGCGTTTCCGAGATACCTGCTGCATAGCTCAGATATTGTCTGGTGGCACCGGGCTGAACTGGCGTTGAGAGAAGTCATGGCTGCAATGACATCGAACGTGATGCTGATCTGTCTGCGCCAGTCGGATGCCCCGGCTGCAGAGGGGTCGTTCCGGAGGCAGATGCAAGGGATCAATGCGGCTTGGAAGAGGAAATATCTGAGTCGGTTTCCGTTAGTTAGCTGTCCTGGACGTATATCACCAAAGAGTCTCTCTCGTTGCTCATCATCACTTACAGCCCGTACCAAGCCGCCAGTCGATTGTGCGCGTGCCGGTTCCAGAAGTCCCGGATCATCTCAATGGTTGACTTTGCATCGGCCAGACAATTTTCATAGGCAATCGAGCTGGCTTTGTCCGTGTAGTCTTTCCGCCTCAACGCCTTGCGGATGACAAACGGTCGATACATGATGATGCGCAGATTACGCAACCGCCAGGCCATGATAGCTTGTGGTAGGGCATATCTACTGGGGACCGCGGCGCCTTCTGCCAAACAAAGTGGTATGCTGGCCTTCCATGGTTCTATCTGTGACGAGTCTAGTTGCAGTATCTCGTCGGCCGTTGGGAGCGGCTTCGAAATAACCTTCTGGTAGCACTCCTGCGTAGCAATGTGAAACCGTGCTTGCGTCGCCACAGCCGTGTAGGGAGTCATTTGATCGCTCTCGCGCGGGTATGACTGCGATGCCGCACTGAGGTCCTTGTCATTCACGTTGAGCGGGAAAGCGACCTCAACGCCCTTGTATGGCCACACGTCTGGCCGGCCAAACGTGATGCTTGCGCCGATATCAAACGAGCAGAGGCACCACCAGACTCGTCTCCTAATCTCCATACTCAGAGGGGCAATATTCCACCCTTGAAACTCTTTGTGCAGGCCCAGACCCATTGCCATTCGTCCCGACAGACCTAGGTAATTGTATCCAGAGTTTGGCTTATCCCGCTTTTGCTGGTAGTTTGACGCCAACGTCAACGCTTGAACCAAGCTCAGGTTTCCGACCTCCAGGAAGTTGAATCCTAGTATCGACCTGGCATGCGCAAAAAGCGCCATATCCAGGGTGTCTGTTGCTGTTGGGGCCGATATCCAAACACCGATGGCTGCGACTATGTACGCAAGGGCCGTCCAACACGGTCCGTTTGGCCGAGGAATCACTTCGCTGTACTGGGCGCGGAAAGTCGGTTCATGAACAATCGGGTAGCTAACGTGGTAATGCCGGAAGAAGGCGTCGAGCATGACCTCGGTAATGTGTCGATTCGGATTCGGCTGAGGCGTCATGGGAGTGCTGAATGATGGACTGCTATCCATTCGACACGGCGCTCTTCGCCTCGTCTGTGGTTCAAGTAGTCGGAGAAGGGCAGCTCCAGAGGCTACACCCAAGTATCCCGATTCACGCTCATCCACACTAAGCGATGCCATGCCATCTGATACCGGCTTGTCCTCTACCATGTCATCGTCACCAGTGTCTGGGCAAAGAGAATATGCTCTAGCGTAGTCTTTCTCGTTCCATTCAAATTCCTCGAGGGGAGGCTCTTCTAGCATACGCTGGTGATCCGAGTCCGCATATCTATGCACAGTGAGAACCTGCTCTGTCTTCACATGTGTCGGTGATGAAACAGGCGAGGCCATTGTTGCATGTCCACCATCGTGCCCACGCCCACTAGGCCCATCGGGCCTGTGATCTTGGGTGGTCTCTGACAGGCCGGAAAAGTTGAATGCTGGGCCGCCATCTTGAGCTTGGTCTGCATTGGCCGCAGGATCTTGTGTCTTCGATGTTCTTGCCTGAGGGGGAATCAAGGTACGCATCTGCTTTAGGAGGGCTTCGGCCCTCTCCAGACGAGCCTCCACCTCTGTGAGATGTCTATCAGATACTTGTCAGCAAGTGCTCAGAAGAAACTGGCGCAGGTATGGGAAGATGGCCGAGCCTGCGAGTGAGTGGTGTTCGCGAGTGCTTTTCATAGAGACAGTGTCTGCGATACTTGACACACAAATCGCAAGTAGGTAGAGCTCGATTGCATCGTGCCTTCCGTCTCCTGCATTCCTTGCAGGCCTGGTCAGAGGAACCGATGAAACTCGTATTGAATAAAGGATCGTCGTCGAGTCCGTCAACTGGAGCGGGGGTTTTTTCCACTGGCGCGCAGAGTCCCTCGGGAGCCGTTGGGATGAAGCGAGCGGTTGCATGTCGGCGGAACGTTTCCGGAGCCTTGAAGCATATGACCTGCTAAATCATCTCCAGACTGCGTACGTTCAAGGTCAGAACTTCATCGGCCAGACCCAGCCCTGTTGTCGAGCCTTTGACTCGATCCATACCGGATAGCCCACTGACAGTCGGTATAGAGTTACACGAGTTCCCCATCTTCTTCCTGGGCCTGCCACAGGCCAGGGGCGCGTTGGTGGCTTAGTTGCGCCCCTCAAAGCGTCGCTTTCGTTGGTTCTAGCTAGAATGATGTTTGGGCCGCCCGAGGAAGAGCCCGTCATCTAGAGCATGTTCAGGGCTTAGTTTTTACTAGAGACCAGAGCTTGAGATCCTATGTCTGGTGCTATATGAAACAGCAGCCGGGCATCTACTGCTCATGATGTGTCCATGTAAACGTTGGCACCGCTGAGCCGAACCTCTTTCCGCAGTCGGCTTTTTCATGGTCCAGCGTTGGCTGGCCGTCAGAAGACTCCGCGATTTCCTCCAAGCTGTGCCCTTTAGTTTCTGGGAACACAAAGTACGTAATGAGAAAGAACATAACCAAAAGGCAGCAGAAAGTGATGTAGTACTTCCAGCCCATGTTCTTCAAGCCAATGGGATTGACGAACGCGGCAATGATGAGGGAGCCGTAGATGGAAACAACTCCAACGCAATCCCCTTCGAGCGTAGGGAATATGGAAATGCCTCGGTAGGATAGCTCAAGAGCAGAGGAGTCCAAGCTAAGTCGTAGTGAAAGTAGTAACTATGTGATCGATGACTCTGGCCACAACGAACATGGCATAGCTCGTCGCGGCGGCTTGAACGGCTCCAGCGACGCATATGAGAACAATGCCCGTCAGTAGGATGGGCTTGCGGCCAAAGTCGTCAGACAAAACTCCAACTAAGGGCAATGCAGCCACCAGTATTTTTGCGTCTGCGGCAGCACCTCTGCAAGCGCCACGCCGACAATCTTTTTGTCTCGGAGAAATTGAATTGTCATCGGAAAGTCTGCTGCTTGTGTCACCCGAGTAAGATTGGATTCTGAAGAGCTCGGGTGTCTGTGCCATCCAAGTCCCTTGAACGACCGACCCCCATCAACCCATCCGTGGCAGACTCGCATCATGAGTTATAAGTGCACTGATTCCAGGCCCAAAAGGCACGGATGGCTCTACCGCTCTACTGCGGGGGGAGGGCCTAAGAATTCGGGGAATGTTGCATTGAGGAACCCTATAGTTACTCCTCCGTATGCTACGGGATAATCTCTCGGAGGAGAAGGGTGATAGTCACACTGGCCGGATGATCAAGGCAGTGAGTGGGTGGGTGCTCACAATCTCAACAGCGAGGACTCCCTTGAAAACACGGGTACGGGTCAGCAACTTGGTGTTGAACTCTGATCATTCTCCCATATACGCAGTACCATTGAACTTACCAAGTACTCGGCGGGAGGCGAGAATTTCCAGAACAATGAACAAGGCCGGAGAGCTTTCCGGGTAGAAAGCACGAACGGGACACAGAAAGGAGACTTCGTATTTATAAGAGCATGAAACTTCTCAAGATGAAGTCTCATCAAGTCTTCTACATGGGGTCAAGGCGGTGACTCGTTAGCTTGGTCGTTGCTCTTGCGATACTTCGCATTTGTTCTTCCGGTGATTGAGGTAGGAATTGTATGAAAAGCGACAAACTAGCTATAGGCGGCCCTGCGCAATGACCTTGGATGGGCCATCTCCAACATATTTGCTTTAGCGGTGTAGTCAGTTACTCTGTACTCTGTGCTCAAGATTCTCTTACCCACTCAGTTTCAATTTTATCCTCGACGAGCCAGAGAAAACCTGATGATCCTGCGTCCCCGGCGCTGTCAATCAGGTCATCATATCGCGTAAAGCTGTGCGTCAACACATACGCCCCAATTCACCATGTCGTTTTCGTCCGCTCTCGTCATTGCGTTTTCCATTGCCCTTTCTATCCTACATATGCGAGCTACTGAAGGCGCCACTCCCATTCTCCCCTTTACTATGTAAGCCTCCCTTAGCTTAGGCGCGTTGTCGAAATTTTGACACTTGCTGGACGACTCTGTTCGCTATGGTGGTTTTACCGGAGCCTAGAGGGCCGGCGATGGCGACGACAAGATGAGCCCTGGCCAAGTGCCTTCTTCTCAGTCCATTTCAGCTGGATTCGTTCGGATAGAGCTCTGTAATGATCTTCCGTGATGGTACTGAGTAAATGGTATGATTGGTACTCCGTACAATATTCATAGACATTCTCTGACATGCTTCATGGTTATGTTCACAACCAAGTTGCCGGAGGACTGAGCTCCGGGCATGTGGGGCCGATGCGGCCGGAGCAGAGCGGACTGTCGCCCTCCTGCCCGAATAGGGAATAATTTGTTGGCGCTTCCCCGCAGAGAGACCCTGTTCTAACCCCGTCTTGAGTCTTGACTTTTTTATTCATTTGTATTCTGTCCCCTCCAGGAGGCTTCAGTATCACTCAGTTGATGAGAAGTCTGTCGCCGCAGCCAGACTTGACCCATGGCAGACGCTGTGAGTTCAGCGTGGCCGCTGTCTTCATTCCATCTGTGTGCCTCACTGACATCTGCTAGAATCTGGCTTTCGTTCTCCAGTCCGTCGGAAATGTCTCGTTCGAGAACCGGCCTGTGCCGGCTCTACGGAATGATTACGATGTTCGTGCTCACATAGAGCAGACCGGAATTTGCGGCAGCGATGTACATTACTGGCAGAAAGGGCGCATTGGCGACTTCGTCCTGGAGAGCCCGATGGGTCTTGGGCCATGAGAGCTCGGGCGTCGTGGTCGAAGCTGGGGCTAAAGTGAGGAATGTAAAGGTCGGTGACCGCGTGGCCATCGAGCCCGGAGTACCTTGCCGTCGATGTATTCATTGTCGATCGGGCTACTACAATCTTTGTGTATTCGCTGCTACGCCACCCCACGATGGGACGCTTCAAAAGTATTACATTGTCGCTTGTGACTTTGTATATCCGATCCCGGAGCATATGACTGCTGAGGACGGGGCGGTCCAAGTTAACAAAGTTGCGGATCTACGCGCAGGCCAGACAGTCCTTGTCTTCGGATGAGGCCCCATTGGCGTACTGTGCCAAGCCGTTGCCAGAGCCTCAGGCGCGGGCAGAGTGATTGGCGTCGACATTTCTCAATCAAGGGTCGACTTTGCGAGAGGTTTCGGTGCCGATGGCGTGTTTCTCAACCAAGCGAGACCAGCCGAAGGACAAAGCCCCGTGGACACTTCAAGAGCTTTTGCCGAGGGAATCCTTACTGAATTCGACCTTGGTGATGGCGCGGACGTGGTGTTGGAATGCAGTGGTGCAGAGTCCTGTATTCAAGCGGGAGTGTTCGCAGTTAGAAAGGGCGGTACGTTTGTGCAGACCGGGATGGGACCAGAGAATGTCATTTTCCCAATCACCACTGCTTGCATACGGGCTTTGACGATAAAGGGCTCCATCAGATATACCGCCGGCTGCTATCCGCGGGCCGTGGAATTAATTGCCAGCGGAACAATCCAGCCTAGGGCACTCATAACACATAGATTCAAATTTGAGCAAGCAGAGCAGGCATTTGAGTTGGTGAAGAAGGCAGCGGAAGACGCGATGAAGGTGATGATCGAGGGAGTACGAAGCTGAGTTGGTTGATATGGAATATACAGCATTAGTTGTCCCCCAATGAGAAAGGATAAGTGACTTGTGTGTTCAGCACACCATGGTTTGAGCTAATTTTCTCTCGATCATGTCCGGTGGTGCTTGCATGGCACGCTTTCTTGACGCACAAAGTCACGTTCACATAAATTTAGGTAGGATTTTCATGCTCTCTAGGAATCGTTACGCCGGGGAAAAAAAAAACTCATCACCTTCCTTCTTCGGCCACCCGATAACTAGTTACACAGGTGTGCTCTCGCCCTCCTAACTGTCCCCCGCATCTCGACATGGGCCTGGGTCACTTTGTGCCGAACTCGGGCGAGTCCCGGATCATAGCACGGACAGGGCGTCCCTTTCCCGGATGAATTCGCAGAAAATTATATAGGAAGCGTCAAGTTCTGTCCCAGTGTTTCCCAGTGAGTACTAGAACTACATCTCGACCTACCCCTAGTATACATGCTTGTTTCCTCAGCTAACTCGAATAATCTGTCGAAATTACCAGCAACCACTCCCACCCATCACCATGGTCCTAGCCAGTCACCCTGATCCAGCGGCTCCTACACTGTCGCACTTCTCCCTTTCTGGGAAAACGGCTCTTGTTACCGGAGGCTCGCGAGGAATCGGCCTCCAGGTCGTAACGGGCCTACTCGAAGCCGGCGCCTCGGTGGCATTTACATACTCGTCCACGGCCAAAGATGAACTCGACTCGACCATTGCGACTCTGTCAAGGTCCAATCCCGACAGGACAGTCAAGGCCTACAAGTGCGACGTAGCCGACCGAGTGTCCGTATTCGAGGCCACGACCCAGGCCGCAAGGGATCTGGGCGGCCTTGACATCGTCGTGGCCAATGCCGGCATTGGCGCCCACTATGCGGCCGAAGACTACCCAGAAGAAGAGGTCCGAAAAATGCTCGACGTCAACTTCAACGGAGTGTTTTGGACGGCCCAAGCGGCGGCAAGTGTTATGAAAGGAACCAAGACGAGAGGCAGCATCATATTCACGGCCAGTGTCAGTGCGCTCCTGGTCAACATTCCACAGAAACAGGCGGCTTATAATGCTGCCAAAGCCGGGGTCGCCCATCTGGCGAAGAGCTTGGCCGTTGAGTGGGTGGACTTTGCACGAGTCAACTGCGTTTCTCCCGTGAGTGTCTGGGCGTCATGAGAGCTGCGTTTGTTTTACGGGTAGTTAATGTGAATAGGGGTATATCGCTACCGAGATGCTGGAGATTCATCCGAAGGCATGGAAGGATGCCTGGTTTAATATGATTCCGGGGGGTCGATTGTGTCAACCCGCAGAGTTGAAGGGGACGTACGTATATCTAGCGAGTGATTCTAGTAGTTACATGACGGGTAAGAGTGTGCACCAGCAGGTTGTTCTTTGCATTTGTGCTTTACACTGACGACGAGGCCAGGCGCAAATCTAGTAATCGACGGTGGTTACACGTTGCCATGATGTGTATGAACTGTTGTTCTGCAGTTGAAACAATTCAGTATATGAGTATCGTAGCTGTATACTTTTAAGATATGCAGATATATCGATCTCAAGTCAATCATAAGATGCTTCTTTATGATTCGAATACCTTGCTGTCCCTAAGGAGGTCCAAAAAATTACACTTGGTAAATCTCGTCAAGAACCGCGATATCGTCGTAGAATCCGAGAGTGAGACCAGTGCGAGTCATGGCTTCCTCAATGGCGGTGAAGTTGTAGGTGACGATGAAGGAGGCCAGGAAGAGAGGAGCGTCGGACGTGGTCATGCCGTAGCTTCGGAGATAAGTTGGGTACACCTCAGATGGAACGACTAGGAACGGCGGTTTATTATTAGGTGTATTCGGAAATATTGCCCAGAGACGAGTGCTCGCAAATGACTTAACCCCATGTCAAAGAAGCGTACGATCCAAAGGAGACCATATAAACTATGAGACCTGTGAGGTAGCAGCCCTCCACAGCCATGGTGTGCGTGTCGATGTTAATCTGGCATCCGATACCAATGAGAACCAGGCCGATAAGAAAACCTGGCAACATCGTGATAGTCCAGAACCATCTTCCACACGTTTCCATGGGGACAACAGCAGGAATTGTGCCAATTACAAGGAAGCCCCTGCCGACCAAAGACATGTAGTTGGCCTTCTTGGCTTCGTATCCAATCTGGTTCATCATTTACGGACATGTAGTACTTGATGGCACTGACACCTGTGAGCTGCCCGAGGAGAATCATGATACTTGCGTAGACAAGGGCTCGGCGGGCGCGAGGAACACTGCGGGAGAGGAGGTTAGACCATGCCATAGGCCAAGACCACATTAAGCCACATACGTGAAGAAGTCCATCCATGGGAAACGTTGATGCTTGGCAACCTCTGTGGAGGCACTGGCTTCATGACGGACCGCAACAACCATGATATAGAATTCCTGTTTGGATCCTGCCGTCTCGACGCCTCGAATACGCTTCCAAACCTTGAAAGCATCGAGTGTTCTGCCCTTGTGTATCAAATAACGAGGACTCTGGGGCAGGAAGAGCATGCTGTGGAATCATAACGGTTAGAGACACAGTCTTGTACATACAGGAAGGGGTATATTGATAGTATACCCGACAAACACGATAGTAGAGAAAAACAGGGAGGAGCTAAGGATATATCGCCAGTTGCCGGGGACGACCCGCAGAAAGATCGCAGCAACCGCATAGCCAAGAACTTCTCCAAGTGCAATCATGAGCTGGTACAATGAGACCAGATGACCACGGATACGACGACGCTCGATTGTTTCTGCGACGTAAACGGGAACCGTACCGCCTTCCAGACCGACTCCGAGACCAAGAACAACACGTCCAGCGACAATCATGTCTTTGACCAAGCCCAAGTCGTCAGAACGTCTGAGCTTGGGTTTTCGTTTGAAGAGCACTATATGCCAAAGTTGATAGCGCCGGCTTTTAGAGCTGCTCAAACGGTGTACAGAAACAGGGAGAAATAAATGGCGCCTTTCCTTCCGAAATATTCGTTCGCAGGCGATAGAATCAGCGCACCGCCAACCGAGATCCTGCTCCATTTCCCTGATCAGCGTATCTACCTGTGTGCCGTCGGTGCGAGCAACCTCGAGAGCCTCGGCCCATTGTATACGAGGTTCTTCAGGGTCCTTGGAGCAGTGGTTGGATGTGACGGACTGCCTCACAGATCGAATTGAGGGGAAATTGACGAGGAGGTCGCGATAAGGGGCTGCTATGTCTCGCAAGTTGACTCCAAGCGGATCCCATGTATTATTTTATACTCCGTACCCGACATGATCCCATCTTCAGAAGACAGGTCTGTTTACACTACTGAAAACGGTGTTTGTGCCGTTGGTCGGGGGTTGCATTGTGGAGGAGACTCGGGGCTTCAGATAGGGATCCCAGTTGCCAGTTAAGAACAATGCGTCTGCCGATCTCGTCTATCGCAAGGTTTTCCTCATCATTGGACCGAAAGAAATGGCCTATAAGGACAATCAAGACATGCACATATATTGATGGGTAACTGGTCTTTCCTCATCTACCGTTGTGAGACGATAACTAGATGGTAGCAGCCGCGTGAAACCAACATGATGATGATGATGATGATGATGATGATGATGTGGTGGTGGTGCGGCAGTGGCTGGCTGATCTGGGGTTCGGGCTTGTAGAGGGACAGATTTTACTTCTTTAATTGACAGCACCGGGCTAATGAGGCGCAGACGAAAGAATTGTCTCAGATGAAGTGGAATCAGCGTACGGAGTAAGTTGTCAATGTGTACGTCAGCAATGGGTGTTTATTAGTTTGCCCTGGGCGCAGCGGACCGGCAGATGGAGTGGACGACACCGAGATCACTCCAAGTATGAAAGGCCCCGTCGTAGGCGAGAACGGCAAGGAAAAACGGCTGGCTGGTTGATCGAGGTATTAACTTAGTTATTCCCAGGACCAGTTTGGATATGTTTCACGGCCACATCAGCGGGCTCGAAAGTCTCAGGGGTATGTCGGACCGACGACAAGAGCCAAGACAAGCTTAGCTGTGAGTCAAGTTATATTGTTGTACCACCAGAGAGGACGGAACTGCCTTTGGCGAACAAGACGAACCCTCGATGGTTTTGCAAATGACGATGGCGTCTTTTACTCTGCAGGCTGACTGTCGCGTAACTTTTACATTGCCCATCCCATCCATCAGCCCCTTCTGCACGTGATGCTCGACTTGGCAAAATTAGCCCAGTTTGTTTTTCTTCTGCCCCTCCATCCCCATCCATGTAAGTTAACCCCACCACCTTACCTTAACCCATCGTTCCTGCCTTGAGTTACTCGTCTACGTTAACCCGTCCCGTCATATCAAAGACCGTCAAGAGTCAGTCAGCGCCTTTGGATGTCTTGGCCGTCTGCACAGTCTATCCGGAGATCCAATTGACTTCTTGATACCCGACACGATGCAACTGAAAACCACACAGCGGCTCGAGCTGCCGCCGACAGCGGACATGCATGTCCATTTACGACAGGATGAGCTCTTGGAGCTCGTGACTCCGACTGTGCGACATGGAGGAGTCGACACCGTCTTTGTGTGAGAATCTATGTTGATTCAGATGTATACTGTGCAGCGTGTATTGTCCCCTGCTGACTTATTGAAACAGCATGCCAAACCTCGTTCGTTGTTCTTCTTACTTGGCTCGTGTCGGCTGTTACACTGTGTTATACCAACTGACCTGACGATTTGCTCCCGCCAGGTCCCTCCCATCACCACTGTCGAAAGGGTATGTCTAGACGTTCCCTTTGTTGCTGTCAAGGAAAGTACGTCTAGCGAAATAACCCGTGCGCTGACAATCAACCAGGCATTGGAGTATAAATCTCAACTGCATAGGATCGATCCCAATGTGCACTACCTCATGTCTCTGTTTGCATGTGACTTGGTGTCCTGTGTAGCTTAAGCGACTTCTAACAAATCGTAGCTTCATCCGTCTATCACCCCCGAGGTAATTGCCAAGGCGGCCGCCGCTGGTATCACCGGCGTCAAGATGTATCCTCAGGGTAAGTCGGGATACGTACTGCCAACAAGTGGTTGCTCACATCTGCAGGTGTCACCACCAACTCTGAAAACGGCGTTGCCAATGTTGAGGCTTTCTACCCTACATTTGCGGCCATGGAAGAGAATGACCTGGGTGAGACAATTTCACTTTGTTTTGTCATCGGCGGTGATGAGACTTACAAAGGACAGTGCTGAACCTCCATGGTGAGGTCTTGGAGTCCCTCGCTCCCGCCGATATTACTCTTGAGGAGGCATTCCTGCCGACCCTCACGAAGCTTCATGATAAATTTCCTCGTCTTCGAATCATCGTACGACAATCACGAAGAAATCTCAGTTGGCACATGACTAACAAATTTAGCTTGAGCACTGTACCACTTCTGCCGCCGTTGAGGCCGTCAAGGCCTGCGGTCCCACTGTAGCCGGTATGTGATTATAATGTTTGGTTGACCAAAGACCAAGACCTAACAATGCGATACATAGCGACAATTACGGCGCATCATCTTTATTTGACCGGAGCAGATGCTTGCTGCGACCCTTTTGCCTTCTGCAAGCCGATTCCAAAAAAGCCTACTGACAGAGATGCTCTTCTCAAGGCTCTAGTTAGCGGTAATCCAAAGTTCTTCTTGTAAGTTAAGAACATGCGAAACCCCTCAAAATGTCATGGCCCACCCAGTCTAATTACCTTACACAGCGGAAGCGACAGTGCTCCTCACCAAATGCACTCCAAGACTTCTGCAGAGCAAGGCAAAGCGCCTGCTGGAGTGTTCACTCAACCAGTGGCGACCCAGCTCGTGCTACTGGCTTTGGAAGAGGGCATCGAACGTGGCGAAATCGGTGAAGCTGACTTGACACAGGAGAAGTTGGAAGGATTTCTCAGCCATCATGGACGACGCTTCTACAAGCTCCCTGAGACTTCTGCCAAGAAGATTGTTTTGGAGAGGAAGGGAGAGAAGATTAGTACGAGCGTGAAGAGTGCTGATGGGAAATTTGAAGTCGGCATTTCTCGGGCTGGTACTGAAATTTTCTCATTAGCTTGGGAATCAGCCTAAGCTGCACATTGGTTCAGTCAGTGGTTGGATGATCTTATCGAAGAGTCAATGGAGTAGAGTTGCGGTTTGGAGAAAGGGGTTGGGCAGGCAAAAAAAAAAAAAAAAAAAGCACTGATTTGTCGAATTAAGGGGAGGGCGTATGAGAACCAACTGGCTTCATTCGAAGCGCATAATGCTCTCTTTGCATTAGTATGGTAACCTTGGGCTCAGATACTACTAACTGCGCTGTACGGCAACTGTATTTTGAGTGGCAACGTAGTCAATGACAGACGATTGTCATCCGCCATAAGGCACACTCTACAATGATTTCCGCTCTGCAGTGTTCCGCTCTGCTGTCTCAGGCGCTACGGAAGCTTTTCTTCCCTCAATCGCGTGCATCATGTTACATCTTATTTCGTCACCTTCGAACAGGCATGCGAGTTCCTCCAGCGTTGGACCAGCAGTCTCTACGAAAAAGAAGTAGACGACGATGAAGATCATGGTAACCCAAACACAGTAGTAAATGTAGAACTTCCAGCCAATGTTCTCCAATCCTATGGGATTCACATAGCCTCCGAAGATTGACGCAACCTGGATAGTCAGCAGCACGAATGCCCACGTCTTGGCGCGCATCTGGTATGTGACAACCTCGAGGGGGTAAGTGACGACCAAGTTTGTCCATGCAAAGGTGTAGAAGGCCTGGAAGATGAAGATGCAGGCCAGCACCACTCGACCTGCAGCCAGCGAATCCCTCTCCAGATACTGCTGCGCAGCGATGGTCCAGGCAATGAAAGTGACGACGACGCCTCCGGACCCCACGAGGAAGAATGTTCGACGCTTGAACTTGTCGACGACGGCGGTGACGGCCAGGGAAACGATGTACTGCCACAGCGTAACCATGCCGTTGACGAGGGTAATGTCCTTGTTGGAGCTGACACCGGTGTCTTTCAGAATCTGGGTGAGATAGTTGGATACGAGCAGATTGCCGGAGGTTTGACTGAAGAGTCCGGTCGCGAAGCAGAGGCCGATTCTTTTCAGGTTGGGTATTGAGGAGAAGAATTGTTGCCAGGTCATGTTCAGCTCGGCTTCCCTGTCGATAAACTCTTGTATCTCGGCAAACTCGAATACGACAACCGGAGACTGCGTGTCGCATTCGCCGTGGTACTTGACCAGGATTGCTCTTGCTTCCTCTTTCCTGCCCTTGGAAACCAGCCAACGGGGAGACTCCGGGGACAGGAAGATCAGGGCGAGCTGGTATGCCGATGGGACGAGCTGGATGAGAGTGGGCAACCTCCACGACCACTGGTTGGGGATTCCAAAGCATCCGTAGGTTGTCCAGGCTCCAATGACATAGCCCAGCACGATGGACGTGTTGTAGAAGGTTGTGACTTGCACTCGCTCCTTGGGATGGCTCAGCTCCGTTACCAACACAGCAGCCGTCATTTGAACCAGGCCGTTTCCGAAACCGAGGACCATCTTGCCGCCAATGTACATGTTCAGCGAGCTGGCGAAGAACTCAACAAGGACTCCGATGATGATGACCAGGGAGCCCAGGGCAGTGGGAACACGACGGCCAAACTTGTCGCCCATCCAGCCCAGCGTCAGGAACGGCATCACGCCGCCAATGGCGTTGGAAGCGCCAAAGAAGCCCAGTTTGGAACCGGTTGGATGGCCAAATCGTTCCTGCCAAGTGGGTAGCACTTGCATGCCATTGGTCATGGACTAGGTAGAATGCAAGTTCTTTTGTTAGCCGGCCTGCACGTTTACGATATGTCGATGGAGATGGAGGGAAGGGAACTTAGGCTAACCCCGTCGATGCCAAGAGCCGCACTCGTGAGGAGCGAGGACGTGAGGAGGAAGTAGAGCAAAACGCCGTTTCGCCTCCTCCAGAACGGGCGGATGGCCTTGAGGTCAATGGGCGGCAGGATGCCATCTGCAGTGTGAGCAGCAGAGGGAGCCATCGAGGCTTGACGAAGAGGAGTGCAGATGAAGGCAAACTCGAGTGGGGGATTGGAAAAGCTTTTTGGCGTCGAAGGCTCAATGGTCCTCAACGCTCATCAGGATGATGTGGTCAGACTGATGACGATACGATGAGATGAGCCAAAGACGGCTCGAAAGAGGTCATCTCGTCTGAAGTGTTTTGCGTCGACCGGTTCAACATGGCGCAAGCCTTATATGTTTCTCGGGGATGGATTGAAACGAAGGTTTTTCTGACGGTTCTCTCCTTGGGGACATCTGAATCCTGGAGGAGCAAAGATGGTGGGGGGTTCGTGGTGATCCGTTGAGATTGCGTCGACGGAGGAGTATGGAGTACAGAGCGTACAGAGAGAGCGGCCTGTTTATTAGTAAACTAATATACACACGATGTTGTTAACTGACGTGGGCATTTTCCCCCGCTGATGTAGGCATGAATTTCGCTGCAGAAAGACGGTCATTGGCCTGAAGGTCATTGGCCTGACGGGTCATGGCCTGACGATAGGGTAAGCATGACGGAGCGTATGTGTTGGCAGAAATGCCGAGAAGCTTGGCATCTAAGCCTAAAGTAAGGCGCCAGAATTATGCGTGTTATGCAGCAAAATCAGTACCGTCAGTTATCAGTCGCGGCCTGATCAGGATGGATCAGGGCCTATATGTGTAATGCAGCAAAATCAGTCCCGTCAATTATCAGTGGGTTATGCAGTATATGCAGCCAAGTCATCCAGCCAAATTCCAGTCGCTGCTTGTAGGATCAGGGCCTATATTGCGAGAAGTTGCGGACGGGATAACGCGGACGTGCAGTGCAGTAGGAGCCATTGGGCGGAGAAATAGACCGGGACAATGGCAAGCTGGAAACCCGCCCTCGCGATAGGGAAGAAGAAAAGTACGGAGTAGTATGACAAGACCAAGCCTGATCGTCTGGCTTTAGTTAGAGGCTTCCCTTTTAAAGAAGTAACCAGTGTGAACCTCGTTCTGGTGAGAACCCCGAAGCCCAAAATAAAGGTCACATCACCTCAGTCACATCGTACAACCTGTGGTCGCAGGAAACAACGATACATACAATCATTCTAGAATGAGCCGTGAAGACTCGCCCCTCCCCGCCATCGTCGTCGAATGGGGATTGGCGACGGCGGCATATCAAGTCGAAGGAGCTGTCGCAGAGGACGGTAGAGGCAAGTCCATTTGGGACACATTCTGCCATCTCCAACCAACCCGCACCAAGGGCGCCAATGGCGATATTGCTTGCGATCACTATCAACGGTATGAAGAAGACTTTGATCTCCTCACTAGATATGGCGCCAAGGCCTACAGACTCTCCATCTCGTGGCCGCGCATTATTCCCCAAGGTGGCAGAAATGACCCCCCTGAACGAGGAGGGCATCTCATTCTACATTTGACTCATTGATTCTCTCACCAGAAGAGGGATCACGCCCTGGGTGACTCTCTACCACTTGAACCTCCCTCAGGCTCTCCACGACCGCTACGGTGGCTGGCTTGACGTCCAAGAGTCTCAGCTGGACTTTGAACGATAATGCAAGAGTGTGCTATGAGCGCTTTGGTGACAGGGTCAAGAACTGGATTACCTTGAACGAGCCGTGGATCCAGTCCATCTTTTGTAGGTGACATGGTGCGGAGAAGGCGTCTCATTACGGGCATTTGAAAAAAAAAAAAACTAAAAAAAAAAACCAAAAAAAAAACTGATGTTGCAATCACAGGGATATTCCACGGGTCTTCATGCGCCGGGGAGAAGTAGCACCAACGATCAGTCAGAAGCCGGCAACAGTGCCACCGAGCCTTGGGTAGTCGGCAAAGCCCAGATCATGAGCCACATCCGAGCTGTAGTTAACTATTGGCTTACAACAAGGACTTCAAGCCCTCCCAAGCCGGCCAGATCGGCATATCACTCAACGGCGACTACTACGAGCCCTGGGACGGCGCAGACGCTCGCGACGAGCAGGCTGCGGAGCGGCGGATGGAATTCCACATGGGCTGGTTCGCAAACCCCATCTTGTACGTTGTCTTGCCGTCGTTCGTCGTTACCTTTACGAATTACAAAACGCTGGATCGCACTCCCAAAAAGTCGGCATTGATGCTGAAGCAGATGTTCACGGAAAGGCAAGGAAGAACAGTGACGTGACGGGGTTCATGTTGCCGTTGTGGTGGTGAATTTCGAGTCCTGTCACGTATATATATATAGCTTCATCATTAAGCAATAACGCCGCTTTGCGTGAGAAGCGCCGCTCATGAAATTCGGGTACAACTTGCAAGAAGATTGATACACATGGCCACCAGGCCAACTCATACTCATACACATAAAGTAGAGATCTGTCTATTCGTGTCAGATGAATGTATATATCAAATGGGAAAACAAAAAGGAAAAAGAAAAAGCAATGACGCTATTCCGCCCCCCGCCCCCCATGCATGCTTCGTGAATCCCGACAGTCGTAAATCCAAGAAACCAACACCAAAAGAAAGCTATGCTGTGACATTGCGTTCGTCATATCTCCGCTTACAGTGCCCACTTGGACGTGTTCTTAAGAGCGTCCGAGGCCTTGGAGTCGAGCCTCGTCAAGATGTCGAGTAGAACGCTGAAATCGCTTCTCGCCCGCGCCGCAAGTGGCGAGGCCTGGTTTCGATGAATTATAGACAGCAACGTGGCCCCGATGAGCCTAATCTTTTCCACCTGTGAGCAAAAGGGAAGTCGAGTTAGCACGCCGAGCCTTGTGCGCGGACCGACATGAAGTTCGCGCGCGACATACGTATGGTTCACCATTGACCTGCAGAGACCAGAACGGGGCTTCGTGCATGACCCTTAGCATGTCCCTCACGATTTCCGTCTTGCGCAGGTCGGCCTGCTCGGCGCCGGGGGCGAAGAAGGCGATGTCCTCGAACTTCTGGGTGATGACCATGCGGAGACAGTGGAAGGAGACCTGGAGGTTGGCGCACTGGACGACGAACTGCTTTGCCTCGGGGACGGGGCCGCCGGCGTTGCCGACCGAGGCGAACGTGTACGAATGCAGGCAATGGGGCAGGTCGTCCATGCATGTGATGAACTGCACGAAGAGTGAGTCTAGGCGTTGTCTCTCGGGTTCCGTCAGAGCTTGGCTTGGCGGGTTTGCCGCACCGTACTCCAGGGACCTTTCATCTTGGAAGAGCCGAACTTGGATCAGGAGATCGGAGGCGGCCTGCCATAGCCTCAGGTTTGCATTGAACCCGGCGATGAGGTTGCTGCTGTAGCTGTCGGGGGGCTCGGTGACGTCGGACATGGTTGCTGTGGAAGTAGGCATGTTGGCCATTCCAGTTGGGTATGCCGTCGTGACCCCAGTTTCAAACGAGTACTTGTGCATCGTTATTGGGCGGTTGTTCAGGATGGCGGCTGACTTGTCGCCCATGTAGACGATCCAGAAGGCACGCCGGCGCAGCTCGGACTCAACATGCGGTAGTCCTTCCAAGGATGTCTCGTCGTACAATCTCATCACCTGCGCCAGCCTGGTGGCCTCGCCAAAGATGTGCCACGAGTACTTGGGCTTCCCGGCCGCATGTACACAGTTTGAGTGGAAGTACCGAATGGTTATGGAGTTTGCATTTGGGCTTTCCAGATCAACCTCGAGATAGCTTTTCAGACAGTCCCTCGAAGCCTGAAGGAAGAGATCGGCCACCGTTTCGCCTTCGGGGAACAGGTCCTTGGGAAGGAGAAACGCGGCCTCTGCGCAAACGGCCGTGATGAGGGTAAATGTAGCATCATGCCAACATGCCAACGTCTCGCCGCCGGGCCCCGAACCAACATCAGGGGAAATTCCTGGCCACGCCGGAGGGTTCAAGGCGGGCAAGGTATCGGCCACGCGGCCAATTCCATTCCGTCGCGCGTTCTGCAAAGCCGGGCTAGATGATCGCGACGTGAAGATGGACAGCCCGTCTCGAAGACTGGGTTCGTGTACCAGCGGCGTCAGGGGATAGAGATACTCGAAGAAGAGGCCGAAGCACTGCTCAACCATGGGCTCAAGAGCCTTGTTCCTCAGAGCCAGGGCTCTGGACAGGTTGTGCCACCGCTTGACCGCAGAGACGCCATGTGGCACTGCCGGGGGGCTTGCAATAGAGGCAAAGTCCCGAGTCGAGGTAGGAGAGAGCCCCGGGCCAAGATCGAGGTGAGTTGCGGGTTCCCACGAAGCAGCGGTCGACGAGTTCGAAGGACTTTTGAAGGTGGCTGCTGCGGTCGAGCCGGCCGTGCGGCCAACAAGCGGTGGCTGGTGAAGACTGCGTCGACCGGCGAATGTCGAGACAGACTCCGGCGGAATACTCGAATCGGCTCTCTTCTTCGACTTTGGCCCGCGCTTGGCCAGAGGCAGGTCAAATGTGCAACGGATATGACTGTCTCGGCAGTGTGAGCAGGTACCAGCCGCGCCGTCAAAGTCGCACTTTGTTCAAGTCCCCCAGTTAGTCGCCGTGCGGTCAACTAATGGACAAAAACCCCGGCGGAGAAATAGGAGGAGATGCAAACCTTTGCCTTTCTGCGGCGGCAACGGTCGCAGGCTCGAGTGATCGCTTGGCGCCGCGGTCTGTCCACGACTGGCGACAAAGGGCACGGAGGGCGCGAAGGCGAGCTCGGCAACGAGCTGCTCATGTCGACCTTCTGGCTTCCATCATGCGGCCCGGATGACCTGGGGGACGGGGAAAAACGAGGGAGCAAGACACTTTCGGGATTTCATGTCGGTCAAAAGGCCTTCTCTGCTTCTCCACACGTGGGGGGTCCACACTTTTGTTAATTTGGAAAACTCCGCGTCTGACCATTGAGCATGAAGCTACGGAGTACAGTGGGGAGATCATGTGTCATGCTACTCAATTAATATTTGTACTCTTTGTACTTTTTCATTTCTTCAAATATAAAGTTGCAAATAAACTTTTTGCGTGTGTCCCACAGATAAAAGTCACTCAGACTCGGCAGAAAGGTCTCACTAACTTCTTGTATGTATAAACACAAGACCCTTGCTTGGCCCTCTCTGAGCCCTTATCACCGACTTGTTGCTAACGAGGTCGCGGAGAAGACCTAATCCAGCTTCGCAGAATGACCAGTCAGCAGGCTATTAGATACATCTTTCTATCTAGTATAAACTAACTAACTGCATTATGCATTAGGCCAACATTACTTGCGTTCTACCCACCTCTGATCGACACTTCGTCAATATAGCGACGCATGCCTCGGGTTGCTCCTGCGGAAGCCATGTTCGTATTGACCTAGTCACCCTTGAGCTTGGTGCCGCTCTGGAGAAGGGGAGACAGCTCCGTAGCTTCCTCAGACGACAGCTCCGTAAGCTCGATGCCTTCCACAGTCTCAGTAGACAGTGCCGCAACCTCAGCCGCATCAGCAATCTCGCCTACGCCGGGGATTAAGTTGGCGAGAGCAACAAAAGGAAGTAAGCCGATAGCTATAGCATGTGAATCCATAAAGTGGCCAACCTTGTTCCAGAAGCTTGGCTCGTGAGGTGTCGTGATAGCTTTTGCTGCTTTAGCCGCCTCTGACAATTGGGCAGTAATACGCTCCGCAGGCTCAAAAAGAGGAAACTTGCCTCTCCAGCCCACAGCAGATCCCTTCTCATCCATAAAAGCCCATAGATTCTGCGGTAGATTGAGATTGAGATCATCATCAATGCTAGCTGTAAACTCGTTGAATTTGTGGTCGTAATCGCTATTCTGCTGGAATATGCTGCCACCTGGGATCAAGCTACCCTGAGCTTTAAATGCCTCCTCGAAGTACTGCTGTAGGGTTATATTAGTCTGCTCCTGGGGGTTAAACTCAGGCAATGTGTAATTAAGCGGTACCTGAACCCAGCCAAGGACCTGTGACCACAAGATACCCCCTACTCCTAAGCTATGGTGCCTTCCAGAGACGACTATATTTGGCGTGGCGTGAATAGCATAGACAACGCCATGAAAGCCGTTTGTATTTTTTGCTGCCTTTTTTGCTGCTTCCTGGGCTGCCAATCCAAAGTAGAGATGAGTCTGCACGACTTCGTTTGCCCAGTCAACTGGTGTCGTGGATTCCAGGGTTGGCCCTTCTTGAAACTCATATGTTGGGCCAGGTAGCTTGGAGTCTGGAGGAAGAAATCCCCCTATCTTCTTAGCCTCCGTTGGCCACAGAAAGTCGGCATAGAAGACAACCTTAACTGGAGTCGGAGGTGCCTTGGCGTTGAGCCCCTTGCTTAAGCTTTCGCAGCTAAGCAACTTACGAGCTCTTTCACAATACTGCTGTTTTCCTAGCAAAAAGTTAGTACTTATATGATTCAGGAAATATATATCTTAGTCATGGCAGGAAGTTTTGCTTACCGCCAACCTGACCAAAGTCTCTTTCCCCTGGGCCAGACAGGCTTTGCAGCTTCTTAAAGATGGCTGCACAATCAAGCCCGTCGAATTTACCCTCCACTACGCGTCTTAGTGTATCAAGCAAGGTACCTGCGGCATCTAAAGTCGTCTTGTCGTTTTTAATCTGTGGCACATCGGGGTCTGACTCGCCGATAGCGATGCGCAGCTTTTTGCAGAGGTCGTTCTGGCCTGACAAAAGAATTAGAGACGTAAGAGGACGGGGGACTTCCGGCTTCAAGAACGTGAAATCACTTAGGGATTCTGGGGCATGGAAGGATAGGGATGCATTTCCATACGTTTCTGTAACCGAACCCTTCCTTGTCGTTTGCCTAGCGTTTTATGAGGCATACATGTGGTGAACTGGATAGTAGCGTGTGCCATCTGTTGCATAATATCCATAAGCGTCGGAAAGCTATGTTGCAGAAGGTCGTATATTTCGGGATAGTTGTCGTGTATTAACTGAATGCCAGTATCCATATATATTCGGAGCTGCTGCTCAGCAATAGCAAAGCGTTGCTGCACTTGTTGCGCGAACTGCGACCATGGAGTTTGGTCCTGGTCTAACACTGCTATAACAAGAGTTAGGATAATGGGCATCAAAGAAATTACATTGTTCCATCCGTTGTGTATACAATACGGGAAGGGGTTCTATACCAGGTGGTGGCGACGTCTCATCTTGGTCTGCCTGTTCCTGAGGTTCTGTTCCGTCGTTGACGAGGTAGGCGTTCATTTCCGGGTCGGAGCATAGGTGGTCTTCGAGAAGGCTTGGCTGCAACGAGTCTTGCACGTTCCAGTCCCAGGAGTTGCCGAAGTCGTCAATCCAATATTGAGCCACGATCTGCTCACAGCGGGCGTCTGCGGCCTTCTTGGCCGGTGGCTGATCTTGGTTCATTGAAGTCACGCCACGGCCTGCGGTGCAAACAGCCTGCTGTGCCTCGGTGGCCATCTCGGAGAGGGGACGCTTCTGGCCTTTGGATTTGGCCCGAACTGGTTGAAGTGCTTTCGCGATGCGTTGCTGGCAGAGACCGCTGGGTCCCGCAACTGGTTCGAGCTGTTGTGGTTGAGGTTGTGACTGTGACGGTGACTGCGCAACTGGTTCGAGCTGTTGCGGTTGAGGTTGTGACTGTGACGGTGACTGCGCAACTGGTTCGAGCTGTTGCGGTTGAGGCTCTGGCTGCAACTGCAACTGCAACTGCGACTGCAGCTGCTCCTGCGTCCACGCCGCCCCGATGGCGTTCGTGTCGGCGCACAAGCTTTCCAGCTGCCTCACTTGCGCTGCCTCGACGGCTCGTTGAGGCTGGAAAGATCCCTCAAGGAGACTCCTTACTGTTGCCTCATCACAGTCGATGGGTGCATAGGCGTTGCCATCAACCCTCTGCATGATGCTGCAGATATACTCCTCCACAGTCTCTGTAGAATCTACCTGTTGTGCCTGGCCGCTGATAGTATGAGTCTGACTCTCATGACTCCCACGTTGGTCTTGCAGTAGCTGGGAAACTTGTGCAACGGTGGCCACGCAAGCTGGCCGCAAATGTCCCCATCTCAATGAGGCGAGCATCGTATGTATTTCTTGGTACGACATGTCTCGCACATCCTCTGGGTACAAGTCGAAACGAGCATACCATTCCCTCAACCCCCGAGGCCATCCAAAACCCGGCTGGTATAATGTACCAGGCAGTGGCCCGTTGGTAGTATATGGCCCTCGGCGAAGTACGATCACATACGGCGATGCTTGACTGCGGACGTTCATTGACGCCCAAGCCTGTACTGCTAGGACTGGATCTCTGTAGGCCAAGGGGGTTCGTATCCTTTCAACACTTCCCTGCCTTGGAATATAAGTGTAACGGACATCTTCAGCATATCTTCCACTCGTTTCCAGAAACCCAAGTCGGCGGCACCTCGATGATGCAGTCACGATGTAAACGTAGTCATTTATATTGTAATCTTCATTGAGAGGCAACGGCGGTCGCGGCGGCTGCGGTCGTGGCGGCAATGCAAAAGTGCTGCTTGTCCATATCTCTAGGAGGGAGTAGAGAAATAGAACTATATGACTCGAGCGCCAAAACATGATGGCTATGTTTAAGATCGTGTCAGAAATGAAGCTTTACAGCTTCAAGTTGAACTACTATAAAACCACTCAAGTCAGTCGTGCCATGCGATGCTACCGTGGAGTTTATATACTAACCTCCCTAAGTAGTGAAGGCCTGCTAGTACCAGAGATAGTCAACAGATTCAGTTTACCGTGCACAGCCACTTGGTTTTCCAATTTGAAGTATTCTCACGAACCCATGGACTCTTTTGCAGCTAGGGTAACTTGAGTATTTATATAGCACACCATTATAACTGATAACTTATAGGTAATATAGTAAAGTACTAGGCTTCTGGCTCATCTAAAACTATTGCGTCTAGGTATGTGGAGAAGATGGGTCGGACGCGGCGTGTCTGCCTCTATTTGGACGTCAACCTTGTTTGTGAGATGACGTTAGCCGGAGTACTCCGAGTGTCTTAACTTCAAGGGTTCTTTACGAGAGGTTCACGAGAGGTTTCACGAGAGATGTGGAGGCCAAAGTGACAATAAGTAAAAACAATCTGAACCTCTCGACTTATAGGTCGCCTAGACAACCTTAGTTGGTGGTATAACAGGGAACCTTATGCTTTCATGATCTAGGCTTCTTGCCCTAGCTCAGAGCAAACAGGCTTTGCAGCAGCTAAATGTCGCCATCACTTGTGTCGTCACGTACGGTGACGTCTGTCGTGCGTCCCAGGGCTTGTGAAGTACCGACGAGAGAAGTCGGATGTTTTCTCTCTCGTGAGATTTATTCAAGTCGTAGAACCCCCCACACTTGCACAATCCGAAAATGAGACAATCGATTTATTCGCGCTTTCTGGGAGCGTTTCTAAAGTGGATTGTAGGAAGGGAACTTGTCACAAAAAATGTGACATGGCCACGCCACTATAATTTGTACCTTAGACCCTCTTATATCTCATTGCGACAGAACTGAATCTTGGGTGGCATCTGGACGGCTGGATGCAGATTGTGCCTGCCAGCTGGCGGGTTACGGTGATTGGGCTCGCTTATACACGGGTCGAATTGGTGCATGTGACGATTTGTATTTCATCCAGTCAAGGACCAATGTGGCATACTGCATCCTGCGTCGATTTCTTCCCGTGGCATTGAGACGCGAGCGAGTCATAGAGTTAAGCTACCTTGACGGTACAGGCCAAATTCTGGTCATCGCACTGAAGATGAAACCGGTCTTGGTGACGCAGTTTCTGACTGCATGTGGCCTGGCAGTGACATCTGCATCCGCATCTGCCCGGCACTCCCCTCGGTCATCTCGTGCCGAACAAACTCGGAATACGTCGCCACGATGTCGATTTGCGGCAGACTGGTCCCAGACAGATGTGCTCAAAGACCCTGGGGGTTTTGAATGGGACCTCCTGTTCTGGGAAGGCAAGTTCCATGAAAACGACGTCGCGTACAACATCGCCAACGGCATGACATATGACGGAACACAGCTCAACTGGACCACGGGAGCTCGTACGAAGAAGCATCCCTTCAGTGCTGCTAGCAAAGAGGTCATCAATAACGTTCAAACCATCTCAGTGTCCAATCGCTTCCTGAGAAAGTGGCTTACGATCGTCATGAATCTAGGCTCTCCAAATTATGCTCTACGCACGTGCTATATCCGGTTCCAAGGAAGCAGCACGCTTCCTGACTCCTGAAAATCTCGCAAGAGCCCCGAATTTCGCAGCGTCCATCATGAAGACGAAGCTTCGAACATATCTTCGCTTCAACCAGTCCAACCCGGGATTTGGCGGGTTCCTACCCTGGATGACAACCAGCGAGCTCCAATTGTCTCCAACCTGGGATTGGGTGAACCGGGTGCCTGCTCTTGACAATGGGTAAGCACTTTCTCAGTTCATTCTCGTTATGCAAACATAGACTAACATGAGTATCGACTGAAGCGAGCTTATCTGGGCCGTGTACGCGTGCATCAGTGCACTGGAGCAAAGTAATCATCAGTCATTTAGGAGCACGGCCAGAGACTGGCAAAGGTGGTTCGACTACGTCAAGACCACGGCCACTGCGGTGTTTTACCAAGGGAGCGGCCACGTGTGTGCAGTGACAAAGATCAAGAACCAGACTTTGCCTCCGAACGATCCAATGCAGGGGTTCCAATGCGAAGGCACCAACTATCTCGATGACCCTTATGAAGGCGAACTGTTCTCCCATTTCTTGAATGCCTTTGGCAGGCTGTCTCGAAAGGATAAAGACGCACTATGGCTTGCCAAGAGGGCAAAGCTTGTGAGCGTGGAGTACAACATGGGCGGGATAGGTCCCATCACAGTTGAGCAGGGTAATTGTTCAATCTTCTTGATCCTACGTGCGCCGGAGCTGATAGATATACAAAGGATATTGGTTTTCTGGCCATGAGCTGTGGAAGGTTCTCGAGTTGCCATACTACGATGTCGATCTGGTGAAGTGAGTAGAAGATGCAGCTGCCTATTTTGTTCCCGCTCATTTGTTCACTCTCATAACACGCGTACAGGAGGCTATATCACAACGCGGAAAGGGCAAGAACTTGCAACTCGGTGGTTACCAAGGTCCCTGGCCTTTTCGCATCCGTCAACAACTCCACGGACCCGAAGATGGACGACATAATGGGATACATCTCGCCAGCTGGAATTCCCTCCATCGCGAGCCAGAGGGAGCAGGAGCATGATGTCATTACACCCTACGGTGCGTGGCCCACCATGATGTTTGACAAAGCTATTGGCTTGGCATGGTGGCGCAACATGGTTCTCGCCAAAAAAATGCAGAGTAAGTCGCATGATGAGTTCCGGGGCGAGGGATGAAAACCAGACCATTGATACTAATATTTGAACCAGATCCTTATGGAAGTACCGAGTCAACAAGGATGGACGGTGAACTGGTTTCGGCCCTCGTTACCTGGGACAGCAAGATCACAACCGTCGTAGCTCTCCTCGGCGGTGTTGGGGACTTGGTTCGTACAAAAATGAAAAAGGATGGGATATACAACGATTTCATTTCCATCACGCAGGCAAGTACCATTCCGCCATATCCATCTCAATTTTGAGACTTGAAAGATGACAAGGCTAATAACTCAATAACAGGGAGAATACAGTCGAGTATTCAAGAACTTGAAGGGCGAGGACATTCCACTTTGCTTACCCACCGAGAGTGTGCCGAAAGCTGGATTGGAGGACTTTACGCTCTGTTCCGCCTAATTTGTAGAGGCAGTCGTCAGACAGGAGGTCCTGAGCAGATATTTTCGCGTTGATGACGATAAAGTATAATGAAGGGATGCGCTGTTATGCGAGGGTTGAAGGTCCGTTATTGTTGATAAAGTCTTGTGTCAATTGGGGATTTGTGCCGAGTCGGCTAATTCAGACGCCCCACATACAACCCACAGGCGCGAGTCGGCTTAGTCATTTGGATTTCGAAGGCTGGCCTGGCCGGAAATAAACCTCGGGAATTGACTACATTTCTTTGGTGCCGCCAAGAAGGTTACAAGGCGTGTCTCAGGATGTCTTCAACCGTTTCAGTGGATGCATGAATGCCATAAATTATATCATGAAGAGGTTACCGATAGTGAGCTCAAGTCAAGCGAGGTCCCCTCTTGCCCGATGTCAGCCATGGCTCCCAGGACGGCCACTTCAAAGCCGATGCTTCTCAGCAAGCCAGACGCGACGAGTTATGGAAACCACCGGCTTCACTGAGAACCAGCTCATGGTCCGCGACTCTATCAGCCAAATCTGCACCCGGTTCTCGAGCCTTTACTGGCAGGAGCGCGACCAGAGGGAGCAGGATCCCCAGGAGTTCCATACCGCCATCGCGGAGGGAGGCTGGCTGGGCATCGCGCTCCCAGAGTCACTCGGCGGTGCAGGTCTGGGCATATCCGAGGCGACCATGATGCTGCAGACAATCACCGAATCTGGAGCCGGAATGGCGGGAGCGCAGGCTATCCACGCCAACGTCTACGCGACTCAGCCGTTGGCTTAGTTTGGCACCCGCGAGCAATTGCATGAAACGATTCCGAACATCATATCCGGCAAGTGGCGGGCGTGTTTCGGCGTGACGGAACCAAACGCAGGACTGAATACTCTGGCATTATCGACCGCGGCGCGAAAGACAGCCGACGGGTACAGCATCACCGGGCAGAAGATATGGATTACCTGCGCCCAGGTGGCGTCGAAGATGATATTGCTGGCGCGCACCACGCCTGATAAGCAAGTCGAGAAACCAAGCGAAGGGCTTTCTCTCTTCTGCATTGACCTGGACCACAGCAGGCCAGGCTTGTCTTTGCGCCGCATCAAGAAGATGGGCGGTCGTGCCGTCGACGCAAACGAGGTCTTCTTTGACAACTACCAGATCCCGGCGTCGGCCATGATAGGCGAGGAAGGACGCGGGTTCAAGATGATTCTGCACGGCATGAATGCGGAGAGGTGCCTCTTGGCAGGCGAGGCTCTGGGTCTCGGATACGCAGCACTATCGAAAGCAGCGTCCTATGCGCGGGAACGCGTCGTGTTCGAGAGGCCAATTGGCATGAACCAGGGCGTTGCGCATCCGCTGGCAGACGCCTACGTCAAGCTCGAGGCGGCAAAGCTGGCCACCTACCATGCCGCGAGGCTGTATGACCAGAGCACGCACGACGCAAGTGTCAAACAAGATGCCGTTGGCGTCGCGGCCAACAGCGCCAAGTATGTCGCTGCGGAAGCAGCGTTTTCAGCGTGTGAGAGGGCCGTCCTCGCTCATAGAGGCATGGGATACGCGGCCGAGTACGACGTCGAGAGGTGGTTCAGGGAGTGCCTTGTTCCCAGAATTGCGCCCGTGAGCCGGGAAATGATTTTGAATTATATCAGTGAAAAGGTGTTGAAGCTGCCCAGAAGTTATTGAATGTAAGTGAGGGGAGGGTTAGGGTTGACGGGAGAGGGATGCACAAGAAACCCTTTTAGAAATCCCACCGCCTACCAGTAGTCTATGGTTTTTTTTTTTTATGAAAAAGAGGGCACAGTTAGTTATAGTTGATTACGCAAGTAGATGTTGGTCAGCTGTGTCTACAGTTGCACCTTGACGTCCATAATGAGCGAGTGTGCCAAAAGCAAGCCCGTCGTCACTGGTCAGTCGCCGCCACACGACAAAATTCCTTTGACTCCATCTCTTCTAACTAGACTAGACTCTCACTCTCACTCTCGCTCTCACTCTCACTCTCACACTCACACTCACACTCACACTCACACTCACACTCACACTCACACTCACACTCACACTCACACATGCACTCAATCAATCACACACTCACTCACTCACTCACTCTCTCACCACCCCCTCTCTCACCGGCCGTCGCCACACACAATTTCAGGCCAGAGACCAATGTCTCATGAAGAGATACACCCGCACCTCCACAGCGGGCGCCATGCCGCCCACGGCACCATCCAGCCAGAAACCCAAGAAGACCCGGGCAAAGCACGCCTGTCGTGAATGCAACAGCCGTCGTGTTCGGTGTAATGTGACCGAGGTCCAGCCCTGTACGAATTGTTCTGCAGCCGGCACTCAATGCGAGATTCTCCCATCTCGCCGTGGACGGTGAGCCACCCGTCTCTTGGTGTGGAAAGCTTTTCACCAACGTCCAAGTTGAGCTGACACCAACCCGTCGCAGATATCCACGCAGGTCTCGCCGCCTGGAACCCGCGCCGGGGCCAGCGCCAGACGCAAGCGTGTCATTGATGAGCCCGACACGGACCGTCGATACCAACGCGCGGCCGTCTTCTTCCAGCCTTGCCGGCGACGCTCATCTGTCTGACGTGGAAGCGAGGTCGAGCCCGGCCGTCGCTCGCGATGACGACACCGCCGCCGATGTCAACAAAGCGACGGCGTCGGCAGCCGGAACCCTCTTCTTCGGGGAATCCAACTTCCTGACGCTTGTGCCCGGCAACGAGGCCGCCGTCTTGGAGGGCGCCGGCAATGTCTCCAGCCAGAAACCGCGACTCACTTTCCCCATCCCCGGGAGTCCCGGTTCACAGTCGCAGGTTGAGGGCGCCGGAATAAGCGCGGGCACCATGCGATATCTGCGAGATGAAGGCGCCCTCACGCTTCCCGACCTTCACACTTGTCTCCCTGCCCTGCAGGCGTACTTCACCTGGTTTCACCCAAGCTTCCCCGTGCTGGACCGCGCAGAGGTCACGAGGCGGCTGGCCGCCATGGACATCTCCCGCTTCCTACTGCAAGCCATGCTGTTCATAGGCGCCACGTATTGCGACGACGACACTATCGTAGCCATGGGATTCGAGGACCGGTCCGAGGCCAAGAGTATCCTGTACACAAGAGCCAGGCTTCTCTTCCACGCCGATTGGGAGAAGGACGAGATGATCCTGATCCAGTCCCTGTTCCTCATGAGCTTCTGGCGCGGCGGTCCAGCCGACGTCCGCGACGTGAGGTACTGGCTCGGCGTCGTCATCACACTGTCCGAGTCGTACGGACTGCATAGGTCGTAAGTCAGCGCCGCTCGCCCAGCCAAAGGTGCGTGTGCGTTTATGATGTCCCTCTTTGCTCACAGTATGCGCATCCCCAAGGCCGCGGTCCATCTCGAAAGGCACGCACATGAACCGAATGAGGCGCAGGATATGGTGGTCCATCTACGTGAGTATTGCGTCGTCACAACACAATAACAACGACAACAACAGACTCTCTTTGTCAGGATTCCCACCAGGCACACAATACCCCGGGCTGACGAGGACGTTCGGATGCAGGTGCGGGAGCGCCAAGTAGCAGCGGCGCTCGGATTGCCCAGTCGTATACGAGACGAAGACTGCGACATCGAGCCGCTGGGCGCCACTGATCTCGAGTCCGAGACCCTGTGTTCCAGCAATCCTCTCTTCGGGTCATGCCAGCCAGAGCACATCACCTACACCATCAAAATGGTGGAGATGGCCAGATTACGTGAGTGCAGAGACCGGGCATGCATGGTCAGCAACCACCGGCCGTGTGGAATCGTTTTTGCATCCGAGTCTGCGAGCTAATGCTTCCAACGCAAAGTCGGGCGCGTCATTGATCTACACTTTGCCCCGGGCAAAAGGGCATCGACGGCCGGCGACGTCAAAGACCTCGACGGCGCCCTGGAGGCGTGGAAGGAGAGCTTGCCGCGCAGCATGAAGTGCGCGACAGACGAAGGCAGCGAGTCTGTGTGGACGTGTCTGCTTCACCTGGCATATAAGTGAGTTCCAAAAGTTCCCCTCTGCCCCGGATAGCAACCTTGGTGACCCCGTGTGCCGCGCGCGTGCTCATGCGAACGGCGCAGCCACCTCCGCATCCTGATACACAGGAACAGCTTCCTCCGGTGCGGAGAGGGAGACAGGAACAACCAGGTCGTCACGGCCGCTGCCTGTAGGATAAGCAGGATCGCGGAGGACATGTCTACGCACGGCACGCTGCGGTACGGACAGATGCACTTGTGAGTTTGACCGGGGGCTACGATTATTCTTCTGTTGTGCCCGGGGGGCGTTCGGTTGACTCGTGTGTGTGTGTGTGTGTACAGGATCACCAGTCTCTTCGCCGCGCTGTGCATCCATGTCATCGGCATTCGTCGGGGGATGGGTGTTTCGAGACGGATCGCGGAGCACAGGGCACAGATGTGCCTGCTGTGTCTGAAGGAGATCCAGAAATACTGGCGGATCAACAACAACGTTTTGGATTTGTTTCTTCAATATCTGGACCGGTCTATTGCCGAGAGGCTGCATGCCGCCCAGGCCGACGGCTCCGGTCATGACGTCGCCGCAGGGTCGAAACGACCGGACCCCTTTGTAGGAAGCGGCGGCGATGCGTCTGCCGCGCCTTTGCGAGGGGATCCCGTGGTGTCGCCCGGTGCGGGACAACCGCGCAGCCAGGACGACCTGTTTCAGGACCAGTACTTCAACCTGGTCAATGGACATTGGGAAGGGGATGATGCCCTGGGAGACTTGGGCCTGTTCTTGCAAGCCGATGACTTTTCACCTGTCAAGGGGCTGAACTTTTTTGGTCGGTCTCTATAGCTCGGCCGTGTCATTTTGGCATGTTACGGAGTAACTAACTAGAGGTCCCCCCCCCCCTAAAAAAAAGAAAAAGATAAAATGAAATCTTATTTGCTTGCTTTAGATACATAGAGACGCTTCGTATGAGAAACCAGCGTTGGAAAAAAAAAAAAAAAAAAAGAAAACGTTTACAAATACCACCTGAACTCGGGTGATTTCGGACCATCCCGCATCTTGAGCGTCGGCACGTCCCGAGCCTTGACCTTGACCCCTGCCTTGCGGTCTCGTCTCTTGTTGTCAAGGATCATGTACAGCCCCAGGAGACCGGTGATCAAGGCGCCCGTGAAGCCGAAGCAGGCAGCAGTGACGAGGGCCGGCAAGTACTTGGGCGCATCGCGCTCTTGGAAGATGTTGCTGGCCACCAGGCCCGTGACGTTGGCCAGGGGCACACCCACCGACGTCAAGGTGACGCGGCGACCCTCATGGGCAATGTTGTTACTGTACCACGTCGACAGCAGGACCGACGGTGCCGAGGTACCCCAGCACATCATGAAGGTTGCAAAGTACGCGAGCTGCATGTGGTCATGGACGTCGGCGATGGCCGCGTAGATGATGAAGCCGGCAAACGTGAGTGCGTAGCCGAGAACAATAAAGGGAAACCGAAGGCGCGTGTAGTCGGAGGCGAAAGCCAGCACAAGCAGCATGGCGGCGCCTGTGACGTTCGGCGCGACGGTGTAGAGGTTCGTCTTGACCGTCGAAAACCCCAGCCGCTGGATGATCTGAGGCAGGAACAGGGCCACCGACTGGAGCGGCACCCCGAGGCAGACCTCGATGGCAAGGAAAGCATACGAGGAAGGGTACGTGAAGATCTGCAGGGCCTCCTTGAAGCTGAACTTCTCCGAGACCACCGAGGACGAGTCGACCTGGATTCGGTGGAAGGCAAGAGACTTCTCATCCTTGGTGAGAAACTTTGCCTCGGACGCTCTCCTCGGCAGATACCAGAGAGCGAAGACGGCGAAAAGCACGGTGGCGGACCCCTCGATCAGGAAGAGATAGCGCCACGAGTCCATGTCCCGTGACTGGATACGGAAGACGACAAACGCAAGCAGTCCGCTGAAGGCATTGGCTACGTTGGAAGCAGCATAAAAGACGGCCAGCCGCCGGGCCAGCTCGCCTCGTCGATAGAAGGTCGTGAGGTAGTAGATGACCATGGGGAAGAAGGCGGCCTCCGCCATGCCGAGGAACCAACGCACCGCGAAGATGCCGCTGAAGTTCTGGCACGCGGCGGTGAAGAGCGTCATGGAGCCAAATGCGAGCATCATGATGGGCAGGGCGCGGGCTGGACCGTACTTCTTGCCGAGCATGGCCAGCGGCGGCGCGAAGATGACGAAGGGCACGAAGAAGATGGACACGACGAGGTTGTACTGGCCTTTCTTGAAGTTGAGCTCTGTCGACACAGGGTTAGCGATTGAGTGGTGGAGAGCTGTGATTCCTTCAGATGGAGAGGGTTTTCTTTATTTACCCTGGCCAAGGCCGTTTGTCTGGACATTGCTGAGATTGCCCTTGTCCAGCGCGTTGAAAAGGTCTGCACATGGTTAGGTCAAAGTACGAACGATGCTTTATGTCGACAAACGGCGAGGAGTCGCGCAGTAGCGGAAATACGCACACATGACGGCCAGGACCGGCAGGATGCGGATGTCAAACTTGAAGCACAACCTACGCTCGGCGGCACGGTCGACCACGGCGGTGCTGTCGTTGTACAGAGAGTTCTTGAAGCACTCGCCGTCCTCGTGAGCATGCTTTCCGACGGTTTCAACATCAACAGCAGAAGCTGCCATGGTGGCTGAAGTGCGTAAGGGCTGGCTGGCCTAGTCCTGCCAGAAACAGTGGCCAAAAAAAAAAAAAAAAAAAAAAAAAAAGAGGAATATCTAATCCAGCGGGCACAGGAGGATATAAGAGGCGGGTACAAGGAAGCGGTGAGTACGAGATGACGCGATCAAGAACTCGAACCGAGGCGTTAAAAATTCGAAGCGTCCTGCAGAAATGTGCTGTTTATATTCCAAGAAGAGCATAAAAAAGCTCGAACCGTCGAGACGCCAGATGTGCCTCTTTGAATTGCCCCTCTAACACAATTCTGTCTGGTGGGTTGTCGATGTCCGTGTGCCAGGGTGAATAATATGGATCCCGGCTCTCGGCCAGTCAGGGTGTTGCGGGAGACACTTCCACAAGTCGAGAATATAACCCATCCCAGTCATCGACGGTCCGATCCGTCAAACAACTTGGATAAGGGAGAAGGAAGGAAACAAATTATCATGTATTTTGATTAAAAGCGCCACGCGTTCTCCACCATTGAAGATGGTCCACCCTCATCAAATAACGGGTAGAAATTGAGGAAACTGTGCGAGAAGGGAGGAACAAGGACGATCCCAGACAATTGGCTTAAAAGTCTATGTACTCGGTACTTTTCCGTCGGTGTCGCATATGAACCCATCACATTACAATGTGGCGCGCCCCACCCTGCAGAACAACGAGCCGGGGGTGCCATTGTAAGTCCTACGTTACGTGGGGGGGGGGGGGGGGGGGGACAAGAGTACAAGAGTCCAAGACCGACAAGGCCGACAAGGCCGACAAGACCGACAAGACCGACAAGACCGACTTCATGGCTAGAAAGGCTGGAAGAGCTGGAAAAGGCATGTGATGTGGAGGGAGGGGATTGACCCAACCGGTTAACACCAACGGGTCGTCATGTGAGATGAACAACCGGTTCAAAACCCGTCCGTCCTCAATGTGTCTATCGTCGGCAACCTTGGACTTCTTCTTCTTCCATCTCGCTCATCCCCCCCCTCCATTCCCGAAACCCCCACGATCCCCAACACACTCACCCCCCCCCCCCCCCCCCCGTCACAATGGCCTCCAAGGTTGCCGTCACCACCGACAAGGCTCCCAAGCCGCTCCCCGGCATCTACAGCCAGGCCATCAAGGCCAACGGCATGGTCTTCGTCTCCGGCGCCGTCCCCATGGACGCCGAGACCGGCGAGCTGATTGACGGCGACATCCAGGCTCACACGGTAAGCCGCCGGCTGTGAAGAAGAAAAGCTCTTGCTAACCATGCCACCAGCACCAATGCATCAAGAACCTGTCTGCCATCCTCGAGGCCGCTGGCTCCAGCCTCGAAAAGGTCGTCAAGGTCAACGTCTTCCTCTCCAGCATGGATGACTTTGCCAAGATGAACGAGGTGTATGCCACCTACTGGGGCGATGTCAAGCCTTGCCGAACGTGAGTCTTTTCTGGTTCTTCCGTTTCTAGTGCCTTCCTTCATGTTGCGTCGGGCCGTCTGGTATCTCAAGACCGACCCCCCCCCCTCCTCTTCTTGTCTTTCCCATCGATTGACATCTCGAGCTTGACAAGGCCCCACCGCAGTTGTCATGTCAAGCCAACACGGTGTACAGTCAGTCTGTGAATGATTGCTGACAGATGGTGAACAGTTGCGTTGCCGTCAAGACCCTCCCCCGAAACACCGACGTCGAGATTGAGTGCACTGCCCTTTTGTAGAGGAGAGCGTGTGCCATGGGCAAAGAGGGGCCCAAGGCAAGAACAAGTAACTATTGTAATGCCACACACACATAAGTGAGCTATAAATAAAAGAAAAAAAAGAGTCACTTGTGTTTTCTGTCATGTATACGGAGTACTCTCCGTACACACAACGTCCAGAACGTTATGGGGAGATATTCCATGTTCCAAGGTTCAGAGACGGCCGGTTTACGTACGCATGGGGTCATCCTCAATTTGTTGCCCCTACTCCGTAGTTACACGCAGCGGGAATTATTCTGTTCACACTTGACAAGGGGGGGGCCATGTTGGATCAAGGGTCCAATCAAGGGTCCAACATCGGCCCCCAAAGAAAGTCACCGCACCGAATTCTATAATCCGCTCAAGTTAGGCACGTGGCGCATCTCGGTACCCAATCATTGATTGACAAGCCATCGGCTTCCACATGGAGGGTCTCAATTAACACAAATTCGGTGTGTAGGTTCTATGTACTAGTGAACTAGTTGTTCTCGAACTGGCATTTAGTTACCAACCCCTGCACCTGACCCAGATATCGACAATCTCATCCTCCTTGCCAACCTTGTCCTCATCCACAACAAAGTACCAACTGAACTGGCTGCTCGTGATACAAGCATGGTTGGGCCACAGCCGGACCTTGCCGCCGACCTTGGGAAGCTCCTGATCTGGCTGGACAGGCTCAGACTTGGCATTTCCCGACCTCCAAGTCAGAATACCGTGCTCTTGGGAGAAGCGACCAACTATCCAGCCGCGGAAATCTTCGACGTTGCAGCTTGGCAAGGCACCGTCCTTTCGGCCCCATGGACTGAGCATTGCCATGCCCTCATAGGCCTTGCAGGATTCCCTGGCCAGCGCAATGCCCCCAGAGCCGATGAGAGCCTCGGGTGTTCCGTCGGCGCCTCGTCCGGGATAGTTGCTATGCACTTCCGCCAGGATCGTCAGGGCAATGTCTCCCCAGGATAGTCTCGAAGCAGAAAGGCTGTGAGCTGCCAGCTGTTGTAGGTCCAGCGTAGGATAAACGCCAGCATGGATCTCGACGACATGTCCCTTGCTCCTCACAGCAGTGAAAAGATTCGAAAGTGCTTGGACCTCCGACTTGAGCTCCGTGGGAGCATCATCTTGCCCCTCCTCGGCGGTAGTGATCAAGTTTTGAACAGCCAAGGCCGTCGGTGATGCACCCGCAGACACAATCAAGGGAGGCAGGTTCGCAATCGACTTCTCCGCAGCTCGCGACGTCAATCGATCAGCTCCTTCGAGCATGGCGCTGAGTTCTGCCCTCATCATCTTGATGGCCGCCGCACGACTATCGCCGCCATACGAATGTCCCGCGTGAGAGTATAGACCCGAGAGTCTGATTCTGCCTTGGCTGTGTGCCTCCAGGGCCGCGTCAGCCAGCTCTAGAAATCGCGTGCCTTGCACCTCCACGCCGGCTCGTTTGCCGCCCATGTCGATTTTGATATGTGCATGAGGCACCACGCCGGCCAGGCTCTGGAAACTGGAGATGATGGGGACTTGGGCGGGATCGTCGAGGAGAACAGACACACTACCTTCTCCCAGGTCCCGAGCTACTGCTGCTAATCGTGGCAGGGCACTCTGGGGAACTGGAAGTCCGTACAACACCTAATAGAACCCAAAAGTCAGTATCAAGGATCTCGTCCCGGCCCGCGACTCGAGTCTCACATTGACATGTCTTCCGTGGCTTCTATACTTCTTCAACCTGGGCAGAAGAAACTCAGCCTCAGCCAAGGTCGAAACGATGAGATTGACTGGCCGATCCTTGTCGTTGCCGACTTGAAATTCCGTCAATTCAACAGTCTGTCACCGTACAAGTCAGCATTGTCAGGTTGGACGCACGGCGACTTCCCATCTTTCTCACCTTGTGTGTCTTTACATGAGCCCTCCAGTCCAGGCCGAGCTTGACGCAGGCCTGCAGCATACGCTCACAGTTCCGTCGAACCGCCGCAACATTGATCACAGCAGCAGGCGTCGGCACATGGCGAATCGACTTGCCAATGAATTGTGCCAATACATCTTTCGGCGGGGTGGGGTAAAGCGCAGTTGATGACATTTTTCGACGCCCAGTTCTCAATGAGCAAGGTACTTACTTGAGTAGTTGAAGCAGTTTTGGGAAGTATCAGTATCGTGATCGAGTCAATGTGTTCCTAATTGGGTGACTCAATGTAGTTATAAACGGAGAACAGGTAGATTTGTGCGTCACAGCAGCGAAATCGGGGCCCGGAAAAATAGGTTTCGGAATGAAGTCCTCTGCTTCCCGATGTTCATTCTCGCCCCTCCATTTCCTTACTCTTCATGTTGCGCCTTCTGCAACTGCCCCGCCGTTACGACGCTGCGTAGGCCGAAACTCCACATACAGGGGAACAGGAGTTGGCACCAAGACGTTGGAACATCATCCTGGCATTGCGGCCTTGATCTGTCAGTATTGACAGATAGTTTTAGTTGGATAAAGTCGGTCGTCTAATACAGAGCGATGAAGGCTGACAAAAGTCCACACGGCTGTGCGAGTTCGACAGCCATCAAGTCAAGTCGTCGACGTTGTTTGAACAGTCCACTTTGCCACATTCCTCGCTTACAATGGCGATAGCTACACAGAGATGGTATTGTAGGAGATCATTCTATTGGTCCCATACCCCGTGAAGCATTTACACTCGATTTGCTGTACTCCGTAACCATCTTCAGGCGCACCTTGTCTTGCTCGTGACCGCTTCCGATCGATCCATGTCTTGTACTCATAAAGTCACCGATGATAAGCATGGGCAACATAGGAAGACGGACATCTACTCGTTGACATCCCCTCTCCACAGCCCTACTTAGAGCAAGGCTTGCAGTGAGGAAAAGTGGTAGCAGATGCCACCGGATGCAAGTCAAAAGACCTTTGCCCTGCACATCTAAAAGTTGAAATCGCCCAGAGCACGTCATTGTGCCATGTGAGCAAAAGCAGCATGGTCTCCTGGTTCAAAGGCATGGTCAGTATATAATTCCAGCCATTGGCTGTTCCGCATGTGGACAATCTGGGGAACATTTCACTGTCCGCGTTAGTAAAACAAACATGGACGACAGTGGCCAAACATTAATAGATTTCAGCCCACATAACAAGGCTCTAACAGAGCCAGATTCCGCCTGCAAGACCAGGTAGCCAGTCAAGCAAAGCGAAGCAAAAGTCGGCGCTATTCGTCGCATCGTTAAAATACATAATCCGGTTCTGTTCGCTATTCCACCACATGTCATATCGCCGCAGGGAATTGAAAGTATGCTCGCAGAAGAGTTCAGTGGTATTTCCTGGACGCCAATTCAAACAATATGTTGCGTATCGGGGGTGTAGTGTTGATTGTAGTCTCAGTCAGAACAAGGACCAATATTCTTTTCATGTACATGTCTTAGGTATTCTCGCTGAAGGCGAAAAGAGGAATAATCGCCTCGTAGAATGGGATCGAGAATACCTCCCTTTTCGGGGTCAAGCGCAAGCTCCTTCATTCGGTCTCGTAAGGCATGGTACGCGTCTGCAAAACGGGCCATGATTGAGCTCGTATTCGATGATCCACCGGAAATGTCGTTGCTAGAATTATTCGGGTCAATGATAGACAATCTATCTCGATTCTTATATGTAAATGTCGCAACCTCGGACTAGGGAGGAACGTTAACGGTCAAAGAACAGTTTGAGCGTGCCCTGAACCGGCATGGTTTTTGGAACGTTGAGACCCTTGGAAGGTACACTTATTGCTTACCTTTCGAATATACCCAAGTGGTCTTGTAAGAGATATCGCATTCGTCTCGTACTGAAACTGCCGACCATAAAGTTCAAAGAATTCCAGCAGCATTTCTCCAAGATGGTGTTCCGGGGTCAAGCTTCTGCTTTGAACATGAGGCATCATCTGTAGCATGCTCACCACGAGGCAGATGACGGAAAACCCGCCTATTCCCCCATTGACTGGCTCATTCAGGCCACGCATGAGCAAAAAGTGCTTGATAACAGTGACGAGGATGGGCATGGCAGGATACTGTTTCTTCCAAGACAGGAAAGTATCGACGGCCGTTACGCCACCCAAATTTTCGAAAGATATATCCACTTTCAGTCCAGTAAGCTTGTCCACGTATTTCACCAATGGAATTCGGGCATGTGCAATGACCTCTATGGAATCACTGTCTGCAACCTTTTGCATAGTGAGAAACTTTTGGAACTTGTAGAGCCAGCTCTTGGCACCGAGATACGTCGGTGGCCCCCCGCGCATGTAGCTGGCTGAACAGACAACAAGATCCATATCTGCCGTAGGGAGATACAGGCCAGACATGAAAGAGCCAAAAGGATGCACTTGTGCGGAGGCAAAATTCCGCCCATCTCGTCTCATCGCTTTGCGGAGATTTTCGACAAGATCATCTCGAATTCTCTGTTCAAAAACTCGTGGCCGTACGTATTCGTAGAAGTCAATGACCTCTTTGTGTAGGCTACATTAGAATGGTCAGCTATGTTTGTCAAATCGTGACAGGAACGAAACCACCTCACGTACCGAAACGCCATGTTACGTGTAGCAGAATGGTCTTGCGTTTGCCAAGGACACGGGTCTTCGTTCTTTTTCGGGAGCCACGTAGTTGTAACGCTTCCTTTAGAGGGCTTCATACTGGCTCTTTTGAGTTGTCCATAGTCGGGGGGCTTAATTTCATCGTTTGCAGTTCGCTTCCTAGATCCAAGCGGCCCCGAGGCGTCTGGCACTTGGGTTCCATTGGGTTCGTTCCTGCCATGCGGTTGACTGCCAGAAACTGTAGCTGACGCTGAAGGGGGTAACGGCGGAGGGGGGTCTGAAGGCGGAGGTGGAATCTCTGTTACGTCGTCGTTGTCGCCTTCCTCGTCTTCGTCCTCGGTGACATCGAAGGATAGAAAGTCTTCAGCTTCGGCGGGTGCATCTGACTTAGCAGCAGACTCTACCCTAGCTTTTCGAATGAGTTTAACGACGTCGCGCTTCTTTCGCGTCAATTCGTCAGGGCAAGGCAGAGCTGTATAGGGATCAGGGTTAGACCACTTGGGGACCGCATTCGCATCTTCACTTGCGACATCTGTACGCGCGCGTTTCCTTGTCGGCCCTTCCGAGTCCGACGCTGATGAGATATCCATTTCCAATTCATCATCGTCGGATAGATCGTCCAGGTCGCGAAACTTGGCCCCACCTTCTCCGTCATCAACGCGCTCTTCAGGTAGATTGAAGGTTGCGCCGGAGATGAGCGCTCGCTCAGAGGGATGAGGCGGTGGTTGCCAGCGCCTGCCAGGCTTTCTTGGGGGACCATGTCGGTCGCGTCGCGGGCCTCTGTTATCGAAACGGGGACCATTGGGCGGAAGGTCTGCCATGCCCGCGGGCTTGTTAAACCTGAACGTGAACTCTCCCTGAGGTACGGACGGTCGGTAAGTGTCGGATGAGCGGTAATCCTCATTCCGGCGGCTGTATCGTCCTTGACCATCATCTCGGTCGCTAGTTCTCGGTCTCCACGTATCAAGACGCTGGGATGGTCCGTCATAAGAGCCTATAGAAGGCGCATGTCTTGGGGGTGACGTTCGGCGGAGTCGGTCTCGAGGACGGTCCCTGTCGTCGTTGCGCCTCCCGCTCCTGTTCCTCATGCTGTATTTATTCTGCGCCCAGTATCTGAAATGTGCGCAGTTGAGAGTGGCACAGCTTGAATTGGCCGGTCGGATAGAGTAAGTGAGTGAGCAAGATTGGGCTGGTTGGAGATATCTGGTGCGACATGTGTCGCAAAATGCTGAAGGAAAATTGAGTGCTGTGCGACGATTTCAGTGGGACCACCTGGTCGGATGACTAAGATAAGACTACTCCGTAACTTACTCCAGACTCCGTAACCTAATCAGGGAATTGACTTTCTGCCACTAGGGAGTAACTGCACGGGTTCCCAAGCTTATGTAAATCAAAGTTCAAACCAGGGCTGTCCTTGGAATCAATTGACTCGGCTCAAAATTGTCTGAATGCTGGCTGGGGTCCCAACGCCATACAGCCGGGCTGTGCCGCCAGGTTTTACCAGATGTCAGCAGTCAGCGCCGCCCAGCTCAGCCCAGAACCGCTTGGCCATCCAAAAACATCACAGAATGACTCCAATTCTCCTCGACCCCTCCTCTCCTCCCATCAATCATGGCCATGACCGTCTTGTTCAGAACCCCAAAAACGTAGACTCGCCATTCTCTCAATACAACTGGCCAAAATCCCCACATCTAGTTGATTGTCATCCTTCCGCGACAAAACCGTCGGACAACTATTTGAGACCGGTAAACAAGCGATGGATCACACGTCAGAACCAGATGGCGGGATGAAAAGAGCTGCCGAGGTGTCGGAAGCCATGTTGGCGGTGCCAGGGTATGCAGATGATTCCATGTTCTTTACTGTTCGGTACGGACACAAGGCCAAGGTAGGCTTCACGATGCCTGCAAAGCCCTCCATGGCAGCCTGAGGAGCCTTACCTAAGGGGATGGCGATGCTAACAATACATTCAGGAGACCCTGAGAAAGTGCGATTATGACGATTTGACGGAAACCCTGCACAAAATGACGGAGCTTTGGTCAAAGAATGGCGAAGGTGGTGCAAAGCCCGAGCCTGGTGCAGAAGCGCGATACGCTCAAATTCAGGAACTGAGAAAGCATTGCTTTGAGATTATCAAAGACTTCCCCGACCTTGTGCGAGATTTCGATCAATTTCATACCAGCTCCAAGGCTGCCATGTCAGCAGTCATGCGAGCCAACACTTAGATTGCATCAGGTCCCGTCACTCACCATTCGTTGGATCCATGTCACTGTGGTTTTGAGCGATGATTTTCGTGGGAATTGTCCAAGGTTTTAGACATTGTATTACCACTATAACATTGATGAAGATAAAGCATCAAGATTCTCATTATTACCCATTAAATGCCTGCAGATGCCACTGCGATATTGAGACATGGTCTAGTTGCCGTCTAATCTATAGTTATGTCGTGCCGAACGCCGCTCATCGCCAATTTTAGATTTTCAACGTGCCCTATAGTATCAACGAAGACATAGCGATGGCAACTCCCATAGCCAGCCATGAGTTCTTTGTGGTGGTCAACGCTGCGCCAGCGGTGGGCACGGCAGTAGTCGAAGAGGTCGGGACGGGGGCAAGCCCAGTGCCTGTGGTCAGGGCGCCCGTAGAGTTGGCCGAGGGAACTGGCGACCCTGAAGAAGTTGAGAGGACGGGAAAAGAAGTTGTTGTTAAGCCAGGGACGGTCACGACAGTCCCATTGCCGTGGTGGGCAAAGTGACCGGTAGACAGAGACGGCGGCGAGACAGCCGTAGAGGTAATCTGAGGCTCACTGGCAATGGCTGTGGCCCGAACGATAGCAGAGGCGGCCAAGATGGCAGACAGGGTAGTGGTGGTATGCATGGCTTGAGAGACTGATATGGTCTTTATGCTTTGTGTGAGAGTGTATAGGTCCGAAAGACTGCTTGGGCAAAACAACAGGTGATGCTTTGCTAACCCGAATGTGTAGAGCTATGGAAGAGCGTTCTCTCAAGAACTGGCGCGTGGCATTTACTTATAGAAGACGACCGAGCACACCGGTCGACACGGAGCTTGGTGAGCAGATGAGTGATGAGCCGCAATCACGCCGGAAAATCCACGCCACCCAGCTCGACAGACATCTTCGTATCGCTATTCTTAGATGGGGATGGACAACAGCTGATAGGACCAAGTCTTCGGTGTCGCCACCCGGGCTGTGGTGTAGCAACATTAAGTGGGTCCATACCACACTAACTCCGTAGGTAGCGCATCGAAGTGCCCATTGCGTCGACTTGGTGGAGCACCGCCACAGTTTGCAGCGGTTATTGAGCCCGGAGGCCGCTAAAACCCGCCCACTAAGCTGGTTCCGGTGCTCGAGCTTGCGAAGACACTAACGTTACTCCGTAGGGGCAAGCCCGATCTAGGCCCTGAAGACCCATCAATCAATGGGTACTTCCGTACAAACAACACGGAACTCCCCATGTCGCAGTTGGGCATGTTCTAGCACACGGCTGTCGCTTATCTGGCTCTTAGTTGCGTAAACACGTGCAGATCGATTGCGTACGTCATCACCAGCCTCTCGGACCTATCTGTCTAGTGTGCATCCGACAAGTCTTGGTTGGATTGGAGAGGCAAATTCTCGCTGTTCTCTGTAATCCGTACGGGAGGGAGTACAAAATTTCCTTGGCTGCTCTGCCCAAAGCCAGCCTGCCTCTTGGCGAAGGTGCAGGTGAAGCCATCATCTTTTGCCTCCGCCAAGCATGTTCAGCTCACCCTACAGCAAGTAGTAACCCGCTTTCTACAAGTCAATGTACTTGCTCTATCCCAGGTTCTATCGGCGTGACTTACAACAGTACTACTCAGTGCATGACCCGCACCTGTCACTAGGAAGGATTTGCTCCTTTGGTTTGCTTTGGGTCAATGGGAAGAATTTCTAGGGCCAAGCAAAGATTAGACCCCGGAAAAAAAGAAAACTCCAGCTATGCTGTAGTATGGAAATTCTCAAAGAATCATGGCAATCAACTACAGCTTTCCTGGAACAAGTTTGATTAATTACAAACGCCATAACGTTGGCACAAGTTTATCGGTGGGACTTGTCCCTGGTTTGACTGACCTGCTTTGCTTTCTTCCTTAATTTCAAGGCATCGACCACCCTCGAACTCCAGCAGAGCTTAGGAAACCTCAAGCCACGCTACGCGGCAGCTGTCTTGGCAAGCTACTGGACACCACAGGCCACATGCAGCTTGTTCGATTGACACAACAAACCAAGCATCTAACGCGGCCGACCCGTATGTCAAGCTGTCCGTCCTTCCACATCCGCAACTCCCACATAGCTCCGACGGCGCTGTTCCATCCCAGTCAGCCTTCAAAATGTCCAACTACTACGGCGGACAACCCACTAACCCTCAATACGGCGCGCCAGGAGCAGGCGGTGGTGCCCAAAACCTTCAATTCTATCCGTCCTCCTACTCACCCGCTGTTTCGGGCGCCGCAACCCCTCAACAAGCATCATACGGCTACGGCGCCGGAGCATCAGGGAGCTTTGACTCCAGCGGACAGGCTGGCTTCGCATCAGCTGGCTTCGGCGGTGCAGGCGTATCGGGACGAATGGGCGAACATGGCGGTTTAAGGACAGGATGGCTGGCAGCTTTCTCAACGGATGGCTACGATGGCGAACCACCTTTGCTGGAAGAACTGGGAGTAAACTTTGGGCACATACAGATGAAGGTATATCGAACGCCGGCGATGTTTTCGCGCGAATAGCCACGAGATGTTGAGTTGACGCTGACGGGAGTCTCCAGACGCTAGCGGTCTTGAACCCTTTTCGACATATTGACCAGCACATAATGGACGATTCCGACCTCGCCGGTCCCATCCTCTTCTTTCTTTTATTCGGCACCATTCTGCTGCTATCTGGCAAGGTACACTTCGGTTATATCTATGGTCTGGCGCTGCTCGGATCGACGTCGCTGCATATGATATTGTCGCTCATGTCACCGACGGAGTCGCCATCGTCCGAGGCGTACCATCCTCAGTACAATGACCCGTCGTCCCCACCGCAACATCAGCAAGGCGGCCATTTCTCGGCAACCCTCACCTTCCCAAGGTCGGCATCAGTTTTGGGATACTGCCTTCTGCCACTCGTCGTTACTAGTCTTTTCGGGATCATCATGCCGATGGACACACCCTTGGGCATAGTTCTGAGTACCGCCGCCATCATGTGGTGTACGTACAGCGCCAGCGGTATGTTTTGTGCGGTTGGAAGAATGAAGGGCATGAGGGGCCTGGTCGCGTACCCCTTGGCCCTGTTCTACGTCGGTTTCGGTATTATGGGAATTTTCAGCAGCCGGGGCAGCGGATCACTGGCCAACGCGGCTGCTAAGATAAACGTTTGAAGGGGTGAAGCGCGTGTTGGGCACATCTGCATGATGCGGACGGAGTTGGATTGGATGTGGCGAACCAAAAGCAAGGGCTGGGTGGCAACGTCGGCTAGGAGCACAATCGTATTTTGAGCGCTGGGATTCACGCATGTTCATGGATGCCTTGGGGAATTGTATCATGGTTCGCGGGCGTGTTTGCAATGGCGACAGTGCTAGGAGGGTGGTGGGCCGAGAGTCCAAACCTCGGCGTATAGATACACTAAGCAAAGACAAGATAATTACAGGCAGCATATAATCACGAGCCTATTCCACGCCTTGATTTTACGATTCTGATGATGGACCAATCCAATTTTGAATATGTTATTGAGAAGTCAGAATCTACTAAGAGTGCTCAACGATCGACACTTGGTTCTCACAAGATGTAGCTACGGAAATTGCTAGATACCAGCATAGAATCGTAATGGCCGGACACACCTGCCAATACATGGCCTTATCTGCTGTGAATGGGCTGTAGACGAGTCACCGAATTCATATCGCATTTCAACCCAGGGACAGCGACGAGGCGGATAAAGCCAGCGCATAGTCCAACTTGGGAATACCAACAAGCACAAAATGGCGTTTGGAGAAAATCATCTTATTCCATCCACTAGGATCTGAATACCATTTCCTCGTGGGCAAAGAAAACAAACAAAAACGTACAACTCCGCATGTCAATTCATCACATCCCTCTCTCCATGCCTGTCCGAAAACGCCATGTGCCCGTTTATCCTTGGGCAAACGCAAATAGAGAAGTTTAAAACGAAACCATCAAGCGTCGGCAGCGACGCTGCTCGTGCTTCACTTGCGAGTGGTGAAGTCAATTTCAAGGGCTGGGTTGAAGCCGCCATCACGGGCCTTTTCGCAAGTACACCCATCTGAAAGGGGGGAGAAGAGTCAGTAACTAACTACCGAGTGGGAGAACGTATTCAAGTAAGTATAACCCTGGGTTTACGAGGTACCCGGGGTAGTTATTGGTTTGATGAGTCGGGTGACATGAACATACCTGCGGGTCTTGAGCCACAAGCGCATGTTGAGCCGGAAATGGGTGCGTTCTCGGCAGATGCGCGGTCGCAGGTGCAATCACCGGCTGGTCTGGCGCGGCAGGAGCATCGAGGCCCTTCGACCGTGTTCTCTGAAGAGGCCTTGTCGCAGGTGCAGTGAAGGGCAGACTGCTTGCCGCAGGAGCAGGTAGCTTTCTGGGCTGGATTGGTTCATGTCAGTCGCGATGGTAGATTTTGTGGTGCGTCTGGTGTTTGCGAGAGCTTTCACCTACCGCAGGCGCATTCGGCACCGTCCTTGGCGCAGCAGGTGGAAGCCTTGGTGACAGTCATGATGGATGATGGATGGGGGTCTGAAGTCGACTGAGATAACTTTTGACGAATGGATGCGGTTGGATGCGAATTGGGCTGTTTAGAATGAGATGTGGCCGGGTAAAAAGTGAAGTTCAGTGACGTTCTTTTTATAGATTCAGTCGAGCAGTGATGTAAGTAAAGTGGCATGACTTCAGCAGCCAAAGCAATCGGGGGATCGTGATCAAAACAGATGAGCGGTGATTGGCGGCTTACTGCCAGATTGGGTAAGCGGACCAATCAGAACTGTCGCATTTCCAAGCATATGGTGAGCAAATCGGCCGGGCCGCCCGCCTAGCTCAGGTTCAAGTGGACCAAGTTCGAATGTTTGTTCTTCTCTCATCGCGCCCAGGCACGAAAGGAATGTGCTGGAGATGGGCATGAACATAACATCCACAGATCGATTCCGTGGCACCTTCACTTTATGCATGCGTACAAAGCTTATCGTGCGTGCTATAAAGGGAAGCATCATTGATCCAGAATCGACCTAGGCGTACCATGCTGAGGTAATATCAAGCGCAAATTCAATGTACAACGCCGGTTTCCAAGATGTTCGTAAGGCAGAATGGTCACTCATTGGCAACATTGAACTCAATGCTGCGGATCGCCATGAGCGGATGCGCCTCGGGTCCACGATCTTGGAGCCCTGCACTGCAGGTAAACCCCGGAAAAAGGAAAACGCATCGAGGAGGTAGGACAAACCGTCACATCCTTTGTCCTTGTCCTAAACAACATCATCGTCCACGCCTTCGCCTTCTTTCTTCCAACAATAGCTGCAACGATTTCTGCATCAAGGAGCACGGTAAGGAGAAATTGCGCGTTCCTCAGGTGCCCAAATGAGTTGGGATCAAAAAGTAAATCGCAGCTTCCTCATCATCTGCTCACAGCTGTGACAACATCTGCAACCATGTCCCAGACTCCCACAATTATCATCATCGGGTAAGCAGGAGCAAGACCACGAATGGCGCAGCTCGGGTCTTGCTAACAAGATACAACTAAGCGCCGGCGTAATCGGTCTCTCGACTGCCTTGACTTCGCAGCAAACTCTGAAAGAAACCCCAAGCATTGGCCAACTTGAGATTGTTCTGGTAGCCTGTGAATGGCCGGGCTCGATTCCGGGAGTCCCTCATCAACACTCTGTTGACTACGCCTCCATGTGGGCGGGCGCCCATGTCCGTCCAATACCGGCGGTGACACCTCAGCTACAAAAAGAAGCGCAGTGGCTCAAGAAGACAGTGTGGGAATTCGATCGACTGGCTGCAGAGGAGCCGACGTGTGGTGTGACCAGAACCGTTGGGGTGGAATACCTTGAAGCTCCCGATGCAGGCTACCAACAACAAGATGAGACGAGCTTCGCAAACGAAACTGGCCTTTCGGGATATAGGAAATATGCAAAGTCCGAGTTACCTGACGGCACCGCAGTCGGGTACGAGTACGAAACCTTTTGTATTCATCCGCCCATGTACTGCGAAGCCCTGCTGCGTAAGTTCGTACTGGATCGGGGCAAGACACTGCAGAAAGATCTCAGAGGCGAATGGGAAGCATTTAGTCTGGTTGAAAACCCAGTGCTCGTCATCAACGCAAGCGGGACCGGGTTTGGGGATCCCAACTGTTTCCCAACAAGAGGTATATATTAGACCCCCGTTGACATCCGGAAGATGGACTAATATTCTGATGCTTGACTCTCTTGCTAGGACAGACTGTCGTCACGGACCTCGTTGATGTCCGACGCACTGTCACCAAACAGAACCGGGACGGCACGTGGAGCTTCTTGATCCCTAGATTCTTCCATGGTGGCACTATTGTTGGCGGAACCAAGGAACCTGGCGACTGGCGATCTACGCCTTGCATATCAACCAGACAGAAATTACTGGAAGAAGGGCTCAGACTAGAGCCCCTGTCTCACGGGGATGGGAAAACGACGTCAAGAAAGGCGATGAGTCAAGTCGCTGTCATCTCAGATGTCGTCGGGAGGCGCCCAACGCGCCGCGGAGGTATGAGAATCGAGGTTGAAGAGAAAATGGTCCCCCAACATATGGGAGAGGACGTAAATCGTTCTGTAATCCATGCATATGGCGCTGGTGGCCGTGGCTATGAGATCAGCTGGGGCGTTGCGAAAGAGGTCGTGGCCTTGGCGCTGCCTCTTTTGTCGAAGGCCTCTCATACCGAGGCCAAATTCTAAGCGGATGAGCCGGAGCCGTGCTTTGGTTAAAGCGGTTGACCATGTATGGGAAAAATGCCATCATGACCAATACCTTACAAGGACGATGTATTTTCCTGTCTCGAAAGGCCTGCTTAGCACCCCTTGAGTGTCCTGTGCTGAGCTCCGTGTGCTCTACGAAGCTCGCCATAGAGTTTGCATGAAGACCAAATTTGCCGTTCTACAGAGAGGTTGTCTCGATGAAGCTGGCCTCCAAGTCTTTGCAGTGGTCAACTTTTCAACATGTTGTCGCTAGATGACGCCGAGAGAGTAACTTATGTTGGCACACGCTTACATCACCTTTGGGTCACGGAGGCCGGAAATGCGAGTATGTTTTCCGCTGCCAGGAAGGAAAAAGTCAAGTCTCCGATACGGTGTTTTTGCATTTCGGGGTGAAGAAATAAACTCGACCGATTTAGCTTCTTCATCTACGATCCTCACCGGTCTACGTAGAAGACATAGAAACGAACTATCATACAGTCTCAACACAGCGTCAAAGACTGGACCATTGACGCATTCAGAACCGACTCTTGGGAGACGGCTCGATCATGCTTGTTCAATTGTGTAGTCAAACTCGTGTGTAGCGATGACCATGCAGCCAGACCGCCACAGCTTAGGGCGACAACTAGGGCTTGCGTAACATGCAGCATTTTGCAGCATTTTGAAACTGCACTCTAAGGACGGCAAGCTCTCACTGCATGTAAGTGTCTCACTCGCTCCGGTCACCATTTGGTGTTGGAGGTGTTGGGGAACGGAGTAACTAACTCTCTCCCCTACATGATATGAGTCGGACGCAATGGAAAAGACAGAAAAGCTGCTCCGGCTGCCTATCTGGGACTCTGCCTCGTATCCCGAGGATGGCAGTGCTTCCGAGCAGATTCGAGTCTCTTACGAGCGGGCACGCAGTGTCATTCAGCATGCCGGAATGACCACCCGGGACATCGTGACGCTTAGCCCCAAGTTCCGCGCTTTCTACACAGACTGTAAGTAACAACTTTCTAACGTTGCCAGTACAAACACCGGCAGAGCCGGGCTGCAGTTGACGTAGTAGTTCAGTCCTCGTGACGGTTGATACTGCCGCCGCAACCATACTCGGCGCTCACTGGAACCTCTGTATGGGAACCATCGCCTCGTACGCCGAGGAGCACCCTGATTCATGCAACTCATACACGCGTGAAGTCCTCAAGGAACTCCAGGAGTTCCGGTCCGTTGGAGAGTTCATGCTGACCGAGGCGGCACATGGCCTCGATGCGTGCCATCTGGAAACAACGGCCACCTACAGCCACGACGGAGTCTTTGATTTGCACACTCCAAGTCCGATGGCGGCAAAATCTCCAGCTCCGGCCTCACCGGAAGCCGGGGTGCCCCGGATCGCCGTTGTATTCGCGCAACTCATCGTGAACGGAGAGCGAAGGGGAGTCCGCCCGTTCATCGTGCGTCTCTGCGACGCCGACGCAATGGCGCCAGGGGTAACTTCACGCCTCCTGCCACGTCTCCAGGGTCCCAAGTACGTCGAACGCTCCATCACCATGTTTGATCATGTCCGACTAGAGCTGCCGGCGCTTCTCGGAGCTTTAGACGCTCCCACGGACCTGCGTGGAGACTTCTTCCGCCAGAGTCACAGACTGACGGTCGGTACATTGTGCTCGTCCACGAGTGCTATCCCTATGCTTCGGGTGGCATCTTTCGTGTTGGGGAGATACAGCCAGCGTCGGCATCGTCGGCATGGAACAGACTCTGAGCTCAGCGCGAGAGCGCCAACAATGTCCCTTGCTGCTGCACAGCACAGCCCAGTTCTGGTAGCATTGACATTGTCATCCATTCTAGAGGCGTACACAACCGCCACCTGGGAGGCCTTCTGCCGAGAGGAACACACTCAGGTCCGCGAAGGCCTTGCGTGTATCTACAAGGCGGCCGTGACGGTAGACAGCCAGTCCATCTTGAGTGAGATGATTGACAGGTGCGGTTGGCAAGGCTTCGACGCGCACAACCAGATGTTTGAGCTGGCATCTGCATTTCGCGAAAGCTCAGTTGCAGAAGGCGACTACCTGGTCCAATGTATTCGTGAGTACTCTCCGTGTTGTCGGCCCGGGAAACATACAACAGAGAGAAGTTCCATGTCGTGACTTTTTTTTTGCCACCCACTTGCTAAGACCGCCGGTCAATAGGGCTTGTTTCAGAGCTGCTCCTCGGACGATACGGCATCCCAAAGGCCAGAAACCCGACGTCGCTGCTGGCCAAACACGAGTACGGCGTCTGGAAGGAGGCAGCATGTCAAGCAAAGGCCATCACGGCGACGGACGGCAGCAACCGCAGCGAGCAGTTCAACGCCATGCTTCTCCCGCGCTGTCGGAAGCTGGTGCGAGCAATCGGGCACAGAATGGCCTATGAAGCGGCCGTGGATTCGCCCAAGGTAACGGCGGAGATGCTCCGGCTCTACGAGGCAACATGCATGCTAGACGACGCGGCTTGGTATGTTGAGAACACCAAATTCACGTCGTCGAAGCTGGACGAGCACCATGCCAAGGCGGTGCGTGCTTTGCTCCCCAGCTTGGGCAAGCTGCTGGATGAAAGCGGTGCCGCGCCCTGGATTACGTCGCCCGTCCTGGACGAAGAGCGCTGGGTGCACTTTGTGAAGAAGCTGCCGGAGTATACCTCTGGCGGCTACAGCGGAAACAGGACGGCAACGAGTTCGAGTCGTGTACGTGTTGACGATGGTGTTTGGAGCGATGAGAATCATGGCAGTCTGTCCAGCCCCGTTGATGGGAAGTCGCAGCATCTCGAGGAATATCTGGACAACTTTGCGGGTTTCCAACCCTCGTCCAACATCGCTGCGAGGAATTGCAATTGTCTATAAGAAGGGGCACATGAACGCTACAAAGGGGCACTTTGGTGTGACCATACCAGACTACCTACATGAATATTAGCTACAAGTCACACGTCTTTGGCCAGTGGTAACACGTAGAGACTGCGGCTTGGATGGAATCCCTCTAACTTTGATTGTTCAAAGCCCAAAGACTGAGCCTTGGCCATCTCCTGGCCGGATTTCACGCATACGGCAACTATGGCCTCGAGGGATGTTACTGGACGTGAGTCGTCAGTGTCGGTGAGCTTCTCGCGGCTTGTTGCCGTCTCAGCTGAGGTCGCTGGCTGCATATCTCTTCTGTGAGCCACCTAGTTAACTACTTCCCCTCTTTCACAATCGTCTCGGCAGCAAAGTAGGCAGAGGATGTAAACCCGTGGTGAGGAAAATGCGCAGCATGTCCAGGCTTGGTTTAGAGATGACGCATCACAAACGTCAGCACCGACTTTACACGGGACAAATGGGGAAATTGTAAATCATTTCAGACACTATTGGACTAGAAGTAGAAACTGTCAACTGCATCCAATCGACGATGCAAAGGATGTGCCGGAGCGCTTGGCGCAGCGGACAGAGAACACAAACGACGGCACTTGGGCACGGGGGGGGGGATTGCGACGTTGCGCCCGTCCAGCTGCGGTGGATGGCCCAGACGAAGATGCCGTCTAGACTGTCCAATATTAGACGATGGCTACCGGCTCCTGTAAGCCGGCAGCAACAAGGAGAACATCAGCCGCTGGTACGAGGAGAGGTGTGAGAGGTTGACGGCAGTTTCAGCGCGGCGCCAATGGCGTACAGCCAGTCGCCTCTATTGGGCTTGTCACCACTTGATATCCGAGGACTGAAGGGCCAGAGGAGATCTGTACACCTTGCCCAGTGACAGTCGGGTATTTTCCCACGGATCAGCTTAGACGCCACGGATGACCGTGGCTTCTCGCGCTCCAAAACAGACCACGGAAGGGAGGAAGTCTTGAGGAGTCCGGAGGTTGCGATCGACGAGTCCGTTCAAAAGATCGCGTTTGGGGGTAGAGCTGGGCAGGGCAGGGCAGGGCAGGGCAGCGGCAGACGGACGAGTCGACAAGTCCAAAATACAGTCAGCTCGATAGTTATCATGTTCAGACACCTGGAGCAACAAAGTCCGAAACCGCAACGGCAAAGCAATGCGAAAAGGAGATCGCGGCCCCACACGGTCACGGTGCAATAACTAACCCTGTTTGGACGTCGACTTGCCGCATTTCGGCCCCGCACTGGCCCGATTGGGAAAACATAGAAAATCTGGAGCTGGTGTTCGTAACTATAGTTCCAGCCATGAGACGAAGCAAAGTGCCTCAAGCTCGACGGCGCGGCAGGGAAACACGAAAAAGAGACGCAGCTGGCCAGCTCGCAGCGGTTATACACTGGGAAAACCTAAAAGCGAGGCCCTGCTCACCAATCGATTCTGCCACAGTGTTGCATCTAAGCTGATGTTGCATACCGACCTGGCAAAAACAACAAATGAATAAAATGCATGCAGTCCAGCCACATGCACTTACAGCTTGCAGACCACGGTTCTCGATCCTCCTGTAAGCAGAGCGAGACTGCAGCAACTAAGCCAGTCAGATAGATGATTGCGTTGAATCGCCAGGCTCTGTCTGACTCTATGTTCCCTGCCCGGCATTTCTTTTCCGTTCCCCTTCTCCCCCGGACTCGACTGGCATGGGGGGGAGGAGAAGAAGGGACGTTGTGACTTGCGTGTCTATAGCTTCGGATATTCATGTCACTCCAGACGCAGTAGGCTATTTATACCACACCCTTGGCCCCTTCTACTTCGTACATCTGGTATTCTGCAGTCCTTACGTGAACGTTGGCTTTGTGCTTCGTCTTCTCCCTCTTCGTCTCCTCTCTCCCCTTCTTCCCTTGTGACCTGAGCATCAATACCACCTCATCTTATATACACCAACGTTCATCCATTCTTGTCACAGTCCACAGCAAACCATGGGCTCAGTAGAGACCAATGGCTCGACGCCGCGCCGTCCTTCCCAGCAAAGGTCGCCGTACGAGTCAGTCCAGGACTATCTCTCCAACATCAACAACTTCAAGATTATCGAAAGCACGTTAAGAGAGGGAGAGCAATTCGCCAATGCCTTCTTCGACACAGGTACAACTCAGTGTGACCAAAGCGCAAGCAGTACCGTTTGCGAGCGTGTAGCTTACTGTCGGCAGAAACAAAGGTCAAGATGTGCGTCACTCAGACAAAAGTCCTCACAGGCCGCCGAGGAGTAACATGAAGAAAGACCAACAACTAACAGCAGTCGGCAGTGCCACTGCGCTCTCGGATTTCGGCGTTGAATACATCGAACTTACCTCCCCCGTCGCCTCCGAGCAGTCAAGGATCGACTGCGAGACCATCTGCAAGCTCGGCCTCAAGGCCAAGATCTTGACTCGTGCGCCGCACAACAACCCTGTTTTCTGCGTCGGAATCACTTGCTAACCGCCCTCGAACAGACGTTCGGTGTAATATAGAAGATGCCAAGGCAGCCGTGGCCACAGGCGTAGATGGCGTCGACCTCGTCATCGGCACCTCGAGCTTCCTTCGAGAACACTCTCACGGCAAAGACATGGCTGCCATTACCAAGGCTGCCATCGAAGTCATCAACTATGTCAAGAGGTACTCAATCTCTTTTAAAAAAAAACAAATCCATTATGAAAAGACGGGCTCTTGTTAACACCCGCCCTTTTTTAGCCAGGGAGTAGAGGTTCGGTTTTCGTCAGAGGATTCCTTCCGCTCCGACCTGGTCGACCTCCTCTCGCTATACAAGGCCGTCGACTCCATTGGTGTTAATCGCGTCGGCGTTGCTGACACGGTAGGCTGTGCTACCCCCCGACAAGTCTATGACCTTGTCCGTACGCTCCGTGGAGTTGTGAACTGCGACATCGAGACTCATTTGTACGTATCGTCACCCGTGCTTCGCCCCTTGACAGCATCTTGCTCACCCGAGGACAGCCACAATGACACCGGATGTGCCATTGCAAACGCATATGCAGCACTGTGAGCGAAAATCTGTCACGCTACGTGGCACACATTATGTTGACGTTGGACAGTGAGGCTGGCGCAACCCATATCGACACATCTGTTCTTGGCATTGGGGAACGAAACGGCATCACGGTGAGTGTCAGACAGACACTCTCATACATTCTCCGAACCTGCTACCCTTGATTACTTTTTTTTTTTTTTCCCCCTCGGCGAAACGACTCCTCCAGAATTCTGGAATATCATGTCCCGAACGCTAACAACTCTCGCAGCCTCTCGGAGGTCTCCTCGCCCGAATGATCGTCTCCTCGCCCGACTACGTCCGCTCCCGCTACCAACTCACACGGCTCAAAGACATCGAGAACCTCGTCGCCGAAAGCGTCGAGATTAACATCCCCTTCAACAACCCCATTACAGGATTCTGCGCCTTTACTCACAAGGCCGGTATTCACGCCAAGGTAACATGTTCCCCCTGTTAACCCCCCCCCAAACGCATGACACGGGCTAATGAAAACAAACTACAAGGCCATACTGAACAACCCCTCCACATATGAGATCCTCAAGCCCGACGACTTTGGCCTCAGTCGATACGTCTCATTCACCAGCAGACTCACGGTACGTTTTCGGCACCCCAGCCATGATGTGAGGGTGTTTGACTGATCATGTCAGGGGTGGAATGCCATCAAGTCGCGTTCCGAGCAGCTTGGCTTGCGCATGTCCGACGAGCAGTACAAGATCCTCACGGCTAAGATCAAGCAAATGGCTGACATCAGACCTCTTGCCATTGATGACACCGACTCGATTATCAGAGCGCACCATCTCGAGCTCGAAAATGGAAAAGTGTGAGATATCTTGGGGTTGGGGTTACAATACGGCCAAAAGACCAATCCCCCCCCCACGGACTTGGGGATAGCTAGTTGTATAGTATGGCGAAATAACAGCTCTTGTCTATTTACGTGAGGCTATTCCTGAACCGAGCCGCTTTGCCGTGTGTCCATCAAAGTGTCTGACCTGGACCTGGTTTCAATACAACACGGACAGCATTGTAAAGATGAGCACAGAAACCTATATCGAAGGAATCAAGGATTATTGAAACGCCTCGGGCCTTTGATGAGACTAACCTACAACTTGATGTGAGGGACGTGTAATCAATGAAATTATACCTGATATCACCTTTGTCGGTGTGTAACGAACGTACCCCTTGACGCAGTCAAAACAGAGCAATAAGAGGCACTCACCACCTGAGTTGATTGTAAGCGCGCGCGCAGAAACCACCCATCGCTTATGACGCCCAAAGTCGGAATAATGAACCCCAAGTTGCCATTGCCAAGATAACTCCCTCCCTCGACAAAGACACCCGCCAGCATCTGCTCACTTTCACCTCAACCAAGCACGTTCGAACACACAAAGCACGGCCCGCCATCCAAGAGAGCAACCCCATATCGCAATGCTCTACTACGTCTCGCCCGTCCGACTTCCTCGGCAGCTGCGTGCTCAATCTCCTCACAACGCCCGCAGCTTCCCCTATCCAGATTACACCAAGCAACCCGGCCCCTATGCAAAGAAGCGTAGCCAACAAGTCCCATCCCTCATACATACCTTAGTTGCCAGTCAAGTTTCCCAAAAAAAAAAAAAAATGACAACGCACCAGCGTATACAACCCGTTTCTATCAACGGCACATCTCGATTTCCTCCCCCTTCAACCCGGCCAGACCCCAGAAAGAACCCCCAGTAAACGCTCGCGTAAAGTCCATCATGAACAAGGAAGAGTATTTCCGCCAAAAGTCCAAAGCGGCCGAGCTCCAAGTGAAGCTACTCACGCGAGATCTCGAGGCGCGCAAAGACGAGCTGCAACAGACCAAGAAGGACGTGCAGTCGCAGCAGCTCCAGACAGAGACAGCCAAGAACAGCCTCCAGGAGGCCAACCATACGGTGGAAAGGGTCACGCAGCAACTGTCCTCCCTGAGACAACAAGCCCAGCAACAGACGGCGTGCAAAGACAAGCTGCGCCGGGAGCTGCAGGAGAGCCAGTTCCAGTCCAAGAGGTACAGGACCGCACTTGCCGCAGCCTTCAAGCTCGTCGACGACTTGGGCGCCAAGACGACCCTTGGCCAACTCCTCGAGTGTACCGATCAGCAGCTCTCGAGGACCGGCGCGCTGGTCAAGTTCAAGCCGAGCGAGGAAGGATGCGCTGGCAATCGTGTTTTCCAAGTTGGCAGAGGCGGTTCCGTGGCGCCGCGTACGTCCACGGGACCGGAGGGACCGTACGCCAGCGACCATAGTGATGACGAAGCACCGCTCCAGGCGGGGAGGGAGAGAATCCGTGACTTCTATACCCCGTCTCGGGCTATCAAGCGTGAAACAGGGCGGGCAAGTCAAGACAGTGACACCGAGCCGAGAGCAAAGAAGAGGAAGCTCGGTGATGGAAGTCCTCCTCGCAACATCCTCTTGGACGAGTGAGATGTGTGGCATCACGTTCTGGAGATTTGACATGGGACTTGGGTCATGTTGCTTTGCAGGTGCAAAGACAGGATGAGACATTGAGGCATACGACTTAGTTACTTGGAAGCCCATTCGAAAAAGCGTACAGGGAAATGGGGACATGGACATTCAGAATCACGCAATTCAAGCCCAACAGGCGCCAATGTACAGTAGAATTGCGTATTTGTGCTAATGGATACAACATCAGCCGCGTAGCTAGCGCATGAGAAACGGACTACGAACAACAACAAATTCAGTAATACCCAATCAACCGCTTGCTTACAAGTCTTCCATACACGAGAAAGGTCTTGTCAAAGAGTTTGGAGAGTCAATCAAGGAAATCTTTGCACTCCTGTCGAGTTGCTGCCGTGAACGCCGTTTCCCTCTTATTAGTTGCTGTTCATGTATGTGAATTTTTGAGTCCCTGCATCTCGTTGCAAGGCGGCCTTATTTCCGATTGTTTGTATCATGGAGTCTACTGTTGTTGTTGTTGTTGTTATTGTTGTTGTCCAGCTAACCCTGAGCTTGCGGCACTCTCTCCGACTTTGACCTCATCATCTGGCACGCCTATAGCCACACTACCTGCGGCGCTAGTAACGCTTTGTGTAGTCATACCACGTTCGCGCTCGGGTCGTTGGGGAAGAGTCATGTCGCGAGGGCCAGCGATGCCAACGCCACCTGAGGGCGCAACATTCACACTGGCGGTGGTACTGACACTGTCACTTCGAGGGCGGGGAGCGTCGCTCGATCGCCGATTCTGGACCATTCTCTCCAACTCTCTAATGCGTCTCTTGAGCGTTTCGTTTTCCTTCTTCGCTGATTCAAGCTCGCTTCTATAAAAAGCAGTTTCTTCATATCTCATTGTTGCGGGCATAAGACCTGGACTCATTTGATCCGTAAAACTTCCACTTCCTGGCGTAGCGGCGACTGAACTCATAGCAACTGACGATGCATGTGGAATTCGCTGGCTGTGAAAGTAGCTCAATGGGTCCAAAGTGTTCTGCTGTGGACCTGGGGAGTTGGTTCGGCTGATTCGGGAATGCGAACTCTGCCGAGAAAGCGGAATAGACTGCGATGATCGTGGAAGGGGATGCCTTGCCTCGTACGAGGACGCGAGCTGCTGCAAGCCGTGGTTCTGAGAAGCCGAAGACGAATTTCGGTGATGTCGACGGGTGGTGGGGATAGTAAAGCCTGAGCCGGAGAGGAGAGAGGATTCGGTGATGGGATCGTGAGTGGAGGCAGTGGCAGACGTCGAAGATGTGTTGGAAACTACAGACGCATTTTGAGCAGCCCGCAGGAGGGAAAGTTCGCGGGTCAATCGGTTCACCTAGGAGAAGAGAAACATGTCAGACTATGATCAAGTAGATGGGAAAGATCCATTAGCAGGGCATACCACTGCTTCCTGCTCCTTCTCAAGCTGCATATGCAACTCGGAGGTTGTCATCGGGCGTGGGTGCCTTATTGGTCCCGGGCCAGGCCCAACTGAAGAGTCACCAGACAATTGTGACAAGGGCTGGGGCGAAGCGGACGACGAGGCTCTATGAGGCTGGCTCAAGCTGGCATTGCGACTGTGACTATGGCTCACGGCGTTCTGATTCGAGGGGAGGATGTTAATCGACGAGGCGTGAGCCGCCGACACCACGGGCTGTGATTGTGGAGGAGGAGCCATTTGATGCGATGACTGTCGACGAGATAGAGCGAGAGAATGCGGCGATGAAGGGACCGAATTGAGATCGGGCATGGCTCGGAAGAGAGCCAAATGCCAGCCTTTGAGCACGAGCACGAGCACGAGCAGAAAGTAGGGCAACTTGACGCTGGCGGGGGTTGAAATTATCGCCTCTCGTCTTGCTGGCTCGTGAAATACAAAAGACACAGAGAGAGGGGAGGGCGGAGAAGCGACGGCAGCGAGAATAAGCAAGCAGGGAGCAAAAAGCAAAAAGGAAAGAGAAGAGTTGTTGTTGTATATGGAGTACAGGGAGGAAGTACGGCGTCGTGGTGCGTTGGTTGCGTGGTTATGTCAGAAATGGACGAATCAATAGAAAGAGCTAATAGACAAAGGCAAGTAGAAGGCACAAATTGAAGATGGCAGACGGCTGATGATGGAAGAGCCTATTTGATTGGCCAAAAGGGGGGGGGGGGGGAACGGGTCGACGACTTTGCTTTCCAATGTTAAAAGTGACATGGTCAGAAGTGGGCCGCTTGCTAACTGCGCGCACGCAACAATTAATTGCACACATCAATCAGTGATTCAGTGACTCCAGTGCCTGGCCCAGCGTCCAACTCTGCACATCAAGCACTTGGCAGGCTAGTAATAATAACAACAACCACCCTCAACTGGATTATGAACCAGGGCGGGCATAAAGCCCAAGAGCTGTCTGTGGCCACATCACAGCATCTCCGTCAAGTGCCAGAGTACAGAGTACTTTTATGCGGCTGCCAGACCAACCCTGCATCTGGGCAAGAGCCAAGCCGTGAAGGCCTTGGGGGGGGGTGTCTGTAGATAACATTATATTAGCTAAGGCTGTTCATGCGAGACTAGCTCCACTAAAATAGTTAGTCTAATACTAGCTCTACTTTTTTAAAAGGCCTTATTAGCTAGTGCTTTTTTTATAAACTACCTATATAAATAATATAACTACTAGATAATTAATTATTAATGCATTAATATTTTACCTAAAAATTACGTGTAACGCGCGCGATAAATAAACCCTACACTTAACGCGTATTATATACCTACGCATGCTACTTGCTATTTCTAGTAATAGTAAAAGTATAATAAGACAGGTTAAAAATTGTTACCTACTTGTAGTAAGTCTAACTACTAGCTAGTAACAAAATTTTACCTATCTTATTATACTTTTATTATCACTAAAAATAGAGGCCGCATATAATAGTACATAGGATTATATAAGAAGTATATACCAATTAACATAAGTTTTTACTAGATTCTAGTATGCAGCAAAACACCTTACTAGGTAGAATAATCACTTTACTTATACCCTATAGAATAATTAATTAACAATTAATTAAGAATTAATTAATAAAAAAACTTATAAGAAATTTAAAAGGTCTAGACTTTACCTAGCGCTTTCTAGTTGCCTTTTTATATTTATTAGGCTTACTTATTATTAGTATTACTACTTCTATTAATACTATTAATATTACTAATATTATTAATATTATTAATATCGATAATCTTATAGGTTACGCCAAGTAGCTAGAGACCTATAGTAGCCTGTCTTCTATTATTCTAATTAGCCTATTGCATAGGCATAGCACGCTATAATACAATTAGATATATATTATAAAAAGTAGAGTATTAAATAGAGGAAGTAGGTCTAGCCTTAATGCTATAAAAAGCTAGCTTAATATTATAGTCTCTAATAGAAGAAGGCAAGACTAAATATAACTCTTTTAAATACCCTTTATTATACTTTATAATCTAATTATAATATTATATTACCCTTAGTAATACTTATACTAATTAGTAGTAGAAACTATTACTTAGTTAAAACTATAGATTAGTAAGGCTTACTTATTAGAAGAGACAAATCTCTATTATAAGACTAGAATTATACTAAAGGAAGATAACTATTTAAAGCTATTTAAAAGGCTTCTAAGAATATAATAAATAATATATTAAACTAAAAGGCTATTAACTAGTTATTATTTCTATATTATATATATTATAATAAACTTAAACTTATATAAGTATTTAAATACTTTACCTTATACTAGAAAGTTAATAAGCTTAAACTAGCTATTTAAATACTTTAACTCTTTAATTTTTATTAATAATAATAATTTCTTAATATTTACTTATATAAAATATTATAATTAAATAATTCTCTAGTTAAAACTCTTATATTTTATCTCTTTTATATATCTATTAATATAACTCTTTCTCTAAGACTTTAGAAGTATAGTACTAATATTACTAAAAAGTAGCTATATATTAGAGATATTAATCTCTAGAAAGATAATATTAAAGATTAGTAATTAAATAATTAAATTACTAAGTATATTATTTACTATAATAATAGATAATAGAGAGACCTTTAGTTATAGGAGAACTTCTAAGATAATTTTAGGAATTAAAATAAAGAAAGCCTTAACTAAGTTAATAGAAATCTTATATAAGACCTTAAAGACTATTTATATAAAAATAGTATCTATAATATTAGAGACTATAATAAGTATATTATAATTACTCTTCTAAAAATACTTTATAAAGAAATACTAACTTCTTAGACTTTAAAAGAAATTAACTAATAGATATCTCTTAGCAAATTTAATTTATATTAGAATAAGTTATATCTCTTATACTAATTAACTCTTTATATAAGAATGTTAAGCCTAAGACTAATAAGCCCTCTTTTACTACCTTAAATCTCTTATTTAAAGCTAGAAAATACTCTAGAACTACTATATTATAAACTAAGTTCTATAATCTTATAAACTTTAATATTATATAATAATTAAATAGTTAAGAAAATAGCTAATCTTATAAAGCTATATAAGAATACTAATAGATTTACTAGAAAGCTATATAATTTCTTTTTACTAAAATTAAATCTATTTTAAAATTAATATAATAGAATTAATCTATATAAGAACTTTTATTATAAGGCTCTACCTATTATACTTACTAGTAATATTAAATAGTATTATTTTAATTATATATCTAGAAAGAACCTTATATATAATTAAATAATATTTAAAATCTACTAGAAATATAAGATAGAAAGTAACCTATAGTTTTACTACTAAAAATAGAATACTATTTCTATAAAAAGTATTATTAAAAAGAACTCTAAAAAGATAAAGCTCTAGTACCTTAAAATCTTACTTAAGACTCTTAAATAAGTATATTAAAGACTATTTCTAGCTTTAATAGTAGACTAAGAGCTATACTAATAGACTTTAATTATAATTATAAGTATCTTTAAATATAAGCAAGCTGCCTATAGTTACTTATCTAGCTTTAAAGGACTAGCTAGAGACCTCTATAAGTCTATAAGCTTATATAAAGCTAGAAAAGAGACTACTAGTTAATATTATATAAGTAAAATAATATATATAAACTACTATTATAACTATAATTCTTATACTAAAAGCTTAAGAAAATAAGAATTATAAAGAAAATATAGTAAATATTATATTTATAATAAACTAAAATACTAGTTAATAAACTATTCTAATAAGAAAAGATAATAATTAAAGGACTATTAGTAGAAGAATAAAAAGTATATTTAACTACTTAATAAGAGAAAATTCTAAGTATTTCTTGCTATATATAAAGGTAAGAATAGTAATAATAATAATAATTATACTATAAAAGTATAGAAGGCTTCTAAAACCTACCTTTAAGATAATAATACTACTAATAATAATAATAATAATAATAATAGTATTTATAATAAGAAAACTAATACTATTACTAACTTCTTTATAATTAGTTCTTAATCTAATAATTAAATAGTTTATAATATTTTAAATAATAAAGCTATTAAATATATCTATCTATAATATAATTTATATAAATAAGAAGCTATAAAAAATATAATATATATATTATAAGAGAGATATTTTAATAAGGCATTTAGAGGTATTTTATCTAATATAAGTGCCTTAGAATGCTTAATAGTAAGTATATAATAAGTTAAAGCTCTAATAAAGCTTATACTCTTACTAAAGATTAAACTAGTAAAAGAAGCCTAGATTATATTTAGTATAGAATTTACTTAATTAAATAGTATTATTTATATACCTATAGTACTAGGCCTAATAATATTCTATATTTTAGATATAAGCACTCTCTTTCTTCTATTTATAATAGATATAGACTAACTAAGTATTAAAATTAATAACCTTAATAATATTCTTATATAAGAAAGCTTAAAAGTACTAATTATCTATAAATAGAGATATTTTTAGTAGACTTTAGAAGCTAAAGAAATAGTAGCTTTCTATCTATTAGAAAAAGACCTCTATTAGCTATATTAATATTTTAGATATCTTTTAATTTAATATCTAGCTAAAGTACTATAAAGAGCTAGTAAAGAATTCAAGAATAATACTATTAAAAAGCTTACTAAAGCTTACTACTACTACTAGATATATAGTAAAAGCTTTAGTTATTTTAAATTTAATCTCTAAGATAACTATAAGTTTAACTATAAAATTATAGTTAATATAATATAATTAGAAGATAGACCTATTATATATATTATTAATATAGCTATTTTATTTTAAGCAGCTAGATTTCTTAAACTCTAAAAGTAAAAAGCTAAAAATATCTAGAATATATTATATAAATACTAGATAGATATCTATCTAAGTCTCTTAGACTAAATAGTTTATAATACTAGAAAGAACTTTACTTTAGCTAAATTCTATAATTATATAAAACTACTTGCTATTAATACTAATAAAGTACCTATAGAAGCCTATAATAGTATTAGTAAAGTTAAAAGATATTATAAACCCCTTTACTAAGCCTATAAGATTATTATAAAATCTATAGAATATTAACTATTACTAGAGTAATACTTTCAAATAGCTATAAAAGCTATTAATAATACTACTAGTTCTAATAGACTTATACTAACTTTACTTATCTTTAAAGCCTATCTATAAATAACTAATAATTCTCTACCTAGCTTACTAGCTATTTAAAGAGCTAAAGCTATTTATAAGGCTACTAATAAAGTAAAAAGACTTCTAGCTAAAAGGCAAGTATATAATACTCTAGCTATAAGAAATAGTCCTAAGATAATACTAATATATAGATTACCTCTCTAATTAAATATATATATTTAGAGAGAAAAAGGAGAATAATATAGCTTTTATAAGCTAATTGCTAATAATAAAGAAACCTATATATTAGAATTACCCTATAGACTAATAAAATTTAAGACTACTATTATAAAGTGTAGGCATCACTAAGGGTGATGCAACATTACAATTAGATTGTAAAGCGTAACAAAGGGTATTCAAAAAGGGTTATATTTAAGTCTTGCCCTCTTCTATTAGAGACTACGATATTAGGCTGGCTTTTTGTAGCGTTAAGGCTAGACCTACTTCCCCTATTTAATACCCCACTTTTATAACGTGTATCTAATCGCATTATAGCGTGCCATGCCTATGCAATAGGCCAATTAGAATAATAGAAGACAGGCTACTATAGGTCTCTAGCCACTTGGCGTAACCTATAAGGTCGTTAATATTAATAATATCGACGATATTAGTAATATTAATAGTATTAATAGAAGTGATAATACTAATACTAGTAGTCTTTTAAATGAAAGAAATAATAGGTGATTATTACGATTAAATAGTTATAATAACAAGGGAAAGGAAATCTTGTAGAAAGGCGGCGTCAATCTGTTTCGTGTGGTGCTAATCGTACTAGCTTTCTTATAAAGCTGTCTTAGTTCTCTTTACCTATCCTTCTACTTGTATTATTATTTTATTCTTATTAATAAGGGTCTTAAGCGCTTGGTTTAGTAATATCTTTATTATAGTATTAGCTAGGTTATTATTTCTATTAATCTATCTAATTTTATGTATCTTATAGCGCTTATATAACTATCTTAAAGCTATAATATTAATTATTAACCTCTTTTCCTTTATTATACTAAGTTTAATAAGGCATTTATATAGTAATAGGGAGTTTATATAGAGAATTATAGGTATTTGTAGTATTCTAAGTCTTTTAAAGATAAGATTTAAGGTTATTATAATTATATAGGCTATATCTGCTTCTTATACTATACTATATAATTTAAAGGCTAGAGTACTTTAGGTTACACGTTTGCTTTTAGTTAAGCTATATGTAATAATATTACCTTTTATAGAAAATTTAGTCTCTCTTATCTCTTTATTAGCAATAATAATAATATATTTAATCTAGAAACTTAAATCTTTATTATTAGCTAGTAAGCTATCTATAAATATATATAGCTTTAAGGTTTTAAGGTTAAGAGAGATTATATATAATTTACGCTTTTAGTTTTTAATTTACTACTTAAGGCATTTATTTAAATAAGCTATATCTTCTAGTTTAGGCTTTTAATGTTAAGCTATAATAGATAAATTGTATAAGGCTTTAGGTTAATAGATGCTTATAATATAGGCTTTTTAGGCTCTTTATTTAATGTAATCTTATTTAGTATTAGTAGATTTTATATTAATTAAATAAAGCTTCCTGCTTTAACCTTTCTATTAAAGTTCTATTATACTATTTTTATCTTAAATAAGTGTGTATTTGTTAAAGATTAGGGGTATATTAATAGTAAGCTTCTATTTTAATTTAATAGTAAACTTTGCTTTCTAGAGTTTAATTTCTTCTTAGTTAGAGAAGTCCTTATCGCTTAGACCTAGTGTATTATTAGTTTGCATTCTAGTAATTCTAAAATTCTTATTTTTTGGCGCTAATATTAGCAAGCAGGGGTTATATATAGAGGTTATTATTTGAAGGTTATTGCGATAATAGTAGAAGTAGGTTGCCTACTAATAGGTACTAGCTTCTATAATTCTATATAGAGGCTTTACTACTTCTATAATTATACTAGTAGAATATAAGTATGCTATTTGCTATAGTATTTTTACAATAATTAATTAATTTAGCTATATTAACAATTAAATGTAGGCTTGTGTAATATCTTTAATCTAGAGCTTGATTTCTTAGGACTTTAATAAAGGTGCTAATACTATAATTAGGCGTTAACTTACTTATTAAATTATTAGAGATTATATTAGAATTAGCTCCTTTTCTCTATTACTATATCTTTAAATAACTAGTCTAGACTTTTTATATAGTATAGAGGTGCCTTTACCCTTGATTTCTTATACTATATATAAGTTAAATAGTCTTTAGTTACTATATTTTATTTAATTAAAAGGTATAAAATGAAATATATTATAAGCTTAAAGGTTATTAAGTTTTAATTAATTAAAGTGCTTAAAGGGTTTACTTAGGGTAGTTATTTTATCTTACTAGTAGAGGTTAAGCACAAGTTACTAGTTATTCTTCTCTTTTACTATTAGAAATACATATAATAATATATTAAATTATTTAATTCTTTTAATTAGAGTATTCTCTTGGTTTTTATTTATATAAAAAGTGCTATTCTACTATTTTATGTGTTTATTAGAGGAATTCTCTATTATTAGGTCTATATAATATTGTAAGGCAAAGGTCTTTCTTAGTCTTTCTCTTTGTCTTTTAATAGATTTAATATCTCTTTTTATAGTTTTCTTAATAAAAGAGGGGGTCTTATTAATATTAGGTTTAATTAGTTATTCTATAGGGGGGTCTTCTCTATTCTATAGATTGTTAAGATAGGGCTTTATAATAGTAGTCCTAAATTTTATTAGTCTATAGGGTAATTCTAATATATAGGTTTCTTTGTTACTAGCAATTAGCTTATAAAGGCTATATTATCCTCCTTTTTCTCTTTAAACATATATATTTAATTAGAGAAGTAACCTATATATTAGTATTATCTTAGAACTATTTCTTATAGCTAGAGTATTATACACTTGCCTTTTAGCTAGAAGTCTTCTCACTTTATTAGTAGCCTTACAAATAGCTTTAGCTCTTTAAATAGCTAGCAAGCTAGGCAGGGAATTGTTAGTTATTTATAGATAGGCTTTAAAGATAAGTAGGGTTAGTATAAGTTTGTTAAGACTAGTAGTATTATTAATAGCTTTTACAGCTATTTAAAGGCATTACTCTAGTAATAGTTAATGTCCTATAGATTCTATAATAATCTTATAGGCTTAGCGGAGGGGTTTGTAATATCTTTTAACTTTGCTAATACTATTATAGGCTTCTATAGGTACTTTATTAGTATTAATAGCAAGTAGTCTTATATAATTATAGAATTTAGCTAAAGTAAAGTTCTTTCTAGCATTATAAACTATCTAGTCTAGGGGACCTAGATAGGTATCTATCTAGTATTTATGCAATATATTCTAGATATCCTTAGCTTTCTGCTTTTAGGGTTCAAGGAATCTAGCTGCTTAGAATAAGGTAGCTATATTAATAACATGTATAATAGGTCTATTTTCTAGTTATATTATATTAACTATAATTTTATAGTTAAACTTGTAGTTATCTTAGAGATTAAATTTAAAATAACTAGGGCTTTTACCATATATCTAGTAGTAGTAGCAAGCTTTAGTAAGCTTTTTAATAGTATTATTCTTAAATTCTTTACTAGCTCTTTATAGTACCTTAGCTAGGCGTTAAATTAAGGGATATTTAAATTATTAATATAGCTAATAGAGGTCTTTTTCTAATAAGTAGAAAGCTACTATTTCTTTAGCTTCTAAAGTCTACTAAAGATATCTCTATTTATAGATAATTAGTACTCTTAAGCTTTCTTATATAAGAATATTATTAAAGTTATTAATCTTAATACTTAGTTAGTCTATATCTATTATAAATAAAAGAAAGGGGGTGCTTATATCTAAAATGTAAAATGTTATTAAGCCTAGTACTATAGGCATATAAATAATACTATTTAATTAAGTAGATTCTACGCTAAATGTAATCTAGGCTTCTTTTACTAGTTTAATCTTTAGCAAGAGTATAAGCCTTATTAGAGCTTTAACTTATTGTATGCCTGCTATTAAGCATTCTAAGGCACTTGTATTAGGTAGAATACCTTTAAATGCCTTATTAGAATATCTCTCTTATAATATATATATTGCGTTTTCTATAGCTTCTTATTTATATAAATTATATTATAGGTAGGTATATTTAACGGCTTTATTATTTAAAATATTATAAACTATTTGATTATTAGGTTAAGGACTAATTATAAAGAAGTTAGTAATAGTATTAGTCTTCTTATTATAGGTACTATTATTACTATTGTTATTATTAGTAGCATTGTTATTTTAAAGGTAAGTTTTAGAAGCCTTCTATACTTCTATAGTGTAATTATTATTATTATTACTATTCTTGCCTTTATATACAGCAAGAAATACTTAGAATTTCCTCTTATTAGGTAGTTAAATGTATTTCTTATTCTTCTACTAATAGTCCTTTAATTATTATCTTTTTTTATTAGAATAGTTTATTAACTAGTATTCTAGTTTATTATAAATATAATATTTACTATATTTTCTTTATAATTCTTATTTTCTTAAGCTTTTAGCGTAAGAATTATAGTTATAGTAGCAGTCTATATATATTATTTTACTTATATAATATTAACTAGTAGTCTCTCTTCTAGCTTTATATAAACTTATAGACTTATAGAGGTCTCTAGCTAGTCCTTTAAAGCTAGGTAAGTAACTATAGGTAGCTTGCTTACATTTAGAGATACTTATAATTATAATTAAAGTCTATTAGTATAGCTCTTAGTCTACTATTAAAGTTAGAAATAGTCTTTAATATACTTATTTAAGAGTCTTAAGTAAGATTTTAAGGCACTAGAGCTTTATCTTTTTAGGGTTCTTTTTAATAATGCTTTTTATAGAAGTAGTATTTTATTCTTAGTAGTAAAAATATAGGTTGCTTTCTATCTTATATTTCTAGTAGATTTTAGATATTATTTGATTATATATAAGGTTCTTTCTAGATATATAATTAAAATAATATTATTTAATATTACTAGTAAGTATAATAGGTAGAGCCTTATAATAGAAGTTCTTATATAGGTTAATTCTATTATATTTATCTTAAAATAGATTTAATTTTAGTAGAAAGAAATCGTATAGCTTTCTAGTAAATCTATTAGTATTCTTATATAGCTTTATAAGATTAGCTATTTTCTTAACTATTTAATTATTATATAATATTAAAGTTTATAAGATTATAGAACTTAGTTTATAATATAGTAGTTCTAGGGTGTTTTCTAGCTTTAAATAAAAGGTTTAAGGTAGTAGGGGAGAGCTTATTAGTCTTAGGCTTAACATTCTTATATAAAGAGTTAATTAGTATAAAAGATATAACTTATTCTAATATAAATTAAATTTACTAAGAGATATCTATTAGTTAATCTCTTTTAGGGTCTAAGAAGTTAGTGTTTCCTTATAGAGTATTTCTAGAAGAGTAGTTATAATATACTTATTATAATCTCTAATACTATAAACGCTATTTTCTTATAGATAATCTTAGAGGTCTTATATAAGGTTTTAGTTAACTTAGTTAAGGCTTTCTTTATTCTAATTCCTAAAATTATCTTAGAAGTTCTCTTATAACTAAAGGTCTCTCTATTATCTATTATTATAGTAAATAATATACTTAGCAATTTAATTATTTAGTTACTAATCTTTAACATTGTCTTTCTAGGGATTAATATCTCTAATATAAAGCTACTTTTTAGTAATACTAGTGCTATACTTCTAAAGTCTTAGGGAAAGAGTTATATTAATAGGCATATAAAGGAGACAAGGTATAGGAGTTCTAACTAGAGAATTATTTAATTATAATATTTTATATAAGTAAATATCAAGAAATTATTATTATTAATGAAAATTAAAGAGTTAAAGTATTTAAATAGCTAGTTTAAGCTTATTAACTTTCTAGTATAAGGTAAAGCATTTAAATGCCTATATAAGTTTAAGTTTATTATAATATATATAATATAGAGATAATAACTAGTTAATAGCCTCTTAGTTTAATGTATTATTTATTATATCCTTAGGAGCCTCTTAAGTAGCTTTAAATAGTTATCTCCCTTTAGTATAATTCTAGTCTTGCAATAGGGATTTATCTCTTCTAACAAGTAGGCCTTACTAATCTATAGTTTTAACCAAGTAATAGTTTCTACTACTAATTAGTATAGGTATTACTAAGGGTAATATAATATTATAATTAGATTGTAAAGCGTAATAAAGGGTATTTAAAAAGGGTTATATTTAAGTCTTACCCTCTTCTATTAGAGACTACAATATTAGGCTAGCTTTTTGTAGCGTTAAGGCTAGACCTACTTCCTCTATTTAATACCCTACTTTTATAACGTGCATCTAATTGTATTATAGCATGCCGTGCCTATACAATAGGCCAATTAGGATAATAGAAGACAGGCTACTATAGGTCTCTGGCCACTTGGCGTAACCCACAAGGTCGTCGATATCAACGATATCGACGATGTTAGTGATATTAATGGTATTAACAGAAGTAATAATACTAACATAAAGCTTTATTTTAATAATCTATAGAATAGAGAAGACTCCTTTATAGAATAACTAATTAAACCTAATATTAATAAAACCCCTTCTTCTATTAAGGAAACTATAAAAAGAAATACTAAACTTATTAAAAGACAAAGAGAAAGACTAAGAAAGACCTTTATCTTATAATATTATATAGACTTAATAATAGAGAATCCTTCTAATAAATATATAAAATAGTAGAATAATACTTTCTATATAAATAAAGACTAAAAGAATACTTTAATTAAAAGAATTAAATAGTTTAATATATTATTATATATATTTCTAATAGTAAAAGAGAAGAATAACTAGTAACTTATACTTAACCTCTACTAGTAAGGCAAGATAACTACCCTAGGCAAACCCTTTAAATACTTTAATTAATTAGAACTTAATAATCTTTAAGCTTATAATATATTTTATTTTATATCTTTTAATTAAATAAAATATAGTAATTAAAGACTATTTAACTTATATATAGTATAAGAAATTAAAGGTAAAGGCACCTTTATACTATATAAAAAGTCTAGACTAGTTATTTAAGAATATAGTAATAGAGAAAAGAAGCTAATTCTAATATAATTTCTAATAATTTAATAAGTAAGTTAACGCCTAATTATAGTATTAGCACTTTTATTAAAGTTCTAAGAAATTAAGCTTTAAATTAGAGATATTATATAAGCTTATATTTAATTATTAATATAGCTAAATTAATTAATTATTACAAAAATACTATAGTAAATAGCACACTTATATTCTACTAGTATAATTATAGAAGTAGTAAAGCCTCTATATAGAATTATAGAAGCTAGTATTTATTAGTAAGCAACTTACTTCTACTATTATTATAATAACCTTTAAATAATAACCTCTATATATAACCTCTACTTACTAATATTAGCGCTAGAAAATAAGAATTTTAGAATTACTAGAATATAGACTAATAATATACTAGGTCTAAGCAATAAAGACTTCTCTAACTAAAAAGAAATTAAGCTTTAAAAAGTAAAGTTTACTACTAAATTAAAATAGAAGCTTACTATTAATATACCTCTAATCTTTAATAAATATATACTTATTTAAGATAAAAATAGTATAATAGAACTTTAATAGAAAGGTTAAAGTAAAAAGCTTTATTTAATTAATATAAAATCTACTAATACTAAATAAAATTACATTAAATAAAAAGCCTAAGAAGCTTATATTATAAGTATCTATTAGCTTAAAGCCTTATATAATTTATCTATTATAGCTTAATATTAAGAGCCTAAACTAGAGAATATAGCTTATTTAAATAAATGCCTTAAGTAGTAAATTAAAAACTAAAAGTATAGATTATATATAATTTCTCTTAACCTTAAAACCTTAAAGCTATATATATTTATAAATAGCTTACTAGCTAATAATAAAGATTTAAGTTCTTAGATTAAATATATTATTATTATTACTAATAAAGAGATAAAAGAAACTAAATTTTTTATAAAAGGTAATATTATTACATATAGCTTAACTAAAAGCAAATATATAACCTAAAGTACCCTAGTATTTAAATTATATAGTATATGTAAAGGTCTAGCCTTACCACACTCCTATAGGTAAGCGTACGTGAGGTAACTAAAAGCTTGAAGGAGAAGAAAGGAAATCCTCCTCTACCTCCTCGTCTTGGGTTTAAGTACCCCTTTCTAGTGGGTACCAACGCGGCCCCGAATCGGGTCCGCAATGGCCCCGCGACGCTCCTCGCATGACCTATCTAGATCTAGGCTTCTAGCCCAGTCTATAATAGTATAGTATAAGAAGTAAATATAGCCTATATAATTACAATAACTTTAAATCTTATCTTTAAAAGACTTAGAATACTATAGATACCTATAATTCTCTATATAAACTCTCTATTACTATATAAATGCCTTATTAAACTTAGTATAACAAAGGAGAAGAGGTTAATAATTAATATTATAGCTTTAAAATAGTTATATAAGCACTATAAGATATATAAAATTAAATAGATTAATAGAAATAATAACCTAGCTAATACTATAATAAAGATATTATTAAACTAAGCGCTTAAGACTTTTATTAATAAGAATAAAATAATAATATAAGTAAAAGAATAGGTAAAAAGAACTAAAATAGCTTTATAAGAAAGCTAGTGCAATTAGCACTATATAAAATAGATTAATACTACCTCTCTATAAGATTTTCTTTCTCTTATTATTATAACTATTTAATTATAATAATTACCTATTATTTCTTTTATTTAAAAGACTACTAGTATTAGTATTACTACTTCTATTAATACTATTAATATTACTAATATTATTAATATTATTAATATTAATAATCTTATAAGTTACGCTAAGTAGCTAGAAACCTATAGTAGCCTGTCTTCTAATATTCTAATTAGCCTATTATATAGGCATAGCACGCTATAATACAATTAGATACACATTATAAAAAGTAGGGTATTAAATAGGAGAAGTAGGTCTAGCCTTAACGCTACAAAAAGCTAGCTTAATATTATAGTCTCTAATAGAAGAAGGCAAGACTAAATATAACTCTTTTAAATACCTTTTATTACGCTTTACAATCTAATTATAATATTGCATTACCCTTAGTAATGCCTACACTTATAATATAAGCTATATACTTAGCACAGCTAGTAAGATTGGCACCTAAGACTCGCGGCATGTTGATAATTGATTGTGAATTGATTGTGTAATTAATTATGCATTAGAAGAGTAAATGTTATTAGAAGGAAGAAAAAAAAACGAGGGCGGCACAATTTCTTGTGCATTAATTTGGAACTAATCAAAAAAAAGTGGAGCTAGTCTCGGCTGAGCAGGAAAAGTGGGGCTAGTATCGGATTAGGACCTCGACCTAATATCATGTCTTCTAGGTCCTCTTGGGGGGGGGGGGCCTGGGGCTTTTTTCTCTCCTCAACGCCTCACCGGTTCGTTTATGCTCATGCTCTCCTCTATACTCCGTACAACTTTACTCATTCTGGAAGTCTTCCCAAGGCTCATGCGCTTCCACAATCACAACCACAAGCACCGGCCAAGTATCCGCAGAAAGACGGGAACCCCTCCCGCGCCATTTCTAGTGGCTTCGAGAACCGACTTGAAGATGGCTCCGGGTTGACGCCCATACTCTCCACAATGGGTCACTCGCAATCTGATGTGTTGTCTCGACAAACATTGAACGGCTTCAGCCGGCACCGATTCCCTTGGAAGCCGTCATGTCCACCGCTCCACAAATTTCGTCGCTCCCAACGGGCTTGGCCAACATCAACCCGTCATCTTGACGTGTGTCCAGCATCCCACGTGTCCAGCCGGCAAGATCAACCGCAAACCTCCAGGCATGATGTAAAATGGCCAACTATGACGGCATGGAAAGCGCCAGTTTTCAATCGCACAACGCGACGTATATAAAGAAACGTCCTCCCAACCACATTTTGGTGCATTCTATCCCGAAGAGCCATATCAACGTCTCACACAACGCCCACCGCACTACTCGATCTTGTGTTCAATCTTCAATCTACACGGGACAAAACATCACATTCGCCATGCCCGAAGGAGCAGAGTCGCCACCGCCTGAGCGCCAAACCGGCAAGCAGTTGCATGACCCCCCAGGTGAAGGATTCGGCACCACAGAAGTGGGCAAGAAAGGCGAGGAAATGAAGTCGGAGCTGGAGGTATGTACTACGTGTCGGATGACAATTCTCGAGCGTTGCTCCGTACTAACTCGCTTGATGCAGAACCTTTCATCCAACCCGAAGGGGCCCATGGATGATTCTCTCCAAGACAAGTTTTCAAAGGAGAAGGGAAACTCGGTTGGCGCACGTACCCAGTAAGGACAATTTGAAGAGTCGTCAGAGTTATGTTATAGTGATAGAAAGAGCATGTCAACGGTTATGGATAATGAATTGAAACAGATACAATCGTGTGTGCTAGACTACATTTTCTGATTGTTCGTGCAACTCGTCCCGGGACGCACTGTTCGTAAAAAAAGACACCTCACATAAGATTTCATCACCGAGCTAGTCACCAACTCCACCACCACGTTTAGCCCGTCTTCTCGTCTGCCGTCTTCGCGGCCGGAACAGCTCCGGTAGCGTCTGTAGCAGCTGCAGCGATCGTTCCGGGGGCGCCTCCGGAGTTGGCACTGGCACTGACGGTAGGTTTGGCGGTGGGGGCAGACTCCTTGGAAGCCTCCTTGCCAAAGACTCTCTCGAGCCCTGCGGCCTTGTAAGCGCTGCCGCCGTGCTCCTGCTTCTTCAGATCGGCAAGGCGTCTGGCCTCGGCGTGAATGTCCTGCACCTGGCGCGAGCCGTCGGTGTAAAACTTGACAATCTTCTTTCCCGTGGGATGGCTGCTGGCCTTTTCAAAGTACGAGCCGATGCCGGTGAGAAAGCTGTTGGCACGCTGGGAGATGCCGTAGCTGTTATCCGCAGCCTTGGCGCGATCCGTCGCGTGGTACTTCTGGTCGATCTGCTGTATGGTGCTGAGGAAGCGGTTGGAAACATTGTGCTTGGTGTCCAGCTCGATGGCGCGCTCGATGGCGACGTCACCAACTACGTATCCATGTGCGAGATACTCGGCGAGGATGCGAGCGCGGGGCTTCTCCTCCTGCGTGATCTCATCCGAGTCGCGGTCGGCCTTGGTGTCGTGGTGACCATCTTCGTCGGTAGTGTTGCTAGAGCTGGTAACAGAGATATGATTTGGCCCAAGCTGGGTGTTGTGGAGGAGGAGAGCGGTCTTCATGGCTGTTTCCTTCTCGAAGGTGACGTCGGCAGACTTGGTGTCGCCTTCGGTGGCGACCTTGAAGTCGGCAATCTTACCGCTGCAACAACGTTAGCGCCCCATGATATGCATGCATCAGTCGGCGTGGACGATGAAGGAAGCTCACCAGAAGCTGAAGAAATTCCTGACCTCGTCATCGCTGGTCGCGGCCGCGATATTCTTCACGTGAACAGTTGCAGCAGCCATGGTCGTTGCCCCGCTAGCAGATGAAGCTTCAGAAGCTAGAAGTATGGAAGAGAGAGAGAGCTTGTTTGTGTTCTGTCGAGGCGTGGAAGATTATGTGGTAGCAGACGACTGCGAATACAGGCTTCTTTGAAGGATGGTAGGTTTCTTGTATTGACAAATTAACACAAACAAAGGCTGGGTTTAGGATGATGGCAAGGTGAAGGGGTTAAGAAGTTGCTCATGAGCGGGGCAAAATCGCGACGTCATCAACGAACGTGGCGGCGTCACCACGGACTCGGTACGTAAACGGCAGCAGCATTGAACGACACTTTGATGTCGAGGGCCTTTGATCTTGAGGTGGCGCCACCAACAATACTGAAGCAGCCAAGTCCTTCCGACCCTGGCCTTGATGCGCAATCAAGCAACACATTCAACCTTGTCCGAGCATTTGGGGCCATCAGCGAACTTGTTCATGTTCCCGTCATCCCATCAACGTTGTGTGCCATTGCACCACAGACGCGATGAGCGGCTCACATGCGAAAAAAACAAAACAAAAAAAAAACATGTGAAAGTAAAGACGTATGTTCCATCGTCCTAAGACGCTCCAGCCATTGCGTGGTGCAATAGGGAAAAGGGGAAGAAAAGAACAGGTTGGATGAAAGAGGTCAAAAGGTCAAGCATGCGTTTTGTCTGCGGAGGTTACGAGGCAGATGTTCCAGAAAACGTCTCGAGGCGCATGACGCACGATTCTATCGCGTATTCTACCGCTGCATCCGCTGCATTCTCTGCAAAGGGGCAATTCAACTTCTCGCTCAGGAGGCGCTCGCATGGTAAGTTACGTTGTCTGCGGCCACTTCCCAAGACGATCAGGCATTCGGTCACGGTCGGGCCCATTCCAGCACGAGCTCGCTCTTCGTGTTGGCCTTGTCCGTGAAGCAAATGTGTCGATCAGTAGAAACGCGCCCTGGCCCCGATCCTTGGCTGCTCCAAGGACCCCGTGGGCAAATCCGCCTTCGTCGCCCTTTGCTTCGGCCAGCAATGCGTGTCTGACCGCCGCCCAGAGCCTCTGGCAAATATGAACCTTTTTCACACAGCAGAGCCTATTTTCGGTCACACAGTCCGATTCTGCTGCATGCATATGCAGCCTCGCCCATTCTCTGCTCAATCACGAACTGCCGCACACCACAAGCCGGTCAACACGACAACATTGAGTCGAGTTGGACAGATGATGGAAATCAGGAGCCATGCTGACTGAAGTGCCATCTCAACCGTCCTCAGGGGGCCGCAATGGATGGATGTTCATCCGTCTTCCTGAAAATCCCCCGCGCTCTGGCCCTGGTAGCCGACGCAGCGGGGCCCAACAAAGAAACAATCCATTTGCTGGCTGACTAGGAACAAGGAGGTAGAGCTCGTCAATGGCTAAGTTATTTACAGACACGAATTGATTGTCGCAGTGGGTTGCAAGGGAGGCGCGTTTGTCACAACGTGTCATGGAGGGCTGTACCTTTATTTGCACACACGCCATGAAGCCAATTGGCTCCAAAGGCATCGTCGACACGAAGTAAAGGACACGTTTGCGCAGGCTAGAGATACATGTGATACATGTGTACAGAGTATGGAGTACATCTGGCGAATAAAGGCGGGCAAAGGGAACAGGACAAGTGTCCAAGAGTACAGCAAGACATCGCCATCTACTCCGTCCGTATACGTGCAACATGCAACAGGACAGATTTCAATATCTTTGGAAGAGCTGCACGTACAGAGGCAGAGAGGCAAGGACATTTTCACTCGAGACAATTGCTACACACAAGACAGGGAGAAGGACAAGTTGGCGACATGCGACAACTTGACAGGCGGTAAGGATTAAGTTAGCGTCATGTTTCAAAGCAAGCACGCCTGTCAGACATTATGTGCAGGATTCTCATGATCACGAACCGTTGCTCGGTTCGATGATGGACAGTTCTTCAAATGTGAAGGCGAGGTTGCAAGGTTGGACCGGGACACGACATCGTCAGCGTCCTCACCTTTTTATGCTCGTCTGACTTGGCGTGGCATCCCAGCATTCCATGTTGCAGCATCCCCTGTAACTACTAGGTAGTTAGTACTACCAGACGAGCAGCCTAGCCCGGGCCACGGACGTGCTGCCACTGACCAGCCATTGAGGGAGAGCCATCAATTGATCGCACGGTCCGCTGTGGATCAACCAGAGATGTGGGCGCCTGCATAACTGAACTACTATTCGTTGTACTTATCAATACCAACGTTCAATCGAACCAGACAGACCCATCAATTGACCTCCGATGGTCCTCCATGCACCAAGCTGCGTCACCCTCAACCATCACCCGTTGAAAACGAGATCGTCAGCCGCTCATCGTGACGGGGCTCGACATCTTTCTCTCTCGCTCGCGCTCCATGGCCCTAGTTATCGTGTAGCTCTTGGAAATTCCTTGGCCATTGCCTCCTCGACGTCGTCCAGCAATCTGCTTGCTGTCCCCTTCACTACTCCTGGTTTTTTCATGTAGTCGGTCGTGCGGCCTCGTACAGCAGGATTTTCCGCGACAGCGAAAAAAAAAAACATACACAGGTGAGATCCCAGCAGACGCAGTGGAAACTTTTCGCCCATCGCCGCAACATGCCGCCAGCTACTTGGTCTAAAACACGCGTCTAGCTCTCTCATTGCAGCTATCCAAACTCGCTTCCCCGAATATTCAGCCCAGCCGTGGGTGAAAGCTACGATTTCCGACCCCGACGTCAGGACCATGGTCGCCTTCCTCAAGAGCCACACCTCCTATGACGAAGACAAGATTCTAAACTTCATTTGGTTCGGCCTTGTTGGCCTCCAAGTAATAATCGTCGTGAGCGTTGCTGCCCAGGCAGCAAGACACTACCTGCGGCACTATTTTCAACAGAGACGAAAACAAATGCTGCCTTGAGTTTCTGGTTTCGCCGGCGTTGGTGGTTAGGAAAGGGTAATGGTTGGGGTTTGAAACGGTTCCGCCTGGTCCAAAGCGACGGGCCATTGTCACGGTATTGGCATTTGATGCTTGCATGACGGAGTTTTTTACATTTTGGCTTGTTTATTTGTCTGCATGGGTTAGCGTTCACTGTACGAATACACTTGCTACGCTACAAATTCCACGAGTACATCCTTCTGCTTACTCTGCAACTGCTAGTGCTGGTCCTCGACGACAGATCTGTGTGAGGTCTAGGTACGCGCCTCGTTCAATACAGCGGCAGCGTGCCTTTTGTGTGTCGGCGAATGTTCTCTCGAGAATCGCCAGGCCGTCCACGACCTGGCTCTCTGTCACCGTTATAGGAGGCGCCGTTCTGAACGTGGCCCCAAAACTAGCATGACTGCTCAGATTCGCCCAGAGTCCAAGCTCGTTGTGTCCGCTGTCCAATCCTCTTGGCCAGTTCCAAACCCGGCGTTTTGCTCTCGCGGTCCGTCACGACCTCGACTCCAGCCATGAGGCCTCTCCCGCGCACTTGGCCAATGCAGCCATATCGATCGTACAGCCTCTGCAGGCCGCTGTGAAGTACCTCGCCGCATCTCCGCGAGTTTCCCCACCAGATCATCTCGAAAACAGGACTTCAAGGACCTTGTCACCGACAGCGGCGGGCAGCGGATCGTTGACATGGGTGGTATAGAAGAAGAATCCTTTTTCGGCAGCTACATCGGCAACCTCGACCCTGGTCACTACTGCACTCAGGGGCAGTCCATTGCCTAGCGTAACGTTGGCGGCATGCCTTCTTGGGGAAAGACTGGCAGAGAAGAAGTGCTGGCCATATCCTGCTTGACCCTGCTTGACGATGCCGGCGGCCATGTCGAGAATGGCGGGTACACTAACAAGACACTGTTTTTGGATAAGGAGAAGGGGTCTGTAAGTATGATGGATCCTGTTTGGAAAACCAGACACGTGGTGCGCCTTGTATTATTGATTCTCAACATTGCTGCCGGTCTAGACACCAAGAGCCTGGAATGCATCACCACATGCGAGGTTCTCTGCGGGCAACTTTTGCCGCTGCGGGAGGAACCTAGCCAACATACTTAAACGTTGCTCTTCGTGTCTGCATGAAGCGGTTCATGGTTCGACCGTCCAGAAGGGCCTTACATGCACTCATCTGTTGCCGACTCCATTCTTTGGAGGAGGATTCTGGTGGTGGGATATGCCAGGCAGGGAATGGGCACTTGATATATCAAGTTTTGAGACCACACATGACTATTAGCCGACAACCGCCAGTCAGGGATTCGACCCAGCTGTTCGGAGCCAGCTCCAGGTTGGTTAGTGTCTCGAGGCGTGCCATTTGACCAGCAGCATGCACGCGTTGCAGATGTCGGTCGAGCACATCAGTTAGACAGAGCGGCATTATAAAAACACGTGCTATTCGCACAGGTCTCTCCGTATGAACGACCATCGCAGAGATAGTCTAGTTTCGGAAGAGGACGGTCCTGCTGTACCAAAGAGATATGGGGTTGCTTTCCATAAGCCAATATCCAGCCTCTGCGGCTTGAGCGTGATCCAAGGACGCTGATGACGGAGATTTGCAGAATACACCATCCATTTTAGAGAAGTAGTAACTAACCACCATATATCTTCCACCTCCAAATATTTCAGGGATTTTTTTTTCAGAAAGGAAATACACCATGGATATATAGCTGGGCGCAGCAGCGTTCCATTCCACACTCAACGTTGCGAAGCAATCTGACATGATATACTTGCCGGACAGAAGAGGCTCAACTTGTCCTGTGACTTGGGAATATGTACAAAACACTAGGTCGTTCCCATCGATCCTTATAGCTAACAACAGTCCCATGCTAAGACACGGTCGATTCTGGATATTTGGTATCATCACCTCATGTTTTGCTACCCATGCTCAAGCGACAAGTGGCTGCTTTTGGCTCGGACTCTTCCAATTCCGCCCATTGGCGTCCATTGTTCAATCACGAAGCACGAACGATAACTTGGAGTGCAGCGGCTAACGAGATTAAGTGATACATTCCGGTACAGTCATGTTCTATCTGGTAGCTACCAGAATTCTCAGCATTCGAACTTCATCACCCCTCACTCGCAGTGGCAATCGCTGGGATTGTCAGCAGTCACAGTCTCGATGGTGGCCATGACCACAACAGGAATGTGAAGACTGATATCTTACATACACTGTCATTCCGGACAATACGTACAGTACAAATCCTTCATGTCTGAATGTTGCTCCATGTGTCCAACGCAGACTTACATGATAATTACCTGCAGGACTCTAGCGAACCGGCTATCTGACATTTTTGAAAAGTCCATGAAGAGATAGTTTGGATTGGTTGAACAAGATGGCGGACAAAAAAGCTTCCAAACTGCCGAATGAAACATCGCAGCAGAGTCCCAAACCTTTTGAAAAGGTGGGAAAATGTACAAACAGGCAATGCTTCATTCCAGCGCCCGTTTACTGACAATGACAGGTCTTGATCGTGGGAGCCGGCCCAGCAGGCCTGCTACTCTCTATACTCCTTGCTCAAGGGCACATCCCGTCGACCGTATTGGAATCATGGGATCGCGTAGACGAGAAACTGCGCGCGATGCAATACGGCGTGCCTGCGACGAAAGTATTTCGCCGATCAGGGATCCTCGACGACAGAGCGCATATCGCTTGCTTGTTCAGAATGTGAGTCCCATGCTTCTCATGTGTGCTGATTTATGCAGGACATTGACCCGACTTCGATCCTCTGGGACCGGACTCCACACGGAGTACACAAAGCTGACTGCTGACTACAAGGGTTACGAAGACCATGGATGGGAGGGTGGTAACTACATGATAGTTAGACGGCGAATTCTGGAGCCTCATTGCAAAGCGAGCCAAAGCCAAGGGGCCGGACGGTGACCTCTGACGAGTGACATATGGCGATTCGGTGACCAATCTATCAGAGAAACAACATTTGGAGCGCCGCGACCTCGCGTTCAAGAAGATGCTTCCAGGGCACCCAGACCCAAGCCAGTACAGAGTAACGCAAACCGACGGGTTCCGCATCCACAACCGGTGCGTAGAGAAGATGCGTGTCGGACGCGTCTTCCTCGTCGGCGAAGCTGCCTATGTCTGCAACCCCTTCGGCGGATACGGCTGCATGGCCGCGGTCCTGGATGTGACCGGCCTCGCAGACTGTCTCATCGGCTACTACGAGGGCAAGGACGACGAGGACATCCTGAAGTTCATCGACCGGCGGTCGAGGAAAAACCTGGACCGAATCTCCAAGACGAGTGCGGACACGACCCTCGAGACGGACCCGTTCTTGGCGTTGCTGGAAAGCATGCAAGGCGATGCTGATGAGACGAGGGAGTTTCTGCTTGTACGTGCTCCTGGCTTGTCTCACGCGGTATCGCGACACATGCTGACATCGGGAGCAGAAAGTGCGGAGCATCGAGTTCGATTTTACTACATTATATAAGAGTCCTGCTGCTGCATCGGAAGTCCCGTAGTGCTTCTGCTGAAGGGGGGCTCGCCGACTTCTCTTGGAGCTTATATGGTCGTGAGGGAGGGGAAAGAATTCTATCTGTCACTTAACGTAGTCCTCGTAGAAAGGAATGCTTTAAATCCGTAAATCTATCTGGTAGTTAGAGAGTGACATTTGCCAGCCTTCTGTGTCTGTCGTTACAGTGAGCTGTCTCGATATGGATTAGCCATTGAATCCATCAAACTGCTTGCCTTTTGACAATTTAAAATGTTGTTGAATAGCCTGTCGGCAGCGATAATATGCAAGAATAGAGCGCTTTGCAGCGTATCTCAAGAGCAATCTTGTAGATCGCCTGTGTCCTTGGGTAGACGCTATAGGTAGACGCTATAATTGTTGCTTTTCCACCCCCTGCCTGCAACAAGGCAGTCATCCAGAAAAATTGCTAGACAAACACTGCCGACAAAAGGCTACCATCCCGAAGATACTGTACTGCCAGCCAGCCTCGACAGCATCTCCAAGCAGGGAAGAGAACACCGACTTGCCTTGTGCTTCCGGCAGTCCCCGTCGCGGAAACGGTAACAACATCCCAGGTGTCCAAAGCACAGAAGGCTGAAGAGACAGACGGGTTAGCTGGCCCGTAATAGCGCTCATTTCGTCGGCGGTGTTACTGTCTGTGCCGCTTTTCCCCAGTTGGGTTAGGGGCCGGGGGGTGGGTTGCAGCAAAGCCATGTTGACATCGGCGAGCTTCGGTGACGTTATTGTGTCGACTCCGTATACTTGAAGGAGTTGGGCCGGGGTCGCGTGCGGACCAATATTCAGCACGGATCACCACTTCTTGTTCTGTGTCTAGATCGTTCTGTGTCTAGATGCGGTCTAACGTATTGCGTGCTAGCCAAGGGGTCTAGACTTCACGTTGCATCAAGAGGCCGTAAGTGTAACAACCGATATAAAAACAGAAAAGACTCGTCTTTACGACAAAGATAGAGGCCCTAGACACGCTTTGAAAGTGTCTGATCATTCATCTTATTCCTCGGCCCATGTCCTGACGAGTCCTGCCAGTCAGAAGCCAAAATGTGCTTGATTTCCCCAGCTTACCTGGGTTTCCATGATCGTACATACATGTGTATGTTCTAGGACCGTGCCTTGTGACCTCACGGGTTGACCAACATGATATGCTCCGGCTTTGACCAATTCGGTATGGGGCCTGTGCTAGACGTAGAAGAGCCGCTTTGACAGCAAGTCGTCCAAATGCGTCGGCATCGCGAAGATTGCAACACGGAAACATTTCGTTCACATTACAGCCCTGCCTTGGACAAGTATAACTAGTTTAGTGGAAGAAATGGTAGAGGAGAGCAAGAAATCACCCGCCGGTTGATCTAGTTCCAAACCGACCCGGTCAAGGTGTAGTTTGTGGTGAGAAAAACGAGGGTATTTGGCTGGGGGAGTCGGCCAGATTGCTCGATAGGCATTCTATTTTCCGTAGAGAGAGAGAGAGAGGTGGGGTGCCAAACGGGATGCCAATCCTTAGGCCCAACAGCTCCTCGATTGTTTGGCCGTTCAATTTTGCATGGGGACGCCTTGATCCTGGTATCATCCGGCCATTTGCAGGTTTGACAAGAAGAGGCGTCGGCAGGCTGATGTATGGGCGTCGTTGATATGCATGTCATTGCCGGTCTCGCCTTGCAAAATCAAATCGACAAAGTGGCTGGGATTCGCCAAAGTGCAGTAGAGATGGTGCTAGATCTGTCAAGTCGTAAGATGTATCGCATCCGAGTAGACTGAGGTACCTGATAGGGCAGAGGCAGAGGCAGAGGCAGAGGCAGAAACCAGCCAAGCCAGCCCATGGCTCGCGAGTGTCTGCTTACAATGTCGAATGTGCAAGAAGTACCCGGCCAGAGAGCAGCCACTGGCCGATCGGCATCTTTTCTCATGCCGACTCCCGCGCCGAGAAAAATAACAAGAGACAGACGAGCACGACGAAGCGTGCCCGATGTACGTCCAACATCGAATGCACATTCACGCCAGCTCAGGAAAACGCTTCGTTGTTGTGTGCATGGTGTGCATGCGCTAACCCTGTGTGTCTAGCGCCAAGTGACCCACTCCCCGCCCTCCAGGAGCCCTCCCCCCCCCTTCCTCCCATCATGCACCTTTCTACCTCCACTTTCCGCCTTCAATGTTTCACCCTCCACTTGCCACCCCCTGCCCCTCCCTTCGACATACCCTCCAACCAATTCCCCGAAGTCAACATTGAAGGGCTTCGATGTTTCTCCTTACCATTTGTCAGTACGGAGTAGATTGACGGTAATCTGGCATCCGCTAAGCCACGCACACCTGTGCTGCTGCGGCTTGCATCACCACGTTAACATTCGTCGTTCGCTCTGTTGCTATCTTGTCTTTGTCTCCTCTCCCTTTTCCCTTTGCTTGGTCTGTGCTTGTCCTCGTGTGCTTGCGAGACAAAGCGAGTATTCACCAATCTTTCTGTGCCACTCACTTGGGTGCCACTTGAGCGTCCAGTCAATTCATCTCCAGGCACTGCGTATCTTTGTATATTCAAGTACGAACTTGGTTCCTGACATGGACGCCGCGGCTGGGCATAAAGGCTGTTTCTTCTAACTTCCGTTCTGTCTCTCTAAAAATCATTGTCTTTTTTTTTTTTTTCGTTCTAGAAACTCGCCCTCGCCTCGGCCTTTTTTACTACGCTGCGTCGTGGTTCATTCCATTGACACCCAAGCAAAAGCAAGTGTGAGTCTGGAACATCTCGACACCGCCTCGGCCGCGACATAAAGGCAGCCCTGTGCTAACCAGTCTTTTGCCGGTCGCTGCAGCAGACGACTAGACCGGACTGTGTGGTTTCTGAGACACAGCCAGCAACCAGGTGAACTGATTGATCGGTCACGGATATCGGCTTGCTCACTCAGCTCCCGTAAGTCCCCGATCCCGGTTGGTGGCAGACTTCGTCAAAACTCATGCCATAAGGGGCATTTGTACTACTCGTCAATGACTCGTCGCCCTTTACCCATCTGGACTTCAACACAACAGCTCACGCACAGCAGCAATTCGGACATTGAGCGTTGCACCCGTGTCTGCGCATCCCAAAGCCTATGTTGACGCCAGCAGCTATGCCACATATAAAATCTCCACACCGACCAGACTTTGCACAACCATCATCAAGGTCGATTCTTGTAAAACATGGAGGAGGTCAGCCGCTGGTGGAGAGAAATGCGGAATGACTGGCCCGACGTATGGGACTCATGCCGTCGTCGCGGACTGGTAAAGGCACTCCCAGACTTGGCACAAGCCGTCGTTTACACAGTATCCATGGTCATCTTACTTGCCGGTATCATTGCATGTGATGTACTTCGCACGACATGGTCCCGTGCATATCCGCTGTCCGAGCACAATATGGACAGGAAAGAGCGTCGACGCAAGGAGAACTCACTGCAGCAACTTCTGTGCAGACCCATGGGAGATCCAATATCAGCATATAGGACAGTCCAGTCCCACGAACTGCAACACGGCAGCGAAGCAAAGGACTCCATATTCTGCCGCCTTCCGCCTGAGATTCGGAGGCAAGTTTTGATTTCAGCTTTTGGACATCGCACAGTACATATGGATTTGAATTTTCGTGTCCCACTCAATCTGGTCGAGAAACAACCGCACCAAGGGCTGAACGTTCATGCAAAGATTCATCGAGAAACTCCGGTCCCGGAGACTTACTTGGATACAAGGTCTGGAAAGACAAGGGCCTGGAGGTGGTTCGGTTGTGTATGCCACCGATTTGACTTCGACAAGACGCCACCATTGGCTTGTGGCAGGAGGCGCAATTACCGGTGGGCGCATTTTGCAGAACCCGATACCGATCTGTGCCTTCACGGATCGGGTAAATGCAACTCATGGCCTGGAAGCTGGCCATTGAAGTGTCAAATTGGCGTCATGGGGTGGATGCTGTCGTGTAAACGAGCGTGAGTTGCACATTCAACCATTCTCGGGTTTGCGTATCCTGAATACATGGCTTCGAAGCGATCACCAGAAACGTTGGAAACGCTAACCAATACTTGCCTTGTTTAGGTATTTCGAGGTCTTGGACGTTTTGTATGGCACCAACACGATCCATATCACTTCACCTGTACTAATGAAGAGCATGTCCGATCTCTTTGCGGGACATATACTGGCCAATATCCGGTCTCTGGAGCTGGTATGGCAATGCAAAGACCTACCCCTGGTGGAAGGCTTTTGTTCCAGGCCCAAAGATCTCAAATGTCAGCAGCCAGTTTTCCCACACCTGGTGTACTTGCGAATTTCATTTGCCCGGATGGTCATCCACGAGGTCGACCCCGTCACCAACATTGTTTGGCCATATGACAACAAGCGATTATTGTCCGAAAGGTTGCATACATCTTTTCTACCGCAAATAGATGATCTCATTGACCGGATTGCACCGTTGACAACTGAAGTAACTATATCTTGCGCGAAATGGGATTGGTACGACTTGATAGATCTTGCTCTCTTGGAAAGCCAGGGCAAGAAGGCAACACGGATGCAGAGAGCGGACATTGAAGGCTTGAGGTGCTGGAGAATGATACCCATCAGGAGAAGCATTTCATCTGAAGACTCGGAGCCTGGGTTATCCTCTGCACTGGGTAGGGAAGGCTACTGGATTCACATACCCATCGGTGATGTGCGTCTTCAACATTGGGGTAAGTTCTCTTCTACCGCGTCTCCCGCGCAAGCATACGTCTGACTCGCGCGTTTAGATGGTTACGACTGGCAACGAAAGGAACTTTATGGACTTGGCGCGGACTGCTTTTCGTGGTGTTGATTAGCGCGCGACGAGTTCCTCATCGAAAACGCGCTGTTCGACACAACAATTGTTCGATGCCTCATCTCTGCTGATGACGACGATTTGGGTTTCGTGTATGTGAATTTCACCACAAATCTGCAGTGAGCTTGACCACGGACCAGATGTCGGTCAAAGCGAACATACTATGGTTGTGGTGCTGCAAGTGCTGCATTTGTTGTCCCGCAACCATTCCATTGGTGCATCATGTGCAGTAATGCTAGTCAAATGTGTGTCATTCAAGAGTGAGTCCTAATTCTGCATATGACAAGTCAATGCAAAATCGAAACTGCTGGCTCATTGTGGCAATTTCAAGGGTATCGACGTTAGATCATGCCCATAGATGCATACGATAACACGTGGTCAGTGGAGCCGCGCAATGTTAGTTCCACAGCCACTACTAGAACACGTTGTTCGTATATGAAAACTACACCGTTTGCCGGTTGGAAACACACATATGCTCATTCCTCTGCGCTGGTTCTTTTTTTATTTTGTGCTGCAGTATCATAGGGTACTCGTTCGTGTGATACAGAGACGATACTGGGAGTCGGAAGTGCAACAAAGCAGAGTGTATTCTGTCTAGCTCATGGCGTAGGGGCTGATCAGTCGAATTCAATGCATGTACTCGAAAGCAATATGCTGGATCTCGCAAATTTAAAGAAGTGAAGTGACGCCGCAGCAATATCCTGGCTTCTGGTCCGTATTGCTTCCTCTTGGTATCAAAAAGACGGGGACTGGAGACGGGAACAGGGAACGGCTTGCAAGACAACGTAAGAATCCATGTCCTCTGTACAAAGAGAGTTATATGAACTACTCACTAGTACGGAGCACGGAGCACATCGATATGTGAACCCCAAGACCTTGTATGAACCCGGACAGCCCAGCACCATAGATAGCGACATTCCAATCGCCTCGCCACATGAACCGCCGTGGAATACACTCCATCCCGTCCACCACGGATACAATATTAAAACAGCCCGCGTAAGTCTGACCCAAACGATCCATCAGAGCTTCCCTGCCGATGACCACGTAGTAAAACCGGGGCGCAAGTGGCCGCTGTCAGTACCAGACGTCATGAAGGCTGACCACCAAGACTCGGCGCGCCTCTTTTCGTCTTTCGTTTCTAGGACAGATCCGAAAGCATTGCGACATCTGACAACATCGGCATGCCATTGTCAAGCCCACCGTCCTTACGCTCGACATCGTCAATACCTCCTTTTACCGCCTCATCATCGTCGATGCAACCACCCAGATCCCCTGCTACAAAATCCTCAACTCCCCCTCGAGGCACTCGATACAGGCATACTGGCCTTTGCCGGACCCAAGGCAGGGCGACATGCTCATCGGCCACGCTAGTTCCCACACAATCTCGTCAGAGGCGCTCCTCCCGGTCGGCGATATACGCACCATAATGGCGCCCAAGGGTGTCTTCAGCTGGAGTAGTCTTGTGCGAGGCAGACCTTTCTTGTGGGAGTGGCAGTCGGGGGTATTTGGGCGAGCTTTGACGCTATTCGATGAGAAGAGCTTTACGTTGGCCAAGTTTGAGGTGGCCTCGTTTTCCTCTTCCAAGGTCGGGAGGTTGGTGGTTAGAATGCCCTTGGAACAAGGGCCCATGGATTTGGTCGTTGTGACGGGGCTAGCTAAGGTTGAAAAGCTCATGAGGAAGAGGAGAGGAGGCGCGGCGGCGGCGAGCGCTGGTGGTGGTGGTGGTGCGGCCGCTTGTTAACAGTCGTTGAAAGTTGTTCCATGTCATCATTTGTACTCGGTACTGTATCGCAGAGGGTGGCTCTGGTGTGAGCTTTGCATCGTATACAAGGATCTTGGTCGTACCTACTTCAAGTATACCCCATTTATCAGCAGGTAACATCTGGTATATTCGCAACGTGTCGTCATTTCAGTTGCTGTACAACAAATGGCGTTGGTAAGCGACCCTCGAGTACACCTCATTTGGGTCGCTTCCGGTAAGAAACAACAACAGCCTTTCAGAACATCTCCCTTAAGTGAGGAAACACGGTTCCATCAGATGGAAATATGCCTGGTGCCGCTGCAGGGCTGGTAGTTGTAAGGTCATTGTGTGGAGGGACTTGTTCATCCCCAAACTGGAAACCGTTCAAGCCAACGTAGCCCTCAAAAATCCGCGATAGCTCACTTTGTATCTTTTTGCCATTTTGTTCTACTGGCTGCTCTGGGATTTGATGGCTTTGAGGTATAGCTAGATTAGGGAAAGGAGATTGAGTGATGGGGGTGCTATCCAAATGCCCCCTGGCTAGTCCAATCATCCCAAGTGCAGCATTAGAATGCGCATCATCTTCCGGGTTCAGGCCAAATCGTGGTGCCACGTCCTTTAAAGATTTGATGGTACGCCATAAGCGCTTGGAAACCCAGCTCTTTGCAGACAGATCCTTCACCAAGTCCAAGGCTAGGTAAAATTCTTCCCTGCAGACAGCGCTGAATCGGACGGGAGCATGGACTGACGCGAGGAATACCACGGCAATGGCCGACGCAAGGAATTGGTGGTAAAATGTTTGGGATCGCCGGTACAGGTTCGTCGTGCTGTTCAGATGGTTCAGATATTGTATGGTGTCTTTAGCGAGGTCAACAACGCGCTGTGCTTGACCTGGATGTTGCATGATACTTGTAGCGCTGTGTAAAATGGGAGTATACAGCCAAATACGGATCTGCTGGCTGTTAGCACTCTACCTGGTATGTCAAGTACGTGGATCAACTGAACCGACCTGGTTAAATCTCAAATAAGTCCATATTCTGAGTCGCTGCAGGTTGTATGATGGTATAGACGTCATTTGTTTCTCCTTGTCCCAGTTCCTCACCTTGACTTCGTCCGGCACTGTTTCATACCATTTGAGTATCTCTTGGTCGAGGTTATCGATCTCTTCTTGGCGTAACTCTCGAGCTAATATGGGGCCAAAGTGTGACACCTGACGCCAGACCTTGGCCCCAATACGAGAGTAGGTAATCATGGCAACGAGGAACGGGTACTCATCCTAGAAGGAAGTTAATGGCTTGTGGACAATGAATCTTCACTGTTATTTCCCTTACAGGCAGCGGTAGTCTGGGGTCAATTTCATCGTCCTGCACTGAATAGGGAAGCCCAGTGCCAAATGCCCACCGCCGGTCGAGAACATATGCCGACCAGAAGCTGTTCAGGGCATTACGACGTTCTGTGTCATCCTGTATCTTCATCAACCCTCTCTTCTGATGAATACCAACTTCGAGACAGAGCCGAACAACCTGACCAATGACTCTCCACGCCAGGATTTCATCACATGAAAGAAATCTATACCCAGCAAGCAGGCAAAGAAGAGGCAGGTTGGCCACATCACTGGGGTCAGAGATCAACTTCTTATTGACAACTCCTTCCATACTCTCGTACAGTCTCACAGCCTTGTCGCTGTGGCCATGAGACTCGGTAACCAAGGCACAGCAGATGACCATTTTGAGCTGCAGCGTCTTCTCGTCGTTTATGAGCTCCGCGGTTCGCTCCTGGTTGCGTATGGATTCCAAAAAGGGGACAATATTCTTTGCATGAGCTATGACACTCTGTATGCTAAGAACTGGGTACATTATACCAATCTCATCTTCATGGAATCGACACAGCCGAACCATTTCATCTTTGTCAAACTCTAGGAGAGGGTCATAACCAGTGTTGCTGGTGGCGATTTGCATGGCGGGATCGCTCCCTGGTTGATCTTGGTCATCAGCTTCGTCTAAACCGTGGTATCCCATATTAGCGATGGTGGTATTTGCAATGTCCAAACTGTACGCCATGCTAGTAGGACCCCGAAATGCTCCTATTTTGGCACGTGGGACATCGGGCTTGGGGATCGATGCTGAGCTCTGTGCGGGAGAAGGTGCAATAGCTGAAGCAGATGCGCCATTCATAGGGTTGTCGGTTGACGGCGGTAAAAGACGAGTCGGGTCTGTCTGTAAGGACTTGATCGTCTGATTCAGCCAGTTGACTTCTTCCTGTAGTCTACTAAGCTGACTTGCGACATCCTTGAACTCATCTGAATCTTTGAAGTTGTTTGAGCAGCAATTCGGGGCGTATAGGCACGCCAGATTGAGGTTGCCACATCGCTGACACGGTGTCTCGCCATTGCACTTGATTTTTCTTCTCTTGCACTCATTGCTTTACACAGACAAAGTTAGCGCAACATCGCGCAAAGGGTCAATGAAAGTAGTGTTCTGCAACAACCAGATGGCAATGATGGAGGATGAAGAACTTACCAAGCTATGGAGATATACTACGAATGAAGCAGGAGTAGCATGTTAGCGACAGCATTGAAAAGGTATATGCATGCATCATTCGCCGGCCAACAACCTGGTGGCACAATTGGTGGCATCTTGCACTCTCGTACAAGACAAAGTGACTCGGGTAACACCAAACACCAGACAGCATCAACACCCGCAATATCACTAAACAACATAGCCGACACATCCATGAATGCAATCACGTCAGGGGAGGTGGGGGACGGTCAAAACTCACACGATTTCGTTTACTTCTTGTCTGCTTCTGCGCCGCTGCATCGTCCATCAACTTTCTCTTATTGGCATTGGACGCGGATGCAGATGCAGATGCAGCAAGGCCAGCGGAATTGTCTCCGTATGAAGCGGAACCAGAGGGACTGGCATGTGGCCCAGGCCGTGGTGTATCATAGGATAGGCTTGCCGTGTCGCTCAGCGAGGCGGGAGCTTGCGCCAGGTAGCGCAAATCCGACGCTTGTGTCTCGATCTGCTCCATGATGTTGCGGCAGGCCACATCAAATTGTTTGTTTTCACCGTGTTTTGCGTACCAGGTAAGCTAGGAAGTCGGGGGGGGAAGAGGCACCCGCGACTATTCAGAGAGGGGGAGGGAAATGCTCGGCGCCGATTCAGCCCATGGCCGTTCGCTTGCAGTTAGTTACCAGCCGGCAAATGCGAGAGCTGTGCTTTCCCTATCAGCCAGAATTCATCCCCAATCGTCGATTAGCGCCACGTGACCTCCACGAAAACGGGAGAGGCGAACTTGGGGTGGCGGTGGCGAATTGCTCAAGTGCATCCGTTGGGAAGTACCTGCAGATAACATACCATTGAACATTTGCCGAGCAACAGGGTCAGTATGAGGACGAAACATTGAGGCATTCAAGTATAATTTGTCCTCAGTGCCGGGACAGCCTCATCCGCTCAAATGTATCCGAAATTCTCGAAAAGCCTGCAACCTCGGACATGTCATCGTGCATGCCTGTGGTGTCGAATAGCTGGGAACCACAAGAAATACAGTACTGCAACATCTACGCCCGTCAGACTTAGCGTGATGCTGGCATTATGTTTTTGTTTTCAGCTCGCCATGCAAATGCCTATTGATACATGACTCATTTTCTGAATAGTCTCAATTCTTCTTCTTCAACATTCATGTCCATCTCTTCATCGTCGCTTTCGTCCTCATTCAGCTCCAACTTCTGACCGAATAGAGTTCCAAAGAATCGATCAATCGCCGCCTGTTCCCACCCTCTCCTGTCTTCAGGCGCCATGAAGTTCTGCAGCTTCTCATGGACCGTGAACCTCATTTTTCGCCCTTTGCTAGCCTTGCGATCTACTTGTTTACGCATCTTGGCTTCCTTCGTTGCAGTGACCATCACAGTTGGGACAGCTGCCGCATGGTCCGCGGTTCCCTCTACAGTTCGCTGATCTACGAGTTCCTTGAGAAGAAGCTGGTAGAAATCGGCATCATCATAGACGTACTCGTCCGTGGCGACCTGCTTGGCCAGCTGCGCCGGCGCGCATGATCGAGGGACTCGCGTTCGTTTGATAAGTCTGCTGTTGGGGACTATCAACTGCTCTCGAAGGGCACCAATGAGGGACATGCTCTTGCCGCCGAGTCTGTTCGGTCTCGTCATATTGACACTGTCGACCTTCTTTGACCACTTCTCTAATCGTTCCTCGCGGAAGCCAGTTGCATCTTTGTCTTCGCCTTGTAGCTGCTCCCAAATGTCCTCGTTTGACATTGACACAGCCAAAGCTCGCTTCCGCTTTTCTCCAGACCTCGTTGGCGCTCCGATATTTTCTCGTAAGCTGCTAATAGTATTTAGAAGCTTGATAGCAGCCTCTTCAGCGGCTTCATATGGCTCAGACTCGGTATCAACCTCTTTCTTGATTGTGGGAAATGAGTTGGCGGCGACAAGGGCCTTCTGTAGCCGGATTCGTAGATTCAGCAAACCATCGTAGATTTTGCGTTGTTTCTGAATAGCAACACCCTTATCGACATCAGGACGGTTGGATAGACCAGAAAGGTAAGGTCTCGCCGCTAATCTCTTCGCAGACTCTTCCTCTTGCTGATCTTCGTCCTCATCACCTCCATCCGCCTCTTCGCTTTCTTCCTCTTCATCCACATCGTCCCCCTCTTCAGATTCGTCTCCGCCCTCTACCAGCGCGTCAAGCCCATCATCAGTTTGTTCATCATATTCGTCAGATTCAGATCCCTCTCCGTCGTCAGACATGAAATCTGCTGCAGTCGCTCTTTGAGCTTTCCCTCCGGACTTGGCGGGCTTGGCACTACCTCGGAAAGAATAATCTTTGAACCGTTCGACATCTGACTCGCCAAGAGCATCATCGCTGTAAATCTCCGAGTCACCAGCCTCAGCCTCATCAGCTTCCAGATTGGCGACATCGGGGTCATCAAAACTGTCGTCATCATCGTCACCTTCACTTTCTTTTGCTTCCTCATCATCCTCGCTGAGGTCGTCCAATGTAGATCGGCTCACTCGAGAACCTCGGTACTCAGGGCCGAGCGATACATTTGCTTTGTTCCTCAACTTGCTCTTTCCGACGCTGACATAGTGCTCGGTACCCAGGTTCTCGTCTTCGCTGCCTTCGCTGCCGCTGCCGCTGCCATTGGCGTTGTCAGGTGCATTGGCTTCCGGGTCATAGTCTGTAAAATCCAATCAGCACGATCGTGCATTAATGTTGCGACGCAATGTGACTACCTCTTGTGATGACCTCATCCGGGTCCTGAAACTGCTTGACGCGACTTTTTCCTCGGGTCATTTTTTCTGTTCACTGCCAATGTCTAGGAAGAAATCATGTTCAAGCCCCACGCTGGGAAGATTTTGTTTGTCGCTACTACTTCCTCGACTTTTGGGCGGTACCCGGTGGCAGAAAGTAGCTCTTGTCTACCGGTGGGTCTCTACTACCGCTGTCTCCAATCAGCGTGCGCAGACTTCACAGCAACCCGTATTGTGGCGTCATTCTAACACCACCTGGTCGCAAAACCCTTGACATTGACAAGAGCATGATCTCGGAGGCTAATCCAGAATTTTGTGTTGTCAAAGTGATCATCAGGTAGTATACTAATCTTTCGAATTATTTACATTGAAGTCTCCCGTAAGTTGTGGTGGGCCCAGCTGTCCCAAACATGCGCCAGACAACAGCACGTCTCTTCCAATCGTTTCGCCCATGCTATCATGAAAATCCTCTGGTATGTTTCTTAACAAGTCATCCTCCTAAATGGGGTTTTCTCACTAGTGTCTGACACCCTCATTAGGGTTTGCCACGATCTGGCACCCCGCCAACATGGGCAAAACGCCCTCAGCGTCGCAAGATCACTGGAGTTGAGAAGGTCATCGCCGCGTCATCTGCAAAAGGGGGTGTTGGCAAGAGCACAGTCGCAGGTGAGCCGTCTTTGGTGAATTCCGTGCAATGTGTATTCACCCACCACGCACTAATTCATTCACTGATTTGAATGGACTAGCCAACTTGTCGCTGGCTTTCGCCAGGCTGGGGTTCCGAGCCGGCATATTAGACACGGATATATTTGGGCCATCAATCCCAACACTATTCGACTTATATGGAGAGCCAAGATTATCAAAAAGTAAGGCGAATGTTTTGATGGAGATTTTGAACCACTTACTCATCTTTCATTAGACAATCAACTTGCTCCTCTTACCAATTATGGTGTCAAAACTATGTCAATGGGCTACCTCGTTGGCGAGAATGCGCCAGTCGTGTGGCGCGGACCGATGGTGATGAAAGCAACTCAACAGTTACTTCACGAGGTAGAATGGGGCGGTTTGGACATCTTGGTTCTCGACTTGCCACCCGGTACTGGTGATACGCAGCTAACAATAACGCAACAAGTCGTTCTAGACGGTAGTACCTCCCAATTCATCCCTCCTTCCCTCTTGCCCAGAAGGAGAACGAGTTGATGAGACCATGTGTTTGCTAACGATGACTTCCCAGGATCTATCATAGTAACAACCCCTCATACCTTGGCAACGAAAGACGCTGTCAAAGGTATCAACATGTTCAAGACAGTGGATGTAAACATTTTAGGCTTGGTCCAGAACATGTCACTATTCAAATGCCCCCACTGTCATGGAGAGACAAATGTGTTTGGGTCAAACGAAAGAGTCCAGAGATTGTGTAAAGATCAAGGGATATCCTTCTTGGGTGATATCCCTCTACACCCGAACATCGGAGATGATGCCGAGCGGGGGAAGCCTACCGTTGTAGCTGAGCCCTCGAGCGAGAGAGCATCGGTCTTTTTACAGGTTGCCCGCAGTGTCTTGCCAAAGATTGGCTTGGAGACAAGTTAGAAATTATACGGTTTGAAATTTCCTTGCACATAAGTCTTCCAATACATGATACCCAGCACATTAAGTTATTAGCACGTCTGCACTTTCTAAGTCTCGCAGGGTTTTAAGTACCATGTCAATAGAGCCTAGCAAAACCTAGACCAGTTCATGATGTCGAAACGACGAAATTTGTCTGTCTCTTATCGATGTGGTATATCCTATGTTACCCGAACTATTTCGATGTTCGCAGCAGGCCATCAAAAGGCGAAAATACACGAGGTTAGCCTCAGCCTTTATCAATCAGGAGGCATATTACCGAAATGTAGCGCAAGTGCCCACTCAATCTAAAAACATCCTTCCCTGAACGCCGATTTTGCATGGTATCGCGTTTGTTGTGAACATGAACTAGAGTAAATAAACATGGTATCGTTAGTCTAGGTCTTCGTTTACCTGGTAGACGTGCCGAGATCGAGTAGGATCTTTCCGCATAGCTTGGCCTGAACCCGTAAAACCCACTATGTTTTTGCCAGTTGTCAGCTTAAATTAGGCACAGGCGACAATCGTCAAGACGATACTATACACGTACCTCTTCCATGAATACCCTCAGGGGTGCGGAACATGCTATCCTTTTTGCTCGTCTTGCCAAATTTAGATTTCGCATTGAAAGCCTGCCACTTTGCTTTGCCGGCTTCAAGCTCTTTTTTTGCCTTTATTTTCTTTGGTTTCGGGGCTTTTGCTTCCTCTGTGTCCTTCTGACTTTCGTGTTGAGCACCAGGGTACATCGTGGCCCCAGCGGACGATACGACACCTGGAGCCGAGGGCTGTGGTGAGGGGTCGTCAGCTTTTCTCTTACTAGAAATGGGCTTCAGATCCTTTGATCTCAGAGTTTCGGTATTGTCGTAACTCTTGAATTTGACGGTGTATATTGGTGCGGAGGACGATCCAGTGATGGATGTGATTCGGGCCTGATAGAAGTTCTTGTCTCCTGATACCCACTTGGCCATGACGGTGTCGTTCACATTGTAAGCAACTGAAGGCTCTTCCTTTTCTTCTGCAAGAGCAGGGGCCTTCTTGAAGGCGGGATGGTTTTCACGAGACCATTTTTCGGGCTGTGGCGGCGGCGACGGTTCTTTCGAGACGGACTTGGATGGCTGATTGGGTCGTAGCTCAGCGAGGTTTTCATCGAGAAGATCAATGACATTAGTCAACTCTTCATGCAAAGCCTGGAGCTCGGCGCTTTCTGGGTCATCTCGTAGTTGTTGGAGCACGATATCGAGCTGGCCGCAGAGTTGAGCTTGAGAAACAGAAATAACAGGGAGATGGAAAATGCGACAAGACGAACCTGTTCTTGGTATTGTGCTCTCTCCTCTTCTATGGCTGCGACGCCAGACATTTTAATTTCTATATCCAAAACACAATAAGAAAGCCGTATTATGGAATCTAGTGGGCGAATCATGCGATCGTAGAGACGAGTTAAAGAGGCGGGCAATCTGGTTACGACAAGCAGCGTCCGAAGAACGAAGCTTGCTGTTTGGTATTGCCTCCGCTATGACATCGGACCCCTGTCTGCACGTGACCCACATTCGGCTGCCAACAAGCCATAAGCCGCTCGCCATGACCCGCCGATGGTGATAGTTTTACTAGGCAGATTTATAATAAATGCAACGCATGTGCTATCGTCAGTTTTCTGAGTCTGTTTCTTTGCCATCAGACAGGGTCGCGACTTTATTTGTTCAACTTAGTGGAATTTCGGGGATTAGAGGCTTTAGAGCCTGGCGCTGATGACAGGAACCGAATGAAACAATGCAAGCAAGCACGAAAATGTATGGCCGTGTTGACGGGCTCATGACTCTTTCCCACCTGATTCCAAGGCGTCTGGATTTCAAGCCAATCAATTAGAAATATTCACATCAAATGAACCAGCTAAGATGCGCTGCCAGATAAGTTGACATCCAACTGTGTGAGCAATTTGGTTGAATTTCAGCACGCAAAAAAACTGGTTTTGAGGTGAGCGTTATTGTAATCGCCTTTTTGAAGGGACCTTTTCGATTGTTATTAGATGTCACGAATGATGATTAAAGCATTTGTTTTGCCCTTGAAGAGGTGTAGATTTGCAGGAGTGGCCAAGGTTCCACCAGCGGCATCTGATGCATATACAAATACTTCGAGTCTGTAGCCTTTAATAAGAAATGGTCAGCAAGTTCATGTCATGGCCATGATGACGATGACAAACTGTGCGTCGCGCCGGAGTAATGTTGCCTGGCTCCGCACGTACCTAGGTCTAGGTACTATACTATGACGAAGACAGAACCCATCCCCGTCTGTTCACCTCCAGGACTTGTTCCATCCCTGTCTAGTTCCATGTCCCGACGCGACGGATGGCTCACTCAGCCGGCCACTTTGATCCGTCGGTGAAAAGCGTAGTGATCGACATAGAGTTCGAAAGCTTACCTTGATGCCGCCGCGAACATTTTCATTGAGAGGGAGATGGCAAAAGTTAATCCATGACATGGCGATGCGCTTAAGCCTGGAGGATGAAGGTTTCAGTTGCCCTGCCGCCCAAAAAGCTTCCAGATTCACTCTCCCCACTCACTGTTCTAATCGGAGCAGAAAATCGAACACTGACATGCCCCAACGGCTTTCTGATCCGCCATTCTGCCATCCGCCATCCAGAGTCACTCTCGTCGTCACTACGGAGTACTTCGTACATGGCCGCCCTTGTTCTGTTCCCGTCAGTTATCAGCCAGCAAGCAGGAATCAATCCAGGTCTCGTCTGTAACTCAACCCTCAAGTCCACATCATCTCTGTCACTGCACGTTTATTGTCACCGCCCAACCCAAAAACATTGGCTTCTGCCTGCCAACCAGACCGTCTTTGCCTCCTCCGTCCACCCATCCTTCAAGGCTGACCCTCCCACCTCCCACCTCCCACCTCCCACCTCCCACCTCCCGTATGCAACTCCCTGCCACCATCCATCCGTCCTGTCAAGTCCTTGCGGTGACTCTGTTTTCAGTCTAAGTCCAGACACCAGTCTGTCTTGGGAAAGGACGAACAGGCCGCGCACAGCCAAGGAAGAAACAAACAAACGAAGCAACGAGAAACAATCAGGGAGGCTCGCTCGTTCACTCCTACTTACGCGCAGTACGCCTCACCATACAACTATAATAATATCAGACCAGACCTCTGCGATTGACTTCTCCGGACTTTCTTCCTGCACATCCGAGCTGCTTCCACCGCCAGCACTATTCTCGCAGCTGACCAATTGACATCGCGACCCCAAAATACCGCGGACAAATTGATCGTCACACAATCAGTTCGACGTCACATTACATTCACATTTACCATCACAGTCGCCGTCGCCGTCGCCGTCGCCAACTCCGACAGCCACACGTGTCCCGCATCGCCGGCCAAGGCACACCTGCAGCCGAAAACGGCACATCGTTGAACATTCTTGACTCTCCAGCGCCCGACAACCTGGCAGGCGGGAGCCTCTATCCCAGCATCCAGTCTGCAGTGTCGGCAGCAACAACACAAAGCTGCATGTCTTTGTGATCCCAAAGTTGTTGGCTTCGCTCCTGCCCCGCCAAATTTCCGTCACTTTCGAGCCAGCGCCTGAAACCACTTGCCAGAGACACCAACCAAGACAGATCTCTAGTGCCTTCGTCGTGCTCCATACGCCCTCTCAGACGTCTACAGTGGTGCATACGCATGTAACTACTTGTTGGACTGTACTCCGTACGGGCCAAGTAACTATTCTTTCCGCCGTACCTGCTCCGAGGTAGGTGCTACACCATGGCGCGAGACAGGGACCTGGACAACGCATCATCCGGTGGCCAATCAAAGCGACCTCCCCTCAACCATCGGGACAGCGATTCTCACAGTGATACCACAAATACCTCGGGAGCTCCGTCTCACCATCATCGTACAAAGCATCACCAGAAGCAGCACCACGTCGGCCACCCTGGTCGCCTGCACGCCCGCGTTCCTTCCTCCAAGGCGGTCCATAAACAGCATGGCAACGCCCACGCTCCCGCCCACGCTCACACCACCAAGCTGAATCGACGACCAGCTTCGAGGCCTACCTCGCCTACCGAACTCGACGAAGCTGCTCTTGCCGAGCGCCCGTCGGATCGCAGGGCTACCAGCGAAGTGAAGCTTTCCCGTCAGTCTCAATCTGCCAATCTGCCCACGAGCTTGTCGCACACCAGCTTGAAGCGCAATCGCTCATACGTCGAGGTTGGCAAACGCACACGATCGTCGGACAAGCTTAAACGAACTGCAAGCGGGACGGGTATACAGAATTCACACAAGCAGCAGGTCAAACCCAGCAAGATCCAGGTGCATTTTGACCTGGGAAGCGACGATCCCGAAGACGAATGGGTTGATGCCAGCGGCTCCAATTCACCATATCTTTCACGGAAAGGCTCGCTCAACAGCAGTGCTCAATCCTCTCTGAGGCAAGGCCCTGGTGCCGAGAGCTCAAGGCCGGCCACGCCCATCACTGCGTCCAAACTTCAGAAAGTAGACCGTCCGTCACCAGACCGTGCAACATCTCACCACAAGGAATATCTCACCTCTCGCATCCTACAACGAACGCCGTCACACGGCGCTCCGCCACAAATGACTGTAGACACCGCTCAAGCGGCACCGGCGCATTTGTCCCGCTCCATCAGCTCAAGTGGTCGCAACTTGACGCATTCATCAAGTAGTAATCAAGATGAGCTAGTATCCCGGTTTGTCGATGCTGCCAGCTCTGGCTTAGCAAGTCAGGGATCCTTTTACCATCCAGCTCCGGGTACCAGCCAACGGTCCGATGATGGCCCCGCCAGGCCTAAGTCAATGAGCCATCTTGGTGAGGCGTCTAAAATTGAAGATGCCGCGCCAGTGCCCGCACCAGTCCCATCGACTGAAATCAACAACAGCGCCCTGGTACCAAAGACCGGCAGACGAACAGCAGGTCCTCCGGCAGAAATATCACGAACGCAGCAAAAGTTGAATTTGCAGCGCGCCAGTTCGGTTCTTGAGCCTGGTCAAGCATTGACAAGGGCAGTAGGCGTGGTCGGAGCAAGTCCATTGATTGGCGTTGGGGGTCCTGGCTACGACGGGGGAAACAGTCGTGATCCCCGTATTGGCAAGCTGTTAGAACGGACTGGGATGGAGTATCTTGTCGTTCGACGATATCAAAACCCTGTTGCTCGATCCTTGAACCGGCTTGCTCGCCTTCCAGGCATGGAGAAGACGCGAAGAATACCGCGCACAGCTCTTGGGTCCGTGAATGGCAAACGAACTATGGACCTGAATGCTCGACATACTCGGAATGTCAGTATGCCAGATTCGCGCCAGACCGCGCCTAGATCTGGTGCATTTCTTAGAGCCAACGGAGCAAGTTCTAGCTTCGATGGAGATGACGTTACCAAATTAAACGAGCGCTTGAGCGGAGTGAGCCTAGTCGAAGCTGAAGAAGAGGAAGGAACGAATGCTTTACTCCGAAATCTATGGGCCAAATCAATGGATCTTAGTGCCAGTACCGACTAAGGCGGCACTGCCTTCACTTGCTTATTGAGAAACATTCTCTCATTCACACGCAACGTTCATCTACACGGGATATTTAATACTTGTACTAGAGCCGTGTGCTCTAACTCCTGGGGGCCCGCACAGCTCCTGTCCTCTACGTTCTAGGGCACCCCCGACTACTACGGCATCATTCTTAGAACCCTTTGTCCTCTTCAGTTAGAGACTCGGGAACTTACTTGTTGCCCATTATGTTCATACGTTTTCAGCGGGCACAAATTGTGGCATGTGTCACCTCGAAGCATCTTGTTGATTTGTTTTCCGAAACCATTTCGGTCTCTCTCCGCAAGGTTGTGGGATTTGTTGTTCCTGTCGAGTAGATAAAACGTTTACTCGTTACGCGGGTGGATACAGACATGCAGGGTCATCGGTTGGGGTTGCATTGATAGATAACTATACTATACTATAGGAAGTTGATGATTTTCATGGTTAACCTATCGTCTCTCGAATTACCTGCCAGCCCTGAGGTGATTGGTGTATCAAAATTCACGATTCAAGAGCTACAATGCAAGAAGTTAGACAAGGTGCTCAGTTCATATTTATGAAGTATACAAGAGAGAAGATGGTCCCCAGCGTTGATGCGCTTCTATTCTCGGCCCTGTCTTTATAGCACATGTCCCCTTTCAAGCATGCAATGCCGCCCATGTGAATTGACCTCATTTATGTAAGGGGGAACAATGAAGTAAGACTGATACGCCGGTCCGATTACTCCGTAGACCCCGTCCTTTATACATTAGGTGATAGCAAATCATACTTGACACATCGTTCAACCTACACAAGTCAGTATGAATTCATCTCTGCAATGCGCCATCTTGATCAAGACAGGGAACAGAATCAGTGGGGGTAGGCTTACATCTTCTATACTCGCCTGCAGGAACTTTCTCGCCTCCAAGCCAGCCCAGACCAGAATCATACTGAAATCGCCGCTCTTGGCCATTGTCGTGCCGGTCTGGGTGCCGAGCTGTCGCAGGATCGGCAGGGAGCTGCTCAGCAGGTCTACGTCCGGGTTCAGGCTGCGGCCTATGCCTTCGAGGAGGAGGATACTGATGACGACGTTGACAAAGTCCCCCTCCAAGCGGACATGGTGGTTGCGCACCATGGAGAGCACGTCCTGCAGGATATCGCCGATCTTGACGTTTCCCAGAGCCAGTGTGCGGGACTTGACGCTCAGCACCAGGTGTTGCATCTTGAGGGCGAACACCTCCTTGTCCAGCACGGCTTCGGGCTGGCGGCAGCGTTCGCACATGAGGTGGCCGGCTTTGTAGCCGTCGAACTCGGCCACGGCGCGGAACAGGTCGAGGAAGTTGTCGCGGTTGGTGGCGTTGAGCTCGGTCACCAGGCCTGTGTCGATGAAGATGAGTTGCGGGCGATATCCCTCGGCGTCGATCTTGGCGAGCTCGGCTTCCCAGGCGGACTTGTTCTTGCGGCGTCTGAAGGGGCGGAGGCGCTCGAGCACCTTTTCCGTCACGTCGGCCTCCTGGTCGTGGGCGTTGCGGTCGGGCTTCTTGTGGAGGCGCAGCTCGGGCTGGGCTGCTTGGTAGAAGCGCACCATGATGTTGCCCGGGTGCAGGTCTGCGTGGACGAAGTTGTCCAGGAGGAGCATGCGGAGGAAGCCGTCGAGACCCTCGTCGGCGATGTCGTGCTGGAACACGCCGCCGCCGTTTTCCATGAAATCGGCGAGCGGGATGCCCTGGGCGAACTCTTCGATGAGCACGTTCCGCGTGGTGAAATCCGTGTACGGGTAGGGGAAGGAGGCGGTGGTGCGGTCTTTGAAGTTGCGGCGGAACGTCTCGAGGTTGGCGGCTTCTATGCGCAGGTCGAGCTGGAGCTTCATCATCTCGCCAAACTGGGCTACCTCATCGGGCAGGGAGAGCCATTCGATGGTCGGGATGGCGTTGAGGATGGACGCGAAGAAGTGCATGATTTTCAGGTCCCGGCGGACAATCCTGTCCACCTTGGGGTGGAGGACTTTGACGGCCACGTACGATGATGGGATGCGCTTCGGCGAGCTTTTGAGCACTGTCTCGACGTTTCGTCGGACGTTTTCTGAGATGCCGCCGTATCCCTCTGCGTCGTGAATGCCGCCCTTGGACATGGCCAGTTCGGGCTTCAGCTTGGCCTTGTAAACTTGCGCGATGGCCCCTACCCCCAGTGGTTTCTCGTCGAACTCGTCGAATATACCGTCGAAATGGCGACCACCGAATGCGGCCGAGACTGTCTTGCGGGTTGCGTGCATGGAGTGCGCGGGCGCATTGGAGTGAAGCTTCGACATGGTGTCACACATCTCGTTGGGGAATATGTCGGTTCGAGATGCCGCCCATTGACCCAGCTTGATGAAGGCAGGGCCTGCCAGTTCCATTGCCTTGACCAAGAACTGGTACCACCAGAGGGTTCCGCTTCGTTCGTTGTCACGCTCAGGGCGCCTCTTGCCAATCCATATTGCCGGCACCGTGACGATGACGGGCACGAAGATGACGAGCAAATGTAAGAATCGAAAGCCTGTGCAGACTGGCTCCAGCACATACAAGTCGAGGAAGAGGACAAGCTTATGCGCCGCTCTCAGAAGTCCGGTTTCGTCCTCGCCAATCTCTTTGCGTATCTCCTCCCGGGACATCTCCAACATTCGGTGTTCGCCCGTTTGGTCGGTGCCATTGTTGTCTGTTTGCGATATCTCGATAAAGGCGCCGGCACTGAGAGCAGCCACGCCGGTCGAGGCTTGTAACACGATTCTCCGCGTTGAGAATCCCTTTGTTCCCGAGCATGTCCACGGTAGGTGCCGTGAGTGTTGGAGTCGGAAGGCAACGCGACGGCGTAGGAGAGGCGGCGGGCTGAGCTGTGAGCGCAGCAAGGGCCGAAGACAAGTCCGGCTCAAGAGGAATCCGGACCTCATATCGGCTCACACGCAATCGAAACCCCTTTGCAGGTGGAATGTGTCATGTTCGACGGGGCATGGAGTGGAAGTTGGGATTGAGCGTCATACAGAAATCCAATCTTGCCGGGCTGGAGCCCACAACAGCACGAACAAACGATAATAGGGGAGGGAATGGTGACGTAGGGTCGCCGTGCGTCAACACTGAACATTGAACAATGAGACGACCCAGCGGGCGACGGCATATGCAATAGCGGGCGACAGCGACCAAAAACTTGACGTGCGGGTGGGTTCAGTCTCGCCGCTCTGGTTGCCGGCGCCAATCAAATGGCTGAACCACACAAGTGGGCGGCGGCTTCCACGGCCTCGCCGGGGGGGCGATCAGATTTCGTGCTTCTACTTCCGTACATGGCATTCCTCTCTGTGCATCAACGCCTTCAGAGCATCGGGCATTCTTGGCCGGCCTTTCTTTTTTTCTCTCGTCCCAGTCGTATTCTCATCTGATACTTACGCATTTCTTGAACTTCAACATGGGCTGGTTCTGGGCTGAGCCTACTTCCGCCGCGGCGCGAACGCCAGGTGGCCATCCCTCAGTCATTGGCAATGCAGCGCCTCCGGTACGTACGCCGCCTTTGTTCCATCACAGTTTTGCTCATGGCCCTGATTCCTGATTCCTTTGCTCTCCAGGCCGGATGCCCGATGCACGAAAAGTCACTCGATGCACTGAATCCTGTTCAAAGGCCTGGCCCTTCCGCATCAGGCTGTCCCGTACCTCACGAAGCCCGTACGACCCAGGATAGGCCCAAGTCTTTGCTTTCGCAGCTAAACCCTCTCAATTACATGTTCCCCGATTTATCGCAGGAGCGGGCTCCCCATCAGGCCATTGCCCTTCCCACGAGCAGAGAAGAGTCAACGATTCCCAAGGGCTCAGGAGACGGCACGTGGGAGTATCCTTCGCCACAGCAAATGTACAACGCTCTTCTGCGTAAAGGGTACACAGATACCGACATCACTGCTGTCGAGTCTATGGTGTCTGTTCACAACTTCCTAAATGAGGGCGCCTGGGCAGAAGTCATCGGTTGGGAGCGGCGTTTCGCAAAAGGCCTGTACAATGGATGGCAGGTTTGCAGGCGCGGCGAGGCGCATACACCCGAAGAAATAGAGCGCAACTGGGACATCAATGATTCCGACCCTACTCTCATCCGGTTCCAGGGCCGACCCAAGGATTTGACGCCCAAGGCAACAATGCTGCAAGTGTTGGGCTGGATCTACCCGTCAAAGTATGGGTAAGTGTGGCATGACAAATCTTGATGTATGACAGACACTTCGACTTCTGACACTTTTCAGCACCGAGCCGCCGTTTGACCGACACGACTGGTACGTCTCCCGAGACGTCAATGGCAATAGGCAACAGGTTCGATACGTCATCGACTACTACTCCGGTGAACCTGAGCCCACTGGTGAACCTGTTTTCTACCTCGATGTTCGACCTGCCGCTACTCCGCGAGGCGCCGCTGAGCGTATTATTCGATGGAGCACGGATGTGTGGTGGAAAGCCATTGGAGGCGACAAGCGGGAGCAAGACCCGCAACCTTTTTTCCGTCACAACTCTGCGAAACCGTGGGGTTAGACACCGATAGAGAAGTATGCTCATCTTTGTAATTGTATCAAAAGCAATGTATTCTACTCCACAGCATCATAATGGGGCCTGGTATGGCTTCCCTGGCACGCAGTTACGATTGATGCGCAACGGCATGCTATGTATTATAGTTGAAACTCAATAATGTTAAGCTAAGGCCAATTGGGTATGTATGATGCTTGCGAAGGCATTGACGTCGAAATTTTGAAATGACTTTTCTGTAAACCCGACGCCCGGTAGCAACAGGGCAGAATATAAAACTAGTGAAGTTGGTAAAATGTTTCTATTCAGGCCTTCTTACTTCCGTTCGGACTTGAGCAAGGAACGCGGATAGCTTGTGGGTTCCAGGAGTGAACGGAGTTTTCATTTCAGGGTTCAAGTCCCTTCCGGCGCGGGAACCAAAAAGTGGCTGACCCACTTGATCGGCAAAGTGGGTCGAGTACTTTGTATTTCTTCACTGCACCAGCGCCTAAAATGTTAAAAAGCTTCGTCAGACATTGGCCCCCTTACCAGCAAGTGGAATACCTGACGGTCTGGCCGTACGATCGCACCCTCTAAGCGATCATCGGGGTAGGCATGGCCTCAGACTTATCACCCAGGAATAGTGCCAAAGGATCCAAGGCCCTGGCGGCGGACGAAAACGGCTACACCCGTCTTCACATCACTCCTCTGGATCAGGAGCTTATCAATATCGTCATACCAGCCTCTGTGCTCCCCAGTGCGCGTAACATCTCTTTTCACACAATCGAAACGTTTCCCGAGAAGCGGTACGGATTCGTCGATCTACCTCAAGCAGAGGCCGAGAAGCTGAAGAGGAGGCTGAACAGCACCACGTTGAAGGGCGCCAAGATGCGGATTGAAAAGGCCCGGCCCGAGGAGCGAGTCGAACCTACCGGCAATGCGGACAGCGAGCTCAAGAGAAAGAAGAGAAAGTCAAGAGACGAACCTGAGAGGTCGAAGAAGCAAAAACGGGAACACAATCTTGTGGAAGGGGTGGTGCTTAAGGATCGAAAAGTCAAGCGAGGCTGGACAGAGTCTGCCGATACAAAGCGGAAGAACAAGAGGGCCAAAGATAAACATATTAAAGACAAAGACAGGGACCAGGAAAAGCGAAGACGGCAAAAGTCCAAATACACCGAGCAGGATGAGTGTCTTCTCAAGACAAAATTGCCTCCTAATGCAGCGGGCAACCTGCCCGCCTCAGACGCCTACAAGAAGAAGAAGAAGAAGGGAAACGTTCGAGAGATCACGGTCCATGAATTCGAGAAAACCACCAAGTTTCCAAGCTTTTTAAAGAATTCAGTACCGGAAATGAATGGGAAGCCGGCCACGGAGTTTCTGGAAGGCAAAGGCTGGGTTGACGAGGATGGAAATGTCGTCGAGGCCGTGAAGCATAAAGAGGTGCCAGAGAATATTTCCAAGCGCAAGAAGCCTACAAAGACGAAAATTACCGTGCAGGAGGAATCGGACGATGATGAAACCAGCAGTAGTGGAACATCATCATCCTCGGAGGATTCATCAGAGGATTCCGAAGGGGATGAACCAGAAAAAGCGAACGCCAAAACGACCGTGCCCGAAGTGGAAGACAGCGAAAGCAGCTCAGAAGACAACCAGTCCTCCACCGAAGAGGACAAAACCCAATCTAACCCCGCCAGCAAACCCGAAGACACAAGACCAATGTCGTCCAGCTCCTCCAGAAGCCTCACCATCCAGATCCCACCACCCACTACGCCATCTGCTCCCAAAGTCCACCCTCTCGAGGCGCTCTACAAACGGGCCCGACCGTCCGAAACAACCGCAGCTCAGACACCGAGCCAAGATCCCCAGCCATTCAGCTTCTTCGACGGAGCCGACGCAGGAAACGATGATGCGGTAGACGAGTCCACGGCTGCCATCATACCCATGACCCCATACACCCGACAAGACTTCGAGTGGCGCAACGTCCGCAGCGCCGCGCCAACTCCAGACACCGCGCACCCCAGCCACGTAATCTGGGGTCCACAAGAAGAGAACGGCACGCAGACGGCCGACGCGATCGAGGAGGCGGACGAAGAGCCGGAGGAGGAGAAGGAGGAGGAAGGAGGATCTCCGGCCCCGGGACAAGCGCGCTCATCCGACTTCCAGACCTGGTTCTGGGAAAGCAGGAGTGAACTGAACAAGTCGTGGATGGCTAGGAAGAAGAGCGCGGCGAAGGAGAAGCGACATAGGGAGAATAAGACGAGGGCTTCCAAGGCCATCTAGACTAGAACTCTTGTTGGAGGTGGTCACAGTTTTGTTGCTTAGATACTGTCAATAGTAATTCATGGACTACTTCCGTATACCTGAACTATACTGAACACCGTCGCATAATTTGCAACTTGTCTTTGCACTTGGGCCTTGATGATACTGACATTCAGGAAGGATTGAACGTTGCTTGTTTGCTTGCCAGGGGAAATGGAAACGTTGTCAGGTTCATGCATGGCCCACATAGTTCATGACTTGGGGGTTAAATTATTTACCAACGACAACGTGTAATCTCTCAATCAAAGACAGACACTAGTAGGGATTCGTAAAAGTATATTAGGTACTACGTGCAGTCTTCTGAGCTTTTACTGTATGGCCTCAAATCGGCGGCATTCTGATACCAGTCCAGGAATGGTCCATGTCGTTTTCACACACGTGCGGTCGATTGTCCTCTGAACAAGTATCATGCCGGTCTCTCCCCATGACCGTTTTACTCCCCGTCAGTGCCTCGTATATCCCCAGGTTATCAGCGTTCTGCGGTTTCATAGTGCGTTCCTTGACAATGCTGTCCCTCGACTGAGCCTTGACGTCTACCTTGGCATCAGGCGAGAGCGACTTTCTGTCTTCAGCAGACCAGACGTTCCAATCTGGCCGCGGAAATTCCTGCTGTTTGAGGTCGTGTTGGGTAGTTCGGCGTAGCTTCTCTAGTATTCGAGGCACGAACCCATCCTGGCCGTCCCAAGGCGAATCATAAGCCAGGGGAGCCTGTGAACTGCGCCGCCGATGGGCAGACGAGCCAATAGAGCTTCCTGGGCGGATTTTGCCGGTAGAGGTCGATTCGTCAGTCTCACGACGATTATGAAGGTAAAGATCACTGCAGTAGAACGGATCTTTATCGAAGATACTGTGGTCACACGGCACGGCTATGGGTTGCGGAGCTTGCCAAACACCGTTGGAAGAAGAGGGAAGCCTGCCGCTGTGTGCGTCCACACCTCGATTGTACAAGTCATTCGTCGGAGCCGTAGTCGTCAGCTGCTCAATTTCGGCCGGTGGATTAAGCCATTCCTTTGTGCAATGACGCGGTCGTAGCTCGGGGAACGACGTAATGTTGGAGTCCTCGTCCGTTGATCGAGATATCCGCTTATGAAAAGATGCGTTTGATGATGACGGCTCTAAACGATCTGAAACATGCTCTGCTGAAGATTTCCCGGAGACTAAGATATCCTGACAAGCATCAGGCCTCAAAGTAGGCTGCTGCTGCATGCGTCGATGATTTGGCGAGTTCTTGAATAGCTTAGTTGATGACTTGGAACGGGACAGCCCACCAGGGTTACAAGACGTATTTTCTGTCCATACTATCTCAGATATGCTACCGTGAGACAATATTGTAGTAGTGGTCGTTGTTGACAAGTCGTCCTTCAAATAACTTGCAGAGAGTTGCCCACGACCCCAATTCGTATGAGTGAAGAATGTCTTCGGTACACTAATCGTGGTTGCTGGTTCGGCTGCTGCAGACAGGCGAGGTGCAATGGAGTTTCTTTCAAGATCAAATTCTGGCAGCGTTGAAATGCTCTGGCCTAGCTTTGAACTCGGATTAGTTCTGTCCTTTGAACTGTCTTGAAACGCTGCCTCTTGTTGTAGTGCAGCCAATATAATCTTCACAGCGCCTCTAATGTCAGTATCATTGATAAAGTAGAGATGATTTCCATCGCCGACTTGAATTTCTGATTCGCCAGCAAGCTTTACAGATGCATGATGAAGCCGTTTAGGTTGTAGATAGCCCTGGACCTTGGTTTCTGCTCGCTTCGCGAGGTTTTGACAGCCCACACATTTATCAAGGATCGATTCATCGGGTTCTTGATAGGCCAGACAACCCAAGGGGCCATCATGAGAAGCCTGCCGATCGTTTGCAGCCCGGTGATGGACGTTCGCGTAGTAATTGAAGGAGTTTCGTGGGGCATTATCATTGCTCGACCGCATCGCCATGCTTCGCTTTTCTGTGTATGGAGTTGATCTGATGGCATGCTGGGGAGGCAATGGCCCTCTAGGTTTTGCGTGAATTTAGGTCTCTTCAGCTGGATGCTAATATCACTCGGTCGAATAATTTCCATAGGGTACAAAATCTGGCTTGTTGGTGGATGAGCCTGGACTATAATTGAGATCGTTGCCTCGAGATATGTTTTGGCACGAGGGCGACAGACCGACGCAGCTCCTTCCCACGTTGGAGTTTTACTCAACGCGGGGGAACAGCCTCCAACATCCAGAGAATGGTTTATGCCTATGCATTGCTATGCGAAATAATCGCTGTGTGCGGGGGTATTTTAGACCTGATTTTACACCTGGTTATGCTAGTCGAACGAGACTTTTGAACCTGCGAATGCCGTCATTTTCTGTGACTCCTTTGCCTTCTTTCTCGCCTCCCAACTTGGATGCAACTTTCCTTCGTCATCTCTCTTCGCCACTGGTGCTGGTGTGCCAGCGTCTCTGCTGTCATTCAACCCAATAGGCCTTTGCATCCCTTTCTTCCAGGGTGTCCTTCGTCCCTGATACTCGCCGTCGACCGCACCGCGTCGCATGTCCCAGCCTGAGTCTCGGCCTCTCTTCTTTTGTGGCTTTTGTAAATGCTTGGCACCAGAGCCATATTTCTGCTCCCAAATGGCTTGGCGTGCCCGCTGACCTCGGCGTTTCTGTGGTTTGGTTTCTTCAATGTCGGACGCAGACTCAGAACCTGAGATATAGCCGCCCATGAGTGATGGGAGAAAGGTGGAATCCCTAATTGAGTCACGCTTGGCATTGGCCTTTTTATCCTTCTTCTGTTTCTTCTCTGAAGGAGCAAATGATGATTGAGAGTGGGTTTCCGGCACAGAGTCCGCTTCAGACTCTTCTCCCGAGCCGGATGCTGAGGAGATATCGTCCAAGTTGACTGTTTCTTTGCCTCGGAATTGGGCATACTTATCGCAATTCCAGTCTTCCTCCTCGTCGGATGAGCTGCCTAGCAAGCCATCCAACTTATCAAACTCGGAGCTCTCCATAGCCTCTGCCTCACTATCAGGTTCCGAATCTTCAGGCAATGAGGCAGGGTCGTCCATATCTGTACTGAACCCCTCCCATTCCGACTCTTCATCTAGATCGTCCACAGAACTTTTATCAGAGACTACTGCTTCAGATTTCCTTGGAAGCTTCTCTATCCGGTCCGAAGACTGCTCTTCTTGTTCCCTCCCTTTGTCTTTTCGGGTCCGTTTGGCGTTCTCCGGGGCAGGAACGTTCAGCAGAACACAGACAGCCTTCACAGCTCGATCCATGACCTGCTTCACAGCCTCCCTGTTATACAACCCGCTCGTAACATTATGGAGGGCGGTTTGCTCGGCATCAGGTAGTTCAGGCTTCAATACTCCTCGTCGAAGTTCTTCGGGAAGGTCTGCGGAAGAGGCAATTGACTTGACCTTGAGCAGAGACAATTGCAGGTGCGCGCGAGCTGTTTGATGCAGGTCCAGAGACTGAAATGCACATTAAAACCAGGTTTATGAATAGATGAATCGAAAATCCGTAAGCATCCTCAAGCGCTCACCTTAAGAACAGCAATTTCCCTTTCCATACGCTGCACCTTGTCCGGCGTGATACCCGGGTCCCGCAATCTCTTGCTAAGGCGTTGCCTCTCAAAGCCCTTTGAGGCCTTTAAAGCTCTGAAAATTTCATCCTGATACTTTTCAAGTACCTCGTGTAAGGTTGATTGGTCACTGCGCTTCCGTTTCGGCATGGTGTGTCGAATAGAATGCCTGCTATGCAACTTGATCGTTAATTGCTAGAGGCCTTCATGAACAGCGGGAAACGGGGAGAAAAAAAAATTAGTGTGGATAAAAATATGGACACTGTGAATCCGGCCTTGGTCTGTCAGTGGCTTCACACCTCGTTGTACAGTGCGGATCTAGCCAACTGAGTTCTTTGCATTCGCGCACAGAATCGCCATTGTTTGAAGTGGGGGATAGGACCATGTATTCAACAATCTTAGTTTGCGTCATTGACTAAACAATACATGAATAGATCAATTCCCAGCGATATAGAGCTTTGATGCTTGTTGTTTCAAGTATAGAAGAACGTAGAGCCAGCATGTCACCCCAGCCTGATAATACCTCCGTCTCGGACATGGACTTGTTCAACGTAGATGGGCTTGCGCCATTCATCACTAGGGCTGTTAGAGGTAAGCCCATATCTTCGAATACTGGTAATACACGAGCGTTTCAGCAGTTTAAGTGCGTCATCACAGGCATTGGACATATGTTTGCCTTCGCATTGAGAGAACGGTGCCGCCAAGGTTTACATTGCGGGTAGGCGAAAACTTTGCCCTGGATATGAAGAGTAATTTACATACATTTGCTGTCAACACGGCTGCGGTATGGACGCTACGATGACTTTCTTGAGACTACTTAGCCAGGGAAACAAAGAAGAACAATGTTACGCAACCATCCAAGGTGATTATCACTAGCTCGATTACGGGCTTCAACAAGACTTCCACGGCCGGCTGGGCTTATGGACAGTCAAAGACAGCAACGACACTGGCAGCGAAACAGCTTGCTACGGCTCCGCCACGGTGGAACACTTGATTCTTGGCCATTGTCACTGATTCTTGGTGTATATTTTAGCCTGATTTGGATTTTCTTGTACTGGACACTTAGTGCAAATTGTATTACGCTGGAAGGAAGTTGCTCGATCCTGCAAATACACCTCCGACTGCATTTGCTCGGAAATCGAGACTGACCGGCCTTTGCTAGTATATCAGAGTGAAATGTCGGACCCTGTCGTCGAGAAATACAGGAATGACAATGATTCCCATGGCAGACATGACTAGAACTATCTTGTATCTGGGTATCAAAAGCGGGTTCATACTGCAATGGCGTCGTCGTAGTTCTGGATGGGGGCGTCTGAACACGTTCCCATCAATCAGCTGAACAATTTGGATGACGACTCCTTTTGATATCATCTCCTTATTTGCACTTGCTATCCACTTGATACCAATACAGAGGGGTTATCTCGTATATTCAGCCGGGAGGAGTAGGGGTCGAAGTGGACTGAGTGGGAAATGTGAACTTGTCATCGGGAACTACTAGGTCCAGCCACTAATGCCAAACGAATGCGTAAAGGGGTTATTATGTGAAGCTAGGGTTGATCAGAGCCTCTTTCTCATTCGGGGAAACTTTACTGGCGGGCTAGAGTCTTCTTTTTACTGACACACGTGGTGCATGAGGCTGGTCTTCTCCTGTTCTACCGACTTTTGGCGTGCTCTTTCTGACAAGCTGGAGGCGTCGGAGATCATGACAAGGCTGGATCGTCCACTGGCGGCATTTTAAGGATATTAAGCGATAGCTCGACGACAGAAGAGGCAGTCGATCATGTTGTACGGGCCTGTGTGGAACTGAATTACTCGATTGCCATTATGAAATGCTTTTGTGCAGTTGTCACAAGTCCGTTGGCATGGCTGAGGCGTGTGTCAAAGAAAGCCAGGATTTGTGTTGCGTTGGGAAGAAGGTGACGGTCAACTTCCACTCCGAGTTCGGGACTGAGAGAGCTTGCAGACAAACGACCGGACCGGAGATTGTTTTGCCCAGTCATATTACTGCAATTAGAGGATTAGCAAATGATAACATCATTCATACGTACCTTTGCTTTGTGCACCTTCGCCCAAAGGGCCTCTGGCGGGCAAATGCAAGGTTGAGTTTGCCCATTGTTCGGGAGAAGTCGGCCAAGGCCACCGTCGCCAGAGCAGCAAACCGCTCGGTAGCATGCCTATCACGATGAGGCTGATCAATCAAATGTGGATCAAAACTCTACTTTCGCAGTTCCAGCAGGGTTTATGTGGGCTGGCGACTTGGCTCAACAAAAAGAGGGACCGTGACCGTGTCCGACAGAGCTGACTTGACTTGGACCCTGGCAACTGGGCAGCTGGCCAGGTGGATAATTGTTGCTGAGCGCCTGCTTGAATTGCTTGCATGTGGCAGCTGAGTGCACAGACGTAAATTTAGATGGCTGAATGAATGGTATGGACATCGCAAACATTAACGTTATACGGAGCTCGGTCACAGCCAACTTTGCCTTAGGTGCTTGAAGCTTGCTGGTTCATCCAAACTGCTGCGAAATCGACTTCCCCGCTTCTGTATGGAGTACCGAGTATGCCTTACCCCTTCAATCAATGTCCCATCCAAGTCAGATGCACGCGTCCGACTGGGCAGATTGCATAGTCATCGTCGGAACAAGCTCCTACTTGAGCGAACCTACTTGGACGGAAGGAACAACACAGTCGTGCAACTAGCTCACAGAGCATCTGGCATTGTCGCGTTCCATATACCGACTCAAACCGAACGTTGACGCTGCCGGGGAGATCCGCGTCCCAGTAGGGGGACTGGAAGCCGAACATGGGCATTGGGCATGATTGTTGGACAGGACGGGATGATGATGCAGCAGAACACCAATTTGCCTGATAGCTGGCTTCAACGTTTCAGTCTTGCCGTGCTTGCACACGCCATACAACATGAAAAGCGATAACTAACCATTGAAGAAGAAGAGGAAATCAGCAGAGAAAAATCCCTCCACGACTCCACGACGCATGTTGCTGATAGTTGAACCAGGAGCTGTTCTCTGCTCTCGACAGCAATAAGCTATAATTCTATCGATGGCTATCGCCAGAAATGAGACAAACCAGACGCTTGGGATACAGGCACACCCTCCATTCGGTTGGACCATTTCTTGAATAAGACTCGGCTGCGGGCGATGACGGAAGCCCGCAGTTCGATCATGACTTAGTTGACCCTAATCCATTACATGCCATGTAATGCTGTGCATGACCATCGTTGGAGACGTTCGACACGGTGGAAATACGCAGCCGCAATTAAACCCTTCGAACGGAATGCAGGTGATACACCTCGGGATGTTCAGTTCCCCAATCATCAACTTGAATTGTGACTGGCCGCCGAAATCATCTGGATACAACCTCCAGCAAGGTTTCAACGTTGGTCTAGGTCGTGATGGAGGGTGGGCAATGGATGACAGTCAACGCCGCCACAAGCCTCCTTCCCTCCATCCACATCCCATCCCGTCATTATCAACACCGAGGACAACACGAGAAGGGGGGCGTGGTCTAACATAAACTCTCCCATGGCCAGTGAACTAAAGGCAGTGTGTTTGTGTGTATTGAACCCAAGTCTTGCCGTCTGAATCTATTTATCCCCCTCATCCCCTCACCCATAGCTTGTGCGCGCGTCTGCTGCATCTTCTCCATCATCCTTTCTCCAAGTGCGATTGCTATTCGGCTTTTTCGGTCTTCTGTCGGTCTTCTATCGGTGATTCATCATCGCAATTGTTTTGCGCTTGCTTGCTGTTCGGTAGGTCAGGCGCCAAGTGCTAGTCAGGTTGCTGACCCCGGATTGTCTTGTCGACCTTGTCATTCGTCCAAGTCGGTCGGGCTGCCGCAGCTTGTCTCTGCTACTTGCACGACGACGAAGCGACCGCCAGCGCTCCTTACCACTGACTTTTTTGATGCAATTTCCTCTCAAATTGAGGGTTGGCCTTGAAGTCCGAGTCCTTCCATCTGGATTGAACAATAAATAAAGAAGAAAAAAAGTCCGTTAGCGCGAGTGTTCAAGCGTTCCGAACCGCATCGTTGCCGGCGTCATATCCTTGGCCTTGGCGTTCTCGGTACGTCGCAGGCAGGAGCAACCCCGCAAAAAGCACCTGCGCACCACGGCGCCTTCCCAGCTTAGAAACTTGCGACGACCCCGCCTTAGCTCAGTGCTCCCGATAGTGGCTGCTCGCGTGCCCTTCTTTCCGCCGACCCGAGTTTGCTACATGTTCTCTTCTTTCTCATACTTTTTCGATTGATACGCGTTCTTTGTTGACATATTACTGCCACTTTGGCTGTACTCTGTATAAGTCTCGACTTATTTCTTCCCGATCTGATCCTGGTAAGTCATTTCTCATCGACGGACTTGCACTTCCGGGACCCATACCGGCGACGAACCCCAGCACCAGCCAATGTCGAACGGCGAGCGGAGTCACGGCTGGATCCACCGTCTCCGACAGCAATGGAGCTCTTCCGACAAGTGAGGATGCGGAGGACTTGCCTGCCTACGCTATGTAATCAAGGGCTTTGTCTGACTATTAATCAAAGATGTTGGTTAAGGCGTATCATCACTGTAGTTCTGCTGTGATCGGCATCAAGCGGTGCTGTCTTCTTATGTACCACAGTCTCTCCTCGGCATTATTTGCCCCTTTGGCGGCAAGGCTGCAATCCTCACCAGATGAAGATGCTGCCGCGAAAACAGACTTTGGTCCTATTTCTTGCCAAACTGCCCATCTTCCCAACTGTATAAAGAATTTGTTAGCTGACATGCTTGATGCGAATCGTTAGTCCTCTTGTCTCACCACTGTCCGTCTCAGCTTCCTCGCCCTAAGTCTCCCCGAGAATACGAAACCCAGGCTGTGACATAAAGCTTCAAGCATATTTCGAAATGGCTGGCGGCTCACTGAAGCAAGCAGCCGAGTCAGCTCGAAGCAAAGCTAGTGAAGTCATGAGCGTTGCTAGAGCTGACGGGGTGGCTGTCGCTCACGATCTTCTGCACACTCCATGGGTAAGAGCAGCTCTTCCCTTCGTCAATGGCGGAATCAGCGGCATGGTTGCTACCACGGTCATTCAACCGGTGGACATGATCAAAGTCAGAATCCAACTCGCGGGCGAGGGCACCTCGGGCGGTCCCAGGACCAGTCCTATTTCTGTTGCCCGACAAATTGTCGCTAGTGGCAAGGTTCTTGACCTTTACACTGGTTTATCCGCAGGACTTCTGCGACAAGCTGTGTATACGACTGCCCGTTTGGGGTTCTTCGACACCTTTATGGGCTCCCTTACCACAAGGGCTAAGAGGCAAGGCCGTGACATCGGATTCTCTGACAGAGCCACCGCTGGCCTGGCGGCAGGGGGTTTGGCTGCAATGCTCGGCAATCCCGCCGATCTGGCTCTTATCCGCATGCAAAGTGATGGCTTGAAACCTTTGGCAGAAAGAAAAAACTACAAGTCTGTCATTGATGCTCTGTCCTCAATCGCCAAGAGTGAAGGTGTCGGAGCACTCTGGGCTGGCGCAGCGCCCACAGTTGTCCGTGCCATGGCTCTCAACTTTGGTCAACTTGCCTTCTTTAGCGAGGCCAAGGTTCAACTTAAAAAGAACACCGATTTGTCAACGCGAGTTCAAACTCTCAGTGCCAGTGCTATCGCCGGTTTCTTTGCCAGTTTCTTCAGCTTGCCGTTCGATTTCGTCAAGACGCGACTGCAGAAGCAACACAAAGGCCCCGACGGAAGGCTTCCCTATAAGGGGATGGTTGACTGCTTTACCAAGGTGGCCAGGCAGGAGGGTATACTAAGATTCTATCGTGGCTTTGGTACATACTATGTGCGAATTGCCCCTCACGCGTAAGTTTTCTCGAAACGTAACCCCTTGAGGCTATGCAATTGACACTCGACAGGATGGTGACTCTAATTGTTGCTGATTATCTGGGGTGGTTGACGAAATGAAACCATGAACTTGGTGATTGAATTCTATTCTTGGCGTTGATGGGAGGTGATGGCTTGTGTGTTGTTCTTGAGGTTCCTGTCGAATGACAACACTTGAGTAGTGTTTTGTCCCCGCGCGCGATGTACATAGTCAGCCGAAATATTTAGCACTTGAGATGTCGGCGTCTTTTATAAGCTCTTTGAAGTTGTGATACATGTGACGGCTAGCTATTGCTATGGTGAGCATTATAGCATAACATAAGAGCATGTTTTGGAGGGAAGTAAAATACTTCAAAGCAACTTACACCAACACAGTAACTATCAACCACCCTTCATTTTGGCAATAGCACTGATGCGGCTATACATATAAGGTAGGCTGCACCTAGGATTTTGGGACTGGGCACCATTTGCATGACAGCAGTAGAATAGGTTGAACTGGCAAGCCTTCTCAGGCAATGCATGCCGACTTGCCGTTTGAAGGAGAAGAGGCTCTTAAGGTCAAGCTGTCGAAAACGGATGGGCCAACTCGGAACCAGCGCAGTGGCAGCGACAAGAGTTGATAAGATGCTTCTTCAATTTGGCATTCTATCCCTGCCGGGATCAAGATGCTCTGTCTCCCAGGCAACGTCAAGACCGCCAGTTTCGCCGTAGCGTCGCGCGAGAGGCAGAAGCAACATACGTTTGCACGGAATCAAGCCTCCATGTTGTCGCCTGCGCCCACTGTTGGGGCGTGCAAGGGCCTGAAAAGTAAGACATCCTGACCACGTGATTTGACGCCTCCGATTTGCGGGATGGCATGACGCATCAAAGCCATCTTCACGACGTCCCACAGTCAACATGGCCACGGCTCACGCGCGACATCGGGTCATAGGAAAATATGCCCCGTAAGAATGGTTAGAAGAAAGAGCAATGCTCACTCAAGGAGCAATAGGCGAGCAAATGGAAATGAAAACAATGAAGAACCAGATATCTATGAACAGATGCTGGCAGATGCTGGAGTGTTTGCGCCAGACCGAAGCTCGCAGGAACGCCCGTTGAAACGAAAGCGGCCAGGATCGCAGCAGCTTCAGGAACCTCTCTCAGATGGATTGAACAGGCAAACAGAGACAGATGCGCGAGTTGATACCCAGGAAAGCGACGAAGAAGGCGAAGACATTGAATTTCAAGATGTGGTTCTGCCATTACCAACGGTGCAGACATTGGAGCTTGAGTCAGATGAGGAGGACGAGGAAGATGAGGATGTACAATTTGAAGACGTCGATCTTACTGCGCCCCTGCCCGATACAAACACTACTGCCGCAAGATCGAACGAGTTGGAGCTCAACTTGACTGCTCATCAGTCCGCTGCATCACCGAAACAGTCTGGCCCACGACGCAAGGCAATTTCCAAGGAAGAAAGAGAGCGCCGTGTGGATATACACAGGGCTCATGTCCTCTGCCTTTTGTCGCATGTCGCACGCAGAAATCACTGGTGCAATGATGAGCGTGTACAAGAATCCCTGCGGCCACACTTGACTGAGAAAACGATTGATTATCTCAACCCAGGGCTTCACCTACCACAGTTTGGACAGGCCGAGAGCCTGAAGAATGGTCTTCGGCAGGCAGCCGATGTATGGAAGGCAAAGTTTCAGATTACCGAGCGAGGCCTTCGGAGGGCTCTTTGGGCTGAAGATGCGGACCAATTGCAGGATGTAAGTTGCTATGATCGGGTTGTTATCGAAGGTAAACTGACGGGCTGCAACCTAGTACGAACCTGCAGATGACCTAGATTCATGCTTAGATCGCCGCGATTTTCGTGAAGCAGCGAGGAAGCTGCAGGGATCAAGAGACGTTGGGGCACAGTTGTATTGTGCGCTGTTGAGAGGTGTCGGCGTGAGGGCAAGATTAGTGTGTTCATTGCAGCCACTGTCTTTTAGGTCCGGTGCTCCGACATTACCGAAAATAAAAGCAATCAAATTGAGTCCCAAGAAAATGAAGAATAAACGAACAGAAGAAGCTTTGGCGCAATATGAGGCTCTCGCTGCGACTGCCGGTGCAACAAGCGAGTCTGTTGGCGGCTCAAGCACACGTCGAAGGTTAGGCCACCCGAATGCCATGGCTTACAACTTCCAGCCCAGACATGCCGCTCCCAAAGCCCAGAGGACATTCAGTGCGCCGATACGCATCCGTGAATCTGCTCACCCGGTCTACTGGGTAGAGGTATTAGATACTGGACACCAAAAATGGCAGCCTGCTGACCCGGTTGTAACACATACATTCTGGAAACCAAAAGCATTCGAGCCCCCGGTTACCGACAAAGAGAACTGCCTTTCCTACGTGGTTGCATTCGAAGCTGACGGGGCCGCAAAGGACGTTACGAGGAGATATGCCAGGGCATACACGGCAAAAACTCGCCGTTTGAGGATTGAAACACCTCTTGATGATGGTGGGCAGTGGTGGCGCCAGGCTCTGAAGCCTTTTCGACGACGACACCCGACCAACTTGGACCAAATTGAAGACAACGAATTGACGGGTATGGAAGAACGCGAGCCGATGCCTAGAAACGTACAGGATTTCAAGGATCATCCTGTGTTCGCGCTGGAGCGACACATGAGGCGACACGAAGTTCTCGCGCCGGAAGCGAAGCCTTCAGGAACCGTGGGCGCTGGAAGCCGAGGTCCTTTGGAAAAGATTTACAGACGAAAAGATATCCGCACAGCACGAAGTGTGAATAAGTGGTATCGCATGGGGCGAGAAGTGAAACCAAATGAAATACCAGCCAAGTGGTTACCGAAGAAGGCTCACCCCAGAGGATCGAGGTTGGACGACAAAGACGAAGCAGACATGGACGGCGATGCTGGCACGCCCATATACACTATTGAGCAAACAAAACTCTACGAGCCACCACCCGTACGAAACGGGCGTGTGCCAAAGAACAAGTTCGGCAACATTGACGCCTATGTGCCTAGTATGATACCTAGGGGAGCAGTACACATTGTTCATGAGCACGCAGCCCGAGCAGCATTTATAGTAGGCGTTGACTACGCTCCGGCCCTGACGGGATTCCAATTTAGAGGACGACAGGGAACAGCTGTTCTGAGTGGAATAGTTGTTGCGGAGGAATTCAAGGCGGCTATACGCTCAGTGATTGATGGACTGACGGATGTAGCGCAAGAGATGGAAGATGAAGCCAAGAAAGTAGCGGCGCTGAAGATGTGGAGAAGGTTGTTGATGGGATTGCGGATTCGGGAGAGGATATGGAGCGGTGTAGACGACGCGGAGAGAGCAGAGGCCGAGATGGAGGCGGAGCTAGCCAATGCTGAGAGCGATGTTACGGATGAGTTTAATATGGTTGATGATGATGCTGATGACGATGACGACGAGGGCGGCGGGTTTGTAATTGAATAGGGAGCATGGTGGTTTCACCCAGTAAAGAAGAAAGAGCCTAATCCGGGCCGCGGCTTGGTGGAGAGTGCGGATGTCTTGAAAGCGGACTACATGTCAGAGTGTTGACTGGTGTGCACGGGGGTATGATGTCTGGTTGTTCCTCGACACGAACAAGTTGCTAACAGCACGTATAGTATGTTGGCTATGGCGGGATTCGCATCTCGACGGGTTCCTTGGCCGACGCGTCATCTCATACTATTAATAGTCAGACTCACAGCATAGCCATAGTCCATGGAACCATCTTGTCGCCATCAATGTGGATGGATGGGAAGTGGGCTTAGCGCCGAGAATTCGTCGACATTCGGACTCCAGATGACACTCGATAACGCAGTATATTCGAGCCGCGCGCAGCATTCGGCAGCCCTTGTGTACAGGCAACCTCCCGAGGACCTAAGTTATCGAGACGAGACGAGGTGAAGAAGACGCTGGTTGTTCGGGGGGTTGGAACTTGGGTGAAGAGAGTAGTTAACTAGATAACTATGTAGGTAGGCCTGCGAGCGCGTGAAGTGGCCATTTGATCAATCAAGACTGTGGTTTGGTTTAATTAATTTTCTAGTTGGTTAATTATCCAATCGGTCATATAGTCGGTCATCTAGCCGATGGTCAATCCATCCAGTCAGGTATCTTAGTAGCCAGTCATGTATTATATCTCCTCGGTACTGCGTAGTTAGTTGGCTATTGATTATGCGGTTATTTTTAGCTAGAAAACCCAGAAAATTATGAATCAGAAAATCGAAAGAAGATTGATTCGGCAGCGTTATGCGGATCCGAGCTTTAACTGTGAAGTTATGTGCCACCCACCGCAACTGGGGAACTTAAAGATGAGACATTATGACGACTTACGCCAGAGGGACACGCGGCAGCATAACTACTTAGTAACTAACTTACTGATAACTTACAGCCAAGACGGGCCATGGCAGCTTGGGATCGGCACTGACTTGCACACAAAGAATTGTTTTCCAACTGTGGTGACTTGCCTGCCCCCATGTGTGTGCCATGATCGCTTCGCAGAGTGACATGTGACTTTTGGGTCTCGCCACAAACTCACGTGCAAATGACGACGGCACATATTCAATTGCATTGCTATTTAGTAGCATCTACGGAGTACTTTGGGAATCTCTGGATGCTGCTACTACTACTGGTGACGACATGGCGGCTTGAGGTTGTTTCGTTTCCAGCAAGGCGTCACGCGGCAACAAGAGCCACACGACGTGGAGGGCAATTCTTGCCATCCAATGCTTCCCACGCATTTGCCACTCGGAGGTTGGACACATGGAGATGCACCAATCCCGGCATCATGTATTTGGCAAGAAGGGGATGGCCAATTCGATAGAGGTGGATCCGGGCCTGTAGTTAAGTTAGTTAGTCCAAGGGGCTCGAAGAAGACTGGAAGACATGGAAGGTTCAAAGAAGTTAGAACAACAATTGATGATTTGCATGGGCCGACGAGCTAGTCTTGGTCTGCCGCACAGTCTGGTTTGCCTGTCAGTCCGTCCAGCTGTCAGTCAGTTCTGTCTGTCTGTCCAGTAATCTGACGTCTGTCTGCCGCCGACTCTTACCTTTTCCATCTTCTTTCTCTTTTTACTCTTCTTCTTCATCATCATCATCATCATGGTTCCCCATGACGCATGTTGCGTGCCTCGCATCGCAAGCTTGGCTTGGGGGCCGACCACTGAGCGCCTGCCCCCCGTTCAGTCTCGTTGCACCGGCAAGAAGCCAAAGGGCCATGCATGCCTGCATAGGAGATTCAACCGGCATCAGGTCATTTCCTCCGGATTTTTGTGTATCCCCCAAGGCACGGCAGACTGGGCAGCGCAACACCAGGCCAACTCTAAATTGTCAGCCTCCTCGCGGTCCGTCTGTCTGGTTGCGACCCTTCTTCGTGACATCACGACTGGCCGCTCCCCTTGCACTGGTTCCCCTTTGGGGTCTTTTCTTTTGCGCTTGCATACACCGTTGACGTTTCTGCCAGTCCATATAAGAGTAACTAAATGACCTTATTACACCGTCAGGCACTTACTTGCTCCTGGTCGAGGCACGGTCCCGTCAATGAGGTGACGACAAGGGCAGGCTAATTATTTGCGGTTGCGCGCTAACACACACATGCTCTCACACACGAATTCATGAGATTTCGTTTCTTTCTCCATCAGAGTCTTCTTATCGTCTTCTTATCGCTGTCGCCTCGCCCATGTCCATTCTTCTGTGTTCTCACTTCTCTTCTGCGGTTGGTGTTGTGTGGTACAATGAGTTATGACGGACCGTGTTCTCGTGCTTGACTCCATCTCGTCAACTGATACTAGCACTGACACGGCGAATTCTACTAAGAAACCTCTTCTTCCCAATCTCGCTGCATCTTTTGTCGGCTTTGGCCACCGCTCACCATGGCGTTTAGAAAGCAGATATGGACCTTGATGTCCAAGAACTTCCGGGCGGTATTGCTTCGCCATATGAAGACCTGTTTCATAATGGCCTTTGCTCTACCCATCATCCTTTCATCCTTTTTCAGCTTCGCCATGAACCTCTTCGTGCCACCCGCTAATTATGGCATCGGCGAAGCTCGTCCTATCATGACCCTCCCCGAGGCTTTCCGCGCCGCCGAGGGCGATGGGAGAACCAAGATTGCTCTCGTCAACAATGAATTCACCGGCGGCGATATTGATCGTATCCTGGGCAGGATTGAAAATGCCGTGGCGGCTTACCCTTCCATGAACATCGTCAGGGTGCCCCTTGAAGATGAATTACTCACGACTTGCCGCAGCAGTCTGCGTGGCGTGTCGACCTGTTTCTGTGCTGTCGTGATGCACTCGTCGCCGACTGAGGGTCTTGGCAACTTTTGGAACTACACCATTCGCACTGATGCTGCATTCTGGAACGAGCCCGTCAAGTTTGATGCCAGCAAGTCGACTAATGTCGAGCAAGTGTACATTCTGCCCATGCAGAAGGCCGTCGATACTGCCATTGCAACCATCAATGGTTCTGCTTTGAATCCTCTGGCCAGAAGTCGGGGGCTGCCCTTCGCCAGCATTACACAAGACGAACGAGACAAAAAAGTCCGGCAAATCTATCACAGGTCTATCATCAACTTCATGGCCGTGGCATTCATCGTCTGCATCTTGTGGATCACCTACCACCTTACTGGATTCGTTGCCGCCGAGCGTGAGAGCGGCATGTCGCAGCTGCTGGATGCCATGATGCCAGTCAACAGGCCTTGGAAGGCTCAAGCTGCTCGCATCATTGCCAATCATCTATCTTTCTCCATGATTTACGCGCCGGCATGGATAATCGGCTCCATCATCATCCGATTCGGCATCTTCGTCAACACCAGCATCACCATCGTTCTCCTCTTCAACCTGCTTTCAGGGCTCGCCCTTGCATCCATGTCCATTCTCTTCGCCTCCTTCTTTCAAAAGGCTCAACTGAGCGGTATTACTGCCATCATAAGCGTCCTGCTCCTCAGTATCTTGGCACAGGCTCTCACGCAGCCAACCATCGGTCCAGTTGTCATCTTATCAGTCCTCTTCACCCCTTGCAACTACGTGTATTTTCTCACCTTTATGGCTAAATTCGAGAAATGGAATGACGCGGCTAATCTTGCCAAGAGCCCCCCTATGAGCTCATGGGAGATGCCCGGTATTGTTTTCTTCATTATTGTCATTACACAAATGTTTGTGTACCCTCTGCTCGCCGTCTTGATTGAGAACAAGCTCTACGGCACAACCACAGAGGGACGCAAGATTCACCTGCAGGAGGGCGGCGAGGGCTCTCTGGCTGAAAATAGCGTTGGGCTGGACAAGTTCACAAAGATTTACCCCCCCAGGTTCTTTTCACGCCTATTCTCGTCAAGATCAAAACCCCGCGAGCCTGTGGTAGCCGTGAGCGAACTCAGCTTCCAGGCAGGCCGAGGTCAGATTGTCGCCCTGCTGGGAGCAAATGGGAGTGGCAAGAGTACCACTTTGAATGCAATTGCAGGCTTGCTCAAGCTTACCAGCGGTTCCATAGCCATCGATGGCAGGGGTGGCCTTGGCATTGCACCACAGAAGAACGTTTTATGGGAGGATCTAACAGTCAAAGAGCATCTCGTCATCCTCAACAGATTGAAGGCTCCCGAGGCCCCTTCTTCAAAAGGGGAGATTATGGAGCTCATTAAGTCAATTGATTTGTTTCCCAAACGAAACGCCCTGGCCAGGACTCTATCCGGTGGCCAGAAACGAAAGCTGCAGCTCGGCATGATGTTGACGGGCGGAAGTGCGGTTTGCTGCGTTGACGAAGTAAGCAGTGGGCTGGACCCCTTGTCTCGACGGAAGATTTGGGATATCCTTCTCGCAGAACGGGGAAGACGCACTCTGATTCTCACAACCCACTTCCTGGATGAGGCAGATCTCCTTGCCGACCACATTGTCATCCTATCCAAGGGAACTCTCCGCGCCGAAGGCTCATCTGTGGAACTAAAGGACCGATTTGGCAGCGGATACCGTATTCTGGTGCAGAAGGATCCCAACACACCAAGCGTGCCCAACATTCCGGGGGTGCCGCAGAGGGAAGCGTTTGAGTTGGTGACGTACGCCGCACCTACGTCCAGCTTGGCTGCTCATGTCATCAAGGCTCTAGAGGAGAGCAACATCACCCAGTATCGCTTCTCCGGTCCCACCATTGAGGATGTGTTCCTTCAGCTTGCCGAGGAAATCAAGGGTGAAGAGGCGCTCAAGAGCGTCAGCTCAGGTGCCCTGGGTGAAGCAGAGAGTGGACAGGAAAGAGACGTGAATTTTTCGCAGGAGGGTTCAACGCATCAAGGTCTACAGCTGCTCGATGGGGGAAGAGTTGGCTACTTCAGGCAGGCCCTGGTTCTCTACAGGAAGCGTGTCACTGTGCTCAAGCGCAACTGGATACTGTATCTCATTGCCTGTCTTTTACCAGTTTTTGCCGCCGGCCTCACAGCTCTGTATGTCAAGGGCAAGAAACAAGTCGGCTGTACACCAGCTGACCAAGCATCCTCTTTTGCGGCCGAGGACGCTTTCACCCAAGTCAGGAACCATACCACGCTTTTTTTCTTGGCTGGCCCGGCATCCAAGTTCCCTGTCGCAACTGTGACCAGTTTGCTGCAACCGATTATCAATGGTTCGGGAGAGGGTGCTTCCGTGGGCGCCGCCGCCTTGCAGAATCTCAAACTTGTTGAAACATTTGATTCCTGGCGGCAGCACATCAACAACGACTATTGCAACATCACCACAGCGGTGTGGCTAGGAGACCAAGACTCGGATCCCGCCGTCGCCTGGGTAGCCAATATCTTTATAGCCAGTTCTATCACCGCCCAGCAACTGCTCGACGTGTTTCTCGCCAACACAACCATTGCCACAACCTGGTCGTCGTTCGACGTGCCTTTCAACCCCGGCATTGGCGATGCCCTGAGTCTTGTCATCTACATGGGTCTTGCGCTGGTTTGCTACCCTGCCTTCTTTGCCCTCTACCCAAGCAATGAGCGAAGGAGGTTCGTACGTGCTCTACAATATTCCAATGGTGTCCGGCCATTCCCCCTCTGGGCAGCCTACCTCACGTTCGACCTCACGGTTGCCGTGATTTCTACAGCACTTGTCACTGCATTCTGGGCTGCCATATCCAACATCTGGTTCCATCTGGAATACGTCTTTGTTGTCTTCTTACTCTACGGCATTGCGTCGATTCTATATTCCTACCTCGTCTCTCTCTTCACGAAATCCCAGCTGGCTACTTTTGCCTGGTCGGCCGCCACCCAAGCAGTCTTCTTCCTCAGTTATTTGATTGCATATATATGCGTCGTCACCTACGTGCAAGTTGCGCGCATTGACTCGTTGCTACTCATTTGCCACTTTATTATCTCGGCCTTCTCGCCCATCGCCAACGCAACAAGGACCATGTTTGTGGCCACCAATCTCTTCGCAACGGCTTGTGATGGCGACCAAGTATCGAGGACACCGGCCGGTCTCGTCGAATACGGCGGCCCGATCATCTATCTTCTGATCCAGTGCCTCGTCTTTTTCGGTCTGCTCCTATGGTTCGAGAGCGGCAACGTCGGCTCGTCCATCCGTGATATTACCCATCGCCGCCCACCGGCCGTTTCCACCGAAGAACTGGATGCAGAGATAGCCGACGAGATGGTCCGGGTAACCAGCTCTGGCCAGGCCAAGGATGGCCTTCGGGTTGTGCACCTGACAAAGTCGTTCAAAAAGAATACGGCAGTCGAAAACGTCAGCTTTGTTATCAAGCGCGGCGAGGTGTTTGCCCTTCTAGGCCCCAACGGTGCCGGCAAGTCGACGACCATTTCCCTCATCCGAGGTGACGTGAAGCCGAGCCGCAACGGCGGTGATGTTCTGGTCGAGGACGTATCCATCTTAAGGAATCGAGCCGCCGCACGCACACACCTCGGTGTCTGTCCCCAGATCGATGCCGTTGATCAGATGACCGTCCGGGAGCATCTTGAGTTCTACGCCCGGATCCGCGGCATCCCCGACATCGAGCACAACGTCTCGGCAGTGTTGCAGGCGGTGGGCTTGGAAGCCTTTGCAACACGCATGGGCCACGCTCTGTCCGGAGGCAACAAGCGCAAGCTGAGTCTAGGAATTGCACTGATGGGCAATCCCACCGTTCTCCTCCTCGACGAGCCCTCGTCCGGCCTTGATGCTGCCTCCAAACGCATCATGTGGAAAACGCTGACCGCCACCGTTCCCGGCCGCTCCATCCTCCTCACAACCCACAGCATGGAGGAAGCCGATGCCCTCGCTGGACGGGCAGGCATCCTTGCGCGACGTATGCTCGCGATGGGAACGCCAGACAATCTACGCCAACGCTTCGGCGACGCCCTCCACGTCCACCTCGTATGCAGCACCGCACCCCGAACCACCGACGAGGAAATGCAGCGCGTAATCTCGTGGATTGAGGCTCGCCTGCCATCTGCCAACGTGGAAAAAAAGACATACCACGGTCAGCTGCGCTTCTCTGTTCCCGCGAGTGAGGTACGAGCCCTCCAGAGAAATACGGCCAACAGCAAGGCGGTAGACAGCTCCTCTCACAGCGACATGGCCCATGCCGCCCGCCAAGGCAGCGCCATCGGCCAACTTGTCGTTTTCCTGGAAGAGAACAAGAAGTTGCTGGGCATCAATCACTACAGCGTCAGTCCTACCACCCTGGATCAAGTCTTCCTGGCCATCGTGGGCCAGCACAACATCAAGGAGGAGAACTACGACGAGAAGAAGCAGAGCAAGTGGGCCAGGATAGTCAAGTTGAAGAATGCCCAAAAGCCAAGGTGACGGTGCGAGTGTCCCTCATTACGCAACGTTCTGTTTGCGAAGAAACATCTCATGCATGGCGAACGGCGTTCTAGGTCCCTTGTCTTTTAACTAGTGTGTGTCGAGCACCCACGCATCATACTTACTATCTTATGTCGGCGACTATATACAAGGGTGATGTATCGCGTGAGGCTGTCGCTCACATTTACCCCTTGGCTGAAACAATCTTTCCATGTCATTTTTTTCCATAGTTTTCTTTTTATATATATAAACGAGGAACTTCCTCTACTGACAATATTGTCCCCACGTCCTGTGATGTTTCGTAGGTGTTGCTTGGTCTCTGGGTCGGCAAGAATATGACTGTAAATCGTTGGATCACCACTTGTCCTTATGTATCTTCTTCTCCTTGTTTCTTCTTCTCCTTATTTCTTCTTCTCCTTATTTCTTCTTCTTCTTATTTCTTCTTCTTCTTATTTCTTCTTCTTTTTATTTCTTCTTCTCCTTATTTTTTCTTCTCCTTATTTCTTCTTCTTCTTATTTCTTCTTCTTCTTATTTCTTCTTCTCCTTGTTTCTTCTTCTCCTTGTTTCTTCTTCTCCTTATTTCTTCTTCTCCTTGTTTCTTCTTCTCCTTATTTCTTCTTCTCCTTGTTTCTTCTTCTCCTTGTTTCTTCTTCTCCTTGTTTCTTCTTCTCCTTGTTTCTTCTTCTCCTTGTTTCTTCTTCTCCTTGTTTCTTCTTCTCCTTATTTCTTCTTCTCCTTGTTTCTTCTTCTTCTTATTTCTTCTTCTCCTTATTTCTTCTTCTCCTTGTTTCTTCTTCTCCTTGTTTCTTCTTCTCCTTGTTTTTTCTCCTACTATCTGAAATGCTGTACATGGGAAAGATGAGCAGTGTTAGTCCGACGTTTACGTAGCTAGCTGGACATGCAACTAACAAGCGCCCCCTTTTTCCTGCAGGAATATCATCTGGCCTCTCACGTACTCCGTAAGAGAGTGGAATTCCGCCACATCGTATATTACATCTACGCTTTTCTAACACGTTTCCCTCGACACTATTGAGCCAGGGTTCCCCACATACGTGTCCAAGGATCCCTGGCCTACCACAAAGTGAATGCAGCCCGCAACCTATGATATATGCGTGTATCCTATCCATTAAAGAGTAATCGTTCCCCCCACCCCTAATCAAAATATGCCAAGACTCGTATAAAAACTCCAAGACACCGCTATCGTTCCTTCTCATGTGTATCCGTGTATGGCGACCATGTTGCCTTTTTTTTTTCTCCAAAAGAGACGCCGTGTGCTTGTTTTCGAAATGAGGTTTGTCAAGTTTTCGTTATTATAGGAACATGTCGAATTTGGTGTAGAGAATGAAACATGCAGGCGTTGTGACTCTTTGGTGTCCTTCGGATATTCCAAGTGTGAGAGCTCCTTTCATCGATAAAGAGAGCTCGCCGCATCACTTTCGTCATCTATCGTGGCAATACAGCCTGTTTTCCTTCAAGGCTCTGTCTTCTCTTCTCCTCCATTTGATAACTGCATATCCGTTTCCACGATCGGAGTGGCCTGAGAGCTTGATGTGCCTTCGCTGTCGTCTCCTTCTCCAAGAGAAAACCAGCCGCCTCGCTCCCACCCTCCATGGACATATAGGCAAGCTTTTCTCGTTTCCCTTTCATAAATACCAGCCAAGAGGGTGCTAAGACGTTTAAAGTCAATAGGCTTCAATATCCACCCGTCGAACCCGGCGTCAATGTAAACTTGCTTCTGTTCTTCGACAAGGGATGCGGACACGGCAAAAATAGGAATTCTTGTATTTCTGCCCGCCATTTTTGAGTAGCCCTTGTGTTCGTCAGACCGTTCTGCTGACCGAATCATCCTAGTGCTAGTTAATCCATCTACAATGGGCATCTAAGTTAAAGAGTCAGTACACGAATCTTGATTGGCCGGGAGTAATCAATACGCACCTGCATATCCATGAGGATAACATCGATGTCGGGGGATTGCTCCTTGTAAACGGTTGCGCAATCCTCGCCATTGACAGTATGATGTACGGTGTGTTTAACTCTCTCCAGCCTCTTACGAAGGATTTTCATATTGATTGGATCGTCTTCGGCCACTAGAATATTGAGCGATGGTTCTTTACTCGACAATGTATCCTTCATGGCCGGGGTTGTTGGTTGTGACTTGTGAGTGGGAAGTTCGAACAGAACGCCGGAGTAGTCTCCCTTTGAAGTTCGAGGGGGTATGTCCACGAGCTCATCGGGGACCTTGATCGCTTTGACACCAGTTTTCGTGTCTCGAATCTCGGCTGTGCCTGGCTCTGATTGCGGAGCGGTATGAGAATGCGAGCCTTGCTTGAGCGATAGGGGGCTTGAGGATTGCACAGTCCCGTGACTGGTGAAAGGGATAGACCGAGTAGGGCTATCCTTGCAGCTCTGGCCTTGTTCCCAGTATCCCGCTTGGTTTTCATTGAGGGAGAGGGGTGTCTGAATTGCGTCGATAAGGCGGTCCGCATCGCTTTTCTGGCTGATTTGACTTGCGAGGCTCTCCAAGCTGCGTCGGCTGCCTGCACTACCCGTTCCGACTGACTTTTTATCTACTTCGGCTGCCAAGTTCATGTGATTTCCGCGCTCTATAAGTAGAATCTCGCCATCTTGTGTCGCTGTGAGTCTTGGCGATACTGAAGCAACAAAATTGCCAGGATGTGATGCGGATATACTTTCTTGAGAGTGTCCTACAGGCTCCGGGCTTGGAGTGTCTTCTGGAAGATGGAACGGTAACTGAACAACAAATCGAGACCCTTGGCCTTCCTCGGACTTCAGCCGAAGCTGGCCGTCCATGTTTTTAACGATTCGAGCAACTACAGCGAGCCCTAGACCCAACGTTCTTGTCTCGTGCGGCCTATCCAGGGGCTCCGAGGGCGGAGATCCAAGTTCTTCGCTGCTCACCTGCTCTAGGTCTCGAAAAAGAGCATCCAATTGTTTAGGGTTCATGCCAATGCCTGAGTCGGCCACGACGAAATCCACAAAGGCCATCCCATCTCGGACTTCAGACACAAACATTTCAACAGTAACATATCCTTGGTGGGTGTGTGCAACGGCATTCGCGGTGATATTTGATAATGCCTGCCGAACTCGACGGCTATCGCCATGCACAAATTGAGGGATGCCAGGGTGTTTTGTGACTTGATACCCAATTCCTTTTCGTTTTGCGTCCACGTGAAAGGGGTCGGTTGCTTCATTTATGCATGCATTCAGGTCAAACACCTCATCTTTGATTAGGTTCTGACCTTCTTCCGTCTTTGTGAGATCGAGTAAATCATTTATCACGTAAATCAAGGACTTGGACGCTGAATGAGAGCGAGCCAGATTCTCGCGGGTTTCCTGGTCCAGTGATCCCTCCAGAGCAATTTCGAGATAGTTGATGATAGCATTGAGTGGTGTTCGCACTTCGTGAGCAGAGTTGGCCAAGAGAAGCCTCGTGAGTTTGCTACTTTCGAGTGCCGCCTCTTTTTGCCGCCATACTTCGATGAACTTCCCTGTAATTACGTATTAGCGTGGTTTATTTTTGCAGGAGAGCGTGAGACTAGAGCCATACCGTAAACTAGACAGAGTACAGCTGCTGTTTCTACCTGCTCCTCATTCCATTCCCGACACTTTCCAAGAACGGTTTCATTCCAAATCTTGAAGCTCTTTCTAGGTTCGAGGTAGCCCTCAGTACCTCCCCGAACAGTCTTCTCGTAGGGGTTACCGGCCCATTTCACTTCCTTAATTTGACCACGTCGAAAGAACACGATGAAGTCGTTACCACCAACGCTGAGTGGTACATACAAAAGTCCAGCAATGACCTGGAAACCAGGTGGGTATATCAGGTCCGGGAAGTCTTGTCGAATATCTTGCGATGCAGAAACCGAGGTTAACTTCCTCATTCGAAGATACTCCAACATTGCCAGAGCTTCCTGGCTTTGCTCTATTGCACCAAGAATTTTGGTTTCTCCATGTATTGATAAAAGACCTAAATCAGCATCAAACAATTTCAGCAAATCGTCTGATGATGCAATGATGTATCCTGACGGGTTCTTGTCAGTAGGAGCCGTGTTGATGAGTTTTCGGGCTTGAAGTCTCGATGCATAGGATAATCTTTCAATATTTCTCGAGGCGGTATCTCCAACTAAGCGACACATTTTGCGTATCGGAAAGGACACACGCATCCCGTGTTTTCCATAGGCATGACAGGAGATCAATCCCCAAAGCTCATTAAAGGCATTGATAGAAATCGACATTGACGATCGTACTGCCATGTTAGCCAGATACTTGAGATGAATAGGAGACATGGCGCGGAGGTACGCGTGAGTCATGTCGAGAGGAACATCCAAATCTTCTTTTGTTCGACAGACCATTCGTGCTGTATCGAGATCCCGGTCGTATAAAAGGCGGACTTTGTTTATCTTGTACAGGTCTCGTGCCTGTCGTGGAATATCAGAAGCTGGAAAGTGCAGTCCCTTGTATAGATCGACAGTTTGAGAGGTATCGACCAGTTCGGTAACAACCTTTCCGTTGAAGGTTGAGTCGAACTGGTATATCATGACACGGTGGAAACCCGTCAGCTCCTTCACGATTCCTACAAGAATCTTGAGAAAGGTGTCCAGATTAGGAGCAGATGCCAGCTGCTCCTGAACTTGCGACATGATGTCGAATACTTGCATGGCGCCTTGTTCTCCTCGGCGTTTTCTCGCACTCCGTAGGATTCGTAAGGGTTTGCTGAGCATCTCTGTGCTGTCTTCTATATCTTGCAGCGTAGGTTTTGAATGAAGGGTATCGTGAGGCACATCGGGGGCAAGTTCATCTGCTGGTCGAAGTGGGTATTCTTGGTCATCGTCTAGCTCAAATTCGCAAATGATCAGGTCAGGGTGGGCGTCATTGATGTGGATAGCACACCACAACTTGACATTTTTGCCAACTTTTGGTAGTTTGATGGAGAGGCTGAGAACTTCTGGTCCATTAACAGCGGGATCAGCATCTTCATCACGGATGAAGTCTATGTGGTCAAGAAGATTATCTTGCTGTTCTTCAGACAAGATATCCATAAAGTTGTCAAAACGGAACAGCTGTTTTGGAGTGTATCCGAGTATCTTCCCCGAGTTTTCACTAACATAGCGTACTGAGAAGCTGCCGCTGCTGTCTTCTCGAAGCGCTAATAGTACCCCAAATCCTTGCACTGCACCAGGAGTGTGGATTGGTTCATCTTCGCATTGTTGCAGTACGCCATCGCGTCCGGTTATTATGGCATGTCCTTCCTCCGTCTCGATATGTGTGAATCGCATGGTGATATGGGGCAATTCGCCCTGAGACTGATTTGCAGAGGTATTGGAGGCGGTGTCAAGCCCAGTTACATCGCCAACGCCCAAAGGCCCAGATTCCACACTCCCATGGTCTGACGTGGAAATGTCAAGCCGCAACGGGGCCACAGAGCCCTGACGCACTGCATCGGCCTGTATACTCGACGCGGGCCCGCTCATTGCTCTTCTCCTGCGCAAATCAACACCAGCGCTGGTGGATTGTCCAGCCGTGGGGGACCGAGGTGACAGGGGTGCAAACTCGATTCGTCTCGCATCGCTTGACGAGTCACCTCGATATGACAGCCGATGAGAAGGAATGCCACGACTCTCTGTATCAGATGATTGGTAAATGCTTTCGTCCCCAGCCGACTGTCTCGACGTTGGATCGACGCTAATTACGGAGCGGATTGGAAAGACACGATCTCCAGATATCTCTGAAGCAGCAGGGGGATGCCCCAGTTGCGTTTCCGATCCTACGCTCCGTAATGAAGACTGGCCATGTCCACTGGTAATGCTCGTTGTATCGTCCTGCACGGATGAGGTCTCGGCAACTTGTGTATCCTGAGATGTTGGAGCAGACGCATCCTGCAAATGGCCTGGAGGGGCTGATGACAGTTGTTGATTCGTTTTCGGCGACGCGGACAGCGGGGGTGACGAATCTCTGTCGTTTCGTTTCGGCTCGTCCATGATGAGAGAAATGAGAGTGATGGAGTGACCTAACAGTCACGGCTGCGGTAGCTGAGATGACGGCGCTTTTGAAGCAACCTCTTGAAGGAGGCAGCGAGTGTGGCGACGATGATGGCTCAGCATGCCGGAATGATTTTAAGTGGCGTCCAGTTGCAGCTGCTTGAAGAAGCCAATATGAAACAATGATGATTCGGCCGAGCCCGAAACGCCAGGGTCACTAAACTCCCCCAACAAAAGATAGGATGAGGCCCATGGAAGAAACACCAACAGCTTGATATTACAAAGACACAAGAAAAGTATGCGAAAGTCAAGCTCGCCGGGCTCAATGAGCAGAGCCGCGGGGGAGCGAGTCTCCAGAGTCAAGAACTCAAGCGTTGATCCACGGTGGCGTGGGGGGGCCAGAGGCGACCGGGGGGGCGAGCTAGACTAGGAACGAGGAGGAACCTCGACCAATAGGTAGGTACCTTAGTAGGTACGTACGTACGTACGGAGAACCTAGGCAGGTAGGTACTCCATACTTGACCCCTCGGGTCAATTCCCGGGTTCAACCAAGTACCAGAAACGTGTTCTGGCATGCATGTGGGCACGAATGCATATCAGGTAGGTACCTAAGGAAACTTACTACATGGGTGGCACGGAGGTATTCACGGAGGTATTAACCCGAACCAGAGCATCATTTGCGACAACTTGTGCTGCCTTACCAAGCACAAGGGCCGCGGTGGAGAAGTATCTGAGAATGAAGCGCACAGTGTGGCCGAACTACACCACAAAAACTGCCCGCTTCAACCCATCCAGAGCATTGAAATATCGGATGCAATTTTCTTTTCTTCTTGCCCCAAGGTTTCTTTGCTCCCTTTACATGGGTCTGGTGCCAGTGATCAGCCCTCGCCAAAGAACAGAACGTGTTTGTCGTCGGAGTGTTGCCTTCGTGGCGACCTGCTGCACCTTTGGCCTCGTCGGGACTCCTTTACGTCATGCGTCCAATTGCACATGCCACAGCAGATTGACATGTCAGGGACTGCTAATAACTACACTGCGATGCTTCCGGATAGATGCAGCGCGCAAAATAAGTCGATTCGGTTCAGCCTTCATCCTGTTCCCGAGGCCATCTCGCCATCCTCTACTGTCTTCAGATGGCGAAAATCCCCCTTAACATCGGGCCCCTCACCGCAGTCCAAAACCCTACCCTGATTACTTTTTCTTGCGCCGTCCTCGTCTAACTCGACACTGTGTTTGGACCCGCCGACACTGTACGAACCCATGCACGATCCCTCCTCCCCTGCTCTTATCCTCGTTACCGATCGGGGTTGAACCAAGGCACTAGTACTAGTACTAGGCTTGTAAATAGAACAAATACTGATGATGGGGTTCTTCTATTTCTGTACCCATCTCTGACGTCATACGCAGCTATCTCTAGACGCATTCCCTTCTTTTGCGTTGTTACGCTCGTTTCTATCAAATTGTTTCTCTGTTCGTGCCGGTATGAGACTCGAAACTGCGGATATATCAACTTCAACGTTTGTACCCCGTACCTGCCCCGGTGTATCTGCTCCGGAAGTGGGGCCGATGTCGTCGAGACCCAAAATTGCCCGGCTCAATGATAATGACAAAATGGGTAAGTATTGGATGGTGAATAGAAACAACGGATGGATGGATGGACTGTGTGCGCTTGTTCACGTCAAACCAAAGACTAAACATGGCACTCTAGTCTTCGTCTTGGATACTACAACAGCAAAATCGAAGACTTCGGCGTCTCACATCTCGGCGCCTCGCGCGAGCAACACTTCCTAGTAGGAATGTATAACTAAGATGCAGAGTTTCGACACCATTTACCATCCGCGTTACATCCACATGTTTATATTTGCTGATCGCCAGGGGGTGTACGAGAAAGTTCATGGTTGTTTTGGAGGCGTACATACGCCGCCTTTCATTCCAGACCGCAGAGTCGGTGAACTCACACAGAGTTCGTTACCGCCTCTCCTTTCGGAGGAGTCGCTTGCGGTGATGAGCTTTGTCAAACCTCGCAATCCACCTAGGAGATGATATTACGGGTCATCTCTCGTTCAGTACCGCTGAAAGCGCTTCAATTTCGCCGGCAAATTCATCTCAACGCGATACATGCATACGGATAACATATTCTCACCTGGATGCTTGACGGAAAGAAGTCGTAGAGAGATAAAACACAGTATCGGTTTCATATGCAGCAAGTGAAGGGTGTTTCTTACAACGGCTCGGAAACTTTGAACGCCGTCAGATACCTGGTTTGGCTCATGCTTTGAAAGCGCAATGCAAGACCCCTGACTGGCATTCAAGTACGAAGTAACTCTTCATCGACGCAGTGAGCTGGCTGTGAATATCGATATGGCTCAACGACCCCTGCGATCTACATATCAGATGCTGATGATTATATAAGCTGTTTTGGTCAGAACGAAATGCGATCCTGCAATTTCAGGACACACCGTTATCAACCCTTCCTTCAGTGGCTTAAACCTTTTGAATACATAGGAGTCTGCGATGCACAAAGGAAATATCGGATGCTACCCATACAGCATGACGAGATAAGCGTATCACAAGCGTTCAAATACCTGCCCAGTTGATGATCTTCCGTCTCCAGGCTCGACTGCTCCCGAGCGCTCCTTTTCTTAAGGCCGTACAATTGCGTTCTCATCGAGCTGCCGCCCAATCTACGGCTGAGCATGTTACGAGCGCACATGGATTATGACTTGAGGTATGATGTCGCATGCTTGCATTAAGAAATATACCAACTCATTTCAATTTGTTCGTACAAGGTTATGTATCATGGGAACCGTCGGGTAGAAAGTTCCTAGTTGGTCTGGAGCTAAACTGACGGGTCAGCTGTTGGTTCACAACAGTTTATCGACTGGATTTCAAGAGTCCGACTTTATATACTTCTTGTAGATTAAGTCTACTGCCGTCCTCGCAACTCAGAGGTTCTGAGGGAGTCAGCTCTGCCTTCGAGATGCAGATTCATTTAATGAGATGGAACACAAATAGCACCGTCGACTGCAGGGTCTTTCACCTCATATCTGTTCCCTGTCTTCGTGTCAGAAAACTCTGGCGTAATAAAACTGGTATGAACATCTCAATATGCTCTGGCCCTTTTTTGCGCCAAACAGACTCTGGAACCGTCCAGACTATATTTACACGCCGAAACAGGACAGGGGATTAATCTTGCTGGATGAAGTCAAGCGTTCCTAGGGCACCGCCTCCAGGGTTGCTCTATTTGATCCTGAATACAGAAGTTTGTATCATGATGGCGCAAGATGCCGCGCTATATACCTCAAAGTTGGAGGTCGTGCATGGAAACCAACCAACGAACCGGGTGTTGTATCTTGGCATACCAGTTGGCGCAAATGATATGCACTGGGCATGAACACACGTTGTTGACCCTCGTTCAGTGTCTGCAGGTCGGCATTCGAGACTTGAAATCTCAAAGTTGACGATCTCGTCATCAAAGCATCTCTGCCACAAAAGTAAGGCGCTCTAAGCAAGGTTGAAATCATCACCATCTGTAAGCAGCAATATACCCATACCCTCTTGTTATACCATTGACAGTCTCAACAGAGATACTCCGTCCACACACTTGGGATTATGTTCAGCCTGCCCTACGTCAAGCTTGTATTCAGATTTAGATCCGTTCTTGTAACGACGCAACGTGTGAATGTATTAAAACCAGAAACGGATCTGATCTCATCTCAATTTTTCTATATACGAGATACTTTTTCCCTGTCGTATCGCAACATGAGTTTCTCTTGACCACGATTTCATTCAGAGTCACAAGCTCTGTACTGAGCTGTCTCAGCTATCTTCCTTCAGTCTTCTGATAAATTCTCCGCGGCTTTTCTATATCACCGTAAGGTGCTATTATGGCATTCTATACAACTTTACGTTTAAATTACGATTTCGCTTGCGATCTCGGTATATCCGCTGGTAAAATGCGGTCCGTGACCCATCTTCGGGAGCCTGAGCTCGGTCATTTCGGAAGTCGTGCGTTCTTTTAGTTCGTAGATGCTTTGAACTGCATGAACGTGAGTAACGCAAGGTAAAGGTGGCACTGGATTGTGCAGACACCTAATATCTTTCCGGAATCGTGTCTGGTAAGAACAGTCATACTTGGCAGAGCTACGGAAGTCAGATTGCGGCTGGCTGAAAATGCATAGCAACATTAGGCTACTGCGAAATGGAAAGCTAAGTTGTTGTCAGTCACTCTTGGTGAACCTGAAAGTCATGATCATTACGCAAGCTCTTTCAAATCACCCACCCTTGAGCTGAGAGCATGGCTTGGTCTGGTATTTGACCATACAGGGCTGCTGACACAAAGTGGTCAGGGTCTGTTGCAGCATGTCACTACAGCTGATTCCCGACTTGTCCAAGACGATCAAGACGACGCCTCCAAGTCGGGTGCCCAGCAACGAGTGGAATTCGTTCTATGCCAGCGCGAAAACATCCATGCCAATGGGGAGCTGACGGAGATGTCGATATACGATGCAGAGCTCGTAGTATCTGGCAAACAGAAGCTATCTAAATGCACATATGTCTTGGTCTGTTGTCATGTGACCAAGCTTCCAGCTCCGACGCGAAATCCGTGATGGTGTCGTTAACCGCTTGGCCGTGCCTAGACGTGCTCAAAGCCTGGCCCATTGTCTTCAACCAAGACGTTGTTCTACCTGACTAGCTATGAGCATCAATCAATAGTAGATGTATGCACACACATGTGAAAGATGACAGTCTGCAGCAATCCTTTGCGTAGATCAATACGAGGATATGCGGGAACACAGATTTCTCTGATTGTTGCTCCAACCTGCGGGCACACAAGAGACAACTCAAAGTTTTAAAACCACCCAGCTTGAGCACTGGTGTGCTTTCGGGTTGCCAATAGATGACAGGAGACATCTCCGCAGATTTGCAGGAAAAGCATCGGTGAGTAAACCGGCAAAGGAAAGTGCAAGATGGGTTCTGAGATGGCGGTGGTTTTACAAAGGAAAAGGAGGGAAGGTTGAAAACTTTCGGTTTAAAATATCGGGGCTGGCAGCGAAAAGATAAGGGGCTGATTGGCAGTTCGATTGTGAATTGCCGTCTGTCAACAAGTGGAGCCCTGGTCCTAGCGCGAGGTTCAAAGACTTGCCATAGGTCAGACGCCTACGGCGTGAAGAAAATTTTCTTTTTTGGTGAAAGGGCAAATGGGCATGCCTTACGGAGTACAGCAAGAAGTCTTTTGACCGGGACCTCAGTTGAGGCCAATTGGTCAAAGGCAGGACTAGTGACGGAGCAACTGACTGCTGGCTGTAGCTTAGCCCGGGCACAAAGTACCACTCTACGGAGTATGTAGTCGTACTACAGCTACAGACGGTGCAACGGCTATGACCTCTTCGACCATACCTGTCACTTAACTCTACCTAAAAGCCAAACGTGCAACAAGAAACACCATGGGTCGGATCTGGACTCTAGCGCTTATATTTGCCAGTCTTTACGCTCTGGTTTCTGCAAGCTGTATGCCTCTCGCACCCCAAACCCTCATGTCCTCACTAACCTTGCATGCGACCAGCCGCACCAACCTTTTGCAAATGCACATGCTTCAAGAACAGCACAATCATTCCGTTAGGTCCCAAGGGCGAATCCTCGAGCTCGTCACCGAATCTCCTTCTGCGCCGCTTCTCTTATGACACGAATCCTTCTATCGCTGCTTCAGACGTATCAACACACCATGAGGGCTTGAGTCTACGATCATTATCGACGTCATGTTCAGAGTGCACCAAATCATTCTGCCTCAGCCAAGGAATTGATTTTTGCAAAGAGGCGAAGGAAGAGAACGTTTTTACCCTATGCTTCCAGCGAGACAGCAACAAGGACAAGATCATTGTCTGGGGGTTCATACTTGGAACAGTCGGCCTGCTAGGATGGGCTGCTTTTCGGCGTGTTATCGAACTACGTGACAAGAAGGCCATGTCTCGGCAAGACATCAACTATGCGCCGGTCAGCGGTGAGCGACGATGATCTACTTGTAACTAGACGACGATACGACATGGACTTTTCGACATTTGTCAATGGCGTTTGCGGGAAGTGTTGGTTGTCTCATGTGTCACAAAACACATCGGGACTTGTCATCACGAATGGGGTTTTCAGTTTTCGAATGTGAACTTGGTTTCAAATCAAGGTACAAAGCGTGCACCTCATTATTGTTGTGTGTCCTTTCCTGAACACCTGTATACAACTAAGCTTGAATCCTGATCGACAAACCGCTCACCAGTGTACTCCATTTTTCATCTTCTTCGAATCTCACTTGTGTCTCTACATATAATCTTTTTCCCCTTCATAACATCATCAAAATTCGGCGGAATCCAATCAAAACTACAGGATAGGAGCCTAAGCTTCTTCGAGCAAACTGACCTTGGCCTCTTCATTGAAAGAAGAGCCGTTGACCCCACGTCGTGCTCGAATGGCCGCGGCTAAATCCTCAAGCACGGCAATGGTGCTTTCCCAGTTGATGCAAGCATCAGTGATACTGATGCCGCTTTTTAGCCCGGATGGACCCTCGGGAGGAACCTTCTGATTGCCTTCGTGGATATTGGACTCAATCATAACGCCAACAATAGCCTTCTCACCCTCCCGAAGCTGATCTGCAATAACCTTTGCGACCTTGGGTTGGTTGTTATGATTCTTCTGAGAGTTGCCTGGTCTTTGTTAGCATTACCATGTCAGGAGGTTGGAGATTGGTAACCTGAGTACGCACCATGGGAGCAATCAACCATGATGGCAAGTTTTTGCCCTTTGTCTGACAGGGATTTCTTGGCGGCTTGCACATTCTCTTTGTCAAAGTTAGGACCTTTGGTTCCGCCACGAAGGATGACGAAACCATGCTCGTTGCCTTTGGTACGAGTGATGGCAGCCAAACCCTGCTTGGTAACTCCCATGAAGTGGTGTTTGGCGGCGGCGGCGCCGATGGCGTCGATAGCAACCCCGAGGTTTCCATCTGTTCCATTTTTGAACCCAACGGGGAAAGACAGCCCGGAGGCCAGCTCACGATGTAACTGAGACTCGGTGGTTCGGGCACCAATGGCACCCACGGAGATGCAGTCAGCGAGAAACTGAGGTGATATTGTGTCGAGCATTTCGCTCGCGATTGGCATGCCGTTAGAAGTAAGATCGACGAAGAGTTGACGAGAAACTCTTAAGCCCTTGTTGATCTGGAAAGATGAGTCAATGTCAGGGTCGTTAATCAGACCCTTCCAACCAACGGTTGTTCTGGGCTTCTCCAGGTAGGCACGCATCACTATGCAAAGGTCGTTGTTGAGCTTCTCGGAGAGCACCTTGAGTCTAGCCGCGTACTCGTGGGCGGCAGCAGGATCGTGAATAGAACATGGGCCGACAACAACCAGGAGTCGGTCACTGCGGCCCATGATAATATCAGCGGCATCATTTCGGCCCTTAATGACGGTCTGAACGGCACTATCGGTCATGGGGAGCTCAGAAGTAAGTAGAGCTGGTGGGATCAGAGGATCCTGGCCAAGAACTGGAAAAGACGTTAGCTCCATCGATTGAGGCAGCGGAGTTGACTCAATGAGGACACTGTAACATGAATGCCACCGTGTAACTATTGGTCCTGTATAGCAATGATTCGTGGTTGTTTAACTCAAAACACCAGAATGAAGCGATGACTGGCGTTTTGCACACAGCCAAGGCATAACAACTTGAATGATATGTAGTAACTCTGATTCTGGGCTGGGCCAGTTCCCACGTCCAACGTAGGACCAATGGACAAGAAGATGAAGAGGGAATTGTGTAACGCTTACTTCTGGTGTCATCAGCTGCCAGCGGCTGTTGCAGGTCAAGAGCGGCCATCTTGGATATTTTGATGAGAATTGAAGGTGGGGGTGAGGAGAACTGCCGCGAGAAGATTGAGTCACAAGTTGATGAGCTACCTGGTGAACTGGGGTGGGTAGACGGGGAAGATATTCCGGCACTCCGGACTCCGTAAATGCGTATGAAATCGCAGTGATCAATGAGGTGGAATGGCTTTTCGGTAGACGATATACTGGACTTGTATGCTCCTGGGCAGCGAAATCAAAGGGCTGAAGAGTATATTCAAATGAGTCAGTGATCAAGGGACGTCACAGACGACATATAAAAAAATCCTAGGTCGGAGCAGCTTCGGACGACCCACCATTGTTCTGGATTTTGTGCAGACCATTTGATCTCTCTCCCCCGCTGGATGCTTTATTAGAGTTACTCCCACTGGCTCCGTACCCAGGTAGGTAGGTTCAAATGCTCGGGTTGGCATGCCCACAGGTACCTATAGGCACCGAGATACCTTAGGTAAGCAACTCTCCATATCACAGAGGTTGAGACTCCATACTCCGTACTTACTTACCCTAAATCCCTTCGCGCCATATCCTTTTTTTTTCTCTTGTGACATCAGGTTATGCCTGCCTAGTCATGTCATATACTAGTGGTAATTCCCAAATATGCAGAACTCAGATCCCTTCGGCACGGGTAGATAACTCACTGGCGGAAGCGTACGTACAATCCGAGTCAAGCTAGGTACCCAATTTGTATTGGCTCACGGCCAACCCGTTGCTAGTCGTACGTCTTTTTTGAGGGCAACAATATTGACTACTAGTAATCGGGAGCCTCCGCGGTTGGCTCAGCTTCTGGTTACCAAGGACTCATAAAAAACACGTAGAAATACTACCCTAGGCAAGTAATCGAGCCGCAGCTTATTAGTAAGGACGGCAAATACGATCTCGTAGTACTCATAATGAAAGGCACTATATGATAGTTCGCCGTAATTGTACGGCAGTGTCACAAGCCAACGCCATTAATTGTCAGATGCAGTCCTGTGTCCTCCGTATCGGTATTTTGGTGCAATTCCCTGCGGCCATTTTTGCTCCGCTGCGACCTGTCCATCTGCATATACTTGTCCAGATTTTCGATTTCCTTACCAATCAAAGTACCTAGGTAGTTCATGAGAGCCAAATATGATTAATGTTCTTGGCGGCTACGCTTCTCCAACGTGTCATGCGACGCGATCCTGAAACGGATGGAGGCCTTTCTCTCGACGTCGTCCGCCAGCACCAGTCTTGACTCGAAAATAGTGATACCAAGTTCGAACTGTCCAAACCACAGCTCCCAAACGCAGCCTTCAGCCAGCTCTCAACTGTCTATTGTGTGGCACACCTCAAACATGCGGGTGGCAGGATGTGGCCCCTTTCCATTGCAAAGACTTCAGCGCGGGTCTGAATACGTGAGTTGCTTCCGATCTTCCAAGACAAAGAGTGGACTGACTCAGAAATCTGCTGGCACTGTGAGGAACGCTTGGTTCAACTCCTGCCCATACCATGACCCGGCCATGCCCTCCTCCTACGCAGTGCCGGGTATCAACAATCCATTGGATATCTGGAGCATCGATGGCCCCTGACCAAGCGCAAGTTGCATGACTTTCGTATCGACCAGGGAGAAAATCATGCTCGATGAAGGTATAGCTTACTTAGTTATCCATCGAGTGACATCTCCAAGTTCTGATCAATCGATACAGCTTCAGGAACTACCTGTTTCTAACTACCACCTACTTGGAAGGCATTGGATTTACTCATCGGTATTTTTTTCATTGTTCGTGCTCATTATGTCTGCTTGCAATCACCGTCCGGTTGGGGAGCTGATCCACCGCCAACTCCTTGGCCCACGTTATTGGGATTATTTATGCTTCCAGGCCATACTTGTTGTGGTCCGGCGACGTGATGTAAAATGGCTTGAACTCAATTGCACACGCCGACCTCGTAGTTGCACAGACACCAAACACCTCGGACGGGACGAAAGGACTCTAGGGGTTGCGATATTCCGTTGATGTTGCATATTCGTCCATCTTTGCGGTCAGCGTTTGACATCTCCCTTGCTCCGCCGACCCCCACAGTGTTGAATTTGTCGTCATAGCCCGGATCTACTATGCACACGTACCATTTCAACTGGGGAGTCTGAAGTCGGGTTGCCACCAGACACTTTGAGCAACGAGCTTCGCCTTCCCCTCACGCCGACTCCCGACGGATTGTCGATTCGTCTCAGCCTCCCTGCTCCGCCAATCAAAGGCCTCCTCTAGATTCTACGAGAAGGACAAGAACCGCTGCTGCGCTGCACTCTTGAACATTGACCCCCCCGCACCCTGCTCAAGTGCCTGCCATTCATTCCTTCCGTGGAAAGTAGCTTCAAGTTTGCCGACCTCACGCTTCAAGACCTGGGTCCGTCAAGGTGCTTGCTATCGATCCTTGTTAACTGCCAGCTGGTGGCTAGTCTGCTATCAATAGTTGCCCTTCGCAAGCATCGCCTTCATTGCTACCTGTATCCTCACATCAACCCAGCTCGAGTTCTACTTGCGATTCGTCTGATTCAAAAGATAACGAGTATGTTTGCTACGCAACATTATGTGGAAGCTGTCGATGCCGGAAGAAAGCGTTTTAGAGACGACGAAGAGATGGCCAATGCTGCCTCGGGCTTTGGGGAACACAGACATGTATGTCACTTTGAATCTGCTCGCTTGTTTGTCTTACACATGTCGTCTTATTCGTCGCTAACGTTCATTTCCAGAAACGCTTTCAGTCATTGCCACTCCGGAGTTCCCCTCGACCAACACAGCAGAGTATCTCAAGCGTTGTGCCATTGAATGCAAGCCCTGCCTCCGCTGGTCCTTGGCATCATTTCGAACCGTTCCAATCCGTTGCCAAAGAGGATGTTGCGCTTCAGCAAGAAGATGCTGAGATGGACATGATGGACGTGGCTACTTCACCACCTGCAGACTGTATTGAGGTCGGTCAATCCTCCGCCCTGCTGGTAGACCGTTCGACCGGTCGAATGCCCACGCCCATGCAGCCAAATTTTGCTGCACAAGTCAAGGGACAACACAGTGAGTGGGCTACTGCTGGCCCCAATCAGACAGTCCCAAATGGAGTTGCAAATCTCGGCCATCATGTCATGGGTATATCGCAAGATCAGACAGTGCCACGGGCGATGACTAGCGCGCCCGACTGGCATACTTTGCAGAATCATCGGCGGCTACCCTCGCCAATCTCCGAGATAGGGAACTCAAACATGCATGATGGAAGTGGTACTCTGGGCTGCATGATGACGGATTCTGAGGAGCGAGTTTTTCATCCAAGTCAGCTCAAGTCAGCCCACGACTTGAGGTCTGGGCAATCCACACCAATGCAAGCCATGGAACACCCCAATGCCATGATTGATGTTGACTCTCAGCACCTTCTGCAGCATGGCGAATTCGACACTGATCCTTCGTCTCCATCTCCAAACCGGAAGGGACATCAACGCAGCAAGCACACAGTTAACAGCTGGACATGGCAACCTGGTATGAAGAAGAGTTTCAGCATAGGATACCGGTCGGATTGTGAGAAATGCAGGCTCAAAGTTCCAGGTCACTTCAACCACATTGTAATCTCATAGGAGATGGGGCAATTGACGGTGGGGCGCAAAGTCCTAAGAAATCTACTGCAAGCCGCATAACAGCGGCTGTATATGCCAGCGGTCGTATCTAAACGATATCAGATTCGATTGTCGATGCTATAACAAGAGACTCACTACAGAAGAAAACAGTTGCTAGGCTGAAAGAAGCTGGGGGAGGCAGTGATTTCATGAATTATACACAATGGTTTAGGCGAGACGAGAGTTGTTCTTGCTCAAAATTGTAAGTAATGTGGATGGAAAAGGAAGGGGGGGGGGGGGGGGGGGGAGGGGGGGAGGTAAAACGACTCTTTGCACACTGCCTTGCCTTTTCTTCTCTCTTTCTTTCTTTCTTTCTTTCTTCTTTCTGGAATTAGCGATTGACGAGGCGCGTCTTTTCAACATCATCACATAACTAAGCGGCATTTCCTTTGTAATTTGATACAGACTTTTGTTCCGGCGCTCCGGCTATTGTTACGATGGGGGCACATTGTTTAGATTTCAGAACGTTAATTGGGTGCGACTCCTGCGTGCCGCATTGCACAGCGCATTTGTGTACTACTATCAAATCTGGTTTTTTGGCTCATGATCCCTCGTGTAAGGGTCAGTCCTCAACGTTATGAATCCTGAGTGACGTCAAATCCACTTCCTTCTTAAGACAATGGTAATATACTGGTAGATGGGATCTATCTAACTGTTACTACATACAAGAACGACTCCTGACGCCAGTCCAATGCACAACCTATCTACATTGATATGATACATGTTTTCTTTCCACCTCCTCCTGTGCCTCGCTAGATCATAGCGCGATTGAAATAAAAGTATTCCCTCCGCATCCCCTGTAGGTAAACTGGACTACTCATGATTCGCATGTCTACCAAGGCCACCAGCCACGCTTTCCAATCTTTTGCGCGGAACTACTAGTTTCTAGACCTAATTGGTCTAGACTACCACCTTCTATTTGATTCTGTTTCTCTGTCTCCCACATATCCTTGGACTTGGTCTCGATTGACTGCACCACGCCACCTTCAGCAGCTAACGGCGCGGCAGCGCCGGAAGATGATGTGTCTTCGACTACCTTTGACGCACCGAAAAGACCTGTGAACACGCCGAACATTCCCTTTCCCTGCTTTTCATCATAACCATTATCACTCGAAAATGTCGGCTTCACATGTTCTTCAAAATGCGTTCGGTGCTCCGCTGGCGCTAGCAAGGGCGGCAGCTTGACGCCTGTTTCTTTAGCTTCGCGGTTGGCTTCCTCCACGAGAAGTATTTGCTCTTCTGTTGCAGTTCCCTTGAGGTAAGCTATACGAGCAGCGGCGAGCGAGTCGGCTTCGAGTTTCTTCTGGGCTTCGATCCACTCAGCGCGGCGAGCGCGGTTGTATTGGAGCATGTCCCAGACGGAGTAGACACTGACTACGCCAGCAACAGCTGCAAGATTGAAAGTTAGTCGCTGGATATAGATCGCATAGATTGACTTGATGCAAACAATGCAATGCACCAGGTGAGAGTGCATGACATACCCGTGAAGACTACGATACCGCCAACGGTCCATCGATGCGCAACATCCAAAAACCTTCTTGACGCATCGACAACCCGATCTGTTTTGCTGATCTGTGCCTTCTGTGCCGCGATATGAGCCTGTCTCAAACGTCGAACCCTCTGCTCGGGGGTCTCGCCAGGAATCCGAGGTAAAGATTTTGGCGTCATGATAGCAGCTCGCCCCCCGGCTGCACCGGTTGTTTTAGATGTGGCGTGAGGGATTGTTGATGTGAAGCGTGTTGCGTCTTTGACGCTCCGAGGTCCCATTCTAGACGCCATGGTGGGCTTATGGAGCTGGATCTCGAATTCCAAGTTGCGGTGCACTTACGTAGGAAAAGACTTGTCGAACGATTCGGCTGGAAGATGGTCGCGGGAGAATGGCTGGAGGGCCGATCGGCTTGTCGTGAGATTTTTTGGGGGCGGACAACAAGTGGTGACTTCAGCACTTGTGATTGGGTGGGAAATTTTCGGGGACGGTAGCTTCAGCGGACAAGTGGACGAAATTGTACATGGAACTGGTCTCGACACAGGAAAGTGCAGGAGAAGGAAATTGATAACATGGACATTTTAGATAGTGAACCATGAATTATGATGTAATCTGGCGCTGGTAAGTCTACAGTTGGTTGAGGAGGCACTTGGTAAAAAATTGAGATTGAGTGCTGTTGGGTGTTTTCAACGCCAATCTCTCTTGTAGCTAAGCAGTATTTTGACATGTCGTCGTCCTCACAGGAATAAGACATTCGGCATCTCAATTCGAAGCTGATAAAATTCTTTGTAGGTAGTTGGAGGTTTTTAAAAAAACAGATGAGTTAATGTTGAACTTGCTGTGACGAGATCACATTGCAATCGCATGTTCCACAGGTACCAACTTAGTCCCCCTCAATGCCTGCAGTCCAATAAATGCATTATTGAAGCTAGGGGATTTCAAACACGGCACAAGAGTCAGGAACCTTGCGGGATGAGTCGTTATTTCGCGGACTTTCTTCGTACGATACTACATGGCTCTTCTTCTTCATGACGACGCTCGAGGCGACGCTCACAATGAAAACATGTGAAAAATCAAAAATTACGCCCCCCATGGCCCCGAAGGACAATGGAGCAAGGACCGACTCCGCGTTGTGCAATGCAGGCCTTCCATACTGAATTCCCCGTCTCTTGAGCTGGGGAATTCGGAACAAGGTAAGTATGAAGAGGAAAAGAAAACTCAGGTAAAGTCGGAGGGAGGTCGCGTTCTTTTATAGCTCTTTGTGGGTGCCTCGGGCAGCAATTCCTTTCAGGCATTAGTCATTCCTCCTTGCCGAGAGATTTTCCGAGCTCACGTGACCCACACTTTTTGCCCAATTCTCGCTTCCCTGCGTTTGGAGAGGGCACACCCCACCAGGTACGTAGCTTCCGTAGGGCACGAAAACCCTTTGATCAATTTCTCGAGTCTCCATCTCCCGAAATTTCAACGCCTACCGAACATCGACAACCGGAGCGAGTTTGATCGCAAGCAGGCACAATGGTACGAAAACACCGTCGAATAAAGACTTTTAACTGATGTAGTTATCGTCATTAACAACAAATTTTTCTGCTAGGCGATCAAGCACAATCAGAAGATTGTCAACAACCGTGAGCAACCCGTCACCACTTGAATCAATCTACGACAATGACGACGACAACATTCGACTGACATATTTCTCATAGACTTCCGCAAGGACTGGCAGCGACGGGTTCGCACCCACTTCGACCAGGTATGCGACATCGAGACCGACTGAAAACCGATGGGGTCCATTGCCTTTGGGGACGATGATATTAACTCTTGCTCCTGAATAGCCCGGAAAGAAGGCCTCGCGTCGCGTTGCTCGTCAGGCCAAGGCTGCTGCTCTTGCTCCTCGTCCCGTCGACAAGCTGCGCCCCATTGTGCGATGTCCTACCATCAAGTATAACCGCAAGGTCCGCGCCGGCCGGGGTTTCACCCTGACTGAGCTCAAGGTACGATTGTCTTGCTCAGCCAGAAAGTCCTCCCAAGTCCGATTTGATTCCTCGCAATACTCTCGAAAAAATGCAGAGCTGAGATCATTAAATCTGGGAGGGGCACTGGACTAAGACCTCTTCTGTGTCTGGAATTCTAACCTCTATACGTAGGAGGCTGGTATCGCCCGACCTCTGGCTCGCACCGTCGGTATTTCCGTCGATCACCGCCGCCAGAACCTTTCCGAGGAGAGCCTGGCCATCAACGTGGCCCGTCTCAAGGCCTACAAGGAGCGCTTGATCTTGCTCCCCCGCAAGTCCAACGCCCCCAAGAAGGGTGACACCAAGACCGATCTCTCCAAGGTCAACAAGGCCTCCACTATCTCGTCCGTCCTCCCCATCGCCCCCACCGACCTCGCCGTTAGGGAGATCAAGAAGAGTGAGATGCCCAAGGCTATTGAGGGTGGTGCCTACGCTGCCCTGCGTGCGGCTCGAAGCAACAAGCGATACCAGGGTGCTCGTGAGAAGCGTGCCAGAGATAAGGCTGAGGCTGAGACCGCTAAGAAATAAACTGGCAAAAAGGGTATTGGTGTTTGAGGGTTTTTTGCTCTTTGTGTCTCTTTGGAAGTGGCACGTCGGTTCACTACTCTGGGGGAGTTTTTGGCCCGATTGATGGTGGAGAGATACTATAGGTCCAGGTCAAAAATATTACTGCATGATCACCGGCTTTGCCTTGTCCACAAAATGCCAATGGGAAATGCTCATGTGAACTTTTGAAGTGTGAGAACCACAGGAGTGTTGTTCAGGTAAGAACTGACCCCGAACATTAAAGAGAGATTACCGGCCCGCTACTATGTGTGAACATGCCTCTATTTTTAGGTAGATTGCGCTTTCGTTCTATCCGTGACAACGAGCTGACTTCCCTCACGAACTAGATCTCGCAACAAAGCAACTCTCTCGGGCGCCAAGTCGCTCTGCGACATCTTCACCAAGTGGGTACACAGCACAAGTGCATTTTCTCTATCCACCCTTGCCATGCTCTCCTTTTGCTTCGGATCAACTTGCTTCGGGTTGAGTTGCAACTCACTTGCGGCAGAAGTCAGATCTTCATTCGACTGCAAACCTCTGGTGTCGTCATCAGCGACAGATTCTTCATCATCCACTGGCTTCTGACCTTTGATGGTTTCGAGCAAGACATCCTCTGCCGCCTTCTCTTCTAGGACAGAAACTATAACTCTCGCGCCACTCTTAGACTTAGACATCAGGGCAAAGACAAACCAAGCCTCGGAGCGGAGAGATGGCCATTTCTGTTGGGTGATGAGAAATCTCAAGGGATTTTCAACATGGTGCTCCTTGTAGAAGCTACTCCTCTCACTCTCCTCAGTGTTTTCCGTGGGCCCTAAATCCTCCAAAACTTGGGACACGGGTGAAGTGTGAAGTACTCGGCAGATACCTGCCACACATCTTGCGGCCTCAAGTTTCGTTGGTTCTGCATCTGAGCGTCCGAATAGTGATATAATATCGTTTGCGCCGGAGTGCCGACTAACCGAACCATCGGCGGAGTCAGCGTCCGTTCTGGCGCAGATCTGGCGAACGTTGGAAGGGCAGTTAAGTAAAAGCAGACGTGTAAGCGAGACGGCTGCGAACTGTAGTTGGGGTAAAGTGTCAAGGGAGCATATTCTCGGGACGCATCCTGGGCGAAGCAGATCTCCTAGCTGAGACTTGTTCACTAGCGGAATCGCCAAGTTTTTCAGGAATGAGCAAGCAGCGTGGAGGAGTTGAGTACCCGTGACAGCTGAGTCGGATAAAAGCGCCATGATTGGCTCATGGGCCTTGTATTTAACTACCAAATCAACGGAGGCCTTGTCGGAGCGAGAGATATTGCCCAAAGCTAAACAGCCAGCGGATTGTAGCGAAGCATTGTTGCCCCGAATCCAGGCCAGGAATGATTGCGGTACAGCGTCTGACAGCGGGTAGGCTGATGCAAATGCGTCGTTTCCAGAGATGTCGGCCAGGGCTGAAAGTAAGGAAATGCGCAACTTCTTTAACTGTGTAACGGTGTCTTCGTCTTCAATATCGGCAATATTAAAGCCAACGTGAGCGTGGCGGAATGTATCCATGAGCAACTCCATATGGTTGTCAGTAATTAACTTCAGCTGGAAATCTTCGTTGGCTAGATAGGCAACGGCCACTCCTACGAGGGCAACGAAGTCGCCAACATCCTCCTTTGCCTCCGACTGATTAGCCAATTTAAGAAGAACGGTCACTGTGGATGGATCAGCGATGTTGCACTCTCCTTCTTGTGACACAAGAAGCGCCAGTATCTTGCAGATGTATGGCACAAAGGGTGCATATTTAGAGACATGTGGCAGAGACAGGATGTCGACAAGTTGTTGGCTGAGGTGCGATTTCGAGGCAAGAACTTGAGCAGGATCTAGGATGACTCAGTACTATAATCTTGCGAAGAATTGCCGCATAGAGGTTCTCACCATAGTCGACCAGGATGTTGTAAATGACTGGAATGTTGAACGGTATTATGCTCTCATCTTTCACATGCTTAGTGATGGCCAAAAGTCGCTCGTTTTCCACAACTCGAGCTCGATTCTCATCAGTATCTGCACAAGAGTTCCCTATCAGACGAAGAGAGTGTATATGAAGCTTTTGTCTCAGACCGCCCTCGGCTAACAGGCCAAGAAAGAAGTCCAGGAGCCCGGAATCTCCGTATGGGAGACGCCATGCCACTATGTGTCGGTAAGCTCGTGTTCATAGGATAGAACGAACACGTTTTCCCCATTTTGTTGACGAATAATGAAACAATGACTCACCATGTCGACTTCCATCCCCAAGTTTCTCTGCTATCAGATCTAATTGCTCAGATTTAGTTGACCAAGCATCCTTGCATGTAGCAAGCACGTTGGAGAGCAGTTCTGTCCTTTTAAGACCGGTATGAGACTGTTCCGATGAGCCTTCCGCATCGTCCGTTTTATGGCCGTTGCCGTACTTCTGCAGAAGGGCGGCAATCTCTTGCGGTGTCATGCTGTCCGTCTCTCGCCTCCAGACCAGCTTTGTGAGCAAGTCGGGGAGCTGAGTTGGTCTGAAATCCCCACAGGTTGTGAGGTCAGTCTTTATATAAGCGAAATGGGAGGCAGACCACGCAGCTTTTTTTTTTTTTGAACAGACGTCAATGACTATTTGAGTAAAGCCCTGAGCAGTTCTACCCCTGTAAAGCCCTGTGCAATTCGTTTCTCTTCAATTTCATTTTTGGAAAGATTGGTCCGGGAAAGCCATATGACAGCATTTTGAGTCTCGTTTTCGTGGAAGGCCGGCTAAATATCGGCTAATCAAAAGCCAGGCGCAAGTTCTTCCGACTGCGGAAACATTCGCTGGCATCGCCCGCATGGGAAAATACAGAAAACCGCCCCCGAACATACCATACACTTTAGCTTCGTGCGACACGAGGGAATTTTCCCCAAGGCGGTCCATCGATTCTACACGGGGCAATCCTGCCACGAGAACCTTGATTGCCGGTGACTGCAGTTAGACCGACTAACTTCTTGACGATGGTATGAATCCTGTCTGCTCTCCTTTTCCTTCCCAGGAGGGCGTGGGCTTAGGACTGGAGCCATGCCCCATTGCGCCTTCTCAGCCATAGTTGGCTATGGCCTGGTGCTTTGAAACCGAAGACATTAACAAAAACGATGTAGGCGCACCGGTTTGTAGTTACCGCCGTCTTAACGGGCTCACGGATTCTCGGCCGCTCCTTCATGGCGGCCTACAAGCAGGCTCAGGCTGCGTCGCAGTACCAACGTGCGCAAGCCAAAGCCGGGGGCGGAGCATCAGGGAGAGCATCTCTCTCATCCGGCATGACACTCGATGAAGCCTGCAAAATTTTGAACGTCAAGCCTCCTGCTGGCGGTCAAGCAAACATCGAGGAAGTTTTAGAGCGATACAAGCGACTTTTCGACGTCAACGATCCCCAGAAGGGAGGTAGCTTTTACCTGCAGAGCAAAATTGTCCGAGCAAAGGAGCGATTTGAACGGGAATTGGGACCCATACGAGAAAAGGCAGAGCAGGAGGCTGAAGTTAAAGAAGGATGGAAACCAAAGGTCTACAAGGACAAATAACCGATACCTAAGTCATTGAAGCGATATTTTGACCCGAGCCACCCTACACATGGTCATCATCGTTTACCAGCTCAAAGTTTCATTATCCGACGAGGGCACACTAACCCTGAACAATGAAATTGAAAAACGAATAAAAGGAAATGGCCATGACGCAACGAGGCGCGAGTATAACGCTGCGCAAACCAGCCTAGGCTTCCTGTGGGGTTGAGAATCTCATCATTCCCCTGTGTATACATATACATCTTCACTCGACTGCAGCATGGCACGGCGTTTTCATGGGCGGCACATTTAGAGGCATGAAACAGAAATGGCTGCCGGGGACTAGGAATAGACGAAAAGATGCCCTGAGCTTCATGTATAATATACTTGTACTATACGGTACCTACATCTGGATCTGTCTGATGTTTTCTCGTGTGAATTATGGGGCTTACTATTTTAAGATATGTCATTATAAGCCTGGATTATCAAACTACACACATTTTGGGACCGAATCCGTGATGAGAAGAGCAACCATGAAGCTTCCTTACCTAATCTGCATTTTGGTCAATCTTTAAGCCAATTCCGAATGACCTAGCTTTGTAAGTGCCATGTTAGCCCCTATATTGAGATTGCCCATCGAATGCTCAGTGTGACAAGTGAAATTCTTCTACGCAATTCAGAATAAAACACTATCTCAACATTCAAAGTGACAGGTTGTTCTGCTCCTCTCCGTCCTGGAACAAAGATATACTGCAATTGCCCCAATGATACCTTACAGAGTACTACTCTCCAGCTGTGTACCAGAGTGTCCAAGAACTCTGTATGCAAGTGCTAAAACAGTTTCGGATTTTTAATTCCTGTTGGCCCGTGAATATTTACTGCATGACACTCATCTATGCACCTATGGGAGCAATCCTTCAGAGTGGAAGCTTTGGTCCACTTGGACTACATTCTCTCTGCCGGTAATCCCGATTTAAATGGTGGTGGGAAAGAGACACGGAAGTTTTTCAGAGCTTCATCCCTATTATTGGTTTAAAGCGGTTCTGTGAGGTGTCTCATTGCCATTCCATTCCCTTTCAGTGGCTCGAGAATACTAGTTATCAGTCGCACTTTTGTTGGACTTTTTTCGCATTTCGTTGTGATCAGGTTAGAGGCACCCCGGTATAGATAGCCCTTCGATGACTGAAACTACCAATGGGTAGTTGCTATCACCAGGGCCCTCAAACTTTTCCGAGTTGGCGTGATCTGATATCAGAGTGCGACTCTGAACCTTTTGTAGATATTGAAGGTGGAACAGTTTGAGAAGCTAGAACCATTGTAGTGGCTAATGAACTGTATCTACATGTGAGACTACATGAAGAGGGACTCAAAGAAGTTAACTGTGGGAGCCTCGGCGCCCTCCTTCCACGGGACCAGGTGATCACCACTTCTTCTACAGGATACTTTATAACTTTGCATCAGCGATCGTCTGGAGTGTAGTTCACGCATTAGCAAAGCAACGCACAAGGTGCCCAGTTTGGCGGTAGAGCGTGCGCCGTATATCCTGCCATGAATGCTTACGCGTTACAGTGGTAGAGTAAATGCGGATGTTTTATTCTTGAAGTCCTGGATCATCAAAAGCTATCAGAATTACTGAATCACTAGCTTTCAACTAGATTCCCACTTTGTCCATGAACAAAGAGGTCTATACATTGATGTTAGCTCTGTTTCACGGACGAGATATGTAGTGGTAAACTCAATATTCTATCTATTTTCTACCTCATTTAACGCTTGCATGCCGAACTACTCAGAGTGCTTCGCGTGGCATGGGACCGACTTGAGAGCAGATAAAGAGCCTGGAATTGCGAATATGAGTCCCAAAGCTCCAAAAACCGCCCCGAGGGCCTCCATACTGATCCAAAGATAAAAAAAGCTCGTAGATCGCAGTGATGAAGAGTTGTGCGGTGCCACCACAAGTAGAGGATATCATCACCCCTGTTCGAGTCGAAATCGCTGCAACTAGCCTGCGCGGTGTACCTTACGAGACTGAATACTAATTGAGTCGTGCGGCTAACTTGTGAGACTTCGCATCTCTTGAAGATGTGGCGTAATAAGCCTGAAGAAAATGTAACGAAAGGTAGTGCACTGGACTCGACACACATACAATATATTGTAGAACAGGTGCCTCCGGCCCATCGAACAGATGGCGTGCACTAAGCAGCATCCGAACATACTACTCATCAACTGTTCCGGATGCAGGATGGATGGAATGGGACTGGGGATGACAGCCATGTTCCGGGTTTGTCGGGTTATTGATGTTTCAGCCAGGCAACTGGTCTTGCGTCTATTTCGTGCTCACATGAACTCTCACCGGCTCTGTATGAGGCAGGCACTGTATGCATGGCCTCAAGGACTTCGAGGGACGAGACAGAAACTGAGGCAAAACGGGAACTGGCTATAAAGGCGTGAAAACTATAAGCCACAAATGCTCCCAAGTCACACAAGTGACGGCAACACAAGGACTATTACCACGAAGCCGAAGTGACAAGGCCTAGGGATTTGGCTCTTACCCACTGATTGTATAAATAGAAGACCTTTAATACCAAGTATTGAACCATGAGATCCAAGCCCCTTAAAGCAGACCCCTATCCCCTCTGAGAGTAGAAAAAGTCTTTTGGGACTTGGTAGTTAGTAACTGAGTATAGATAGCTGTGAATATGACTAAACTGAGTATAGTACATGATACTATCAAAATATCTGGAGTATATGAAGTCTATGGATCGCTTGTCATGTATCGCGCATCACGGGAAACTTCAGAACAAGAACGGCGTGATACCGCCGCTGTTCTACCACAAAGAGACAAAACAGCTTAATCGCCTATCTGGTCACGAGAAATACTTGATGAGACGTGTCTCGTCAGTCGCTTCTTTCGGTTGGCTTGCTCGCCTTCATGTCAAACTCGACCCAGGAAGGCCACCTGAGCTCCATTCCGGCTCTCAACCAGCACTCTAACTCTCTCGGTGTATTGAATGCATAGATGCCTGTTCACACAAGTGCCTCAAACTCCTGAACTGTTCTGCGGAATTGACGGGGTAAGGACTTGCTGCTGTGCCGAACAAATCCTTGGACCTCTAGAAAAAGGCGCGTACTCACATTTAAGCGGCCGGTCTTAGAACCGGCTTGGCCTAAAAACATGAGCGTCTATACCCCAGGCGTCTGGATTATTGAGGCTTGCAAAATTTTCCAAAAAGACTCTTCTACCTTTAGGCACAAGGATGGGACTGGCACCGTCCTTCCCTCCTCCGCGTGGGATAATCGCATCACTATCAGCAGTGCCGCTAATTCGGCCCGAAGATGCATGAAGACTAATCATTTAGACTACATTACGAAATGAGTTTTCGAGACTTGAACACTTCGAATGTCATTGCTTTGTCACTTGGGTCGAGAGCTTGACGGCGGAGATCTCACCAAAGGTTGGGATGGCGGGCTACATGAAACGAAATTTTTGCAAGGATAACAGAGGTGCTCTCGAAGATGAGAAAAGTATTATGCTCATGGCGTATTCGAGGACGAGGGGATCCTAAATCCGCTTGGCTAATCCCTTGACGCCTACGTAACGGCGTGGTTTCCCGGCATCAGTAGCTGCCGTGATTTCTCTCTGAGCACGCGCAACTTGGTGGTCAACCCAGGCTTGAACCTTGGCTGCATTCTCCTCGAGCAGCCTATTTTCTAAAAAGGGAAGTTTATTTTCCTAGAAAGCGGCTCTTGCCTTGGCCAGTCCGACATACATCACAAGCAGCAAGGAGTTCCGCTGCTTCCTTGGAGTTGCTATCGATCGAATTAAACGAGTTCCTAAAGAGAAACTCGGTCCCACTATCAAGATACCAAGGTAATGGTGAGTGTCTCTCCCGCTCGTTCTTGGTATATTCATATAGTTATGTGTGTGGAAGCGGCGAGCTGAAAAGGAGGAGGAGGTGGTCAAGTGACAGCGCTCGACGAGGGACAACGTTCCAGGTTCACCGGCAATGGATGCACATGAATGGCGCATCCATCCTGTGGTATGAGAGATAATATGTGTTATCGACGTGTTTCTTGAAGCGATCCACATCACTAAGTTCTGCACCACTCGTGAAGAGTGGCTTGACTATATCCCGTGAACGTCGCCACGTTTGGCCCTCATTCGTAAAGACACCGGGGCCAATGAAATGCATAAAGGGCTTCGACTGAACTTTCCTCCCCCAATCTAGCCGTCGGCTTTCAATGCCATCACAGTGCCAACTGTCATTGACCGAACATGGTGCAGGATACCGGCCATCGGCGAGTTTTGTTCCTCAAACGTTGGCCGCATCGAAGATAACTTGCTCTAGGCAGAGACGATTAATATTGAGGACCGGGGTCACGTAGCCAGCGAGACGTTGACGCTTCAGGTCACTTCCCCATTAATCCAATATCCACGGGAGACGATGAGGATAGATACTTGATGGCCCGGCTTACACCCAAGTTGGCGCTCCTTGTCACGGTGCCGCCACCGGCGCAGGACGAGACGCACGGCTGCAACGGGGACTAGCGAGGTGAGAATAGGGACAAGCATGAGTTTAATCTTTCAAGTGTGTCTTGAACAAGAGAGGACTATGCAAAAGTCGCCGAGATACGAGCACGGTAGGAACCACGTATGTCTCATGACTCCCCCGGCGTCACGATGCATGGAATCTTGTACTTAGTGCAGGGAGGACAACATATGCTCCTGTTTCCCTCCTCCAAAGTCGACTGAGCAGAGAAGATCAAAGTATCCGAAGAGGGGTCTGAGATGGGAAAAGAAAGGACCCCTGAGAAGTCTACATGTAGGGAATCATGGCCATGTGGCCAATGTCTAAGGCTGAATGCTCAAGCCATCAATGCTGCAAGCAAGCAGGCAACCGACGTATCAAGGCCCGGACTGTGTTGGCATGTTGCCACACGGCGGCTTGCCCCCATCCTGGGAGTATCGTCAACAATAAGTTGATGTTTATTATCTCACATGGTTTGCTCGCGAGCTTGTGGGCTCGCTCCCAGCCCCCCGAAGAGCCCTTTGAACTCGCGATTGACCACGCCGGTACGTGTCCGAGGTAGGGAAGTAAGAGGAAAGACAGCCTTACGAAGCGGCAGATGTGTAGATGGGTTGTACTAGCGGCATCCAAGAGTTGGGGTTGTGGCGTGAGCCTTTTACATGAGGCTTTTCGTTAGTCGGATGAATGGAAGCCATTATCCATTGAACAGACCGGAATGGCGCGAATGAGGAATCGTTGCTTCACGCGGAATACACTCGCATGGGTTCTAAATAGCCTGGTTCTACAGGACCCTTTATCAGGGCCGCCATCCATCTACTCTCCTGTCCTAACCAATATATCCTTCAGCTCACAATCTTTCCATTCTAGCCTCGTAGCCCCTCGCTTATACTTATACTCCGTACAGCGTCAACAGGACAATCATGTCTGACACTTCGGCGGCCGGGACTATCTCGCTCTGCGCAGTCTTCACCGGACTGACCACGGCGGCCGTCGCCCTGCGCTTCTATGCCAGGAAGCACCAGAAAAACCCTCTGCTGGCTGACGACTGGCTTATGATACCTGGCTTGGTGAGCCCCATGTCTCTTGGCTTCATTTGAGAAGTGAAGCTTGGATGTATATCTGACGCTCCGCAAATGTAGTTGACCTTTATCGCTGCATCTGCCATTCTCATTTACAGTATTTGAACCCGAGCTTCGAAGATTCGTGGTCGTGATTGATGATCAAAACCCACTGACCTTGGAGAAAGGTGTGACACCGCTCAAATTTCTGGGCTACTCGTCCTTCGATTTCACTCCGGAAGAGGTTGCTGTTCATGCTCAGCTATCGATGACTGTATGTAGCTCCAACAGTGTAGGCCCGCGGACTTTTGCTTGCTAATGTCCAGTCTGGTAGCTCAATATTGTCCACAACATCATCACGGTTGTGTGTCTTGGCTGTATCAAGGCCAGCATCTTGTTCTTCTATAAGCGCATCTTTTGCGTGTCTGGCCGCAAAGCTGCTCTGAACATTGTTGTTGTCTGTTCCATCATCGTAATCGGGTGCTGGGTCGTTACTTATTGCTTCCTCGTTGGATTTCAATGTCACACTCACTTCTCTGCTCTCTGGGATGGCACATACGTCAAGTACTGCACCTACTCATTTCCCGTGCTTCTCAGCGAAGCCATTACCGACTTCTTGCTCGATGTCTGGGTTCTAGTAGTGCCTATCCCCGCGGTATGCGCCGTTCGGTCCGGTCCGGTTTGTCTTACTCAACTCAGAGCGCTAATGCATGCATCCATCAACTCTAGATCATGAAGCTTCATACCTCGACAAGTAGAAAGTTCGCTCTTGTTGGTATCTTCTCCCTTGCGTGCCTGTAAGTTCGTTCCCAAATAACCCCAGGGTCAGCTGTCAAAGTCACTTTTGTCTGACTTGAACAAAAAAGCGGCGTGGCTGCTGGCATTGCCCGTATGGTCGTCTACATCGAATTAATGTCTGGTATGTGTATTCGGCCCTGAAACCACTTGATGGCCACATGACTATCCTTGAGCGGCAATGTTAACTTTTGCGATTTAAATCAGCGGGCCCAGAGGGATTCATAGAGATAGACCAGGAGCGTGAGTCGAAACACCACTTCAAAGGCGAGGTCGTCGTTAACGTTTTCACAGGCGCACTAACAAAGTCCACGTTCTATATGATGATGGAAATTGGCGTGGCTCTTGTTGCCGTCAACTTGCCGTCCATCTGGCTATTATTCGCCGCCATGTCCCCTGCCGTCATCGCACGTAGGTTCCGCAATGTCTTCTCAGTGGCTTCATTTCGCCGTCGAAAGTCAGAGAAGCTCGGGATCCAAGATAAGGTCGACGCGCCCAGATCAACGTCGACGACTGGGTCTGATGTCCCCATCCCAGGGCCGGTAGCAGAGAGATCGGTGGAAGTGCGTGAAGTAGACCAAGATGCAGACCCGGACGAGATGGGCGCCTCTCATGGCCAGATACACGTCAGCCACAGCGTGAAGCTCACTTTGGAGGAGGATGGGGAGGATGAGGAGGATGGGGAATATGGCGAGAATGGAAAGTATGGAAAAGTTTAGCCAGTGATTGAATCTTGTGATGGGGCCAGGCGTTGCCCCTGAGTCCTGAGGGCGGATATCCTTTGTCATTGTTATGGGCACACCTTCAGATACCATTCCAGTGCCTTGTTACTAAATTGTATTGAATTATTGTCGTGCCTCTCGTTGCATTGTCCTGTATGAAGTTACGCCGTTGACCTCTGATGCTCATTTGTTAGGGGACGCGGTGCATCACATCTGCTCCAGGTAGTCGACCAATGCTCCTGCAAGTTAGTAGTAATAGAAGATCTCAAGTTAGTGAGAGTCAGTATCGGGGGACTTTGGCACAATTGCCGAAAAGACGGCGGGATTGCCCATTCTTCCCTGCAAAAGGTAACACGCCGCACATGCCGATGTTAGGACTGATTGGCCACACGGTGCGTGCTTTGGTCAGTTCCGTCTATCAGACGGTAGTACAGCAAACAAAAGGAGAAGTTCCGGGCTCCAACCGACAACGGATTGTTCGCGATGCTGAGCAAGCAGGGAGGCTGAGGAGAGGATCAGTTGACCTGCCAGCCTTGGTACGGAGTAACTGTTAGATACTCGACAAGCAATGAAACACACAATCTATGCAAACCTACGGATTACTACAAAAGCTTTATCATTAACACCCAGGGGTGTATGTAGGGCGATGCCTCCTATGGCGTTCACAATAGTTGTCACAAAGAAGCAGTTAAAGCATGATAGAGGAGCTCTTCCTCATGAAGGCCACGTATGGGCCCTGCGAGACAGGTTGCCATGAAGGGCCCCTTCGCAAATTGGCAAGTAAACAGCGGTAGCCATCGAATGAAAGCTGCATTAGCAGGGACCTGGACTTCGGCTTACTTCCCGACGTTACACTGCGGCGTACCGACAGGCAAGTTGTCACGACAATGAAGCAAAAGAGTGGATATCTTGTCTCGGCATGAACACCGCAAGAAGTCTCAGCATTACGGTGTAGATGGATTTTCAAGGCTACCGTGAGATATCTGGCTCTTCTCAGTTCCAGGCAGATTTTGCTGGAGGGCATCACAATACTTCCGAATGCCCTCACATCGGTCATAATCTCACTGCCCCCCCAAAAAAGAAAACAAAAAAAAAAAAGAGCAAGCAAACAAATAATTTTCTGCTTTACTTGATGTCTGGATCTGACTAGCCCCAGTAGAAACTTCTTCAAACACGTTGTTGCAGAGTAAAGTAGCAGGCGATATGAAGAACTACATTTTGCTCGCCGCTCTATTGGCCTCCTCCGCTGTCGCTTATCCCCATGCTCGTAAGCTCTCAACCTCGTCGAGTCTCACATACTCGAATGGAAATATTGACGCTCTTCAAAATGTAGCCCCAACCGATGGCTGGAAGGTTGATTATGCCAAAGAACATCCTAAACTCGCTGCAGAGTGCCAAAAGAGCCCGGATGGCGCTGGCTGTGCCGGTATGAACGCGCTCTAACTAGTTATAGTCCGTCAGTTCTGAGGGTATTTGAAGCCGATGAGGTCTACTGAAGTGATGGTGAGTCTGTCGCGTCGTCCTTGCATGCTAAGAACACGATACTCGTCTCCGAGTCAAATGACGAGAAAGCGAAGGCCGCAGAAGAAGAAAGAGAAGCTCGGGGCCATGTGCTATTGCGCTACAGCTACTAGCTAACTTATATACTAGTAACGAAAATTGTTAGGCCTTTTTCATCAGCTGAGCTTTACGTTCAATGTGTCCAGAGGACAAATAAAGGGAATGCATAGCCAAGCCGCAACAGCTTCCATTCAGTCGGTACTGACTTTTAAACCTGGAATGTCCAATGGAGGTTTAACTATATAGCATTTTTGGGCCTACTTGAGCGAGGTCGAATGACCGGAGACTTGAACGGGGAATGCAGAAAACTTCGTAGGGTATATGCGGAATGTACAATTCTTGTCGTTGTGCATCATGTTGATGTAGCCTGTTGGCCACATCTTATGCGGGCACGCAGACGGAAGTGCCCAAGCAACATTCTCCAGACATGGAAAGACGGGGCCCAGGAGACTCCTTGGAGCTGAACAAATTTACCCCCAATTACTTGCTCGGCAAGGCTAATTGTACGGACCTCAAGCGGTCACAATCTTCTCTAACCTGACTCTACCGAGTACTCAACCGGCCAAAGTCTCTCCTTCAGATGATGCTCGCTCGGGTGCTGTACAGTCTCACTGATCTCAAACAGCTAATCTCCTGGGAATGAGCCTCGCTTTGAAGCATGTATCGTCTATTACCTGCCACGAAGCGCTGTTGGCTTCTTGTAATACTTGACAGGACGTCAGTCAGCTGCAATGCTAACCTTTCGTTCACATCTCAGCTGGCAAGCTTGATGAGTTTCCCGAACTTCACTATTACTTCAAGTTCATAGTGTTTGCGGCACTCACTCTGATGTCATTTAGATCGATACAATTTGATCTGCTGGACTTGGCGGCAAATACTCTGCCCACAAACCTACACACATGAAGTATGTTAATTTTTTGGTCAGAAACTAATCCTCCTCATAATCTAGAACTTTAAGATAAACACCTCGGTTCATGTCTTCTTTACATCAAAGCCTTGGACCGATATCGCTGAATTGCCACAGCATCATATAGAAACTGATCCGGTTCAGCGTTCCCCGTACAGATTGCACATAAACTACGCAACCTTCTTCTTCTCTTGTCGTAATATTTACCGCGCTAAATTTATGATTCCGTGCTTCGTTTCACTTGGAGCATGTGTTATCAGACATCATCGTTCATTTCTCAACACCTTTCTCCTGTCTCGCCCCCGGCCTTGACACGTAGTATAATATCACCCGAACCCCATGCTTCCTGTCTGTCCTTGGCTTCTCTTTACTCTCCTGTTCTCCAATTTCTTACTTCTCCGTTTTTTTTCTCTCTCATTCTAGCCATACGTGACTCTTTCCCAAGGCTTACGACCGTCTGGGCAGTACTTGTACCTTTCTGTTCTTGGAAACCCTTCATCACCCAAGTTCACAGGCTCCCAGCAGGCGCTGTGTTTCTGCGCCCAGGCTCGCAGTTTATTCCAGTCACGGCACAGTCGTGGCTGCCCTATCCCGGCTCGAGGGGAACTCGAATTCAGCTGCCAGTTCAGGGGGCCGGTGTAGAGCGGCTCATCGTCAGCGTGGCACATGACGGTGAAGCGCAGGGTGTTCAGGCAGTGCATGATGTGGTTATACGGCCAGCTCAGATTCTTGCCGTCAAATGCCTCGTTGACGGTCTCGCGGAGGGCCATCTGTCGTGAATACAGTGAGTTGGGCCAGGATATATCATCGAGTCAAAAGGGGGGGGGGGAGGGGTTCTGGTTATTACCACACAATGCAGCTCGTGCGTGCTTGTCAAGACATAGACGCCTTTTTTCTTGTCCCAGGGCCAGCGCATAGAATGCGGCAAGCCCACTGCCTCGGTGAAGTCGTCATCGAGGGCCAATATGCCGCGCTGCGGAAGCAACAACTCCGCGCCCCAAGCCTCGTTCTGAACGGCCCGGTCTACGCTACTATACGCGTTGGAGATTTCCCATGGCAAGGGCACATCTCGAGGAAGCAGGGCTAATCACGAGGTCAGTAGAGAAGTCACGTCCTTGGAGTTTCAAGATTCCACGATCCCTATCCTTGGTGGTGAGCGTACCATATCTGGAGACGCCATCAGTCGCCATGTGCGCCTGAGACCACCGATACATGGAAAATGCATTGACTAGAAGTGAGGCGAGAAACGTAATCGATAGTAGGCAATGTTTCCAGTGAAATGTATCGACCTTACTGAAGTCGCCCCAGCCGCACTGGTCGTTGTGTTCTGGGCCGGCCTCATCTTGGAGCAGTGCGTTATATCGTTTCGACATTTTGCAGTTTCGTTAGGGAAAAAGTGGTTGTGAAAAAGGATATAAGATGAGAAGAAGTGTTGGTTGAACAACAACAAGAACAACATGATCTCAACACGGAGCAGGAGGGATTTTAATGGGTGACTCCAGGTGAATTGAATTGAGAACATATTCCGCCGGGGACAGAAAAGTGTCGCTTTGAAACATTCATCAGGTATCATCTGCCACGATTCGCTCTGATGGCTTCGATTATTTAACGTCTGTCAACGTCAAATGGCAACGCAAGGCGTTTGTAAGAGGACACAGTCACTTGGAGGCCGTGTGCTTGTCCTTGTTATGCTGTCCTATCGGATCTTGTCGGGTCTTTCATATCTCTCTGCTCCTGAGACAAGACATTGAATATGCAGCAGGTGAGATCTGCAATGCGCCCGGCTTCGTTTCCAGCCACTGCCTCAATCTCAGTCAGCAACTCACTGTCTGGATAGTCTTAGACGTTGCTCACACAAGCAACAAACTCACTTCGTACTTGACACTCGTGGTCTTGTTGTAGACACGTGTTGTCTTGCGCATGCGAAGTATGCAATTATCAAACCACCTAAGCAAGCCTCGCCCTACATCTTCCTCCGCACCAGCCCTTTCCAGAAGTCAAAGCTATTCTCATCACTTTGCAATGTCCATACCTTTCCCGTCCCCCTCCCCTCCGCATCCGTCTCCTCAGCCCTCAACATGCCCCAATCCCTCGTGATACCCAGCACTCTCGCCCTCACGCCGCCCTCCGCCTCCAACGAGATAGCCTGCCCCGTATGCAGCCAGTGTTGGTAGTATCTTCGCTCTAAATGTTCGGAAAAGCCTTCTCGGCGAAACTGTGCGTGTATAGCTTCGAGGCGGGTTACTATCCTCGCCAGCAGAGTTTCTAGATGGAGAGGAGAGGCGTTGGCGGGTAAGAGATCCGAGATGGAGGTCGTGGGACGGGGGTTGATGGCATTGATGCCTATCCCGAGGACGATCTGATACGAGCCATCACAGTACCCGCATTGAGAGAGGATGCCGCCAATTTTGACGTAAGTCTTTGACGACGCTGGTTTTGTGGGGTCGAGTGCATCTTTGGGTTGCTTATTTAGCATGGAACTAGTCGCGATGAAGTGCGTGCAGGACAGGGGGACTTACAGATGTCGTTGGGCCACTTCAGTTTGATGGGAAGGTTCTTATAGCCAACGCCATAGGACTGGATGGCCTCCACGATTGCAACTGCTGCGATGTATTGGATGAAGACTACAGGCCGAGAGGCTGCTAGGTGGGCAGGATGGTTTATGATGGTCGAGAACATGAGTCCTCCTGGGGGCGCGACCCAAACATTGGTTCCGCGGCCACGACCGGCGACCTGTGTTGCGGCGGAGAATGTGAATCCACTAGGAAGCTTGGCCATGAATTTAGGGTTCCTGCTCGACGGTGTCAGCGTGGCTCTTGATCAAGACAGTGCTCACGATCCGACTCCGACTTACCTCTCTAGCAAGGAGTTGGTGCTCGTGACGACGTCGCCGTACATCAAGATGTTGCCCCAGTCCTCTGCGCCGTCTTCTGTCACTTGAAACCTCTGAAGACTCGAGTAGTACAGCTTGTGGTCAAACCGAGGAGTCTCCTCCGTAGTCGGCAGCGCCTTTTCATGGGCAATGACACGTTTTGTTATCGTGCTATAATCTGAAAAACCAGTCTCGCCAGTAGGCTGCTCGTCCGCTGCAGGAAGAGACCTCTGCAGTTCCTGTAGCGTAAGTCCATCCTCGTCGCTCTGGATACAGAAAGTATCTGCTTCGCCTGCGATGAACTCCCTCCCGTCCTCCCTGTCGATGACTTCGGACCAGGCACAGAGCAACTCCGAGACGTGGGAGTTGTCGGCAGCAGATAAGTGAATGGTGGAAAGGAAGGGCAGAGTTGCGTTCTCGGCGCTCACCTCTAGGCCGAGTTTCTCGAGACAAGCTCTGAGGAAGCTGCATCTTGCATCGTCATGTTTTTTGAGCTTGGCGATGAGGTCGTCGTATCCTGGAATCGCAGGATGCGGCAAGAGATTCGCGGGAGCAAACCTATGAGATGGATGTCAACACCACCGAATGTCATTTCTAACGCTCATGTCTGCACTTACTCGGGATGCGGCCCGGATAGCAGAGCCTTGCCGTCTCCAACATGACAGAGCACCAGAGCAGCGTTGCCGTCGCCACCATCCACATCCAAGTCTTCGTCGTAGGACGCCAACACTTCCACCTTGCGGCCTGTCACCTTGCCGACATCCACGAAAACACCGCCCCCGTTGTAATAGGAAGCAAACGTTTCCGGCACGTCGTCTTTGAGCGCCTCCTTTGCGGCCCTCAAGACGACAGCGCGCGCGCCCTGCTCGCTGTGGTACTCGAATCCCTTGAAGGCGCCCCCCCGACATGTTCCGGGGTAGAATGCCAACTCCCTGCTTCCAATGACTTCAAGTGGCTTGTTTCCTACTTCGAACTCACACCTGCTGCTGCCGTAATACCCGCCAGCACAAAGGCCCAAGTACGCACCGCCACGACGAACATACTCGCTCATGCGGCGGTTTCCTTCACCATTGAGAACTCTGCAATAGCCCAGATCCGCGCCTCCTGGGATCACGAGAAGTGCGCAAGTCGGAGCCCATGGTTCTTTGAGAATGGCCGATTCGGAGACGGGGATGACGGCGTAGTTGGGCGAGAGGAGGCGGCGAAGTGAGTGCATGCACTGGCGGACTGATTCAGAAGTAGTCCCCGTGCCTGTGCGTAGCTTGACAGTCAGAGTCTCAGAGTCTCAGAGATAGATTCAAGCTGGAGTAGTGGCTCCAGAGGGTGGCTGCTTACCTGAGTAGACGAGGACGTTGAGGCGTCTGGGAGTCATGATGCCTCAGGGTCTCAACCGAGAGAGAGAGTCGACGAAATGCGTCGACGCCACGGGGAGACTCGGCAATTGCCCCTCCGTCAAACAAAGTCGTCTCTCTTGTGCCGCCCGACGCCGAATAGACGCAAGACGCAATGGGATCGCAGCCCTCACGCCCAGAATCGGAGCCGTCAACTGGAGCCCAGGATGAAGGAAAGCTGTGGTCGGTGACGAAGCCCATGGGCGACGATGAACCGGACGAGTGGTGAGTGGGTTTTCTCGAGTCTTGAGTCTTGACTCTTGACTCTTTGCCGCTTTGCTTGGGTGCGCCTCGATAATCACGCTCACACGATTTTTTTTCGATTTTTTTTCAATGCAGGGACAAGAGGATATTCAGCACTGGATGTGCAGGTAAGCGTGCTCTTCACATTATCTGATGTCAGATGCATCATGTAACGTTATCTTGTCGCTGCTCTCCGGCTTGTGAAGGCAAAGCGGAGTGGGACATTTTTGTCGGGTGCGCACCAGCTAAACTGTTCGTTTGCAGATGAAAATATGAAGATGACCGATTGCTACTTTGAGAAGAAGGATTGGAGGGCCTGCACGGCAGAGGTAAGCTCGAAATGCAGTCCATACAGGAAACAGAAAACGATTTGTTTTCCACCAATGTCACTGACATCATCACAACTTGTCAGATGGAGGAGTTCAAGCAATGCTGGAAACGTCATGGAAACGACCAACGCACGTCAACCAAGGATGCATGATGGTGTGCAGTATGCACTACATAGTTATGTACAAAGATATATATAGACGCATGTAAAAATACCATTTAACTAACTACTCACTCCCACTTTGAATATTCTTCCCAGACTGCCCTCTGAAATGCCCAAGCCGTGACCATAGCTATTCGCCCGCCAACTTCGACTGGACCTGGTGTGTGGATCCTCCCAGCCGCCCGATTCAGAAATTACAAAAGAGACCTACTCCGTACATTTTGACCCTGCTTCATCCCAACAAAGGTGCCTCGACCGCCCTTCCTACCCGCACGACATCACCGCCGCCTGTCACCAACGCTCTTTCTCCCCCTTGAACGCACATTCAATCACATCAAACCATGATTGCCTCCCGACAAGCTGCCTCCGCAGCACCACGGGCCCTTATCCGCCGCGCACGACACATCAACCTCGCCACCCGGCTCTATGCCACAGAAGCAGCCGCACCAGTCGCCCAGCCCTCGCAGACGCCCACGACGCCTTTGAAATCAACCCCTGCAGCTTCTAAATGGGCCAAAAGCAAGACGATCGTCAAACCCGCCCTCAGCGCCACAAAGGACACGGCTGCCGCCTTGACGGAGGCAGACGTGACGTATGAGCCCAAGACGATCGCCTACCGGGCCCCCGAGGGGTCGGAACCGCTCGCCGACGGGGCCGGCATCCCGGTAGTAGACTGGGCGAACAGCTTTCACGGCATATCGTCCAAGCCCGTGACAGAAGAGCAGTTCAAGGCTCTCATGGCGCCGGTGCCCAGCAAGGACATCGAGGTCAAGCCTGACGGCGTCATCTATCTCCCAGAGATCAAATACAGGAGGAGACTGAACGAGGCTTTCGGCCCCATGGGCTGGGGAATGATACCCAAGGGAGAAGCCGTCGTCGGCAACTCCATCGTCACACGGGAGTATGCCCTCATTGTCGATGGCAGGTGAGTGACAGCCATTCCCCCCCTCCCCCCCCCCCCCCCCCCCCCCCAAAACCGGGATGTATTATACATGGCACTGATATGATGCCGAGATGAACAGGTTCGTCTCCCAGGCTCAGGGCGAAAACGCGTACTTCTCGCCCGACCAGCTCCCCTCCTCCGTCGAAGGCTGCAAGTCGAACGCCCTCATGCGCTGCTGCAAGGACCTTGGCATCGCCTCGGAGCTCTGGGATCCCCATTTCGTGCGCTGGTTCAAAAAGGAACACACGGAGCAGGCCTGGGTGGAGCATGCGACCACGAAGAAGAAGAAGATGTTTTGGTTCAAAAAGGGCGAGGTCCAGGTCTCGTATCCTTATACCTTGACCAGATAAGGGGGGCGTGGGATGCAAATGTACATACATACTACTCGGGTTCCTCTATGCTAGGAGATAAGAGACAAAAGGGGTGAGGAGAGTGGCTGCACATACATGTACGCTAGGAATATGAACATCTCCGTTGCCGCAGGCGTTGAGTAGCCAATGCTTGAGCGACGGACGTCCCGCTCAGCTCAGCCGTTGTCCAATTGACCCTTTGACCTTTACCCGGTCGGTTTTTGGGTTTTTTTTTTTCCACCTGGCAAGTTGATTTCTTGGGGAAAGGAAAAACACTCTCATGTCATGTCGAGCCCAGCTGGCTAGTGGCCACCGTGTAACTATAAGGGGCGCCTGTTGGCTTAGAGAGTGATCAAACCTCAAGCTATGTACTAGACCAAGGCGCACAAAAAATCTACACATGTATCCCAAACTCCCTGCCGACCCATTGCGAGTGAAGCTCCTAATCTTCTTTGGGCCCTCCGGAACCAGGAGTCACATCGCCAGCTCCGCCCCAGCCCCAAGACATCCAGGAGCCTCCTGCTGAGCCGTAGGGGACGTTGCGGCGACGAAGAGTGCCATCATCTTCTGCCCCGCTCTCTGCTTCAACCTTTTCAAAGTCGGTCTCGCTGCGACTCTTGCTCAAGGCGCTGAACATGCTGAGTCTACTAGGTGGCCGCTGAGTAGTCTGATCGTCGTCCAGGCCACGGGTGCTGGTGGGCGCAAAGCTTCCTGGAGGGGTGGCGTGAGAGCTCCCAGAGCCATCGCTTTGAATGTGCGCTGCCTCACGGTCCAAGGCACTCAAAACGAACTGAAGTCGTTCGCGCTGAGCAGCAATAAAGTTCATTCTCTCAGCTGAGCCTCGTAGGTGCGGAGGTATCAAAGTGCCTGAGTCGGTCATGCTCCTGGCAGACGAACCGCCGGGGCCGCCGGCAAGTCCGCCGGCATTGGAAGCGGCAGAAACTGCACTCGCCAAGAGATTGTAAAAGTCGTTGCCGGTGTTGGCCGCACCAGCCCATCTTGTCGTCGGGACACTAAACCGAGAGAGCAGCGACTGCATGTAGCCCTGTGGCCCAGCAGATGATTCCGATGACGTGGGTTCAGGATCCGAAGGAGGTAGGTTGAGGATGTTGGTCTTGAAGTACTCGATAGCGCGGCGGAAGTAGGTCAGGCCAGCGGCCTTCAGGCGCTCGTGCGTATGGGCGATGAACTCGTCTATACTGGTTTCATTGTCTGCGAGAAACGGGTGGACGTGTTCCTCGTAGAGGGCGCGGGCGCCTTGAGTCTGGGGGAGGATGAGATAAAGGAAGAAAAAGAGGCGAAGGTAGCCGTAGAACGGAATCCTATCGCAGTTAATTGTATAAGTTGACTTGGTTCATACGTGATGACTGGCTGATGCGAGGAATGCGCTAGGCTGGAACACGCACCAGAAGAGGATGAAGGATAGCCACGATTCAACCAGCAAACAAATACTGAAAACGACCCAGTACATGAGCCACGGCGTCAACTGGGCGGGATCGGAGGTCTTGAGAGCCTTGTACGAGGCGAATATCGGGAACAGGAAAGAGGCGACGGAGCTATTTGGGACGAAGGAATGATGATGGATTAGCAAGTGATGCCTAGTGTCACGATGGCGTTCGCGAGAGCACGGGGATGGGGCGCGTTTCTCTAGATTTTTCTCTAGAGTATCCTCTGGAGTTTTGCTCTAGAGTTGTTCTCCTGAAGCTTCCTTTGGAGTTGCATCCTTGTGACGACGTCTAGACATGGCGGCGGGGCAAGATGGCACCAGCGCGGGGACTTACGATAAGAGCATGGCGAAGAGGTCGAACATGGCTGCGGTTTGTCGTCGAGGCCAGCGGCCCCGGAGCAGCAGAGAATAAGGAAGCTGCTTGAATTTGGGCAGAGAAAAGGGGTGAAGGATAAAGTGCTGTGGCTGTAAGGAGTGAGCGACTATGGATAATTATGAAGTATGCCAGAGATCAGGGTGGAAGCCTGGGAGAGAGGGAGAGACTTGGACATGAAGGGGTCAAGCATGTGTGCACGTCTGGTGCCATGTGGGGGGGGGGGGGGGGGGGGGGGGTAATCCAGATGGCAGAAGAGAAGTGACATGGAAGCACGGAGTTATTTGAGCGTCAATGAGGGCTGGACGTCATTGGGCCAGTTGCAGCGTTTGCACCCGTGACGTGCCATTTGAACCTTGCTGCAAGCCACCCACCAGACATCGAAGTGAAGGGGTCCAGATGTCTGGTCAGGGAACAGGGTCTCAATGCTGTACAATGCTGTACCTTGCACGCGAGTGCGCCTGGCCGCCCGGGCTGACGTGCGCATCATGGATATGCTGGGAGTGATCATGGAAGAGAGAGACATGGAGCTCGCGCTCGTGTGACGGATCGCCTTACTGACGATGGCACCAGGTTACTGGCCCGAATGCGGCTGTATCGGAATGGTGCTGCTGGTCACGGGGAAGATATACCATCATGTACTTCGTACTTCGTACAAGTGCAAAGGAAAGTGAGTGCAAAGGCTTGTTGGCCTTGACAATCCGACTTCGGCAAGCCAACCGCCAAACGCCCGCCCTTCGCAAAGAGACATTTTTTTCTCTCATGTGCCGCTGACCTATTTTCTCTCCGCCGGCGCACCCTTCACGGTGTCCCTCGTCCCAGCCATTCCGGAAAAGGCCTTGGTCAAGGCGTGCGTTGACTGCTGGTGCCTGGGAGGAGTTGACGTGGTCCCTAAGTAGCATCAGTAACTCATAGAGGCATAGCCGTCCATCAGGCAAAATGTTGTCGTCAGATTCCACGCGAATTCGGACTATGCTAAGCCGATTTTGCATCGTTGCCATTTTTTATGCCGTAATAGTTATACAGCAGGCACTGAGATCACACCAGAACATGCCTAGCCTCATGCCCTCTCATCAGAAAAAAAAACAAAAACAAAAAAACACCTGAAATCGAAGCCCTTGCTCGAAGCGCCAACGGCGATATGACTTGCACAAATGATTGTCATAGTATAAGTTACCGTCTATCTTAAATGCGAGCACCCTCCGTCCACGCCGTGAATGCAATCAGCCAATGAACCCACGCAGCTTACCCTCGTCCATGATGCCATTCTCATCTAGCCTGGCCGTCTCGACCATCTCCCCATCAACACGCTCATACTTGGCAAGCGTAGGCACCCCATTCACACCCCAGCTCTTCCGGTACACGTTCTCAGGATCTCTCCATCTAAGGACCCTCACGTCAGTTTCTTCTCTTGCAACCGCAGACAGCGCAAGCAAAGACCTACTCTGGCCTTTGTCCAACCTCGACCACGCCCACCGTCGGCGCAGTCTCCCCGCCGAACGCTGCCTTAATATGTGGCCATGCGGCCCTGACATCGGGACACCATGGCTGCTTGGTCTCGGGGTCGTCCGAGGAGATGAATACGACGAATACCTTCGAGGCAGCGTCGAGCTGCTGGAGCTGCTTTGCGGAACCGGGCAGGACAAAGGTTCTTAAGATGGGCATCTTATCGGGAGACCAGGGCAAGAATGCAGAGTAGATAAGATATAGGCTGTTGTCAGGGTATGTCGGTGTCAACTGTGCATGTGAGGTGGAAATCACCCTCTCAACTCAATGCTACAGATGGTGGGCCTCACACTTTTGCGGGGTAGCTTTGATGGTTCTTTCATCAATGCGGGCAGGTTGATCAGGTATCAGCAGTCATGAGGACTCATGAGTTTGGAGAGGTGCTACGTACCTGGGTATACATCAATAGTCTTTGATTTTCCGGTAACTGATAAACAGTGGTGTGAGTCGCCTCAAAACTACGCCGTTGACGTTTCCTGGCATTCGTGGGGGCGTTGGTGGTCCGCGATGCATCACAAACGCATTAAACGGGCATGTGCAAAACTTGGATTCGAAAGGAAAGCTAAATGATCAGGTTCTTGCACTCATCAGTCTACCCTCCTAGTGCCTATTTCTCTTCGTGTAGCCACGTGCGAGTAAATCACACAGCAGCCTCGACTCTTGGCCCGCCATACCAAGATGGCATCTCGCAACACCATCACCAAGGCAGTCTGGCACAACGACCCCATGCGCTCAGGACCATAGCTCCTTCGCGATGTCCCCGACCAACTTGAGCTTGTCAAACATTTTCTGCTCCGTCATGCCATCTGCGCCCACCGCAACACTCGCAAACCCACACTGCGGACTGATACCAATGTTGGCCATGACGTCTTCGGCGCGCCGGCTCTGTCCGCGGGCGATAATGCCAGCAGCCTCCAGTACACGACTCTTGACGGCCTCTGCATCCTCCAGAAGGGGGCTCTTCGTGGTGACTACTCCCAGCACGACGTTCTTGCCCCTGGGCAGGAAACGCAGTGGTTCAAACCCCCCCGAACGTGGGTTGTCGTACTCCAGGAAGAACGTATCGTAGTCCAGCCTGGTGAAGAATCTCTCCGCAATCTTCTCGTACGACCCTTCGCTGAAGTGCATCGATTTAGAAAAGTTGCCTGTCACGCAGTGGTTAGCTACGCACCGCCCGTCATGGATATGGTCAGGTCGTTTGGCACGCCTCCAACGCTTACCTCGGCAAACGTGCAGTCCAACATGCATGTCTAGAGGTCGGTCCGTGATGCAGTCGTTGTGCGCCTTCAAGTACAAGTCAAATAAATCGTCGGGATCAACTCCTTCCGCTTTCAAGGACTCTGTCATTTCATCGGAACAGAAATACGCAAGCGTCGGGTCGTCAATCTGAAGATTCCGCAGCCCCGCGTCATACAAAGTCTTGATCTCCTGCCTGTACGCCTTTGCCAGATCCGCAAAGAAGTCCTCGTCGCTCGAGTACACGTTGGTGCTGTACGATTTACCCGGCGCCAGTCGAAGGTGGAAATAGCACGGCGGCGGCATGGTGAATTTACACTCACCCCGTAGCTCCTCGGGGACTGAGTCGCGAAGGAGTTTCCAGTTTTCGAGGTAGGGACTTTGTTCGTATGTGATTTTACCTTCACATACAGCAGCCATCATGTATTGCTGTCCGGCCTTCTTGAGCGCGGCAATGGGCGGTGCTGACAGGCGAGCGAGCTCCCATGGTACGGGGCTAACCTCTCGAAAACCTCCTAGCTTCTCGAAAAACCCCGAGAAGTAGTACTTGCGATCGAACTCGCCTGATGAGATGGCCCGGACTCCGTGGGCGCGTTGCTTCTCAACAATGTCGGCTACTGCTGCTCGTTGACCATGACGGAGTTGAGCAGGCGTGACGACACCAGCGTCTGCCTGCTCCTGAAGATTTGAGAGGGCTTGAGGCCGTATAAGCGAGCCGATGTGGTCCGCATGGAAAGGTAGCTTGTGGCCGGCCATGGTGAATGTGTAGAGATCGAAGCTGCTGTGCCAAAAGTCTTGTCAATTCCAACCTTGTTCATCCGTCAAGGAACAAAACTTGTGCTGTCATAATATGGGCGCCTCAGCGTCGTGATGGCAAAGGCCCCAGCTTTCCCCCTCATGAGGAGAAGTCGAGCCGGATAGCGGCTCGGCAGTTAAAGCCATCATCAGCACAGGAGTAGAAACGACCGACTTTGCGGGCCGTTGACGAATGCGGGGGGTGAGGAGTGAAGATGAAGGAGTAGTCGAGTTGACCTTTCCTGCCACTGCACTGAGAGATGCAGGCAAGGAACAAGGGACAGGGGACAGGAGACAAGAACTTCCCGTTGGCCTCGACATGGGTCTAGTGGTCTAGTAGTACTAGTGTGTAGCCATCCCGCGTTTCTACTCCACTCCAGCAGGTTATTCTGTGCGTTCGTCTTCCCCGCGCCGGTGACTGAGGGGGGAGGTAGTAGCTGAAATTACATGGACCATTTTGGCAGAATATTGCCTACCTATTGGTGCGCTGATTCTACATCAGTGAGATCCCAGCGCTGTTCCAAATGTACGTGGCGTTCGTTTTCGAATCAAGCTAATGTACACTGAAGCCTATGGCGGATATGCTAAATTCGTAGCCGCCGGGAAGCTAGATTCTTTGCTAGGCAGTGTCTCGCACACGAACCCTGACTTAAAATCGGAGGCATGCCAAACGCGTCGAATGCATGCCGGGGACGCGTCCCCCGCCGTCGCCGCGTTAGTCTGGCGTTATTTGCACGTCTAAGTTCTGTTCTATACGTCATTTCCCGGCTGTCTGATTTTGAAGTGTGGGTTAAACTTCTGACTGCGGGGTTGGCGAAAACTTGAGCCCGCCGGGGAGTCATTTCTGCATGCTGGCAGTTCAGTTTTTTTTTTTTTTTGGTGTTTTTTTTTTTTTTTTGGCAACGTGACGACGATACTGTAATATCGCCTAGTATGTTTGTAGAAATAACATGACGTATGTATGAATATGTATTCTTGCGAGGATATCATGTGGAGATACTATGACTCTCAATAAATGAAGACTCTTGTCGTTATCGCTTTGGTAGCTGTTTGTGCGACTCTATCGAGAGGTTTTCTCTTTGCTAATTGATGGATTGTACCTGTCAAGTATACTCGGCCAGTTACTCAATAAATGTCTGAAGACCAGAACAAGTTACTATACTCTGACATCGGTTCATGATTGTAGTACACTGCCTTTTAGTTTTACACTTTGTCCTCTCCAATCTATGCCACTTGGTTCTTCTGTCATGTCGGTCAAATACACTGCTCTATACGAGCATACTATAGCGTGGGTTACGGAGTACGGAGTGTTAACTACTCCGTAATAGCTTCGACTAGTTAGTTATTCAGTTAGCCGTCCACTCTACCCTCCCGCGACGAGAAACATACTAACTACGGAGTGAGTTACCCACGCGTCTGTCTCACTCCCACCGCGTCAGTGACGGGCACGTCGGCAGCCCTCCCGAACCCTAAGGCGTGAAGGTCACTCACTGCGCTATCAATCAAAGTTGCCCAAGCCTCGGCGACACGGAGGGCCATGCCCATGCCTCTGCTCTCCGAATGGACCATCTTGACCTCTTCCCTCGACTCAACGATCATGTCCGATCGACCAATCCATCGTCACAACCGCCGTGAATCACACCAATTGACCTGTCTCGATAATTGAACATCTCCCAGCCCCATAGACTGTTCTGTCGAAAGCTCGTGGAATCTGTCGCGACCAAACGCACGATCGGTTTAATTGGGGCATTCCTGCACCGCGCCTTAATATGCGACGAGACAGTACGGAATAGGAAGTAATCAGATTAGAAGCGTTTGATTGCCATGCGCATATCCTAGAACATCAAGGGATGACCGACCCCCTTGCTCGTTAAACGCGGGTCATCGCTACTCTCTTCCTTGACCCCCGCGCCTTCAAAGTAGTGGCATCGCCTGATGATGGTCTCGAGGTGCCTATCATCTGGTGATGCTGATAGAGATCCAGGGTTCTACCTCAACCGAGAATATCGTGCAGAAAGGCAGGTCAATTGTCGACATATACAGCAAGAACGCAATGTGCTTACCTATCCAGCTCAACCATCTATTGCATGCATAACCCGCGAATTATGTTCTGATGGCCCGATGGCTGATGTCAGTAATTCATCCCATGGCCTCGTGTCGTGCTCGAAAGAGCATGTAGCCGAGAGGCTGAAGATTCTGTCATCTACGCGCTTGGCTCTTGTGGGGATTTGTGCAGGTTGGAATTCGAAGCAATCCCGATCCAACAGTCGGGTAACTATCATACTGCCATCTTTCCAATGGGCCCGTGTGCTGGCTGGCCTTGCTGAGGCTTCACGCTATGCTAAATAGCTCGAGGTGGACTTGGATCGCTACGGTCCGAGACACAACATCAACTCCGTGTCTCGAAGCAGGAACACCAGCATTCTTGACAAAGGCAAAAATCGCTCCCCGTTCACCTAGACTCACGACATCGGGCTTCGGCATGTGAGCGACGGGAGAGTGCATACTCCAAATTCGCGATAGGCGGCCATGTAGAGGAACTGCAAGTACTGCAAATTCGTGACGCGTCTCGCCGGTTTGCTTTGCACCGCACTTGTACTTATAAATAACCTAACATCACCTCAGATGCTGGAGTTCTTTTCCAACTCACTCGCCACCAAGCCTCGATTTCACTCATTCTAAGCCCCCCGAGAGCTATTTCATTCTTTACCTTGTCTTTCTTTTCCAAATACATCATGCGTTACTCACTCTTCGCCCTCGGTGCGGGCAACATGGCCATGGCCATCATGTCCAACTCAACTGACGGCCAGGCGAACGACAAGGCCGTGGCCAACACCATGCCTCCTGTGGTTGGCGACTACGAGCTCATTGGATGCTCTGCCGCCAATGATGACTTCAAGAATTTCGTCAAAGTTGCGACTACTGAAGACATGGACCTGGATTTTTGTAGCGCCAGTTGCCAGTCTAAGTTCATGGCTGTCAGTGGCAAGTAAGTAACTCTCCATGCCTTGATCCAACGATTAGAAGGACTTGCCTAATTAAGATAAACCAGGGACTGCTTCTGTGGCGACAAAGCCGATCCGGCTATCAAGGTCGATGTCAAGATGTGCAATACCCCCTGCCCAGGAAATTGGGCTCAGTCATGTGGTGGTGACGCCGGCGATGCGCATCGCGATGCCGCCGCTCCCATGAAGCATGTTTCCATGTACATGCGGGCGAGGGCTGCCAGAGCCGACGGTGCTACGACGCATACCATCACGAGCACCAGAGTTGCCATCATCACCAAATGCCCTCCGACTGTCACCAACTGCCCTCTTGGTAAGCCTACTCACCACGTCGTGACCAAGGTCACTGAGATCTGCCCTCGCCCAACCGAGGTGATTGAGTGGCACAAGAAAAAGATTACCTGCTACGGTGGCCATTGCTCTCCTGAGGTTTCGTACGAGGGCTACAAGCAGCGCGTCATCTGCGACGGCGAGAAGTGTCACTCGGAAACTTCGGTCACCAAGGAATGGAGCAGTCTTGTCATTTGCAAAGGCGACGAGTGCAAGTGGCCTACGTGCGGGGATTACCACTGGTTTGAGAAGAAGATTGTCTGTTACGACGGCAAGTGCGCATGGGAGAAGTGCCATGGTGACGAATGCCACAAGAAGTTCGTCTGCAAGGGCGATGAGTGTAAGCACGAGCAGTGCTCTGGCGACGACTGCCACAAGAAGTTCATCTGCGACGACAAGGGCGACAACTGCAAGCCTGCTCCTCCCCCATGCAACGGAAAGGACTGCCCTAAGCCACCTCCTCCATGCCATGGCGAGAACTGCCCGGCTCCTCTATGCCATGGCGAGAACTGCCCGGCTCCTTCATGCCATGGCGAGAACTGCCCGGCCCCTTCATGCCATGGCGAGAACTGTCCTCCTCCTCCATGCCATGGCGAGAACTGCCCGGCTCCTTCATGCCACGGCGAGAACTGTCCTCCTCCTCCATGCCATGGCGAGCACTGCCCGGCTCCTGCCTGCGAAGGCCAGCACTGCCCTCCTCCTCCATGCCACGGCGAGAACTGCAAGATGATTCCCTGCAACGGCACGGACTGTGTGAAGCCTATCCGTCCCACCGGCAGCGCATACCCTCAGCCCATTCACACTAACCCTCCCATTGCCGCTGGCGCCAGCAACATGGTCGTCAACCTCCTCTGTGTCGTTGCTGGCCTCGTATTTGTCGTATAAATGAACACGAGATGGACACGAGATCAAATATTGATCGACTCTTGATTCTACCGCAATGGAAAATGGACGCTGCGGTGCATTGACTTTGGGATGAGGTTTGGGTTCACTGCTTTTGGGAGTTATGGGAGTCGCTTATGTTTTCAGTATCTTCAAATCTAAATAGTCTCTGGGAGACGGCTTCCGCTGTCACATCTGTCACATTTAGGTAGTAAATGGAAAAGACCCTAAAAAGACTGCAAATATATCATAGCACTGCTCGTTTCCGATGACTCTAGCTAGCCCTGCGAGCTGTGCCTCCATGCTGCCCCCCTGTGAAAATCAAGACGCGGAGAAAAGCCATAACTTGTCAGACAGACTAGGCAGACAAGTAACTAGTAACTAACAATAAGGAAGTCACATCCAGGTTATGCACGCTAGGATTTGTGTGACCTATGTCAGGAGTGTTGACCGACCTGTGTTACCAGTCGTTGTTTTTTGCCTTTTCGCCTTGTGGTATTACCTAAGGACGCCTTGTGCCCGCAATGGCCTACGCAAAGCTGCCGATGTCAGTTAGATGGGAAACGAAGTTCTAGAAGAGGTTGTGCTTCTCGTTTCCATGGCATGTCTGTTGAGAGTCGTCCAGGTAACACCTAACAAACGAGATTGTGTTATGGCGGTTATTCAACCCATGTCGATCTGCCTTGCATGGAATTCCAGATCTAGCGGGACTACATGAGAGTTTGCCTGAGTTGCCATTGCTCATCACCTACTTCGTACAGCGAATCAAAATAATCTGCCAATGGGGTTGCATAAGCGAGTGAGAGTTCGTGGAAGGGCGAAACAAAGTCGGGACAAGGGCAGGGCGACACCAACGTACCAGGGTTGGGTACCTTTTGACTGCGTTACCGACATGTGGACATGAAGAGCAATGTCGCACGACACTGATAAACCGTCGTTTGAGAGCTGCGTGAGCTGTACATGCATGCCAGATATGATCGTCGCTGGCCGGAACCTTTAGAGCCAGTTTTGGCTGATTCAGATGTAACAGAGCGGGGGACGGCCTAAGACTCGGACAGAATTGATTCTGCGGAAGCCTGGGAAAGCATAGGATGGAACCTTGGGATGTGATGCCACGACTGGCAGGTCAACCAAATGCTCCTTGATTTTCTTCTGCCTGTTACAACTAAATCAGAGACCACTTGACGGAATTATTCGAGCCTGGCGACCAATCCTATGAGAAACCTGGCGGCCTAGAGAGATTCTCAAGATGGACATGGAGATTTGGCAAAGAACGTGTTCTGATAAGGGTAACGAATTGTGGTTGTGATTGACCCGAGGGTTTGGTTCGGCGTAAATGGCTTCCGTCAGTGTGTTACCTCCTGTGACACCGTATGAACTTGTTTCCCGCGCGTAGCGAGGCGGCTGGGGCAAGCTGCATGGTTGAATGTCCTTCACCATACTCCGTAATGTACTTGGTCAAGCCATGCCGACAAGATGGCATGGTATTTAAACCGACAGGATCATAGAGCCACAGATGCTATGGTGAACTAACCCCCTATATTGACAATTTGGTACAGAGGAAGCTGGATCAGCTGTGTTAATACCAGGGCAATGAGTGTTGCACAAGGCTGACAATATCCGCAACATACACACGCAAAGTAGAGAAGTTCTGGAAATTCACTTTTCGTTTCCCTTTGTTCCCTCTCGTGAGACCTGTGAAACAACTGTCTACTGGCGGAGCACGAAGGTAGGTCAGATATGCCGGACGGGTCAATGCAGGCCAGGAAATGGGCTGAACCCGGCAGGCACATATTTCCGGTGGAGATGAGAAGCTTGTTTTCTTCTTTGTAACTATCCTCTGCACGAGCGGTAAGTCGTCAAACCACGTAGCTAGGTCTATCTGTAATCGCAGTTTGTCTTCCCGTCCTGAAGTGACTCGCTCCTTGTTGCGTACTCCGAAGATACCGTAGCTGGGTCGCTATTGGGACTACTCTGTACTCCGTAGTTGTTGGCGAGATGAGAAAATGTGACAGGGTCGGCCTGGATCCGGGGTTTCCACCCTCGTTCGCCAGGAGGGGTAACTAAGCTCTAGTTATGATACGGCGAGCTGAGAGTGAATTAACGTGTGGCTTTCTTGAGACCCGGCAGTCTGGTTCGACGCACTCTCACACCTCCACCTCCCTCCCTCCTTTGGAAACGTTGCCGTTTCGGTGTTGAACGCAACGGCACGCGCCGCCAATAGCCGATGACGTGGCTTCAGGGTTAGTTAGGCTGGACCGCATGCCGGGGGGCCATGGTCGGGCTGGATTAACACTCCATGTTCGCCGTTGACTTGTCGTGCCAACTTGTCGTGTTGACTGGTCGTGTTGACTTGTCGTGGGTGGCTCTCCTTGTGCGTGAGGCGGCCGCGATGTGTCTTGAGACAATTGACGAGAATGGGGTCGCACCTTCCTTCAAGGGCAGAGCGAACGTGACTTCCTGGAGCACGTCGCAGAAACCGAAGACATTGGGCTTCTCGGCTCACACCACATGCGCACGCCGACTGGCTGGTGTAATGCCCATTCACTTTGACTCGGGCAGCAGCAGCAGTTTGGTCTTTCAAGTTTCACCTATCAACAAAGCTGTTGCAAGCCCTTTTCAATCCTCGGCTTCATCATCTCCTTCCATCGCCACACGTCTCGCATTACTCGCACCCAACATCGCTTGGACTTTGGACCATGTCCTGGTGGCAGGTGCAGGTGGGACAGCCAAAAAGCAGAGCAAACGTTCGACCAGCCGCGGAAGGAGGAGCAACCGATACGCCAGTCCTGTTGTTGTATTCGACTTGGTCAAACAAGTCAGCTCTTGATCAGTCCAGAGGTACAGATGAAGATGCGTCGTCGCCTATTGTTTGTTACTCACTCTACTTCCCAGCTGTAGATATCTGGGACTGAGGAAGTCGACGACCGGTTGCAGAAGCTGAACATCAAAATGCCGTTTCCAACGCTCGCTTACTGGCTAGCTACGACGCGTGACCGAATTTCACAGACAAACTTACCGGAAACCCTACCTGGTCGTGAGCGGTTCTGGTCCATCGATTGAAAGCACAGGGCACATACCGACGACCATGTATACGCCTCTGGCATAGAAGGCGAGACGCTGCACTACCTTTCGAAACCGAGTCCATGGCAGAGGGCTTGTCCAACGCATAACCTTGTCCCACAACGAGGAGGACGATTCAGGCTGTTCTCCGAGGAGCGGGTACGTTGTCGTGCATATGACTTATAACAAGGTAGGTCGCCACCCACTTACATCGCCTGATCATAGTTCTACGATCCTGTATCCAACCTAGGATTGCAGCTGTCTATTTTCTATCTAACTAGCACTATAAAAGTTTGCGCAACATGCTCGGAAATACAGCATTTGCTCTCACGCCAGATATTGCATCAATCTCATCAAGAGGAACCTCTATCTCTGTTGCTACGCCTGATGAAGCTGCAATTATCAGTTGTATCGAGAAAGGAGAGTATGTGGATGGACAGGAAATCGATGATGACACCCGCAGCTTGACTTCCAGTATCCGACAGCATATCGTTGATGGGGGCCTGAGATACCATGCGTATCATGCTGGGCAGTACGCCTTTCCCAATGACGAGAACGAGCAATATCGCGACAACCTCAAGCATATCTTGACGCTGCACTTGTGTGAGGGAATGTATTTTTTCGCCCCGATACAAGAACTCCTTCAGAGAGGCGCCCATGTTCTTGACTTGGGTGAGTTGCGAAGCATCACCAAACTCTTCGACACGACATCGCCGGCATGTGCTAATGTGCCGTCTTCAGGAACGGGGACCGGCTCCTGGTGCGTTGAAAGTAAGTTGCCACCTTGCTACAATGTAACCGCAACTAGAGATTCCAGTCAGTTCCTCCACTGACTATATGAGCCTCAGTGGGCGACCTGTATCCAAAGTCAACCTTTGACGGCACGGATCTGTCGCCAATACAACCTGATTGGGTTCCTGAAAACGTGTCTTTCATGGTTGACGATATTGAGCATGTGGCAGGATGGACGTACGGCCAGAATGAGCTCGACTACATCCACGTTCGGCACTTGATACATTCTATCAAGGACCGAAAAGAGATGTGGAATCGAATTTACAGGTAATCCAAGATTTCCAGCACCATGCTCATACCGCTACATGAAGACCTGGAAACTAACTGTAGCAAAAAGCCATCTGAAGCCAGGTGGGTATGTTGAAGTACAGGAATTCAAGTATGCCGCTGCTTGCGACGACAATTCTTGCGACGGCCCTTATGCATGGCGAGATTTTCTGACGTACTTGGCTGATGGACTCGAGGCTCTCGGATCAGACCTCAATGGGATACAGCACGTAGAGGGCGAGCTTCTGGAAGCTGGATTCGAGGAACTCCATTACCAGGATTTAAAATGCCCCCTTGGGCCGTGGGCTAGAAGGCTACGTCTTCAGGAATGCGGGCATCTACTACGAGACGTAGTAATGTGTGGATTGGAAGGTCTATCTCGCCGGCCATTCCGAGATGGTTTACGATGGACACCCATACAGATACAGATGTTCCTAGTCGATGTACGGAAGGATGTGAATCGGGTTGAGAATGGCGTGCCTTCATTCCACAGTTATTTTCCCTTCAGGAGTATTTACGCACGAAAACCTAATGTAGCTTGATTCTGGATACTATGCAGTGGCTGAAGATTGACTTACCATTTCAATCCAAGTATTAAACTATAATGAAGCCTTGAGTACTAGACTTGACAAAATCGATTCTATTTTCTCGCGTGATAGTGTGGTGGCATAGGTCGGATACGGTTAACAACGTTACAATTGTCATAAAAGAGGACCAGCCTTGGTCTGGGGACATGAATGAGTCCCTTAAAACCCAAACAATGGCCCTACAGCAAGTTGGTTCCAGTTCTCAGCGAAAATATAACATTGCTAGCAAGGAGCGATGCACAACCCGGCGGCTAAAGTAAGTTCTGCACGACAAAATAGACGAACTTTACCAGTTTCGAGGTGTCAAGCGCTTGATAGACACGCGCTTTCAGGCACAGCCTCCTTGCATCGGGATTGGATCATATCACCCAACTTGGAAATGGACAGAAAAAAGGCTGCCTTCTCCCTGAGTCCAAGCAGGATTCGACCTCACAGGCTGCAGGAAATCATAGCCGATGAGCCTTGAGAAGAGAGGAGTTCGAGTATTCTTCCTATTTATGAAGTGAGCATTAATCCCCGGGTTCGAACATACATCTACTGCCAGTCCTCTATTTCCATCAGCATTACTTGACCGCTGGAGAACCTGTCCACAACATTTTTGATCTAAATGTTGCCGGACAGCGCTATAAAAGCATATTTTGAGTTTGTTTGATACAGGAAACACCATTAAAGTTTCCATTGTCTGCAGCCTCTGAGTTCTTTTCCATGTGGATAAAATTGTCAAGTAGTATTCTGAAATCTATATATTGAGACTCACTTGGCTGAAAGCACAGTTTTGCTTCTATTTCTTTTCCATCTCACTTCGTCTTCAACTCACGGTTAACCTCTCTGCCAAAGCCCTCACAGCACTACCCAAAGCAGCCCATCAAACACTACCATATTTCTTCCATCACCCTGTCTACTAGTGTTTCGTACTCTGTACCAATTCACATTAGACTATAACAACATACATCTCGCTCGAGATTTCTCGGCATTTAACTTATCCACCCTTCTTGAGACATCCCCAAAAAAGAACATTTTTTTTTTTATTTTCAAATCTTTTTATATTATCATGGAGCACCAAACTGGCACCGAAATCATCATGGCCGAGCACCTCAACCCACTTGAGGTTGTTTTACCCGTGCCAGACTCCTTTAACCTTTCCCGCTTTACCGCCTTGTCACCGCCTGTCACACCCTCGGAGGCCATGAAGGTCGATGAGGCAGAAGAAGACGAGGACTACGAAATGTCCGAAGACGGAGACGAGGAAGAGGAAGAGGAAGACGAGGAAGAAGAAGAGGAAGAAGGCGAAGAAGAAGAAGAAGAAGACGACGACGACGACGATGACGAAGACGAGGAGGACGAAGACGAGATGTTCACCAAGAACGGCAGGTGCCAGCGATGCCTCAAGCTGTGCGTCTACAGCAACAGGAGCGAACACAAAACAATACACTGGCTCCAAGGCCTCGGAGGCGTCAAAGTGTCCGATGCCGAAAAGTGCACCTCCTGCGCCAAGCTGGGCCACGGATGCATAGTGGCAAAGGAGCCTCGTCACAAGGCCGTCAACACGGTCCGATGCCTACGATGCATCAACGACAAGGAGTGCTGCTCCTTCAAGGAGACGTACGGGCACCTGGCCATGAGCAGCCTTCACATCCATCCAGCGAGGACGATGTAGATGTGGAATGTTTCTACAATTATCTGGGTGGACGCAGTTGACCGTCCGAGTTTGTGGGATGTGGCGCTTTTGGGGCTGAGTTTAATGGCGGCGGCGTGGAATTCTGAGAAAGCAGGAGTTTACCATTTTTTGGCTATTTTGGTGTTTAGCATTTGGCTTTTTTGATACCCTCTGCATAAATGGATTTTTGTATGTTATTCAACCTTTTTTTTTTTTTGGCTTAATTCACCTGACATTTGCACAAAGTCCAACGTAATGGGATTGCATTTAATGAGAAAGTATGGTGTGTAGAAAGCTGCTAGTAGAGATTAGTGCACATCATCAATGTTATGTTGCTCATTGCATCCTCACATGTTGAGGTTCTACGCGACGGCTTTCAGAGTCTTGCGTTGAACACTCGACCTTTTGTGGTGGGGAGACGAGAATTGAGGCCTTGCGAGTGAATGAATGAATACATGACGCGAACTGTCTGTCTGGTAGTCAGGTTCTTGATTGTGCCTCATCTCATCTTCTGTGAGTTGGGCGCAAGGACGAGGCCTGGATGTCATGTATTGCCCGGAAAATCAGTAGCGTAGATAGCAGTCCTAGTCAATGATATCCAGCACAGCGGTTTTTTCATGTTTACTTCATATTACAGTGATGCTAGACACGCAGATCTCAGACTGTAGAAAAGCTCTCTCGCGGCCCTATCACCATCATACGCCTCGGCACCACATTGGGGGGTCATGATACCGTCAGTGTGGACGACGAGGATTTGTACTAGCGGTGACCGCCGCTTACACGAGAAACTTTGATGCTATTAAGGCCGGCTTAAGCCCTTGCAAGTTGAAACGCTATTCTCCGCAAAAGAAACTAAAAGGAACTAAAGAATCCACAAGCCTGAGCAGTCTTGATCGTAGCCATGTCCGAACAAGACTAAGTGCTCTATGACTGTCTCTGCCCCGTACTATTCCAGGAACCATAGGGCTGATTGCTGAGCCCTTTTAGTCCACCATTGTGACTGACGCATTCACAGCGGGACTGGCGGTTGCTCAGAGATCTCCAATATAAAGACATTTTCGTATCATCATGTGCACATGATGATATCATGCACTGCCCCTAGTTTCTTGTACGTAGAAGAGATGAAGCCTCGCGAGAGAATGTCAGCAACTTGCCTACTCTTTCGCTATGTCGTTGCTTTCCGAGTGTGGTAGGTTGCCTGGCTTCTTCGTGTGACAGGCGGCTCTGAGACGGACGGGCGACGACGACACGAGAGCTCTGAGAGCAAACGTATCATGTACAACTGGTTTAACTAGAGGGATGTCATAGGGGTGACCGGCACGAGTATATTTCGTGAAGTCGGTAGAAGCTGCAGCAGTGTCCTCGGGATGTAACTAATGCTTGAATCAAATCGACTTGACTCTGAACGCGAAAAAGTCCGACGGGATTTTGGATAATAGGTGGCGCAAAGTTCCAATTGATGTTGCCGAGTTGATGCCGTGTATATGATGGACAAATGTAGCAAAGTTGTCATTCTAGGAGTAACTATATATAAATCAATCGAGGTAGGCAGCTCGACCCATAACGATACTCAAAAGTCCTTAGACTTATTACGTTCACTGACAAGTGTGGAGGTAGTTGCTTCTCTGCTGTCCTCTCCGTAACAAGAACCTCCAGACCTGACGCTGCGAGGTGTCACGACAGGTCGAGTCTTGATACATGTTGTCAAAGCAAGATAGCCCTGTCCCTTTGTGCATATCCCCTCGTAGAAGCTCATGGCACACCATGGACCAGAAAGACGCAAGCTTACGCAAAGCGCAATACGCTGCCGCTCCCTCAGATCCTAATTCTCCAAAAGCAATCTCCGACGAAGTCGCAAAAGTCCATCACTGTCTCCGACGACGACAAGCCGCCTCAAAAAAACAGAACAGCACCATGGCGCTGGGAAGTTACTAAATCTACAGGGTCAGCCTAGCAAGCAATTCCATCCACCCACTGGCCACGACTCGCCCCGGACATTGTGACATGGACATATCCCCCCACGGAACATCTGGCCAACCACGTCCCCAGCAGGAGCAGCTAGGAGTCAAGGTTTTCGGAAAGTGAGGCGAGAGGCCGAGATCATTCGTCGAAAACTCCGAGATGCCGTCAGCCAGCGTCCGGCTACAGAGAAGCAACCACGCGACCTCGCGCGCGTAACGCACATTCGTTGTCGTGGACGGTGGCGAGAGGGACGAAACAGCAAATGGGAAGTTCACGATCAAACATAACCCATCCCCAACAACAACAAGGATGGACAGTCCAGGTCTCCCGGTGACTCACGCGTCCCCATGCGTGCCTGACGAATGCAGAGGCACCAGCGTGCTTTTGAACATGACAACCAATAGGCGAAGATGAGTTCGCATACATGAGATGACGCAGGTGCGTAGAAGAAAGTGATACTCATCGAGGTCGTTTGCGATGTGCCTGACGGCTGTCTGTGACGTATAACCTCTGCGTGTGCATGTTGGTGGCGAGGACTTGGCCCCGTCCGCTACTCCAGTACTTGGAAGGCAACTTTTGCGAAAAGAACGGGCTGTGCCTTGAAAGAAGAGATGGCACAGATCACATGAACAGAACCATATGTGGCGAATTTCGCGTCCAGCCTGCACCGACAGGAATACGAATCATCTTCCCGCGATGCCGAAACTCTCAGGTGTAAGTCGGCAAGACGGCCCGGCCACGCCGGAAGAATAAAGCGGGGCATCGAATGGAGCCAGGCCGAAGCCATCGACGGATCCACAAAAACGTTCCCGAAGGCGATTCCATGTAACTACGGAGTACGGAGTACGGAAGCAAGCAACAGGGTTCATCTCACGTGATACACACGAGAACGCACCGCCACAGCATGGCCACACCCACGTGGCTTGACGGGGAATCTCCACCCGGCGGCCCGGCCCCCGTCCCCCCCTCCCCGACGGCAAGCGTGCATGACAGCAGATCAAAGCACATGATGGGAGCGGTTGGGCAAATGGGCGGCAGGCAAGTTGGCAGCAGCATGCAACCGACGCATCGACGGATGTTGGATGCATCGGTACATGTACATGTAAACAACGACGAGGCGACAATGACATCCAGGGACAGGCAGCACCGCGTACGGAGTACATGTGCCATGATGGGTGATCAGCCCTACATGTACATACCATGCCTACGCAGACATACCGAGGAAAGCAATCATGATCCGCTGCTGAGGTGAGGATTTACCGTGTACAATGTTAAACGGAGCGAACGACAGTACGCTTAAGGCGGGCATCAAGGAAAGAAGAGAAAAAGCGCGAAAGTGCAACGTGCAACGTTCAGCAGAGGCAGTCCAGCAGCAGCAGCAACACAAGTTTCTCTCTTTCCCATCGCTGCCTGCCTGAAAGTCCATGTCATGGCTCTGACCTGATTGGGCATTATTTGGCTACAGCAGACTGGAACTACCGCATCAGTCGCTCAATTAACTTAGTCGGACAAGAAGTATTGAAGTCGGGCCCTATGCTTAGCCTGCACATATCAGCACTTCTGCACCCAATATTACCGGGAAGATAATGGCAGGGCAGGGGCCTTTACAATGAGGCTGTAGATGACAAGCCTTCCAAACGCAATCCGCGCATTGTGCGACGACTAATTATTATCGGTCTGCGTCTTGATGGCGGCGTAAGGGGAGGTGCCACTGGGCATGGTTGCAGTAAGGCATTGAGAGCGGGCATTAGCTGGAACCAGAGGGGCGTGCAATGAAATATGTATGGCGTGCACGTCGAAGCCTCGACATGACTTACCAGAAGAGGAGAGTTTGACACGCTGTCTGTGCAGGAAGACGCCCAGCCCGAAGGAATGGTTGGGTATCGGGATTCGTTGCCTCGAGCCGTACTTCGTACACAAGAGCGTCAGGAGACGTGATCAACCTGATTTCATTGCACGATCCAGATCTTCGGGACCGAACAACACACATTTGCGCAGTATGTATGGCTGATGTGCCTTCTATGCCAACGACTCGTGGGACGCGAGCATGCAATGACGCCACGACGTCACCGAGGCCGCACAAATGGTACGTACAAGTCATCACGTCTAGTCGAAAGCCTGTAAACTGACCATTCCGTGATTTTCACTCCCGCATTCATCAGTCACTCCCCACCCTGAACACCCGGTGGAAAGAATAGCGGTACGGAGTACTCCGTACGGAGTAGTATGACAAATTTTCGCTGCTTTGGGTCCCGGCCTTCATCAGGACTGTCTGCCTTGGCGAAAATCTTTGATGGGGGGAATGTAAGACAGGATCAATCTGGTGTGCCCAAGAGGACCCTGGGCTGCCTGCTCCAGCACATGTCTTGGGATTCTTCGCTTCGCGAGATTCCACCTCGCCAGATTCAAGCTCTCGCCATGGCTCAAACAACGGTCGATCCTCATTGGTAGTTCGAATACAATCAGACGTTGATTTTGGTCGTAAAAACTGGGGGTCAAAGTAACGGTGATACTCAAAGTGTCGGTCAACACTGGCCTGACCCCATATAGAGGCGGCAGTGGTCTCTATTTCAGGGTCGAAGCTGCAAGGCCTCGCTGTTGAAGTCAAACGCGGAAGACCGCGGATTCTCGTTGGCCAAATACACAACAGGGATGACGATCTGGCGGGGATGTCTTTCCACTGCAACGACGTGTCTATGCCTTATGCCAATCAACCCCAGTGCTGACCAATAGCGCCGGTGACCTGGTTCGATAGCATCCGCTTTGGACATCAATACAGGAGGCCTAGAGGCCTCGTTGGGAGACTACACATGAGAGCAGAGGGGGGGACAAACAACATCTCCTCTGTTATGTGTCACATCGCAAAGCTTAGTGCGTGTGAGGTTTATCTTTTTGTCGCCAGCGGCAGTGTCGTCGCGCCTTGCATTTCCAACTGCAAAACAAGTTTGGCAACGAAAATGGGATGAGAATGAAAATTTTCTCCCTGCTGTTTTGCCCTTCCTTGTCTGACAGGGACTCGGATCGATGAAATGATGAGGCACAGAGGCCGGAAACCAGCCACGGGGCTAGCAAGGCTAATAAGACAACGGAGGGTGTGGATTGTTGGCCACGGGCGCTAGTCAATGGGGGTTTGGCTATCAGGACATGGGTTTGGTCCGTGATCTTTTTCTTCTGTTGGCTGTAAGGACAGACCACAATATCCGGCCGAAGGCCCCATGAAGAGCCCATGAAGATGCGTGGAACAGTGGCCGCGCTTGATCCGAGGCGAATGATTTGAGGCAGAAATACACGTACGCAATGCCTTGGAGGTTGGCTTCGGCTGTCGAGGAATGCACCTACTAGGCAACATTCAACGGCTTTATCGTCGGCAGCAACATCCGCCCCTTCCATGGAACCGTCCTCCGTACGTGCTCTGTAACCTAACCCACCCAGGTACGGAGTATTGTACGTAGAGTATTCCCTATGTCCCAAGCCAAACCTGTACGGAGTACAGCGTGCGATCAACCGCCAGCGGAGCAGATGGGGGACGGGATGTTGCGTCGAGGATCCCGTCCGTCACAGTGGACCTTTGTTATGAATAACGTGAGCCAGGTTCCACCCGAAGATGGGCTGAAAAGCCAGAGCCGAGAAGGAAAAATCTGGGGCGTTGAGTTCCCATGAGTTTGCCGCGAAGATGTTGTTCTTTGTTGTCGGAAGAGGGCAACTGATGTCGTTATGACAGTCGGGCTGACATTGCAATGGAACTGCTTAAAAACACGGAATCATTTGGCTTCCGATGTGCTGTGCTGCCTAAACCACATGCTTCATTGCTTCCGCCAGTCCGACAGAACAGTCTGAAGATGAACAGAACACGAAGACGATCAAGCAGCCGGAGCCCGTTGGGGTAAACAAGCAAACAACAACAGGGAGGAGTCTTGGCCAGCGTACTCGGTACTCCGTAGAAACATGCCCTATGGAGAAGTGCGCGGGGAGGAGTGAGACACAGAAGGTATTCCAAAGCGTTGGGTTTTGATCGACCCAAGGGACAAACAAGACATGAGCCTCATTGTGCGAAAACAAGGGCGTTTGCAGGACGCCGACCCGAGAAGATGAATGGATGCTATCAGTACGGAGTACGAAGTGGCAACTGTCGAAACGCCAGGAAGGAACGACCCGTTCACAGAATAATGTGAAGCGTGCCGGAGCACGTACAAGGGTTGGCGACGTGCAGTGTACGTACCGAGTGACGAGTACGGAGTACGGGAGTGGTATCGGATTCTAATCCATTCCAGGACGGAACATTAAACACTACTGCAGCAGTCTGGAAACCAACATTGATGAATAATTCGTTCTTACTCGGTACTTGTTGAAAGTCTCCACATACGGACAGAGGTGGACGGCGCCCGTAACTTGACTAAATCTCTGACCTCGTGTGGAAAAGGAACATTGTACTCCGTACTTCGTAGGCACAATCTACGGTCCATAATTAATCACTCAGAAAGCCATGGAGTTCTTGACCTCAGTACGAGTACTCCGTACTCCGTACCCGGTGCGGAGGTGTCGTTTGCAGAAGAACACCGGGAAGCAAAGGTTGGCCAGTGCGCAAAATGAAAAGCACGAGGCTGGGAAAAGCCGGCCTCGTCAATTTCGCTCAACAGGCGTCTCGGTAAATTGCAGTCGGGGGCCCTTCAAGGCAACCACCGTCAAGGGATCAGGGGATCAGGGGACTCCAATCAAGGATGAAAGTCAGGGCAGTGCAGAAGTCAAGGTCCTATTATCCTACAGGGGACAAGCGACACACACACACACCACATAAATGGAAAATGCAAAATTGTGAGGGCAAACATGTAAACACATAGCAGCCGCAATGCTCACAGCCACGGCGGCGCAGAAATGAGCCCAACATGTGATGGTGCTCGTGATCATGCCCACGACGCGGAAGAGGTCTTGGTCGTCTTGGATCGACGTCATTGGTGGCAACCGACTTCAACCGTTGGGAGGTTGAAGAGTGCATGTTTTGACGATGTTTGCAAAGGGTCGTCTGTCGGACAGTGGGACGATATTCCCATGTACGGAGTATTCGCAGGGAATAAGAATAAAGAAACAGGGAAAAAAAAAATTAAGACCAGAAATTGAAACCCCGGTCGGCCATCTTGTGCTTCATGAGGCAAACATAATAACTAAACAAGGGGGCCAGAAGTTATTATTTGTGCTCGTCCTTGTTTCGTCAATCCATGTCCCGTCCACCCATGTTCCCTGAATGTCCTTCTTTATGATCCGTTGAGTGCCATGACTCTCTGACCCTCTGAGAGAAACCGCGTTAGTGTCGATCTGCCGGTCTGCGTGAGGTATACGGAATACGGCTTTTCTTTATATACCCATCTAGAATACGGAGTACTCCGTAGGATTTTATATACTCCGCGCAGTTATATCGCCACTACCAGGACCAGGGCTGTTGCACGAGAGATGTGACCGAGATTTGTGCCTGTGTCTGTGCGTGGCCTGTGTGTCACCAACGGTTCGCAAAAGAACCTCGGATGATTGCACACGAGATTACGGAGGAGTACGGAGTACATCATTATGTAAAATTGTGATACAGAAAGTATACAAGTTGCAAGACAATAATATACTAACGCCTGTTGCCTCGCTCAAACACTAACCTCGGGGTCAACTTATTTACTAAACAAAAAGAAATCTGTGCTCGTCAAGCACAAAGAGAAGAATCAACGGTACTACGTATCTACCAACCTAGCTTAGTATGTATGCCAGCCTCCGTGGTCGACTCCTGATTTGGCCGAACACTTCACGTCCGGAACCTACAAATGCCGCCCAACGTCTCAGTCAGCTCAAAGAATAGAGAATAGTCAGCAGGAGACGCCGGCTTGCGACGTGAGACAGCCCAACAGCCACAAGCTGGGTGGGAGACACTGACTGATGAGAGAGACCAACTACGTAGTTATCAGTCACCAAAAGAGACAAAGAAGTCTTTACGTACGGACTACTACGCCATGGCCCTTTTCCGCTGAACCAACGAAACACGAGAGCAACTGGATTATCCAAGCATGGTTCAGCATGGGCCGGGGCAAACGGGCATCTAGATGACACCGGCCGGGCCCTGACAAGCACTGTGCGCGTGGTCATCTCAACGACGGGCCGACGACAACAAATAGCAACATGGAAGCATGGTTGTTGACGCATGACCGGGCACCTAGTTGCAAGCTGAGGTAGGTAGCCATGGGCTTGAAAGCCACGACGACCACCCAATGTTGAACAAGGCGCTGTGATGCTGCGAGTCTACGACAACCGAGTGCGGAGCAGCGGCGGGCGATGGTTGCGAGCTCGAAATGAGTTCCTGAAAAGCATGAATCGTGTCTGACTAAGACATGATAATGACTGAGGGAGCGACTTGGTGTCATGGCTCTGGGATGAACCAAACCAAGGCGTGATTGTTCCTGGCTGACGACCCTCGAGTCGCTTTGTTGCACAGACATTTCGTCCTCTGTATGACTAGTGAGGGTCCAATACTTGCCTTCTCGCACGATTGGATTGGGCGGCATGAGGTAGCCGGCAACGTCGGGCACTCGTAGAAAGCGCTGGAGCTTGGTAGCACAGATAAAACCGGACGAAAGAAACCGTGAAGATAAGGGAGAACGGCGCGGCGTGGCCAAGCGGGACGGGGTTGACGGTTGATGAATAGCATAGTGGTAGATAGCGTGTCATGGCCGAGTGACGCTGGGTGTCTTCCAGACGTCCTGATTTCTTCCTGACGATCTGCCATGTCTGGTGTGTGCTAATGTACGGTTCATCCATTCATCCATCAGAGTTGAGAACCAGCCCTAGGTACGTACACGTTCGGAGTAGCAATCGAGTCTGGTCGATTTGCTCCAGCCCCGTCCAGTCGCCTGTCGCGCCCTAAGAACACCCCCCCTCCCCCCCAACCCCGGTGCCCTCTTCACGCCCAATGTTCCCTGCTGTTCTCTGCCCTTCCCTGCGGGTGCTGGGGCCTGGGTTGCGGACATCAATGGAGCAAATGCACACAGTACTCGATCAATGGCTGGTGTGATGTCTGTCTGTGTGGTTACGAGGTCCATACTCCGTAAGTGTCCCGTAATCCGCACCACGGACCGTGGCGGCACGCGAGCCAAGCAAGAGCTAGACAGCCACCCCCTTGGGCAATCACCAGCTCCAGACGCACAAGCAAGGGCAAGACGGCATGCCCTCTCAGGTGTCTAGCCCAGGCGTCCGGGTCAGGGTTGTCTGGCGCTGTTCCGTCCTGTTCTGTCCTGTTCTGTCCTGCTCTGATGGGGGCCTGCATACCAAATGCCTGCATGTGTCGCGTACATGTACATGTACCCAGGCACTCGCTCACTCCATCGAAATTCGCCCAGACCAAACCGGAATCGTCAAGTCTTGCTCACCCTAGTCAAGCCCTGCCCCCCCCCCCCCCGTTTTTTATTTTTCATTATGTATTTTTCTTTTCATAACGGAAAGCGGACCCAACCAGACACGGACATGGACGCCCATCACACAAGTCTTGAGCAGATGGGACGCTGTGCCGGGAAGAGGAGGGGTTCAATGTTCTTTGTGGGCTGTGCTCTCCGCTGGTCTTGAATGTTGACCTCCTGTCCCCTCCGTCTCTTGCCACCAGACCACGCAAACCTTTATAAAGAGTGCTTTCATCTCCACTCACACACCACCGCGTTTCCTTTCTTCCGATTCTCTGCAACTATTTGGCATCTGCCAACCACCAACCACAGTAGCATTCACGATATTGACCAAGGCGCTTTGGGATATACCTGACATCATCTTCCATCGTTCATTACCCAACAGTTGATAACGTGAGTCGTTGGTTGCCTGATCAGCGTCTCTAAAGTCGCCACTGCGAGCCAGGCTGCCATCGATTCTTGGCAATATAAATACTGCTTATTCCTTCGTAACGGAGGAATACTCTAGACCTACTCCTTCAAACCGGTCATGTTTGCAGCATCAGGACTATTTCCAAATCCCTACTCCTCCAACCACATACCGAGGTGACGTGCATAAACTGCAACAGAGAATAGCGTCAACCGATTTCGCGCCATAACTTCTGAGGCGCAACTGTCCACGTTTGTTGAGACACGACACGATTTTTGCAACAACCACGAATAGCATCAACATCACTCGCGTGACGCAGAAAATTCTCGACGACTACGTCATTTCTCTCGAGTGTCTTGGCCACGTTGGGCAACGGCAGCGTTGAGGATAGCAACACACGATTGCATGTCGCGCTGGCCTAGCAGACCTTGTCGTCCACAATGAATTACTCTTCACCGCGAACACCAGGGTCAACGCCGCTACACGAGTGGAACTATTATCGAATGGCTTCGGCGACGCCCACTCCTTCTCCGCGGCCGATCTGGTTCGAGTCTTCAATACCACGACGACCAGCTACTCGTGTAGCTCACGCTCGAGCAGCCAGTTACTCGCAGTACGACAGTCGCAGTCCCCGGACGCACTTGGATTCCCCTAGGTACAATAGCCATGGCGAGTATTGTACGGTAGATGTGAGTGCTACAGATTTTCCGTCATCGCGTCACCACACGGCGCATTATCAAGCTCCTCCCAGGCACGATCGCCACCACTCTCACACCTATGTCCGGGCTTCCACTCCCTATGGAGAATCCGACGAGGACGAGATCATCGAGGTGTTTGAGGGAGATACTTTTGTGCTCCCGTCCAAGTCACGGGCCAATAGTCGCCAGGCTCCGTATTCTTCGAACCACCATGGGGGACGGTACACTAATCAGGGGTTCCCTCCGCAGAGCTCTTACTATGTCGATCCTGCCTATGCGAGGGCTGCATCGCACGAATCGCCACTATATCAACAGTCACCATTTACTCGACCACCAACCAGTTATGGACACGCTCGTCGCTCGTCGGCCTCGATGCCGCAGCGCTCAGCCACAGTTCGCCCATCAGCCAGCAGTCAGCGGTCAAAGCCACCGCCGACAACGCCCACAGCCACTGAGCACGACGCCCGCAAACACCGCATTCCCACGGGCTACTCGCTGAAGAACTGGGACCCAGACGAGGTTCCTATTCTCCTCCTAGGAAGTGTCTTTGACGCCAATAGCCTAGGTAAATGGATCTATGACTGGACCATCTACCATGAAGGACCTGACAAACCCATCGCTGACATGGCTGGTGATCTATGGCTGCTACTCATTAAACTATACGACAAAATTAAGCGCGCTGAAGAGGCTGTAGGTGTAGTCCGCAGCCAGGAGAACCGCGAGATTTTGAACGACTTCATTGATTCAGGCGAGCGTCTCACAGAGAAGTTGCGAAACCTTCTCAAGAACTGCGAGGTACCAATGCTCAGGGCTTCGAAGAAGAAGAGCTCAGGGCTTGGGAAGAACTCGGGGGTCGAGTTCGTTCTTACACTCTTTGGTCGTGACAGAGAGTTGGCCAAGACCGAAAAGTTGATGCAGGGCATCAGACTCTTCAATCTCCGTTTCGACGCAAACTGCCAGGACATCGTTGACCATCCCACGCGCTAGGCTGACCTCTATGGATGAGACCGGCAACAGCCTTTAGGATCACCACCGTATGGGAATGAAAGCTTTGGCTAGACGGTCCCATTGTGACCCTTTCCTTGCTGCTCATTGTCCGATTTTTTATCATCCGTCTCTGATATGCCATGGATTCGGAAATACTCATAACTCATCTCTCGGATTGGACATGCCTGGAGAATGTATATTTTTCTTCTTGCCATCCAGCTTTGTGGACATAGAAGGATGCGGCCCACGCCCACATGAATGAACTTTTTTTTTTCCCTTTGTCAATCTTCTTTCTTGTCGTACCTGGACCACACGAACTCGACGCTGGATCATGTGATTCTAAAGAGTTACAAAGACTATTAACGGGCGACCTGTATTATCAGTAAAGCAAAGGTGGAAGGGACTCAGACTAAGCAACATTTTTCCACTATCTAGAGATACCCAACGCTTCCATTTGAAGCGTCGCAGGACTGGGGCGAAGAAGCTACGCACAGATGTGGAGGGGACTAGTGTGTCATGCAGCTATTTTAGATTAGTTTGGTATAGTGAAGCAGGGTAGTGTAGGAATCAAATTTTGAGACTAGATTAGCTTATAGTTACAAACACACTCGTATCTTATAAACGCAGAGCTTTAGCACGAATCGGTCATGTTGTGACACTAGACGCTGACGAACTATGTTGTTGAAGAACAATCACATGGAAGTAAGAGAGAGAGAGATAGCGGCCAAGTTGTAAGGGCTCCATTTTCATTTACCATTTAGTTACTCGTTCAATCCAATGGGTGACCGAGGTGAGTGTAATGTTCCACCTCGTCTCGCGTGTCTACTAGCCTTGCAGAAGTATAGACTTTCGGCCGGGCCTGCTTAGGTTCATGGATAATTGACATGACCCAGACGATGTGCCCGAGCTGCCCGAGCGGGGTTGACACTTGCATCAAAATGTCGAGTAGCACTGATGTGATACTTTATGGCACTTTTTATTGCGCGAGCTGGCGAGGAGTGCACTGTTAGGCGGGTTCTACGAGGGACAGCAGCGTCGCTTTCACGAACATGACTGGAATGTAACTAACTACCTAAGTGGCCGCCGGGAGGTCACTTTGGACAGAGATCACACTTCTGTGTACTCCGTATGGATGCAAGGTGCTGCGCGAGCTCGGGCTTGTTTTCCGTACATTGATGGCTGGGGTGCGGGCCAATTGCGGGAGAGCGTGGAGTGGCTGGGTGCCTGCCGGTCGCGAGTCAAACGCGCTTGTTGTCGATGGTGTTCTGAGTCGTGATACCCTCCTTTTCCATTTTTTTTTGTGATGAGGGTGTCGGCCAGCCTTGTTTGTTTTTCCGTGAGTTGGTCAGACAAATGGGGAGGGGAGAGATGAGTCAGAGGCAGTTAGTTATGTACGGGGTCCTGAGTAGAACGGAAAGGGAACCGTATGGGATGGTGTTGTGAAGCTCCCAACACATTGAGACGCCTTGAATGTTTCCCGTCTGGTTCCCCGTCTCCGTCTCCACTTATCATTTTTCCTGTGAATTGAGGGGAAGGCCTTCCGAAGGGGGGGGGCTGAACCAGGCACAAGCGAACATTGAACCGCCATTCCCCTGAAAACAGCATCTGCCATTCGCCACACAGGCGCGTGGCTGCGTTGCAAGCCATGTGTGTGTCTCGGGTCAACGGGGCAATAGTTATTGGCTGCGGGCTGGATGGACTCTCTCACGCCTTCTCCGCATCCCGGCCCCAGCTGACACGCTCGCGGGCTGGAGAGGGGACGGACTGGTGATGACAGGCCAGGCGTTACATGGACTCGACATACTCGACGTACTCGACCCTGGACGCATGTGATGGACGGGATGTGAAGGCGTAAGAAGAGTTATGGAGTAACTCCGTACATGGTTGCATCATTGCTTCGTGCGCCGCGGCCTCAACCACACCCTTTACCTGCCTTGGATGGCTGCAGTAGCTCCCCTATTCTTGGAAAGAATAGGACATGAATGCATCACGTCACCTGTTGCGAGCTTGAGTGGCGCCTCCCCTCTTCCATCTTCTCCTCGATAAATAGCGACGAACCACGGACTCCGTACCTTGACACAGTTTGAGGCGCACGAACCACGAACCGCAGCCACCAGTTCTTTCGCGTCGGCGAAGACGATGTGGGTCCTTCCTGCACCCCCCTGGCTCACTGTCCCATTTGATTGCTCATTGTTCCGTTCTGCCCCCTCTTTCTTCTCTCTGCCGCCTCGTTGTGATTATGGCCCTGCCCTGTCTGCACCGACTTGCGCCAACTTGTTTCTCCCGGCTAACTACGTAACTTAGTAGTATTGCCAGCTACTACTCCGTACGCCGTCTGGAAATCCCCATGTTCCTCCCAGCAGCGTTTACAACGTCAGCGAGGGGGATTGACATGTCCAAGAACCTCCCCGAGTTGCGGCACCACAGTCGTCATCTCGAAACGAAGAACCACGGCACTGCGTATGAGATTCTACGCTTTTGTATCCCGAACCCAGATTCCATTCATACTTGTCCGCTGTCGAAAAGGCTGTGTGAACCAAGCCCGGAAACTACTGAGATGGTCCCCTCTGCTGACTCTCGGTGTGACTTTCTCACAACCTTCACGCTTCGGAGCATCACAACCCGTCGCAGATTGGGCGGCGATCCCTCTCACACGCAATCGTCTTTCGCCCTCACTTCCCAAGTGCCAAACCCTCCCGCGGAGGTAGCTGCGGGGGATATTGGTCCAACAGTGCGGTGTTGCGGATTTCGGCCCCCAACGACAAACCAAACAGGAAGAGTATAACTGCAAAGTGCGCTTGATGTGCGACTGCTTTGCATGACGCGCATACATCACTCTGTCTGCGTCCGCGGGAACGGCGGGCGCGGGAACGGCGGGCGCGGGAACGGCGGGCGCGGTCTTCTCGAAGTTCCATCCAAACTGGGTGAATGCAGCCCTCGCTCTCTGAAATGTTGCACAGCACGGGGGTTGCAGTGAATCTTTGATAAGATTCGTGCGCTGACGAAGGCCCCTTCATGCACGCTGGGGTGTGAGCACAGAATTCTACACCAATCCAGGGACTATACGCATCACCTTTTCGTTTGTGTGTAGTTACTCCGTACGATGCGAAGAACGGTTGGCCGCAGACATGTCTGCCAATTGCTTTGCCCTGTCAGACGCCCCAGTCTTCTCATCATCCTCTCTGCACCCAGCTTATGATGAGGCCTTCCGCAGTTCGTGGTTTAGTTCACGGATCGCCCCCCTTTGTGCTAGCTAAGGTCCATGACTCTATACGTGAGAGGCTTCTTTGTGTCTCTACTCTCTACACCCAGACTACTGCATACATTTGTTCGCATGGCTAATACGATGACTGGGTCGGAGACTCGGCCTCGTTTTGCGGACTCGCAGACGGGTCATGGGTAACGGTGGCACGATGATAAGGCGACCTTCCTGAGGCGACTGTGCTCGCTCGCCATGCAAGTGGCACCAGCCATTACTGTCTTGTAGTCAAACGATCGTCATCCTGGTACTGGCGAGTCGGCTTTTGTAACCACTTAGTTTTCATATTACTACACTAACGAGCTCGCTCTGGCGAGGAAAATAAAACCCGTAAAGCCACCTGGTAACACGCGGCTGTTAAAACCACATGGTCTATCAAAATGACAAACGAACGGAAATGACAGGGCCGTCCAGCCAAGCATGCATATTACCAACACGTGGAACTGTTCTCCATCCTGTCCGAATGCGAGCACGACCGCCTCGTGGTTGCTGCGGAATTTTGTAAGCCCATAATGCAGCGTCCACTCGACGAGGAGCACTAGATAACCCTTCTTAGACACATATAGTTACTACGTTAGTCCGTCTGACAACCGAGTTGGTGGTCCCGGCCTAGATGAGCGCTTTAGAAGATCTTTTCCCAAATGTGTAAAGGACGTCTCCGTGTCGGTCTGGAGTTTCCGGAGGCACGGGCGTCATGTTGCTTCCGCGTGTGGGGATGGGGTTTGGCTCCCGGGCCGGGGCTGGTGCACGTGGGCGATGGGGATAAGTAGCAAGTCGACGGCATGAGGCTGTTTGCGCCGTGTTGAGGTTGGGGGATAACTTGGACGGTTTGTTGTTGGCGAGGCGGTCGTGTTTAGAGGACGAAATGCCAGCACCTCTCTCTGGTTGCACGGAGCTCATTGTTGGGAGAGCCCAACAATGAGCAACGTTGTCCAGCAGGGCGTCATGATAATTTGCAGCCTACGACTCACTTTTGGCGGCAGATGTACTCAACTCGACGTTATACGCAGTGTCACCAGAGTCTCCTCTGTGCTTGGTTACTTCCCAACACTGGAAGTTCTCCGCGCCAGACTTCTTCCCTTCCTGATAAGTCGTATTCAACGAGTTTTATACAAGTCTTTGACTCTCCGAGTCTCTCGTCGCCACTTCTCCCTCTCCGCCTCGTACTGCAAGCAAGTCCATGAGCAAGTCCTCGACGGACTGTCCCGTAGAGAACTTTTTTGTCTTGTTGTGCAGCGCCCTCTTCTTGACCTGCTCATCACTCTCCTCGCCTTGCACTCTGAATACGGATTCCAGGAGTTGATTTCGCCATGGAGGAGGGGGGATGCTCGCTCATTGTTGGTGTCGCGGGACAGGATGGATGCGCCGAATACCTTTGAGCCGGATGCCACTCCTTTCTGGGCGAGAGGAACGATGCGGTGCTCTGCTGTCTTGAGAAGCGTGGAGATGAGTTCGGATGCGTCGGCAGAGGAGGACATCTTGTCTGGTGGCTGGGGGTATTCCGCGAAGTTCAAAACCGAGTCCGATGGTTCTTTTAAGCCGGTTGGGCGAGGTTTCTGTATTCGAGCGCAGATCTGGCGGCTGATATCAAGATCCAAGAAGAGATGGTTGAAACTCGAGGCGATGCATGGGTTGCGCCCTATCACGACGGCGAACACCGCGCGCAAAACATGCGGCGCCCTCCAACTGATACACCTATTCACTAGCTGTTAGTGTGATGAAACATGCGTATCGTCTGAAGTTTTTTTGATGAGCTTCAGTGCGGCGCAATCCGATTCTTTGGTGCTGCACTGGGTTGCGCACATTGTCGATGCGCACGCAGCCCATCCATGTTCACAGTCATGATGCCACTTGCCACCTGCCATGGGTGCATTACGTGCATTACGTGCATTAAAGGTTGAAAGAAAGCATGACTAAGCCCGATGCGGCTGTAGATGGCCCCGTCATGGCCTTCCAGAACAAACATTGAAACTTGGAGGTCCGATTGAATGCACAAAATCAATACATCCCATCCTGAATCACGAACCTCGCTTCCTTCAATCGCTCATTCCCTACGTGCTTCGTGGTCAATATCAACATAAATAGTCGCCATTTTCTCCAAGCATAATCATGTCCTTCTGACGTCTTCCTCCGCCAGCACCCTGTCCCGGCTTGCCGAGGGAACGAACCTGCACTGACACACAGAAAAACGACGAGAAATACGCTTGCGCAAAAACACCACCATGCATTACATTCGTCTGCTGCGTGCTCCACGCATGAGCGTCCGCCAGGATAGCATGCAGGCAGAGCTGGTCTTCACCATCACGACTGACCTGGGGGAATCCTTTTTGTGTCCCGAAGACGACATTGAATTGGTGGTTACCGCACACGTCACCTCGCTATCGGGCAATTCATCCTGTCTCCTCACCAAGAGGGGGGCGCTTCAGTGGCAGGCTGGCAGGCGAGTGTGCAAACCTGTTTTTGAGTTCCCAGAGATGATCCAGCGGGCTTTCATGTACGGGGACACGGTCGAGCTTTGCATTAGCCCCAGCTCGGAGCTGTCGGGTGATGAGGTTCAGAATATCCTCAGGTCGTCCATACGAGATGCCGCCAAGGACCCCAATGGCCTCATTGTGCCTGTTTGGGTCGGCATGAATGGTCCAGAGGTGGACCCAGACGTGTCTACTCGCCGTATTCGCCTGACTGCCCCTTCTGAGCCGGCACAGTTTCTCGAGATTCAGGAAGAGATTGGGGAGAGCATCGCCCGCCATATCTGGGATGCCGGCGTCGTATCGCTTTGTACGATTGTCGGCGCCTACAAGTTCCCCAAATTCAAAACCAGCCAGCACTCCTGCATGAGGAAGCTGCTCGACATCCTCAACAACAAGGACGGCGTCAACGTTCTCGAGCTCGGGTGTGGTGTTGGAATCCTCGGAATTGGTCTCTGTGCCGTCTATCCCAGGGGCACCGGGGAATGCACAATCATGATGACGGACCTGACAGAGGCAGAAGGCCGAGTGCGCTCTAACATGGGGCTCCTGCAGCAGCTTCGGTCTGGTTCGGATCTGGGCTATGCACAAGTCATGTACGAGAATCTTGACTGGAACAAGGCCCAGGAGGGCGGCTTCCGAGGGCAGATTCAGTATCGACGCTGGGATCTCATCATGCTGAGCGACTGTACGTACAACGTCGATATGCTCCCTGCGCTCGTGGGCACCCTGTCGGCCATTCACCGCGCGAATCTCGAACTCACAGCCGACGACGACGAGTTCTCCACAAAGGTCTTTGTCGCGACAAAGCCGCGCCACTCGTCGGAGCGCTCTTTCTTTGATCTGATGACCGCAGAGGGCTGGACGACGGAGGAGAAACAAGTCCTTCCGCTTCCTGTGCTGAGTGGGGATCCGGAATCAGTAGAAATGTACCTTTTCGAAAAGGCAATGGCCTGAACGGTGCACGCCGTATGAGACTTGTCGAGGCGGCACATGGGACAAGAACCGTGTGCGTCTCGGCAGCACAACTGCCTGCCAAGAGCGACCTCAGAAGATGCCGGGTCCGCATTCAGGGACCATGTGGCCTCCATGCTACACATATGGAGGACGTTGTAACCACGACTGGACCACCGCACAGCAGTTTGCAGTTTCAGTCCTTGGTGACACTTGTAAAGCGAGGAATGCAAGGTCCGGCTGCGACACGACCAACGCAGATGACGTACCCTACAACTACTAACTATTGATGGGGATAAAAGGCCAACATCCGAGGATTACTGCATTTTACAAAGGTTGGATTATTGACTGACATGGGCACTCGCAACTATGCTACTACCAAACCCTAAATAAACGATGGTTCAAATGGGCGGATGCTCTCCTGGAAGAGACCTGGTTATGTGGTGTATCGGGTAGTTATATATCATTGGTGATGGAGAAGCAAGGCGCATCGGCGTATTTAGATCGGTCACGCGTAGTTGTAGACTAATAGGAGTAATGGAATACTATCTGATACACGACGATGCAAGTCATCTCCTCCGGTATACATTGCTCCTATGCGCCCTGCCCAGTTTCTCCTTGATGCGATTACTAACTAGTTAGTCGCTGTTGATGAGGATAAATATCTATTTCGAAGGATCCCACGATCCATGGTAGAATTGTCCATGGCCTAGACCCATGAGATGAAAGGCCCAATGAGGGTCCTAGAACTATGGTTTCCCCCAATTATCATGGCAGTTTTAACCAGGTCGCAAGGTTTTATCATGTTGATACGCATGTTGTATTGATACAATTTTACATTCCTCCATTTACGATTGGGATAGTTACAACGTACCACTCCATTTTCAGTTACATGATGATGGCCGCATCCTTTCCAACAAGGCGCCCGTTAGTTGATGCTGCGGAGAAGTTTCGGCGTCATTGTGCCCATGGGGGGATCCGAAGAGTCATGTTATTCCTTTCCTTTCTTGGCGGAAGTTCCGACTGAATGAATGGGTGGGGGATGCATGTCTCGGCGTACATGGGTTGCCGTGCCGTGACTAATAAGTTAAGTTAAGTTAAGTTACCTGAAGATTTGATGTTCGGTTCTTTGCTTGTCTCACGAAGGAAAGTTTGCGTGGCGCTCAACGTCCAAGTAAACAACGGAACCCCGTGAGACATGGGCGTGTTTTTACCTTACCCGTTGACTGGTTCTTCTGTGACTGGCCTTGCTGGGCTGTGAATCTTGTGTGATATGGAGTATCTTAACTTACTCCGTAACTAACCAAGCTTACATTACATACATGGACGCATGCCCCGACTTGCGGAATAGTCAAGTTACATGCCAGCGGTACGGTCGACGCGTACGCCAGTCTCGGCAAGAGCCCTTTTTTGTAGGGCATTCGGCATTCCTGTTTGTTTGTTTGGTTTGTTTGCCAGCAATTGGAGAGCGCCATTGTATGGTAACGTTATCATGTCGTAGGACGCTTTCAGGGGGTAGCCTTGTGCTGTCACATCGGCAAGAAGGCCTCTCTCACCGCCGACTGGCAATTGCCATGGGGTTTTTTTTATCATCATGTTTCATGTTTTCGTGCATACAAATTAATACGCAGCTACATGTGCGTTGGTCTGCATCTCCCCCCCGAATGACTCATCCTTGCAGTCAAGCTAGGGAGGTTGGCCACAAGGATGAAGCACTCCGTGTTTGTTGTTGTTTGGATGCCTGATCGACTGACTGACCCGTCTATGAGGGAATGGATGGATTATGGACAAGTCTGGTCGACGACGACGGGTGTGTCTGAGGCCCGCGGTGTGGACAACATTGAACAGAGTTTTCGCCTCTCCGTTGAGAACTTGCCCGAATACAGAAATTAGTTGGGAACTCTAACTTATCCGTTGGCCGCGGGACCCGTTTTATTTCCGTATCCGTGGCCCCTTTTTGCTCCGTCTTTCTCTTGCTCTTGCGTTTGAGCCGGCTCAGTCTCCGCTCGCCGTCTTCCTTTGGCCTCCTTTCTGCCTTCTCTGCTCTGGCTCGCGGCCAGGCGCTCGGTTTCGGTTCCAGTTCCAGCTCCAGTCCATCCGATTAGCATGCTGCTTGGATAATGATGCGCCGGAAAGACCTAGCCTTGTTTTGACCGGGCCAACAAAGCCTAGCTAGGCATGGACTTGTGGCAACTCCATGTCGCGACTCCAGCGCATTCGTCAGTTCCGGGACGCCAAGATGGGCCTTGTCGTAGATCCTGGACACGAATCGTGTCTTTGCAACACGATATACGGAGTATATTTTGCACACAAAATCTCGTCCAGCCTGGCCTTTTCACCATCTACACAGCACTCCCGTACTTGCATCCGTGGCTTCCTGAATTCCTCGTACCTAGTAGCATCATCGTCAACTTGTCCTCCACATACAGAAGCAAAGCAGAGCGAAGCGTCTGCATCGGCATCCACATCCACATCCACATCCTCGTTTGCCCACCAAACCACAATCCCTTGCTTTTCAGATTGTTTAGTGAGTGGGTTGCTGCTCAGGGCCCTCTATTGTTTTCGCTGTCGATAAATGGCCAGGAGCTGTCCTGCGCAAGTCGGTTTTCCCTTCACCTGCCTCCTTTCACCACCACCCGTTCATCAATCTATTCATACACAACAGGGGGGGACCTGTCTCCGGTATAAGCATCTTGTAATATTTAGCCCTTCAAGACGTGCCTTCCCTGTGGGCATTGTGATCCCTGGTACTGTTTTCTCTTTCTCTTTATTTCTTCTATGATCTCCTGCCTTGGCTAGACTTATACAGACGAGTTCTTCTCACAGTCCTCGAGGCTGAACTCACCATACCGAGGTAGCTTGTTCTTATCTATAATACCTCCGACCAAACGCCCTCAAAGCGAAGTTAAAGACCAAAATATCCAGATTAGTCTATTTTAACCAAAAACTCACACACACGACCGCAGCGCGTCCACAACTGTATATGGCTCATCATCACTCGGGGCGCCAAAACGAAGCCCAAAGCGGATATGCGCCCACATCCCGGTCTCCGTCTCGGGACTCTGCGTTGACTGCGGGTGACAACCGGCTTTATGGAAACAATGGAAGTGGCGGGCTATCTGGTGTATCTGTAGAGCTGGCAGTGGCCGACTTCGCCGAGTTGCAAAGAGAGTTGACCGGCGCTTCTCGAGCGAGCCTCGGGCACAACGGCATCAAGAATGCCAACCAAAAGGAAGCAGTCCCAGCTGGTTCCAGGGACACAGACGACGAGTCTCTGTTTGACCTTGAAACTGCCCTCCGTGGAAATCTCGCTTCTGGTGAGGCTGCTGGTATTAAGGCGAAACATATTGGAGCCTGCTGGGATGGGTTGACTGTAAAGGGATTTGGCGGTGCGACCAACTACGTCCAGACTTTCCCTAATGCATTCGTCAATTTCTTCGACATCGTCACACCCGTCATTGATCTATTGAGGCTGGGAAAGAAGCCTCTGGAGGTATCCCTTCTCGATTCGTTCCAGGGGGTTTGTCATCCGGGGGAAATGGTCCTTGTCTTGGGGAAACCGGGCTCCGGCTGCACGACATTCCTCAAATCGATTGCGAACCAAAGGTACGGTTACACCAGTGTCCATGGAGATGTCTTTTACGGCCCTTGGACGGCCAAGGAATTCAAGCGCTACCGAGCCGAAGCCGTGTACAATGCCGAGGACGACATTCATCACCCAACCCTCACCGTGGAACAGACCTTGGGGTTTGCTCTCGACACCAAGATGCCCGCGAAACGGCCTGGAAACATGACCAAAGCCGAATTCAAGGAGCATGTGATTTCCACACTGCTCAAGATGTTCAACATTGAGCATACCCGAAAGACGGTTGTGGGTGATCATTTCGTCAGGGGCATCTCAGGCGGAGAGCGGAAACGAGTCTCCATCGCAGAGATGATGATAACCAATGCCTGCATTTTGTCCTGGGACAACAGCACGCGCGGTCTTGATGCCAGTACCGCCCTGGACTTTACAAGGTCACTCCGCATCCAGACCAATCTGTACAAGACGACCACCTTTGTGTCCCTTTACCAGGCCTCCGAGAACATTTACAAGCTCTTTGATAAGGTCCTGGTCATCGACGAGGGCAAGCAAGTCTTCTTCGGCCCTGCCAAGGAAGCCCGAAGCTACTTTGAAGGGCTTGGATTCGCCCCCCGACCCCGACAAACCACCCCAGATTATCTGACTGGCTGTACCGACGAATTCGAAAGACAGTACGCCCAGGGACGGTCCGAACACGACTCACCCCACAGCCCGGACACGCTGCTCGAGGCATTTCGCAAGTCAGGATACCAGGAGAGACTCGAGGCCGAGATTGCCGAATACAAGGCCAACTTGGAACAAGAGAAGCATAGACACACCGACTTTCAAATGGCCGTCAAGGAAAGTAAACGAGGAGCATCCAAGCAATCAGTCTATCAAGTTGGATTCCACCTGCAGGTTTGGGCACTCATGAAGCGGCAGTTCATACTCAAGCTCCAGGACCGTTTCAATCTTAGTCTGGCGTGGATTCGAAGCATCGTCATTGCCATTGTCCTCGGCACTCTCTACCTCAACCTGGAAAAGACTTCTGCAAGCGCCTTCAGCAAGGGCGGTCTTCTCTTCGTCGCTCTTCTGTTCAACGCCTTCCAAGCCTTTTCCGAACTGGCGGGCACAATGCTGGGCAGGGCTATTGTGAACAAACACAAGGCGTTTGCGTTTCATCGGCCCTCTGCGCTGTGGATTGGACAGATCATCGTCGACCAGGCATTCTCCGCGACGGAGATCATGCTCTTCTCCGTCATAGTGTACTTCATGACTGGACTGGTCAGAGACGCAGGCGCCTTCTTCACCTTCTACCTCATGATCCTGTCCGGAAACATTGCCATGACCTTGGCCTTCCGCATCATTGGCTGCGTGAGCCCCGACTTTGACTACGCCATCAAGTTTGCCGTCATTATCATCTCGCTCTTCGTCACCACCTCGGGATACATCATTCAGTACCAGTCTGAGAAGGTGTGGCTTCGATGGATCTACTGGGTGAACCCGTTGGGCCTCATCTTCAGCTCGCTCATGCAGAATGAATTCCAACGCATCGACATGACCTGCACTGCGGATTCGTTGATTCCCTCCGGGCCGGGATACACCGACATCAACCATCAGGTCTGCACACTGCCTGGCTCCAACGCGGGAACAACATTTGTGGCTGGGCCGGATTACATTGCCCAAGGCTTCTCCTACTACCCCGGCGACCTGTGGCGGAACTGGGGAATTGTCCTGAGTATCATCGTCTTCTTCCTCTTTCTCAACGTCGTTCTCGGCGAGGTCGTCAAGTTCGGAATGGGGGGCAACTCGTTCAAGGTTTACCAACGGCCTAATAAGGAACGCGCGGCTTTGAACGAGAAACTGCTGCAGAAGCGAGAAACTAGGCGCAGGGACAAGTCCAATGAGGTGGGATCTGATCTGACCATCAAGTCCGAGAGCATCCTCACATGGGAGGACCTCAACTACGAGGTTCCTGTCCCAGGAGGCACACGTCGCCTTCTCACTAATGTGTTCGGCTATGTTCGACCGGGTGAGCTGACGGCTCTCATGGGCGCCTCAGGAGCCGGCAAAACCACCCTTCTCGACGTCCTCGCATCCCGTAAAAATATCGGTGTCATCACCGGTGATGTCCTGGTCGATGGTTCGAAGCCTGGCAAGCAGTTTCAACGATCAACCTCGTACGCCGAACAGCTTGACCTACACGAGCCGACGCAGACTGTCCGTGAAGCGTTGCGATTCTCCGCAGACCTTCGTCAACCGTATGAGACCCCCGTGGCCGAACGTCACGCCTACGTCGAGGAGATCATTGCCTTGCTGGAGATGGAACAAATCGCCGACTGCATCATTGGCTTCGCGGAGGCCGGCCTGACGGTCGAGCAGCGCAAGCGAGTGACGATTGGCGTCGAACTTGCTGCCAAACCCGAACTCCTCCTCTTCCTCGATGAGCCCACGTCTGGTCTCGACAGCCAGAGTGCGTTCAACATTGTCCGGTTTCTCAAGAAACTCGCCGCGGCAGGACAAGCTATTCTCTGCACGATTCACCAACCCAACGCCGCTCTGTTTGAAAACTTTGACCGCCTGCTACTCCTTCAGCGAGGCGGCCGGACCGTCTACTTTGGCGACATTGGCGAGGACGCTTCTATCCTGCGAGCCTATCTCAAGCGTCACGGGGCCGAGGCTGCTCCCACGGACAACGTCGCCGAGTTCATGCTCGAGGCCATTGGTGCCGGCAGTTCGCCCCGAATCGGCGAGCGTGACTGGGCTGATATCTGGGATGAAAGCCCTGAGCTGGGACGCACCAAGAGAGCCATCGCCGATATGAGGGAGGAGCGAAGATCCATCGCGCAGCATGCAAATGCCGACCTGGAGAAGGAGTACGCCTCTCCGATGCTGCACCAGGTCAAGATTGTCGTCGGCCGCATGTTTCGTGCGTTCTGGCGCTCACCAAACTACCTGTTCACTCGCCTGTTCAACCACTTCGTCGTGGCCTTCATATCCGGCCTCACCTATCTCAGCCTCGATAGCTCCAGGTCGTCGCTACAGTACACAGTCTTTGTCATTTTCCAGGTCACAGTTCTGCCGGCCCTCATCATCAGCCAAGTGGAAGTCATGTTCCACGTCAAGCGCGCCCTCTTTTTCCGCGAGGCCTCGTCCAAGATGTACTCCCCCATGACCTTTGCCACGGCCATCACCGCGGCCGAGATGCCGTACTCGATCCTCTGCGCCGTCGTCTTCTTCGCTTGCCTATACTTCATGCCGGGCTTGGACGCCACGCCCTCGCAGGCCGGCTACCAGTTTTTCATGATCCTCATCACCGAGGTCTTCGCCGTCACCATGGGCCAGGGTCTTGCATCCCTGACCCCCTCGCCCCGGATCTCGGCCCAGTTCGACCCCTTCATCATCATCATCTTTGCCCTCTTCTGCGGCGTCACCATCCCTGCGCCGCAAATGCCAAGCTTCTGGCGCGCTTGGCTCTACCAGCTCGACCCGTTCACGCGGCTCATCAGCGGCATGGTGACAACGGCTCTACACGGGCTCCGGGTCGTCTGTACTTCGGCCGAGGTGAACCGCTTCGTTGCTCCCAGTAACATGACGTGTGGGGAGTACATGACGCCGTTCTTCGACCGCGGCGCGCCGGGTTATCTCGTCAGCAATGATACGCAGAGTTGCGAGTACTGCGCGTACAAGGTCGGCGATGAATTCTACGAGCGGCTGAACATCTCGTTTGACAACCGGTGGAGGGACCTCGGTATTTATGTTGCTTTCATCGGCAGCAACCTCATCATCCTCTTTGCCGCGGTATGTGTATTCTGTACAGTCTGTATCGGAAAGTGTTTCTTGGGCGCTAACTTGGCAAACAGAGTCGGTTCTTGAACTTCAATAGGAGGTGAGGGCGTAATGTGCTGCTGCTGGGCAGGGGGCACGATTCGGACTGCGGCTGCATCTGCATCTATCTGCATCTGTATCTGTATAGAGTCCATGAGCAGTAGATGACGGGCTGGTAAAGACGAAAATATGAGACACGATTGGGGTCTAGATGAAAATAAAATATATGCAGTCACTGTAGTGAGTGGCCTTGTACGAGCATGTCGTGCATGATGCGTGGCCCATCCATGATACTGCGAGTTGTGGCGAATTTCCGCCTGGTCGCGTGAAAGTGGGCCGATGGATGAACTTGGCGAGAAGCTCCGTGCCCCATCCAATGACATAGTTAGTTATTGCACTGAAACAATCTGATGATCTGACGACGACGACTTGTGCCGGCTTATTCTCATTGTAGGAAACATCTTGGAGTCCTTTTCAAAGCCACGGCGGATTCCCCCCCCCCTTATTCACTACTATTATATTGCCACGTATCTACAGACTAGCCGTCACGCCAGCAAGTAATTACACACACACACACACACATCGTTCAACTTGTCCATACATTAGTTACTTGATACCTGCAGCGACGTTGACGAAGCCTCGATTGCGTCCAAACTCCGCACATCATCATCGCCAACAACTTTGTAACTTAAAACCTATCGGCATGTGCATAGTACTCTTCACCACGGCGCACCCCGACTACCCCCTTATTCTCATTGATAATAGAGACGAATTTATTCTGCGGCCGACGTCGCGCCCGCATTGGTGGACACACCCAACTTCTGGCGAGCAGGTCCTGTCATCGAGAGATCTTCAGCGCGCAGAGAAGGGAACATGGCTCGGCATAACCAAATCCGGAGTGTTTGCCGTCCTGACCAACTACCGCGAAGCCAACGTCCATGATGCCAGCCACCCGGTTCACGGAAGGAAAAGCCGCGGCGCTGTGGTGACGGCCTGGCTGGGCGGGCTGGGAGACAGCGTCAAAGACGGCGTGCAGCATCTTGTCAAAGACGGCGGCGTAAAGGGTGTGGGCGGCTTCTCCTTGGTCTGCGGCAAGCTGAGGAAGAAGGGATCAGGGATAGCCATCGTTAGTAACAGGGCTGGACATGCCGACGAGGTCCCGGTCGTGGCCGAGGAAAGGGGAGAGACATGGGGATTGAGCAACACAACCTTCCAAGCCGAGGTCGCGTGGCCAAAAGTCGAAATGGGAACCAAGATGCTTCGCGAAACAATAGACAAGGCGGTTCATGACAAGGAGGGCGAGGAGGACTTGATAAAGGACTTGTTCAACGTACTGGATACGGACACTTTCCCCACGGCCAAGCCCGGCATGAGCTTTGAGGAGCTGACGGGTCTCTTGCGACACACCATTTTTGTTCGCGAACTAGGAGATGAAAGCCACCGGGAATCAATGGACGCGGCGCGAGCAAAGGGGAAGGCGGAATGGGCCGAGGACGAGAGTACGCTCAGGGCGGTGGAGGAGATCCTGCTGGAACAGCAGCCAGAGGTCAGCGCCCAGGCCGCGGCAAACGGCTTTGAAACAGGAACGTACGGCACACAAAGGCAGACGGTGGTGCTCTTGGACTGGCATGGGAAAGTAAAAGTGGTGGAGAGGGCACTGTGGGATCGCAATGGACATAGGATCGAGCGAGGCGATGGCGATGTTGCGTTTGAGTTCGAGATCGAGGGCTGGCACGAGTGACGACAGCCTACACGCGCGAGACAACAGAGGGTGAAAGGAAAGACTACTAGACAATAACAAATCATTTCACAGTCGACCTGGGCCGGATAAATCCTGGACAGCCTTTATTCTGCACCGTCGTCAAAGGAATCTACACCAAAAGCCGTCCGCGCCTCCATGTGCCAGTCGGCCGTCTGGCCTGGCAGCTGCGAACGACTGTCAATGGCCCATCCGCCACCCGGCGGCCGCTCTAAGCGAAAAAGGACCTCAAACAATCTGCAGCCCTCATTCGACATCATGTTCAGAAGTCATCTTGTTATTGACCGCTGCTCCTTTCGCCCTCCCAGTCATCTCCGCGAGAAATTACCATAGCTTCCAGCACCCACGCCATTGTTGACGCCGCACCCTTGGTCTCCCAAACTCACCCCGTCGTCGTGTTCAAGAGCCGGCTGTTTGTTCGTAAACAAACACTTTTGACCACGTCTGAAACGATTTTTCTTCATTGACGGCTCCTTGAACACCGTCGAGTCCGTCGGGGCCTCCTTCAGCTGCCCGTTTGCAAAGGTGGCCGAAGATCGACACTCGACATTCGACTGCATTTTCTATGTTCGTGTTTTTGGCTGCCAGCTCTCATTGTCTTGGCTCTTCTTAAAATCAACGCAGTCCGTCGATGATCCATCCATGTGGAAATTGAACAAGCAACATTCATATACTCTTCGCTTTCCGTGTTCCTTCTTCGTTTACCAGCAGATGCACCACAGCCAACGTTCACATCAGTCCATCAATCTTCTGAGTGACGTCTATGCACCATCGTCAACATGCCGAAGCAACCACTTACACAACGACCTAGCATTTCGGCGCCTTTCAATCCTATCAGGTATACTGGCGGGCCATACCCATGTGACCAACGTCTCCTTCGAGGCGAGACCTTTGAGCGTGTGTCTAGCCTAGATGATTGCATCCTTGACCCGAGCACCTCTTCGGAGTCACTGGCGTCTCGCACATCTCGCCGCGTTTCAGAGAGCTTCCCGAACACAGGGCCGCCGTCCGCGAGCCCGACGGTTGTGCAGTCCGAGGTCAGTGCTTTCACTCGAATGCACTCATGGAATTCTTCCAAGACGTCCCTTGGCATAAGGTCAGGGCTGCTGTCGCTCTCAAGCAGGTCTTCGGCGAAGCAGCTCTCCAAATACACGTTGGTTGCACGACCAGAGTCGCCTGGAAATGCTGAGAACAACCCGCCTGCGGGCGACGACAAGAGTTCTCGCATTCCCAGATCCATGAGCAAGTTGCCCAAGTCAAAACCCATGATGGTGCTTCAGGGACTCAGAAAGTCGTTTTCGAGACCGACCTTGGCTGCCGTCCGGAACCTCAGCAGCTCCGGTCGTCCACCGTCGCCACAGGGTGTCACGAATGGCAGGCAGCCAGACGAGTCCCAGCTCAGCGTTTCGACGTTCCAGTCCTCTGGAACGACTTTGGCATCCTTCTCTGGCGTCGATTCTCCCCCAGGCTCCTCTGCTGTGACCACTCCCAAATCCGTGAGTACGGCACAAAGCTCAGCCTACTGGCTTGGCCGTTTCACAGCTCACCGTGATAAATACTTAAACGAGAAACTTCCTAATAATTCCTCCTGTTCATCGCCATCGTCGCCATCGAGCAGTGGCGGGGATCGCGGGCAGACACCTTCTTCCCCAGGTCACCATTCGGTGGCTTCTCATAGACGCCTGGCCTATCTCGCTTCGTCCAGCACAATGCCAGCTTTGACGACTATTACCAGCCGCTTCAGAGACCATTACCCTGAAGATGACGACAACGCGATCAAAGAACGTGTATACCGACGTCTCGAGTCATACCCGACCACAGCAGAGGCGGAAGACTCGTTACATTCGTGGCAAAAGGAACATACCCGTTTCCTTGAGCAGAACCGAAAATCTCTTGAAAAGGGCTCAAAGAATAGGCTTTTGGCTGGTGTAGATAATGGCCTTCTTAAGGGCGGCGAAAGACGACGACAATTGGCGTTTAAGGGATTGGCAGACTCGAGGTCAGGAGCCATTGGTATTACTCCTGGTCGTGGTGTTGCAGTATGCTAAAAATGCTCGTTGGCTTATTCTTGTTTTGAAGACTTGTTCTTTTGGTGTGTTTTGGTTGTGTTGTCTTGGTTCTCTCGCTGGTAACTAACTACCCCTTCCTCTTTTTTTTTTTCCTTCTTCTTCTCATTCCCTTTCTGGATGGCGGCAAAACGGGATGTTTTGGTTGTGTGCTGGTTTTTTTTATCTTTCTGGTCCAAATAACGGTTGGGCAGTGAGTGGGTGCTGGGCTTTTTTGCAACTTTGGCACATTCTTTCGAGGGGAACAAAAAAAAAACACCCCTCTTTACACGTCTCTCTTTTGTTTTGGCCAAGCCATGGTGTGATAGGAATTTATGAGAGAGAATGCCTTTGCTGGTTCATTTGGCTCTGTGGGGTTTGTCGGTCCTTAACGCGAATATGATGCGGGTGGGTAGATGGCTTCGCTGGTACGAACACTTTGTATGAGTAGAGAAGAGTATGACAATGAAGTGAACGTGAATGAGGGAATGGGTTTTAATTATTTTCATTCCGAGACCTTGTACTCGTACTCATGTCTTGAGTGTTCATACCGGGCGCCTCCTCGCATCTAAAAAGCCTGCATACTATCTATGCCTGATCATGTATCTCTATGTACGTTATCCAACGCCCTAAACGCCGCTCCTGTTTTTCAAGTACCGTCTCGTTACCAGGCTGAGCGAGCTACCTTGCAGCCTGGACGACACCGAGAAGCACACACGGTCCCCATCTATTATCATTCAATGCGCTTCCTGCTCTTCAAGTAATCCCTAATCTGCTCGTACTTGTTGGCGAAAAACATGCCCGACTTGTCGCTCCGCCAGACCAAGACACCAATCTCCTCGGCGAACCTCGCCGTATCCAGAAACTCCTTGTGGTCCTCGAAGTCACGGAACAGAAAGCCACCCGTGGTCTTCATCCGTTCATTCTCCAGCTGCCACAGGCGGATCTGGTCGACGACAGTAGGCGGCAGGATGGGCTTGTTCGTAAGCGCGGCAGTGCGATACATCTGATCGTGGGCGTGGGCAGCAAGGTACGAGATGATCTGGTCGGCCGTGATGCCGAAGTTGATGGCCTGGTGGATGGAGGTGCGGGTCACGCGGCCGGCGACCATGTCGGGGAATCGCATGTTGAGCTTGCAGAAGAGGGCGAGGACGGCGATCTGCAGCGTCGACTGGGTGTATGCGTAGATGCGGTAGTTGGTCTCGACGATGACGCTGCCCTTTTGGTCGGCCGAGGGGCCGGGAGCGCCGCCGCCTGGCTGCGACGACGGGCCGAGGGCGGCGGCGGCGGTGGCGGCGGCGACACCTTCACTTATGGTGCGCAAGCTGCTTCCGCCGCTGGTGAGCGTGGTTGCTAGTCGGGTTGGGAAGAACATGGACCGCTTGTGCTGCGGGATGTATATGAGGCCGAAGTCGAGGAGGGAGGGGAGCATGTTCTTGCGCTGCTCGGTGAGGGCGTTTGTGTCGTAGGCGCGGCCGAGCTCTAGGCTGGCCAGGACGAAGAGGAAGGAGAGCATGTCGACTGTCTCGAGGCCGGCGGCCTTGTTAGTTTCGCTGGCCTCGAGCCAGAGGAGCAGTAACGTCCAGACTTGCGCGTTTGGCTCCTGGAGCAGGAACGTGAAGCCTGCTTGGGTGATGCCGATGCTCCCGTTGGAGCGCCTGTCGACCAGTCGGCCCGCGATGAGAAGCTCCTTGACACTCTTGTTGGGGCCCGTCACATCACTTGTGCTCTTGTATCCGACGCTGGAGACGACGAAGTGCAGGATATCGTCCCACTTCTTGCGAGCGTATCGGTCGAGGAAGGGCAAGTCTATCTCTGGCGGGACGAGCAGCGTGGAAGGCACGCCGAAGGAGTTGTGTTCGCCGCCGCCCGTGAGGGCCAGTCGCAGGGAGTTCTTGAAGTTGGTCGTGAGTTGCATTTCCTGGGGCTTCTCCTTGGACGGCACGGATATTTGAATGATGTACAGGCCCTTCAGGGTCGAGATGGCATTGTCTCGCTGTCTGTCGATACGGCTGTTAGTCGTCCCTGTTGTCGGCGAAGACACGGTTGGTGATGTTGACCGGTAGATGGGGCTCGGTCATTGGCGTTTTATTTCGTTTCACTTTTACCTTACCTCTTCGCGTCAGGTTTGACCCATATGTCAAGGTCGCTGAGAAGCATCGGCTTGGGCATGTAGAGAATGCGCATAACTAGTGTTTTCGCTGGCAGTGTCACAAATAGATTTTAGCAGCAATTTTTTTTTTCCTACGAAGCAAAGTGTCGGTTCAGGAATGTACCTAGATGAGGCAGCATGCGCCGAAAAATGGCAAACGCCGTCGAGGGTTGCTGGTACAGTTTTCTAAAGGTCGTGCCGGGCAGTTTCTCGAGGTAGTCTGCTAGCTGCAGCGAGGGTGCTGGGTTGACGGACATGATGGCGGCGAGACCGGTCCGTCTGGAGGGGAGGAAATCTATGGTGTGACTATACCATCGTAGATTGGAGCGGTGCCCGGCGGTGGGAAGGGTCGCGAACGACGGCCGGGCAGGTTGTGATGTTGGATGTGGTTGAGATGCTGGGTCGGAGTGGATGGTGCCAAAGCTCTTGCAGGCACCTGGTTGCGGCCGGCTGATGGTCGGAGAATTGCCTGTCGCTCCGTGCCTGGCACCGAGACACCTCACCAGACGTCGCACCTGGCCCACCGACTCGGCAGCATGGGAGGAGGAGGAGGAGCTCTGCAGTCGACTCTCATCCTCGCCCTCAAATCCACCCCGTGCCTAGCATATCCTCACAACTCACGAGCAACCCGGCCCAATGGCCAAGAAACTATCCCCTACATCCTTCACAAAAGCCGCAAGTCCTGTCGCATATCATCCCATCCGCCCAAACCGTGCTAACTGCCCCAGGTGATGCGGTCGTTCATGGCCGAGTCCGGCCTAGAGCCAAGGTGAGCCGCTGCTATCGAAAACGTGTCCGCGTTTGGCATCCAAGAAAAGACAAGGAAGCCTGGCTATGTACTCTGACGCTGCATACACACAAGACTCCTTGGTCCGAGAGTGCGTTGCTCAGGCAGAAGCTTGCCATCGCCAGCTGACGGATTCTAGTTCCGCGTTCTGAGCGCACAAGCCGGCCGCGTCGACTTTGAGCTTGACATCCACAAGGACCACACCGTAAGCAGGATGCGACCTGACCCGTGCTGTCGTAACCTCCGCTTCGCCTCTGACCGCGTCATGTTGACCGTGTCGTAGAACCGCCTCAGCACAATCCACGGTGGAACGCTCGCAAGCCTGGTCGATCTCGGGGGCTCACTGGCCGTAGCCTCCACGGGCCGCTTTGCGACGGGTGTCTCGACCGACTTGAACGGTAGGATTCGTCTACTTGTGCCATTCGTGAGTGAGTCTGCGCCTATATTGACCTCCTGGTCAGTGACGTATCTCGCGCCTGGTGGGAAACCGGGCGACGTCCTCAAGGGGACGGCGGTTTGTGAGAAGAGTAAGAGACGATTCAGACGCGTCGGCTTTGCTGTCATGGCAGCACATGGGGCTGACGGCGCTGTAGTCGGAAAGACGCTCGCGTTCACAACAGTTACATTCACCAACAACAAAGGCCAGTTAGCTGCCAGAGGTAGCCATACAAAGTTCGTGTGCTCTTCACGACGAACCGTGTCTCCGTGCTAATCGGGGGTTTAGGTACGTCGCTGGCACCATGGGCGCAGATGGACCATATGTTGCGCCCCCCGAGTTCTCCGAAGACGTAGACTAGTTGAGGGTCAAAGGCCAAGTGTATAGATACGTGCGTTCTATGTGACACAAGATAGAATATTCATCAAACACCATGTAAACCCCCATACGTATATCTCATTTCAATATATGACTGGACGCCTCAAACTCCGTTGCTCGGTTCACTTACAACCGACAGACGCTGTGTAGAAATGTACAATATAAATCAAAAGGGAAGGATTTCCTCTCACCCTCAGCCCTTCTCGTTATATGGCAGAGGCTGTGATTGCGGCATCCTTCCGTCTGCCTGATGGTACAGCCCCATGGCTTCCGCGTGAGGAGGTGGCGAGCCATCCGCTAACATGCCGCCACAGGCCTGGTGTGTTGGCAGCGCAAATGATGGACCTGCATGTGCTTGGACGGTGCCGCCAGGAAGTGTGCACGACAGTGAGGGTTGAGGCGGATGCCTGGGAGATTCTTGGTGGCGAGCGCTGTAATAGTCGGGAGGAGAATCATCGGTGCCCTCGGCTTCCAAGGCTTCTCGTATATGCTGCTGCTGTGCTTGCAACTGTGGTGTGTGCACTAGGTGGCGCGGTATTTCACGTCGGGGCATTGATTCGTGTAGCTGTTGTTCGTGCGAGGTCACTTGCAGCATCTCGTGCATTTGGGGCTCCTGAATATTAGACTCTACATCTGCTTCACTCTGCAGGCTGGTGGTGTTGTGCGAATAGCTGCGAGGACTCTGCTGGGGCGTGACGTCCAATAGTCCCGACGGAAAAGGCTGCTTCGTTGACCAAAGCCCACGTTTCTTGCAGCCAAGGGCGAAAAGAATGCAGAAGACGACAAACTCCGGCCATGTGTCCGAGACGACATCTATCACGGTGAACAAAGAAGGCGGTATGTTCGTGGACCCGTGGCGAGAGCTGAATGCTACGGTGTAGCCTACAATGTAGATACCTCGCAAAGCAAAGAGAGAACTGCAAACAATAAGATATGTGGATGCCTGCACGGTGGAAGAAAAAAGATGTCAACATTCATGCTCAATGCGCCGTGAGGCTCGGAGGACACTGTCCTGACATACCATTGTGACGCGTCTGTCCCCCCTACAGCGAACTTTTGTCGTGATGGACTTGAAAAGAATGGACAGAATGACAGCCAGAGACATGGCGTACATGGCCAAAGACAAGAGGTGGGAGGTCCTGCCCAAGTTCAGCCGAGTATACGACGATCCAACATATGAGTGGTCATATCCGATACGACTGCTGGCCAGGCCAAAGGCGGAATAGAGGTGTTGACCAATACCAAAGGCAATGATGCTCAGAACAAAAAGAACAGCAGCTAGCCCACAGATGGCGAAGTGGAATACCTTGTCAAAGAGCTGAATTGTTCCGGGCGGCACGCCGCCATGGCCATGACTCGGTTCCGTGTTATGCGCAATAATGATGCCTCTATCAAGTCCACTCAGCGCGAGTACGACGCAAACATCCGAGGAAGTTGACAGAAGAGTGCCGAGAAGGTCGATTTCCACTTGAACGGGTAGCGCTCCTTTTGAGTGAATGTCATCGTACTCGTACTGTGACACGTAGAGGTCGGAGAAGAGCACGGCAAATAAGTTGACGAGGAAGCAAGAGAAGCCGGCCCTGGTTGCAAGTTAGTTTATAGGTGGAGGATGTAAAATAATGTTTCTGATAATGGCAAGTCGCCCCGACGCTCTATCCGCCCCTTGGACGGGCCAGAAACCCAGCCGTGGCTATTGATGGTCATTCATGGTAAAATGCCATGTAATTGAACATGCTGGGAGAGCAGGGCTGGTCCGGGGGTCATGGCTTACAAGGAAAACAAGATAAACCCCGCCCTGAACCAAATCAACCAGTCTCGAGAAGGGTCCTTCCTCCGGCGAACAACGCATAGCGAGCAGAAGAAGATTGCGAGGGCGGGAAACGAGGTCAGAAAGAGCAGGACGCAGGCGGCGATGACCCAAACCACGCGGTAATCGTCATACATGTTGAGCAGCAGAAACAGTCCCAGCGGCCGTGGGCGCTCGCTCGTCAATTCATCCGGGGCCGTATGCGATGGCGAAGGGCGAGTTGTCGATGAATCGCCCGACCGTCGCTGCAAGTTGCAGATGCAGGGAGAATGTTGACAAGTTAGCTGACAATCAGTTAGCACCGTGGATGACTGATTCCTTCCTGGTTATCGTGTGGGTGTTGCGAAGAGATCAGACGCCAATGAGCATGGCTTGACTTGGCATCTGGATCCTGATCTGTGGTTGGACGTGCTAAACGGTTCGCAACGAGAAGGCATGTACTCCGTATGTGGTGCAGGCCAGAGCAAAAGCCAGAGCAAAATATGAGACGACGACACGGGTCACACGGGCGTCGGACGTTGGACGCTGGACGCTCGCCGGTCCTAGAGAAAAAGGTTAGTGGCCCCTCCCCAGGTCCAACCCAGGGGCCAGTCAACATTGATGCTGGTGCGCAAATACAGTAACTAGCCTTCTTCCTGGCCTGTTTCTAGCTCCGGCTTCTTTCACAGTTTCCACCCGCCAAGTTCTCGAAACGGGTTGAACTCACATGCACAGATTCCGGTCAACCATGAACTTGTTGCAACGCGCCGAGTTGTAGTTACTGAGTACATACACCCGATTCCGTCGCACGCGCCAAGATGCGAACATGCCGTCTCTCGTGGATATGGAATGGAGCCTGAACGGGGGTTTTCTTCTTCCTTCGACGCTTGGCACCTAAGTTACCTATAGGTAGGTAGAGTACATGTAGTACTCCGTACGGAGTACGTTATTGGCCTTGACATCTTGACCCACTCGCTTCGGCTTTCTTTCCTTCTTCCTCGGGGCCCAACTCCCATCACGACTGCTCCAATTTTACTTTTTCAATGCTTATTCCCTGTCCGCCCTGGTGCAAAATGGACACCGGGGCTTCCCAGCGGAAACATCAGCACGTGGCTAACTAAGCATGGTCCTCGTTTTCCCTCGCCGTTGAAACGCCTATCGACCGGACATGGATACAAAACTGCCGCTGACATGGTCCAGTCCAAGCCCAGGCCAAGTGCCTTCAGCCATTCAGCCCCTTCAGTCCTCCTCCAGCCCTTCTTTGGTACGGAGTACTTCAACTACTGGAGCGCGCGGGCAGAGGTTCTTCTGCTCCGTTGACGTCACCGGTTTTGTGACAGTCATACACAAAGTAGTTACGTAGCAGCAGGTATTTTCAACCAAACAAACGCAGTCCACCACGTCAACCACGTCACTATTAAGTAGTCCCTCCTTCTTGAAATCCGGGTGGCTTGGTTGAATGTCTGTCTTGATGGCGCGAGATAAATAGTCGCGATGCGTCGCAGGAATGTCCCTCTTGTAAAATCCCAGCAATATCACTTCACCGGGGACCTCTGCCTTTACAACTCGTATTAGTTACCACTCTCGTCGACTCCGGCGCAGGATATAGCATCATACAATACACACAGACAAACATACATACACAACCATTCACACTTGATTCAGACGCATCCACCATGGCCCTCACAACCGCCCTGTCGGACCTCTTCAACTCCATCTACGAGCTATTCGCCTCGTGTCTTTCGACCATCTATGCCGTCATACATGCGGCGTTCAGCACTGTATGGAACTTCATCGCAAGCATCTTCAATCTCGTGCTAGGTGTTTTCCGGGAGGCGGTTCATCTGACTGGTGGCCTGGGCAAGTTCGTCGCAAGTGAGTATACGTTCCCAATTCGCCTCTTCATGTTGCTTTCCGTTCCCCCTTGCCTCCTTTCCCACGCGACGGAGTCAGTCCACGCATTCTTACAACCGTGCAGGTAACTTTGTCGCACTAATCGTCGGCGGCCTACTCGTGTTTGCTTATCTGCGCTTCTCGGCCACGACCACTCGTACTCAGCCTGCTGCACAGAAGAAGACACAGTAAAGAGGGCGTGGCGTGTAAACGGGATAAATGATGCGAGGACTTATTGTGGCAATCACGAACTCGGGGATCTCTTCCCTTCTCCCTCCTTCTGTTCTTCCTTCGTTTAACTTTCTCTTTGTTTGTAAGGTAACTACACCAATGGGATAGTTATTCAGGTAGCACCATGTCCCCATAGCAATATAACATGCTTCATCCTATATGGTAGTTATAACATGGTCAGTAGACAACTACACCGCCAAAGAGTGGAGGCCGACCTTCCTTAGTAATGGGTTGATATTTTTGCTAGATGAAACCTCTTTCATAATACACCATCATGACAACATATCGTCAGCTCGTTCGAGAAGGGCCACCCGCAGACCAGACCCGTAGTCATACCCCTTACAACCATGATTGCACATCTTCACGCCCTGTTGGTGCCTAATCAACTTTCCTGCCGGCCTTTGGCCCCCCAGCCTCATCCGTCCCATGCCACCAGTCCAAAACACCGATACCGCCAAAGTAGACGTTGAACCTCTCATGATGCCGATCATGCTTCCTCGCCAGCCCGCGCAAAAAGTCATACCCGCTGTGCACCGTCGCCGTCTCGACAAGCTGAAAGGCCAAAAACACCCACATGGTGAGGATATGCGTCCTCAGCAGCATCGGCGGCAGCGCAATCGGCAGCATGTTGGCGACGACGTGCTCCACGGGATGCGCGTACTCCGACGCGAATGCCACGGGCGCCGTGAAGCGATGATGAATCTTGTGGATGCGCTGGTAGAGATACCGGACGTGGAACAAGCGATGGGCGTAGTAGAAGAGGACCTCGCGGCCTATGACACAGAGCACCATGTCGCGGGCGACTTCCGCCGCCGAGGGCAGGGTCGACTGCACGCGGAGGATGGGCGGGCGTCCGTGGATGGCAGATTCGTAGGACAGGCCTGCCTGGAGGACGGACACTATGGCCTGGTTGCGGACGGATATGAGGACTGCGTCCCATGTTTCTGACGACGTGGGTTGCTTGGGCGCCGGCTGGATCTTGTGTCGCGCCGAGAAGGTCGGGGCGATGGTGTCGAGGGAGACGAAGAATAGGCATGGGAGCCACCAGAATAGGAGATGGATGACGAGCTGGCCTGCTACGTCGATTGTATGGGGGTCATGGGTTGCCACCAGTTGGGACCACTGGTTGGAGATGTCGAGATTCATGGTGTGCATGGGCGAGCGGACAAAGTTGGTAGGAAGAATAGGTGCAGCAGAACAAAACGATGACTTGTGGGAGAGCAAGGGAAGAGGTGTGGAACCGTCAATAGCAACCGGATTCCTTTCGCTTGCAGGTCAAGAACGCGGCGTTCTCGCCATGAGATTATGGAACGCAGGAGGCAACGTCGCCGCCTCAAGTCAGACTTCATGTCGTCGGGATTCATCCGGTCTCCAGATGATCCTCGGCCCAGAGTGTGGGGTCTGGGGAAATCCCACTAGACACCGACTGTGGAAGAGTGGCGTCGGGTATCCCGTCATGAGGACATAACCTCGGTTTCGCCATGAAGCTGGTTGTAAATTTCATGTTCGGGACACATCTTTGCGATTCTGAGGAGTCCGAGTCGTGTAACGGGATGTCGTCGAGGATTCTAGCTATGTGGCTGCATACATTTACGTTACAACAAAGAAATGGCTACATGTGAATATTTGTAGCTTCCCAAACAGCCGGCTTTACACATCTTGTATTCATACCAGCCGCAGTACATAGTCATATCATCATAATCCAAAAACGCCAACTTCCGTAGACCCCCTCATTTCCCTGGAGGAATGTTCATTCCGCGCCAAGGGTCGAGTACACACACACGCAGTTCTATGTCCATTCTTAAGTACCATAACCTGTACCGTAAACTCTCCCTGGTTGCAAATATCTTCGTAGACGCAATCGAAGAACGCCGCCAACGTGGTCGTGTCATCACCCGATATCGTCTTGCAATTAACCCACGCGACCCATCTGATTGGCAACGGCCATGGGCTCACTCTCCTCTTACGTCAAAGTGCTCAACATGGCTCGAACAAGAGCTGGGGGTGGTCCTGCTCGGCGTCTCGTCAGCTGCAAGCTCGGCTATCGATGTATGCAAGTTGCAAGTAACGTGCGCACCTTCATCGATATCTTGGCACGCTGATGGACATCCTACCTTTCTTGTCCTTCTCAATCCGAGGAGGTTTGGGGCGGGCAACTGTCCTCTCCACTTCCTCCTCATACACTATGAGCTGTCCGTCTGGCAGTCTCTCGGTTCGGACAATTTCGCGCTCAATCTCGGTTCTTGGTCTGTGTACAAGCTCTCGCTCTAGTGCCTTGATCTCCGCGCGGATGTCGCGGCGGGTGCGAGATCTGGATCGTGATCGAGGCACAACTACAAGTGCACCATCCTCATGGTAATGGTGGTGCCTGTGGTGAGTGTGGCCTGAATCCCAGCTGCTGCAGCTTCGTGACGGCGATGGTTCACGAATAATAGTCCTGTCCACGATGTCGACGTGCCCTACGCCGCGAGGACCTACATCTACCATAACTGGAGCTGGAGCTGGAGCTGGAGCTGGAACTGGGGCTGGGGCTGGCGTCGTGACTGGAGCTGGAGCCGGAGGAGGTGGGACCACGACAGGAGCAGGTGGCGGCGCCGCAACAGTGACGGGGGGCGGAGGCGGTGGGACATTTATCTCGACCGTCTTCTGCTTCCGTTCCTCAATTCGCTCCTCCACGATATCGCCAGCAGCAGATCGGGCGGCGATGACTTCCTGATCAACTGGGGGACTAATTAGTGACGAACCGGACCCAAGTGGAAAGTCGATACGATACCTTTCATGTATTCTTCACTCAATTTGAGTAGTTCATCAATGTTCTCCTGGCCGAGAGCTTTCTGGACGATGATGGTGTTTTCCTACTCTCGTGTCAGCATAAGCCCTGAGCTGGTGCAAAGAAGGAACTCCGTTACCTCTTCAGTATAAGGGTAACCGATATCGATGAGTGCTCTCTTGGAAACCAAGCGGGCTGGAATCTTGGTTTTGCCCTTCTTCGGGTACCGACTGCGAAGCGAGGCTCCTCCACCACTGCTGGATGAGGTGCTAGACGATCGCGAGCTGCTGCGGTGTGTGTGAGTTCGAGTAGCCTTTGATTCTCGACTCCTGTCTCGCCTATCACGCTCCCTAACAAGCTCTCGTTCCCTAATGCGCTCCGGCATGTTTCTAAATTCCTCTTCAGGATAGTACTCTAGCTCTGGACGATAGTCATAGTACCGATCATCCCGTCTTCCGGGCTGGGGTAGGCCTCTGGCCTTGGGGAGGGGAATAGGAGTGTATGGCGGGGCACGATAATCGTTTCGGTATATGTCTTCTCGTCTGGCAGGGGGCGGATATTCCTCGCGCTGATCAAGAATATGCCGAAGCGGACGTCGGTCGTACGTATCAAGAGATGATTGACGTCGGAGGAAAGCAGGTCGACGCGGGGAAGACTCCCGATACTCTCGGTTTCTCTCCTTCTCCACAACCATGCGACGATCAAGTTCTGAAGGGCGAGCCGGCTCTCTTCTTGGCTCGTACTGCGGCTCATCGTCGTGGTATCGCCGATCCCGCACATAGTCGTCTTCGTAGTAGCGACTGCGGTCGAAACGATCGTCGGAACGATCTCGGCCACTACCACCTCTCATATGGTATCTTTCATCTTCGAAGCGATCACGCTCCCAGCGTTCACTGCCCATGGTGCTTTCGTCCGGTACAAGGCGAAGGGCTCTTTGTGGCTGTGTTTGTGGTCTGAAGTACGTAGTAGTCGAGTGGGGTAACTGAAATCGATGGCCTCGGCGACAAAAGCAGTTGTCGATTGATTCTCTTGTTGAAACTGTTCGGTAAACAAAGAAAGACGGGGAGCGACCAAATGAGCCCGACTGTGGTGTGAGGTGAGAGAAAAGGTGAAGATTTCAGTTGCAGGTAGAAGACGGGCACCGGGAGATGTCCACTGCCTTGTATTGTGACTTGTAGGTGGGCGATGACGTTGACAGACAGGCCCCCGCCTGACAATCGCTCAACGTTGGCTGGCGTTTGACCAGTGTCGGACTGCCCTGGCGAAGTGGGCAAGTTCTTGGAGGGGTCGTGGACTTCCTTGGAAGGGATGGCTGGCTGGATGGATGGCTGGATGGATGGATTAATATGTTCCAGGCTCGAGCGGCCAGGCTCTGGCAGGCAGGGAGATGGGCGACTGCCGCGGACAAGCCGACCTGGGACGACACTGCGCGTGACCCTGTGCTGAAATCAAGTGTTGGTTCTTGGATTGGGCCTTGCGGCCAAGGCAGAAGGGACTGAGGTTGCAAACGGTGTCGAAGGATGATGCTGCGGGAGGGCTCGAGGCAGGAAAAACGACTCGCCAAGGCGCACTTTAAAAGAGGTCGAGTTTCAAAGAAATGGTTGCACTCAAGCGGCGCCCGACCGCCGCCTGGTTGGAGCGCTGGGATGTATTTGTAGATATTGGATTGGCAGCACCATGGTGTCCATGGTGTCCATGGTGACTGGTGCCCAAATACCCAAGTGAGACCACTGCATTGTCCGGTATCCGCTCTGGCTCAAGCCGTGGCCCAGTTGGGATCTCATCTTGAGGCCTGAGGTGGATCGAGACCAAAGTATATCTTGCGTGTGTGGCAGACTGGACAGGTTGACTGGCAACAGGGTTCAGGCCTGCAAGACAATGTGGCACTGTGACCCTCTACCTGGTCACCCGTACCGTAACATACCTTACCTCCAAGTAGTAGGTACCCTGCCTAGGGAGGCACTTGTGGTATGGCATGCATGCGTCAGATGGTCTAATCAATGTCTGTACGGAGTACTCCGTACGGTATGGACATGCGAAGCACGAATTATTGTAGCGTGACAGGGTCAAAAGTCCATGGAAGCAGACAGCAGACCAGCAGACCCAACAGCCTGATTCCGTCCTATCCCACTCCCACCTGCAACTGGTCTTTGTTGTTGAGGCGATGCCGCTTGAAAGACTCCTCAGGCGCCTCGCACGGCCTTTGAGCTGATGTCGTAAAGTCGGTGTACTGATCTCACCAGACACACCGTTACGAAAGAGTTACTAATCCGTACCTGTGCTAACATTGATCAACTGGGAAGCATATCCCCGCGGGTGGCTTTAGAGTTTGCGGCGCGGGCCTCAGCAATTGGACTTTGAAGCCCAGCTTGCCCAACTTGGATGTGCCTGGCCCAGCCACTCCAAGTCTGGCTGGTAGGCAAAAGTCACGGAGTTAGGTGGAGAAATCGTCAACACGTGCGCTCAATAGCATTGTTCTGCCGGTTTTGTCTTTGCTCTTTTTTTTTTCCTTCTTTAAATACTCCGTACGTTGGGCAATGTTAAAACCAATGTGTCCTAGGATTGGTCGTATTACCCGTCAGCGACTAATTGGACGAGCCATTTAATGCCTCCGAACTTATCCTGCTGTTGTTGGCCGCCATAGGTGAAATAGGTATTTCCCTCATCTCCTTTGATCGGAATTTGTTCAAGCCGCTACATGCCCAAGATATAACTTTCTTCTGGTTAGGCCTGGATATCAGTTCATGCGCAAAGGTATCCACAGGCAGGTTGTCTGTTAGCGTTGCTTGTTTGCCGCTGATCCATGCGTCGCCAAGCAAATGCAGTAAGAATACGTATTTCGACGAGAAATGGCGCGTGGATATGCAACGCCATACCGGGCCATTGCAACTTCCTTTCCAGCCCTATTTCGTTCTACTCGGATCTACGTGTGTTTGTCGTTTCGTGCGACGGGAAGACAGAAAATCTTTACCTAATTGCTATCATCACCAGTCTATATAGATCGGTATGATGCACTATAGCAGTTCCATCGGCGCACTCGAGACGCAACGGGCTGAGAAATTATAATTATTTTACGACTCAGCCGGTGGACCTAGATCGGAACCAGTGTGGCACTGCTACATGGGAATAAGACGATAACTAGATGCAGTTCCTTTATTCGCGATCGGTCTGGTTTATGTTCAATCTTGCCCTTGCAGAGCGATATACAAATACCTGGCGAGAGTGGGAAAGGTGGAACTCAGAGCTCAGGCGCTCGCTGAGTGAGCAGTAGAATCCAGAAATCCAGAAAGCGCCAATTAACCCCCTGACAAGGGGTACTCCATAACTAACTGCCCTACCTAGAGGTAAAAACTATAGTACCTAGGGTAGGTGGTACCTAGGATACGTTACGCGATCACTTACTCCGTGTTCCTTCCTGCCGAGGCGGGTATTTTACAGCAACTCACTTGGCCCCAGTTGGACTTTTGAGGGTCACAGAACAGCTAGAATACCCAGATGTTCTTCGTTGTGAAAAACTAGACCACTACGTGCAACTGGTTAATTTCACACTCTGAACATCAAATCATTGTGTTTCTCCTGGGTACTCGTCTTGCTCTCTGAATGTCCTCACACTCAAGATAGCCACGCTGTTAAACCGGATCTTTGTATACTTTGGTTGCCGCGACACCCACCCTGGTCCGTCCGCCTTGGTGGAGAGTTCAATTGCGCACGGAACACGTCTCGCTTTGAATATATCTTCTCCTCCTTAAGATTCGTCCCTGTGGCCCTGGGCCGGCGCATTCGCAGCTCCAATGGACGGCCCCAAAGATCGCCCAAGTGGCATACCTCGGTTATCTCGGCTTCCCGTACCACGATCAAACATACCGAAGCCTGCGTCCTCAACATCGACCTCGAAAAACACGCACATTCACCCCAGAGCTTCTAGGGAAAGTTTCGGTGGAGGCCGGCTTGTGGTGCCAAAGTTGAGAGCTTCTGCATCGCGGGATCAGCTTCGCAGCAGCATAGGCGATATTGCTGGTGCAGAAGACCAATTGCGATCGGCCTCACGAGGCCATCTTCGCTCAAGCGTACGACAACCCACAAGGACTACATCGCAACTCGACCAGACCCAGAGGAATTCCAGAGTGTCAAGCTCCCAACGACGAGCCAGTACAACTGTAAAACAGTTGTTGACCACGAACGATTACATTGGTTCCGTCAACGGAGATGAGTTAGAGCTGTCCCCTACACGCAGCCCAGCTTCGTTCAGCCCAGGTGATATACTCGACAACACGGCCCAGCTTCTTCATGCGAAAGCAAGGTCTTCAGTCGATGAAACCGACGACGATGAAGCAACTATCCACACTTCCAGCGCCCATAGATCCCAGCCTCGGCCCTCTTTGACGGAACGCACAATGGAGACTCTGGCGCAAATACCACCGTCCCCGGCATTGAGTAAAAAAGCTTCGTCTTTTTTTGACCATGGGCGACCACGATCACGAGGAGATGGTGGGGGTTCCAGACCGGACTCCAACCACAACTCCGATGGGTCTGGGAGAGCATCACCCAGACAAGGAAGTCGACCGGGTTCCAGTGCTGGGCAAGATGAATTGTCTGCAGGATACCACGTCCCTGCTAGTTCGTTTATAAGCGGCTTGTCGACCATTAGTGGCACTCCACGACGGAAATCTGCTGTTGGTGATGCAAAAACTCCACAGACTATAGCGAATCCGAATCGCGCTTCGGTCATGTCCGCCACCACATTGGACACTGCTGGCAAGTCGTCAGTACAAGACGCTGTACGAAGTCCCAGTCTAGAGAAGAGGCCAAAAGAACAAAATACCCCCAAGTCTGGTTCCAAGTTGGTTGGTTCAAAACCAACGCGGCCTCGTGTATCGTCTGCCGGTTTGTTCAAAAAGCCTTCTCTCCCTTCAATGCCCAAGGCTGCAAAACCGGTAGGAGGACCCTGGGATGGTAGTATCCCTCCTCCTCCTCCATCATCATCTTCGGGCCCAACGAATTCCACAATACTTACAAGTCGAAAGTCTTCTGCGGCACTGCGGGAACAAATTGCCAAGGCCAAGGCGGCCAAACGCGCAGCTGTGAGACAGACGTCTGCAAATCACGATGCACCTATCACGTCACCAATTGACGCAAACGGCTTTGATATAGCACATGATGATCCTTTTAATTTAAGGAGGGGGGAGAAACCTAGTGCTAAAGTATTGCAGCAACGAGTCGCTGCTGCACGGACTACGGGCAGACTAAACATTGCTGCTATGGGATTGGAGGAGATTCCGCAAGAAGTGATGAAGATGTACGATCTAGAAAGCTCTGGGGATTATAATGGCAGCTGGGCCGAGAGCGTAGACCTCACGAGGCTTGTTGCCGCTGACAATAACATAGAATCGTTGGGCGACAATATCTTTCCAGACACCAGCCCAGAGGAACTTGATGAGCAAGATCAGGGACAAGGCAACATATTTGGTGGATTGGAAACGCTAGATTTGCACGGCAATTCACTTGCACATATTCCACTTGGTTTCCGGCGTCTTGCGAACCTGACGTCGCTTAATCTTGTAAGTGCCTCCCCCTCCAAGAAAACGGACCAACCCCCAGCTAACGTTAACGTTAGTCTTCAAACAAGCTTGAGAACAGCAGTCTAGACATAATATCCCAAATGGTATCCCTGCGAGATTTGAAGCTGTCCAAGAATCAGCTGTCTGGAACATTAAATTCGACGCTAATGAATTTGGGATCTCTAGAGATGCTTGATATTCACGGAAACAGCATCTCGGCTTTGCCCTCCGATATCAAGAACATGCAGCGCCTCCGCATCCTAAATGTGAACGAAAATAAACTGGAAACTCTTCCTTTCGACAGCCTGTCAAAAGTTCCCTTGACAGAATTATCCGCGAGGAAGAACAGACTTACAGGCGTGCTCATTCAGCAGCCGATTGATTCACTCCCTTGCTTGCAAACCCTCGACGTGTCGATCAATCAGCTGACTCACCTGATTCCCGTGGACGGCGTCATAAGCCTTCCGGTGATTCATGCCATGTCAATGTCTGTCAACAGACTACAAACTCTCCCTGACATGTCACTTTGGACAAATCTCATTACGCTGGCTGTTGATGAGAACCATATTGCCAGCATCCCAGACAGTTTCGCTGGATTGCAAAAATTACGACACGCAGATTTCACCAGTAATGATGTCCGGGTAGTTCCAGCAGAGATTGCCAGGATGCAAAGCCTTTCAATGATTAGGTTGACAGGAAATCCCTTGAGAGATCGCAAACTGGTTGTAGTCGCAACGGATGAGTTGAAAGAGATATTGGCTGGTCGCCTGGAGCCTCCGCCTCCATATCAAGAGCCGGGACACCCTACCTCAGCCACGAGGTTGTTGGATAGCCTGTCAGAAATTGACTACAGACTCAAGTCGGTTGGCGATACTGACACTTTTCCCCGTGCTAATGACACGGATGTTCGTTCTGACATTGAAGACGACTTCACTACACCACCTACCTCTGCTCCGCACACTCCAAATCGATCACGATCACAGACAATTGTGAAAGATATATGGTACGTCAAACCAGGAGGTCTGTTAGACTTGTCGAGATCCGGTTTGTCGTCTCTAAACCCGAAGCCCTGCTTCACAATTGCTTCGCAGAATCAAGTGCGCCAAATTCAACTACAACATAACCCTATTGCCTCGATTCCCATTGCACTTGGTGCATTCGGCTCGACTCTATCGTTCCTATGTCTGGCCCATGCACAGATGACTGGTGGATCGTACCTCACAGAAACGCTTGAACTACCCACTCTGCGAGAATTGAGCCTTTTGTCGAATCAAATCACGAGTCTGACTCCCGTGACTGAGTTCCTGAAGGCACCAGCTTTGGAGAAGCTTGACATCACGCTCAACCGCGTGACCTCGCTTCCAGCAGATTTGAAACAATGCTTTCCTCAGCTTTCCGTGCTACTGGCAGCAAGCAATCAGTTATCAGAGCTCGATCCGGAGAGTATTCGGGGGTTGAAAATTGTCGATGCCTCTAGTAACGATATTGGCCAGCTGAATCCCAGACTTGGTCTTCTCGGTGGTAATGAAGGGCTGCAACGATTGGAAGTAGCGGGCAACCGATTCAAAGTGCCAAGGTGGAGTATTCTTGAAAAAGGAACCGAGGCCACGTTGAGATGGCTGCGAGAGAGACTCCCTGCGGGAGAGATGGCCGCATGGAAGGCAGCCAACGGCGAGGATAGCGGAGAGAATGTAGACTAATATAGAGCAGATGTATGATATAGAGAAGCGTATTCCTTTGGGGATGACGTTGGCCAATACGTGGTTACTAGCAAGATAATATTAATCTTTGGGTACTTGGACACGTTGGGCATGTGGTAATTGAGACGTTTGAAGGGCTTTTCACATCCCTTTTCTCGCTGCCGTGTATCCAGTCAGCTTCAGACAAGAAATGAGAGAGATTAAAACGATTCAACAAGAACAAAAGATGCAGTTCCGCCAAACCAACCGAGTTGCCTTGGCACGTTTGGATAGCAAACGGCCGGGCACCCGAGAAGACGAGCTCTCGGTGAGAAGAGAGAAGTGGCGAAGGGAGGCGCGCTCTTGCATTCTTTCTATAAATGCATTCAATGCGTTGTCCTATCCACAGTGGACAAGAGGAAGGCAGTCAGTGGTGGTGATTCACTCCATCCCTTGCCCTGCAACATCATCAGTGCTGCAACAGACCTTTTGCCTCTCAGCTCAGTTAAGCAATACGAATATACACAAAACACCAGCAGCTTTTGGTCATTCCATTCTTATTAAGGCTGACGTCGCCCCGCCAAGAATACCTTTACTTGCGTGTGTCAATCCGGCCTCGAGGAGCTGGCTAACGCCTAGTCTGGGACAACAGCAGTGGACAAAACCGAGATTGTTGTAGAGCGAGCCGATTTCCTTTCCAAATGCCTCAGCCATACGCCTCATACGATCTCCATGAGCCTGGACACTACTACGACTACGAACCGCACAACATCGTCAAAGTCCTGATCCCGATATCCGTGGTTGGCTGGATCCTCTTTGGAGCCATTTGTATCTTGTGCATCAATGGACACGGACGAGCCGGCCGATGGATCCCCGAGTGGTATCTTGATTCTGATGGGTCACGATGGGACAAGGCTGCCGTGGGCGCGTGGTGGCTCGCCGTTATCTTTGGGTGGCCTTTGATCCTGCCTGGCGTGGTTGTGGGACACTTGTCGAGAAAGCTGAGGACGTGGCGCGGAGAGAAGAAGCTGGAGATGGAGAAGAAACTGGAGTTTGACTGCAAGGCATAATGATCTGCTTCTGATGTTTCCGGCCGCTGCAGCGGAGGAGCGGGAGACTTTCTTTTGACGTGTTGCTGGATGGGATGCTCGCATGAAGTGAGGAATGGATGTTGGACGGTTGTGTGGTGGAACACATGTATTATGCTATATACACTAGGTTGAGGAAGAGAAACAAGCAGGTTTGCCAGTCGTGTGCGTTAACAGCACGAATTTTCTTGCGAAGCCAGATGATATGAGGATGCAATGCAATATCTTGTTGTTGTAGGTACGGATAGTTACGGAGTACGCTGAATTGGGCTTAGCGTCAAGTAACAGCAATCTTGTGTCCCCGAGCAACGACAATCTGGGGCAGGAGATGCAAGCAGCCAGAACACAAAGTGTCTGGACCCATGAGAAATGTCCATGTCCATCAATTGCCGTAAGAGCTCTCAACCGCGCGCCCACACTCTCTCCATTGTCACACATCACCACCATCAACCACTCTTATCTCGCATCCTCGAAACCATTTTCGTTGCTGCTTCAATCACAACTCCTCCAAGTGTATGCGACTTTGCGCTCCGCCATCGGGCTGCACGAGTTAGGCAGGCCCAGCACAAAAGCGGCCCAAGCTCTCGCTGCCCTGCCCTGAAAACAGAGACTCGAACGGACGGGCACAACAGATTCCCATCGGCATTGTCTACTGTAAGAAGAAGACTCCCCACACACTCCTCTCCGACGCACGCTTTCGCCCGTCATGGCTTCTCAAGCTGGGCTGGATGCTTCCCAATCGAATGCCGTTGCCGCGAGTCCGATTGAACCAGCCACGCCCGAGGAGGTTGGGCCTCTGCCCGTGTCGTCGCAAGTAACTCTACCCTCAACCGAGATACCTGGATCACCAATCGACCCTGATGAATCCTTAAAAACGGAAGTCAATGATGACCAACCAGCTGCCATGGTGATTCCTTCATCTCTGACCCCTCCACCATCCACCCAAGTCGCCGCCCACAACAACGCGAGACGAACATTCTCACAATCGCAACAGTCTGTGCTTTGCTCACCGCCAGCTACCATTCTCAACAATGTCCGCGACCGAGAAGTCACCATAGATTATAGCCCGCCGTCTCCTCGCCAGGTTTCGGAGGCTCCGCCCGATGAGCTGAGATCCATGCTTCAGACATGTATCGCTGAACAGCAGAAGCTAAAGATGGAAACAGCGCACCATAAGCTACAGTACAATCTGCTTAGTATTCAAGCGGAGGATGATGGCAAACGTGCTGCTGTGGAGCACGAAATGATTCGAAGAGAGGTGAACATATTGTGGATGGCAGAACACGCCCGCCAGGCCAGGCAGGAGCTCAGTACATCGTCCGACTCCACACAAGCCAAGTGTCTGCAGATGAAGATGCGGTATGAGGCAGCTATGGAGGAGAATGAGACACTGAACCGTCGGCTGAAGGTGGCCAAAAAGGTTATTCAGCAGAAGGAGGAGGAGATCATGTGCCTGACGGAGGAAAGAAGTCTCCTCCTGACCCGCATTAGGGAGAACCGAGAGCACTTTCATATGCTGTGCAGCCCTGGCGGAATATTCCATACCGCCCTGACTCCGAAGCAGCAAAGTTTCTCTACGCCTCAACAGCATCGCGTGTCGCGTAGAGCTTCGCAGCAGACGCCTCGATCTTCGCAACGGGAGGATACAGAGGGCCGTGAATATGGCCTCTCAGCCTTGTTGCAAGCCATGAGTCAGAGCCAGGAGAACAACAACGGGGCGCCGTCAACTCCCATGACGTCTCACCGAACTGTACAGAAGCATTCTGGAAGGCACAGCCGCAATGCGCAGTCCTTGTCATCACTGCCGACAACTCCCGTCAGTCGATCTCGAGATGGCGGCCTGCTGCCATCAGTTGATTTGGTACCACAGACTGAGCCCCGTCATCGTCATACCGAGCAGCAATTTGCGCCCTTGACACCGACTCCCAAGCGAGATCGGCGACGCAAAAGTCGCGAGAGCACCATTTCAGCAGACGACAATGAAGAGCTAGCAAGGCAGGCGTTGGAGTCGGTCGAGGCAATGCATGCATTCATATCTCACGGGTCAAACTCTGCAACACGAGCATCACGACAACGACGCCGGGCAGATGAGGCTGACGATGATGAGGAGGTCTTTGGCAGTCAGGCGAGCCAGGCAGCCACCGAAATGTTGCGACGCCATGCGGGTCGGAGTTTCGAAGTGGCTGGCTCAGCAGGGGCCCGGGATGAATCGCCTGGGCCTGAACCATGGCCTGTTGAGAAATCAGCCAGGTTGCAAGGTAGACTCCTGCCGAGTGCCAGAGGTGGCGGAGGTGGTATAATGGACAAGCGCAAGTTTAGCGGGAATGCGACGGCATTGGACAACTCACGGCGTGAGCATGGCAGCCCTTCAAAGAAGCTGAAGGTTGGGTTGTTGACCGAGGAGCAGCGAGTAGGCCTTGGGATTCAATACAGCAGATGACGGTGATGATGATGACGATGACAATGACGTTGACGATATTTCATGACAAATTGGATGCTTTTGGTTGGCAGAACGTACTACGGCATGCAATACAGAGTAGTTACGGCATGGTGCAAGAACGGATGTATTCAGCATGTAGCAAGTTGCAGGATATTGCAAACTGGGATGTTTTCAAGGACGCAGCAATTTGGGATACGAGACATGTAGCCAGCATGGGGGTACCTGCGTGTCTACGTGGTTTGGAGTGGCCTAAGCACCTAGGTATGTGATGAACTAGATGAATGTTGAAGCTCGCTAAACAGACTACAAGAGTAACTATCACTTGACGTGAGTAGTCGAATGGTCTGGTCTGTTGATGGACTGGAGGGCTACGGAGTAACTATGCCGTTTGTTGCAAGTCGATGGCGCCCCACACCCGACATCGGCTCGGGCGGGACAGGGTTGGCCGGAAGAGCGCTTAGCCGCCGGGCCGCCATCATCCATCCATCCATCCATCCGACCAGCGACTGCCGACGGGTGCCGTGCGACAACGGGCGCATCAGTATGACTTGGGTTTCAACGTCCAGTCGTTTTCCACCTGTCACCTGGGCACGGTCGTCGAACTATATTCTGCGTCCAGCATCGGCATCGGCATCGGCATCGGCATCGGCACTAGACTTAGCAGTAGCATTAGCACCGGCCAACAGCAATCGCACGGCACGGCACGGCACGGCGCTGCGCTACGCTGACTGGCCTCGACAACTTGAAGCCATTCACGATGCTCAGCCCGCGAGGCGTGGCCAACATACTCGCCAAGTCGCCCGCCGACGTCGTCATCCTCTCGTCTGTCCGGACACCCATCACGCGCTCCTACAAGGGCCATTTCAAAGACGCGTACCCCGAGGAGCTGCTCGCGTCCGTGCTCAAGCATGTCCGCGAGCACAGCGTCCCCGGCGTCGATCTCGGCCCCCTCGTCGAGGATGTAGGCGTGGGCGTGGTCCTCTCTGAACTGGGAGGCTCCAAGGCCGCCCGCATGGCCTTGAACCACGTCGGTTACCCGAACTCGACGTCCCTCTTCACCATCAACCGCGCCTGCTCGTCCTCGCTGCAGGCCATGGCCTCGATGGCGGCTCACATCCGCACGGGCATCACCTCGGTGGGCGTGGCCGCCGGAATGGAAAGCATGACGCGCAACTACGGCAGCCGCGCTGTGCCTGTGGATGTGTGGCCGGTGCTGAGGGACTCGCCCATCAAGGAGGCCAGGGACTGCGTCATGTCCATGGGCCTGACGAGCGAGAACGTCGCCGAGCGCTATGGCGTGTCGCGATCCGACCAGGACGCCTTCGCCGCCGAGTCGCATCTTCGTGCGAGCGCCGCGCGCGCCGCAGGCCTGTTTGATGGCGAGATTGTGCCCGTCACCACGCGCTTCCAGGAGGTCGACCGGCAGGGAAACAAGGTGGGCGAGGAGCTTCGCATCACGGTCACGAGGGACGACGGCATCCGCGACTCCATCTCCAAGGAGGCGCTGGCGAAGCTGAAGCCCGCCTTCAAGCCCGACGGCGCGTCGACCGCGGGCAACTCCAGCCAGGTTTCTGACGGCGCCGCCGCGACGCTGCTCATGAACAGGAGCACCGCGACCCGGCTCGGCCTGTCGGACCGCATCATGGGCAAGTTTGTGTCGGCGGCCGTCGCGGGCTGCGCGCCCGATGAGATGGGCGTCGGCCCGGCCCTGGCTATACCCAAGCTGCTGGCGGCGCATGGTCTCGACGTCGGCGACGTGGACAGGTGGGAGATCAACGAGGCCTTTGCGAGCCAGGCCATCTACTGCTTGAGGCAGCTGGGGCTCGAGGACGCGTGGGCGCGCGGCAGAGTGAATCCCACCGGCGGTGCGATAGCCCTGGGACACCCGTTGGGCGCGACGGGCGCGAGGATGGCGAGCACTCTGATCCATGGCATGAGGAGGGATGGCCATGATCTGGGCGTTGTGAGCATGTGCGTCGGAACCGGGATGGGCATGGCCGGCTTGTTTGCGAGGGAGGCCTAAGTGAGGCAAGAGTTCATCTAGGCTTGGGAAGGAATCGTTGCATGTTTTTAAACTATGCGTATGCGTCCGACGGCATTACGGGAACGGGGCGGAGGCAAGAGTATGATATTGAACTGATTACGAGCCAAACTAGGCCCGTTCAAGACGAATCTGCACCATTGCCTGAGCTGTCTGTTCTGTATTACGATACTTACTCTGCTCGTGAAGTGACAACAGGTGTGTAGCTGACTGGGAGGAGATTGAGCGACAAAAGCATGCGGCGCGGCAAACTAGCCTCATTTACATTTTGCTATGGTGACATTTTTCCGAATCTTTATACGCGGGAGGAGGGAAGAATGAATTACACGGATACAGCAAGGGGGATTCCCTTAAAGTGCGATAGAAAGACGTAGTATAGTAGATGCCAATTATCTGCCAGTCTGGCCGAACTCTAAGTTACTGCGACCTTGCCCCCCTTTTCCAGTCAGTAGTTTTACCCTTTTTTTTGTCAAGCACCTATTCCTCCTGACCGTTCAGCTTTGACGTTTTGCCGATTTGAGCAAGGCAGCGGACAAACGACGCTTCATACAGCCGCCGGGCGTCCTGCTGCAAGTTTCCGAATCCATCTTGCCAAGCATGTCTGCTGCACTCGCCCTCGATGTCACGATTTGTGCAGTTGACCGGCGCTGCTCTCTTCTTCCACAGTCTCTCTTGACGAGCCAGTTGAGACGGGGAGGTTCTTTCTCCAAGGAAGCCAAGCCATACGCTTGCTCCTCTATAACTACACACGGCGGTTCACGCAACGTCCGAGACTCGGGTATATAGTTATAGTGATGCTCGCCATGACAGAGCCGTTAGGTGGTTCAGCTTGCAGTCTTTTTTATACTCGCAGAAAATGTGTCGTTTTTATTTTTTTCAAAATGAGCGTCATAAGGTTCAGATCCTGTAAAGCGAGTGAGCGACTCACACGCCCCAAGTCTCTTTAAGGACACTCTCTTTCTCTGTGTGTGAGGACTTAGCTCGGGCCGAGGAGTTACAGCATCTGCTTGTGTCAATTTTCGAGGCGACGAGGTCTTCGTAATGTTGTTACATGATGTCCTTCATCGACCAAAAGCTCCGATTTTGCGGACGAGTCTAAGTCTACGTACGCCTATACAGTTTATATATAGGCTAAGTGAATGCCATCCATCGTAAGGAGACATTCTAGGAGTTCTTGATCAAGACAAACTACGACATCGGTGACGCCAGCTGATGGCAGCCGTAGTGCCGTAGAATCAGCCGGTGCTGCAGAACAGGCCTCTCATGCAATAGTTCTGCGCTGTTTGTGTAGCCATGATTCATTTCCAATCAGTTAGAGCTACGGGTTGTCAGTCACGAGACCAAGGTCGTTTATCAATAACCCATTTGAGTCCTTGACTGTGGAACATATGATGACCTTGCCTTAGCTCTTGGAACAGTGCAAAGATTCAACGGAAATTACATCTACAGCAGATTCCTTATCTTTAAACAAACACAGGCATAGTTACCAGCGTTATAATTGTCATAAACTACGACCAGTTCTTCATTGTTTATGAAAGAGTATAAGCCGCTTCGTAGAGAACCTATGCACATACTACGTAGCTTGACTTCTTCACGAGGTCAAGCTGCTGCTAAGCTATAGATCCCAAAGCCACCGGCTACATAGCTAGCCTCATATGCCACATTTGCCAAGATATGCTTGGGAAGATGATCAGGGGCTGTAAGAGTAATCAGCTGCTGCGAGCGAGCGATTCCACCCAGACCACGTTTTCTCCTGCCTGTACTCAGACAGCCTTTCTATATATACTGCCAGCTTGCAGGCGGAGGACATTGATTATATCGAGACACTAACCGGAATTCCGCGTCGTTTCTACCATCTAGCTCGGATTCTCCGGTTCAGGGATTTCTAGAGACAACCAGCAGATGTTGCAAATCACGGACAACCATGCAGTCGCACAATGATATACACAGGCGCCAGACATACCACACAGCTAGTAGGCAAGTTTTGCTGCCCTCAAACACGGGCCTTGTATACATACACGGATATTCTTGCTATTTGGAGTTCAATCCATCACGGTAAGAAAATTCATCAGCCCATCGTCGGCCGTCATATTACCAGACCAATATGTTCAATGTGGTAGCAGATCTTGCAGCCGTGATAGATTTGGGCGAAGTGTCCTGATTTTTCGTAAAGTATATGTCAAAACGTTCAGTCGATGCTGAGCCCTACTCGGCCCTATTAAAAGCATAGTTGGTGCCTGCAGTTACAGCGACCGTGATGTTAGATGGAGCCCTTTGAGTCTCTGGCTTGTCTGTCGGCAAATAGTCAGACAAACGAGCTCAGCCTAGTTTCTAGAAGAGAGCTCCAGACGACTCATACATGGAGAACTCGTACACGACCTTGGCGTTTCCTGGTCACCGCCCAAACCTGTCATATGAAAACAACAATATCTTTCGAGAGGGGCTGAGAACCTACACCGTGGCCAGCTAGAAGGGGCAAATCTTGCAGTGCTACCGATTCTTCAGCAGGAGAGAACTCGGTTCTGGTCTAAGCAATTTGTCTGGGCAGATATAGGGACTAGGATCTCGGCCTCGGGAGGAAGAATCTTTTCGAGGCTGCAAGGTTCAAATGTGTCCTGTCATGGACGTTTTCAAAGACCAACGACTTGTCAGAATCTACCCAAGGACGTCAGAAATGCCCGCATAGGCTAATATAGCACTCCATATAGGACAGAGGGGAAGGGGCCATCTGGATTCCTCAGCACATATTGGAATTCGCAAATGATGCATCTCGCACACCCTCGGCGTGACCCTATCGAGTACAACTATTGGGTACATCATCTTCGGGGGAATCTGCGGCGTTTATATGTCCGCGGATAAGTCGGCGACCGAGAAATACCAAGGAGCATTACATCACAGCACTCCTGCAGGCGCGTAGAGATGAGTCATGTTCATAAAAGCCCTACATTCTGGCGTGTTCTGTCTTTGAGGAAGCAACGGTGTCCTTCAATGGTGTTTCACTACCCAGGGAGCGAGGTGTAGAATTGTTTCGGCAAGGTACCTACATAGTAAGTTAGGTAGCAGATGCACTATGGCAGTTGAGATGGCCCCGTGGGTCTATGTGGCGCAGGCATACTTGGCCATGGACCAGTAAATTAAGTTCTCTGTGACAATGGAAGAAATAAAAGAAGGCAGAGGTGATCGACTAGCGCTGGCGCCTCGCAGTTGCTGGAATTGAGAGCGATGTTTGATCAATGTTTGAACGCCATCCGAGAATACCCGCGGTCTCGTCTCGCCGCTTTCAGCAGGCGAGTTGGACACCTGGGTCTGAAAACGAAAGATTTGCGTCCCGGAGCTCTGTTATTCAAGCTGGCCTGCCAATAACTATACGACCGCGGAAGCAATCATCGCATGTCGGGAAGATGACTACACTTGGGGTACCACAAAGGGCGAGGTGCATTTGGTTTTGGCGCTTGTCCATCTGTCTCCGACGCATCAGTTATGGAGGTACCGTGGCAGGTCGTGATATAGGTGACATCTTCACAAATAGGGGTGCCGTTTACTTCTAGACGGGCGGAACATCCAAGGCGGCTTGTGGTTCTGTTTAACGGCCGGTTTGGGTATCGTTGTTCATGTATTTCATGTATTTCATGTGGATATTTCCGCTGGTGAAGATCGCCAACCACTAGCACTAAACTAGTCCCCAAAGGTCAGCTTGCTCAGGTACTAACCCAAGTGAACAAAGTCGTACGTACCGCGCACGTAGTTCTCTTCCACGAGTCGGCAATGCAGACATTCGTGTCAGCATTTGTTTCTAATATGCCCGTTGAGGCTCGAATATGACGTAGGGACATGACATGGGTGGCATAAACATCAGGGCGACCAAAAAGCCTGACTCTTTGCGAATTTTGGTCATACTTGACTCCGCCTGAGATCATTATTCATGCGTGTCAGCCCCTCGAAAGGTCAACATTAAGCGACAGGTTCCTGATGGCGACGTACCAACTAGTAGGTATGCCATGTCAATCGATTTAGGTCGTGTCAGGCACGCCAAGGAAGCCATTGCAGCTCGCTCTTGCCTTGACACATTTTCAGCCCCAATCACAATGTCTTCGCTACCATGTCTGCTCCGACTTCGGGCAGATGGAAAAGTACGGAGTACGGAGTACCACGGTCAAAAACTCCCTGTATGGAGGCACGGTTCAGAGCAAGCATCAGGCGATCCACGATTGTCCGAACTTGTCTCCCCTCCGGATCCAGAATTTACTGGGTTCCGCTTGCCTGTCGTCTTCGCACTTCTATGGTAGGAACTAACTAAACGTCGGCTCCTCCACAAAGCTCGAAGGGCTAATTTTTCCCGGCAATCGAAGCAGGGGAGAAGACAGAAGATGGCAGTGGTCGAGCCACACCGAAGCTGTTACGGAGTACAGTAAGTTAAGTAGGCTGCATCCTCGAGCAGCGCCACGCAACTAGCTTGTTACCGAGAAACCACGATGGCTTCCTTTGATGCTATTTTACGACTGTGAGAGTGAGTGAGGGTGGTCTGGGCCGGTCGGATCAAGAGCCGCCATACTTCACATCTAAACATCAGACCCCCCTCCCTCCTTGACCATATGGTTTGCAATTGCGGCGGCGGACTCGTCTTCTGGTAGGTGTCAGCATCCTCGAAGCCTTCGACGAGCCGATCTAGCCTTGGTATGAAGATCTCAATTTGTCGCCACCAAAGCCGTCGCTGGTCGAAGCTACGGCGCATCTGTGATTGGCAGCTAGAGAAGCGGCATTTGGCGACCAACTCATGAAAGCCAAGCAAAGAACAATCGTCACGATGCCTCCCCACCTCGGTGAGATCCCCATCCGTGCGCGCATATGCGGCCATCTGGGACCCCAAGGACCCTAGAGCAGTTCTTGCGGGGAGTGAGCCACAAGCTTGTACTCCGTACGGGGGACGAAGTAATCAGTGACCTCATGGGGGATGGATGGTGGCGCCTCAGGGACAAGATGGTCACAGACTACAACTTGTTGAAGTCGAACCAAGCGTGAATGGTGACAATAGGTCATGGGTGGTAACGGGGGACGGAGTCGACCTCTGCATGGCCGAATCCTGCCGCAACCCGCCAAAGGGTCGAGGGTCAAGGGTCAAGGTTCAAATCGGCTTTGAAACTGATTGTCAGCAAATTCGAATCTGGAAAACTCTCAGCTAACGGGGTGCCTAAGGTCTCAGCAGCTAGCTCGCTCAAGATTCAAGTTCAAGGTTAGCACATGCTAGGCTTGCCTCGTCCATCAAAATGTGCAGTTGCCTTCGAGTCCCTTGTGGACCAGTGGCGTCATTAGTGCCGCATCCCGTAGCATTGGGGAGCTGGACGGCGCCGGGTGCCAGGTTATCCCATCAATCTCGAAGCATTGGATCCCGAGTCAAGCCAAGCTGGTCTTGGAAAGTATCAGGCAGGAAGCAGTGTGCGTGGTGCGCGGTGCGTGGTGCGTGGTTTCAGCCAAGTCAAGATGCAAAGAAAAGCGTGGAACGATGACGACATAGTCGACGGCCAGCCCAGAAAAGCCGGCGAAGGTCTTTGTCGAACTGCCCGGAACGAGTGAGTGAGATGAAGCGAATAAGAACCGGGATGGACAGGTCGTGTGAGCAACGTCAACATCAAACATCCAACGTTGTCAGGAGAGGGGGACGAGGCAAGAAACAACAGACCGCGTTGCACCGACGTGTATTTGTCGGAACGGATCAAAAAGCGCACACAGGGCGGTCGTCACTCAATCAAATCAAGCGAGTTGAAGGAGTGAGCGAGCCTGTTGGTTGGTCGGATCGTCAACCCTTGTTCAGGGTTCTTGCAGGCTGCCAGGGATCCGCAAATGTCTGTTGGCTGCATGTGCAAGCAGGTGCAAGCAGGTGCAAGATTTGTCTCCCGACAAGACGTGGGACATGGATATGGATGGAATGGACGTGGAACGGACAAGGGCATGGGCATGGATGGCATGGATGGAACATGGACAAGGAGCCTCCGCCAGCCCCGTTCGCGGCGCGCAGCCAACCAGGGCGCTTGGTGTGGCCATGACAGACGGAAATGCGTCATGGCATCTCAGTCTGCCTTTATCGCAGCCCTGTCCAGTCCTGCATGGAGCATCCGTAGAACCGACTATTACGGGCTACGGAATACCTTTACCTGGAACATGAACATGACCACTCCACCACTTGCGCCGTCTGTAGCACGACAAGCTCCACATCCGACGATGGTTCGATGGACGACGCATGTCTCCGTGTGAGTCTTGAGTTCTTGTCCTTTGCTAGACTTCCCGCGTCGCTTGTCCACGGTCTATTTCCTGCCCCCCTGACTGGTCGCTTTTGGTGCCCATTGACGCCTCCAGCTTTCTGCCGCCCCGCTCCTCCAGATGAAGTGTGACGATGAAGCATTGGCATTGAGCCGAAAAAGCTTTGCCTCGACACTTGCGTACTGTTGCTAAAGGTGGCACCCACCACTGGTGACCACCTTGATAATTCTCACACCACACCGAACGAACGATCGGGGGGCCGGGCCAAGAGACCAAAGGGACCAACCCCCCCCCTCTCCCTTCGGTCTGTCCTGCTCGTGCTATAAGCGACTCCTTCTAAACCCCTGCCTCCCTCCCTTCTTCTTCCCTTTATAACGAATAAAAGCCCCCTGCTTTCCTTTTCCTCGTCAAATCCTCCTTCTCCCTCTTCTCTATCCAGCTCGGTCTTTTGACTCGATATAAACAACAGTCACTTGTCTGCAAACAAATTCAACTCCGCATATACACTCCACTCGGCCAGTTTAGCCTCACTTTCCAAAAAACGCAATAAAACCAGCACGTCGCTCCACCATACCGCAATGCCCGCCTACGAATACTGCTGCAAATGCGGTGGCATGATTGTCATCAGCACCACCTGCAGCGCCTGCGGCCACAAACAATGCAACGACTGCCCGGCTTCCTAAAGTCGTAGACATTGACCCTCTTGTCCTCCAAGAAACGAGAGTTCCTCACGCCGAAATGCGTCCACTTCTGGCGCTCTCATAAACAACCGCGGCTGAAGGACAAGTGCTATCATGTAGACTTTAAACTTCTTGCCAGCAGGACTACTTGACGACACGAACACGTTTCATCACCAACAAACGTATTATGGCCCCTACGGAACACGATGTATTTTGCTGCGCTCGATACCCACCCATCTCACCTTTTTTTTTTTTTTTTTTAAACCAGAGCCAATACCTCTAGCTGCGATACCCCCCCCCTCAACTGTTACGATGCAAATGCGATTCCTTCTCCCACCCCGGACCGATCCTATCTTCTTTAACTTTCTACCCTTCCCGCTTGTTACGCTTCGTCTTGCGACTCCGTTTTGGGAGGTGCGGGCTACGAAGAACAAGGCACAGGAGGATGGGCGGGGGTGGAACATGTATATTAACCACTCCGGTGCCATCACTTGTGAGCGCATGCTGCCGATGAAAGTTCAGAAGGCAGCGAAAGGAGAACGGGCCTCTCGATTGGTGGACTATGTGTAGTACCATAAGGATCTCTTCGATGCGTTTTGCTATCAGGCGCCGGGCACGCGAGAGGGCCGCGAGGGTTCTCTCTTTGATGCATGGTTCATTACGACCCTGTCGGAGGCAGGATACATTTCGCTCGTGGCTATGATCAGCCGGGAGCGCATACATATGATCTGGTGTCGTTCGATTATTCACTGTACAAGTATGTCAGGGAAGAGGAATAAAAAAAGTCTGTATTCTCCACAAGATTCGGTGTCTACATTCTGCATGTCGAAGTGTTCCATATCCTTCCGTCTACGCTGCCGTCACGTCGATCAACATCACCTCGGCCGCGGTCTCAAAAGCCCCTCACCATAATACTATTATTGCCTTAGATACCCTTGCTCGTATCGCCCAGCCCATGGTCAACCGGCCTCACACTCTCAACAAGCACATCAACCAGCCGCCCCCCCCTTTGGCCCTGCCGCCCATCCAGCAGCAGCAGCCATCTGCGCACCGCCGTCCACCCACGCCATCCAGACGCACGTACGATCTCGCAAAGCCCCAATGTCACGCAGCATCCCGCCGCAAAGAGCCCAAGATAATCTGTCGTGGCCGCAAAGAAGCAGAGTCTCATTCATACTCGGTAGATCTAGCCAGAATGCCCAACGCACGGCTGCCCGAGTCCAAAGTATACCTCCCCCCCCCCCCCCCCCCCCCCCCCCCCCCCCCCCCGGGCATTGCGTCGTCCAGTACGACATCAGATTTAACATTCCGACGTGGTCTCAACAAGGGCTTATGGCCTGATGATGCCCGTCCGAAGAAATGCACGTAGATTTCCTACCAAGGTTACTCCGTACTCCTCATGGAAATGAGGTTGAACAAGCTGGACGTGGACTGGACGTGGACTGGACGTGGACGCGGACGCTGTTCCGTCGACAGAGTGACGAGTGGGACTCGTAGGGGCCGGCTGCTGATATCGACCTTGTAGTGCTTTCATCAGATATCATACTTTTTCTCGGATCGCATTCCACTTTTGCCAATATTGCCCCTGCCAAGAGACGACTTGCATGAAGCAAGTTACGTAACTTACGTACTTCCACAAGTTGGGAAAGCAACCCCCAACATCCATCGCCCCCGTTGAGCGTCTTCGGACCCAAAAGTTGGTGGCCATGATGTCTGTCTCCCTTCGACATCAATCCTCATGTCTTTACATTAGCCTCGTTGTGTCATTGGATCGAATGTATCAATTCCCTATGTATGCATGTATTTTGGGCTCTTCTGAATACACCAGCATGTCCATCTTATTGTTTCCTTCAACCCCCGTAGGATCCCTTATATGCGACTTGCAATATCCTCAAATTAAATGTTGCGCCTCGTCCGTTGTGCAAAGACCTTCCTCTTTTCATTTACCATCGCTCGCTCGAGCATACACCGACGCCAAGAGATTAGATCACGGTCCAGCCCGATCTCTTTGCCTGCAACAAGGCATCCTGATCCTTGAGATGCAACAAACGTCCCATAGGACAGCAAATACACATAACGAATGCACTAGCTTTGAAAACACACAACTCCATGGGAATAAATATTGAGACAAGAATGGAAACGAAAGAGAATCGACAGGAAGATGAAGCAAAGTGAGGGCAAGATGCGGTCGCTAGCCAATCGCTGCGAACCTTCCATACATGCTTTCGCCCGAGTCGGCTAAAACGAGATAAACAGATTTAGAAAAAAATCGGCCGTAATTCGTATTACAAAACTATTGGTCCAGCGCATGTGCTCGAGATGGCATGTTATTGTGCATGACTCTATTGCTGGAGTGTTTCGATATGTACTTGTCAACCTTGATTGAGATTTTATCGGTTAGGTGTAATAATTATGCAAAGGAGAAGTCGAGACAGTGTGAAAGACGTTCACGTAGTTTCCCGAAGGTTTTAAAACATGCCTCCTGGAAGGCTGGTGATTGGTAGGGTAGAGTGCGATATAGCTGGACGAATTGGTCGAGGCGGGCTTTGCCGGATTTGCTGTCTATTCATGGGCATTCGGCCTCTGGATGATCCGGCACTACCATCATCGTCTCCGCCATATCTTTCTCCCATATCATCAACTCCATTGGAAGAGTTGTATTCTGAGTTCTCGTCACTGAGTCTTGCAAAGCCGTTCTTGCGGCGAGGGTTGAAAGGCGGCAAAGGTGGTGCTCCGGCGCTGCCATGCAGGTTTGGGGTTGATATCGTGGCACCGAGCAAGCTGCCAGTACGGCTTCTCGTAAACATGGACTTTTCTGACTGTTGGGAAGATGGCACGCCCTGAGAGTAGTGCCTGCCAGAGGCTTCAGATCCTTTGACGCTATGAGTCGGACTCATAGCTGGCGAGGATCCATTGGACATGTAAGAAGACATGCCAAAAGACTCGGAGGGCTGGCGTTTCACATCTGACCCTGACGTGCCGTGGAGGTCTCGACGACTAAAATGATCTTCGTAGGTTGCAAGGCCGTTGCGAAACCCTGGACCACGAGCATAGGTGCGTCCACCATTGCTAGTTTCTGAACTACTTCGGTCTCGGTCCGAGGCTGCTCTAGAACCAGCTCGAGGTCGGACCCCATAGGTTTCACCGTCTCGGGGTGCACGGTTCAAAATCGCGGGCGGTGGACCATTCTCATACGAGGCAGTCCAGTTGGTAGGAGGGCGTTCGTGGCTGTGACCGGGCTTCTGTGTGTGCCGCTGTTGTGTTTCTAGTTCCTTCATCTTCTGCAGCTCTCGGCGCGCTTGGCGGAAGGCCTTCAGGCCAACGTGCAAATTTTCCTGCCTTTCAGCGGCAGTTGCTTCATTTGCCCGAGTTGTAGCCTCGTCGTCTTGCGAATCTTCTCGAATGCTTACATCTTTTCTGGGCGAGGGTGATGTGGCCAAGTTGTCACGTTGTGGGCTTGACGAGTTGAGCGTCGTGCTACGGCCACGCTCTCTCTCGGCCCTGTCAAAGAGAGATCCTCGGCTCGATGTCGACCTCAACATACCGAGACCGCTCGACTTCGACGAGCTTAGTTCTTGTATTTGTTCCATTTGACGGGGAGTGGGCGGTGCAGAACGCTCATTATCCGATTCCACGTACGTTGTAAGTCGTTCACGAACACGTTGAGCACGCTCGGCCAAATGTTGAGCAAAATCATCCTTCGCCGCCGCATTCGTAATGCTGGGATCGGCATCGTGCGTAAAGGGGGGCACAACGTTGGTCTGGGTCCCGCTTAGTTCTGCTTCATGGCTTGTGGATTCATACACAGATGAGGCGATACTATCGTGCCGTAGGTGTTGTCGAACCAAACCATTTAAACCTGTATTGGGGCCCAAAGTGGGAGAATCTTCTGGGGGTCCAATCCTTGGGATTGGTGAAAGAGATCTGCCATCACCGAGATCTTTGGGCGAGGTCAACGATAAAGGGGTCGGAAGAGCAGATTTACGAAAGGCCGGGTGCTCATGATCACTTGGCCGTTCAATCCTCAGTTGAGGGGTAGCGGAAGACAGTTTGTCCACAGATCCATCGTCGCTGTCTTCGAAGAATGTGATGCCGATGTTTTCGGTTACTGTGGAAGTATCAGAGGCGACAGCGTTTTTGGCAGTTCTCTCTGTTGACGGTCTGCGGCCAGATGACGACCGAGAACTGACTCCAGCAGACGAGGGTACCGACTCTACAGTGTGCCGAGAGATGGATGGGTCTCGTCCCTGCTGGAGCTGACGTTGCCGCTGTGTGTATTGTGAGTCGTCATATTGCATTGCTGGTCGATTGAAAACACCCATCGCCGTCGCCTTACCGCGATCGTTGGGTTGGATGCCGAGGGCTGAATGCTCCTCAGTCTCACTAATGGGTGGACTCAGAGGGGGACTCGCTCCAAAACTGAGCTTCGGATCTTGCTTTGTAAATTTACTGATCAAGTCGGGGGGGCTCATTGGAGAAGAACCAAACGTGGATGTGCTGAATGACCGTAGGTTGGGTGCGCTAGCCTTGGTTATGATGGGCCGGCGGTCCGTTACACGGTCACCAAATGTCGTGTTTGTAGGTGAAACAATGGACGGAGAGTCTGCATTTCGCGAACCGAAGGGTCGCTGCCGTGATAGTGTATCCATCCGAAACACTGCTGATGTTTGTTGGTCCTGCAGGTCTTGCGTTAACCCTTGCTCATAGAGCCGGCGAGTTCGGGTGACGCTTCGTTCGAGGCCAGCCAAGTGGCTGCTAGATTGAGATTCCTTGATTGACGATGGCTGAGATGCGATTGAAGTCGCGGCTGTTGAGTTTCGAGCTCCAGAAGGGACGGACGAGGTTGTGGAACTCGTTTCCCGACGTCGGTTATAGTCCAGCGTGGCTTCAGCGTCGAATGTATCGTTGTTTTGACCTTCCTCTAACAACTTGCGTTCCTTTTCCGCTTGTCGCCATTTTTGAAATGAGGACTGTGCTACGTCGTCGTCGTAGAGTGCTCTACCAGTCATGCCAGCCTTTGAGCCAGCGGCAAGCTTGTAGATCTTTTGTCGGCCACCAAACAAATTGTTACCTTCAGTAGACTTGCCACGGCCCAATATGCTGCCTGTGGTTGAGGATGCATCGTCAGACTGATACGAGTCAAACCGACCCAATGGCGGTGCTTTGAACGACTCGATTTCTGCAATATCATCGAGACCACCCCCAAAAGCACCAAAGTCTGCTAACCTTGACTGTCGCTTTGGGTAAAGAACGCTGTCGTCGCTGGCCTTACCGAGCTTGCTATTCGGGTCGTCTTGTTCTCGAAGCATGGAGAAACGGGCTGATAAACCTGTCATTAGAAGACTGGTGCGGAAGTCATCACGGGAAGGTAAAGCCGCGGTGAGGTCAATCTCCCTTTTGGGTTCTTCGTCTTGGTTTTTTTTTTTGCCAAACATTCGAAATGGGCCCGACGGCTCAGCATCTATTGATGGACGTTCACCAATAGTGGTATCATCCCGGACCTTCTTCTTGGTTCGAAAGCGGTTCATTGCGGCGATGTGTTGACCGAGTACCGGGATCGAAGGGGGAGAGGTTTACGGCCACCACGGTGTAGTATTGGGTGCTTTAACCCATGAAAATCAAGACAAAGTGAAATCGTCGGGCTTCAGTTATAATCAAAAAGAGATGGCACTGTGCTGTCTGCGTTCTCAATTAGTACGTGTACATGAGCAATTGCATTTCCCAGCGTTAGCTGCGTGAAATCAGCAAGTCCCAGAGGGACCTGTCTGTGCTTTGATGCAGCTTGCTGGACACGACCCCTTTGAGAAAAGGCTGCTCCTTATCAAGGCGGAGTGATGTCACGACGCTGGGCGATGGCAGAATGCCCGCAACGTACCTGAAAAGAGGCGCAGATTGTTAACTAGATAAGTGAAATAGCAAAGTGCAACGATGCTGAAGCTTGAGTGCTAGAAAAGTGAAGTCCAATCGGTCTACTGCGTATAAAAATACGCAAGACGAGGTTTTAGTAGGCAAACCGAGATGTTGCTATTCGTCTTGGTGCAACCAAGACGTAAATGGTTGTTTTGGGTTTGCCAACGAATACAAGGGGTGAAAAAAGGGTGTCGAGTTCGGTGCCGACTGAATGGAAGTGCCACGCGGGCGATCTTGGTGAAGGAGCGAGCAATGGGCGTCCAGAGTCCTTTGCGGCATATGGCATATATTGACGAGGATGTCTCAGGTGTCGGCGCAGCGTATCATCATCGGCAAGCGACGTGCTGGCAGAATATCCCACTTAGACAAAGATGCGACGATGAAGTATGAAGGAAAATGTCGAAGTGGTCGGTGAGAAAGGGGGAAATAATTCGAGGCTCCAGGTGCTGTTGGGGTAGGCGATGCACTAGTGCCAAAGGGATTCACAGAAAGAAAGAAAAAGACAGGAGGATTGCGTCGAGATGAAAAATAGGGCTTATGACGGGGAAGGCAAAAAGCAAAAGCCAGGGGATTTCAATCTAGAGACACCGGAGAAGCAACTCGGTAACAAAATGTCCCAGCGCGACCAGGGTCTAAGAAATTGGCAAGCGGACCGGCAACCAAGGGAGGGGCGTGAGCTGTGTTGGTACATGCAACACCAGGCAGTATGCACAGTGAGTGGGCTGTACAATACTAACTACGGAGTACTCCGTAATGGCCTTTGAGATGCGAAGAGCTTGCATGAGAGGATGGAGGAAGTGAAGAGAGCGAGTGGGTGATGGGCGTGGAGAGCCATAGAGCGTGGAGCGCGGAGCATGGAGAGTGGAGCGTGGAGCGTGGAGCGCGAGCCTGGCAATGGAAATTGAGAGGGCAGTCGCAAATGGCAACGGCCAGTCAGAACAGTGAATGTTCAATGTTGAACCTGGTTGAACCTGGTAGAGTGACTGATGCCCGTGCCCTCGTACCCTCGTGCGTCGTGCGTCGTGCCTGCATGTGGTGGTGGTACCTGAGCTGAAGTGCTGAACCTGAAGGGCGGTACGCTAAGATGCCGTTGCAACACTCTGTACTCCGTACTCCGTAGTTGCGTTCCGAATGGTGGGTGAAATCAGTGCAGGTACATACGTAGGTACCCCGTACCTGGGCACTTAGAAGCTAGCTGCTTCCGCTGGTTGGTCATGTCACATGCAGCTGCCTGGACTGATGCCTCTGAGGTGCTACAGTTCCTGTGTACGGAGTACGAAGTACCTAGGCAGGTATTCACAGTCAACATCGGGACTGGAACCAATAGAGACGATACAGGGCGCCATCGCGTAGGGTCAGTCAGCTTTCAATGTCGCGCAATTGATGGAACCATTGAAGATGTAGATGGCAGGCTACGTGGGCTTGCGATGCGTTCGGTCGGCGTACTTTGCACCAGCTCACATCTTCGAAATGTGGCGAGCTACCAGGAACACTGAAATCAACATGTCCAACAGCTAGACGGCGTTTCCATAACTGGGGTGCAGAAAGAAGCACAATACTATTGCACATGCCATAGACAGGAGACTATGCTGCATATCATAGACCTCCGTCTACTCCATACTCCAGGTGGATAATAAAGGCCGTGGCCTGATCATCGTCAGCACAAAACGTCTGGGTGCATCTGGTCAAATCATGGATTTCGAGTGCGCGGGCCAGAGCCTTGTCCGTGACATCGGAGTTCAGAACTCCGGTATCAAGTCGCAACATGCGAAGAAGCAGCAGCAGCAGCAGCAAAGCAAAAGGCGCAGCATTTCCACGGCACGGCGTGCACTCTGTATTGGCTTTTCGTCCGAACTGCCAAAGAACATCTGAGCTTTTGACAAGCGTCCGCATTGAATCCCCAAGGGCTTGCATTCAATTCGATTGACTCGGTCCAGCCTGGGCTGCAGTTAGTCTGCGGAACGACGTCAGGGGCCGGGCAACAGCGTAGTCTCTTGCATTGCGTACTCTTTGTGCTCGAGTACCGTCAATAGTTTTTTTTCTCTGGCGTTAGAACCAATCTTTGGAACATTGCAATGCTCGCCTCCAGGCCTATAGAATTCCAATACTAGCTGATCCCTTTGACGTGAAGGATTGATCCTTTGCTCTCCGTTCTTGGGGCCTGAACTGGTCGAAACCACCTAAGGAACCGAGCTGGGTTCCAGGTACTCCGTACTTAGGTAGGTACTTAGTACTGTAGGAGCACGAGTAATGCAGGACCGGTCGTTTCTCAATGTTCCTTCCCCGTCTGCCCAAGTTGCCATTTGCCCCTTCCATTTCCTTGCCGTTTCCTCCCCCCTCGAGGTGGCTCCCCGGTGGTTCCTGCTGCCCCTGTTGGCCCCTTTCAAGCTACGGAATGTCCAATAGCTGGGCCGTGCGTGGAGAAAGCGGCTGTAGTGGCGCCCGGAAATCGCTTGAGACTAGACACCAAGCCATCAAGCCATCAAGCCAAAGCACCAGACTTAAGACGACATCTGGATCACTGAATGACTGATCCCTAGTCCTGCCTGGGAGATAAGTCTGTGCGACCAGGTATGAGATGGCAGTACTCCGTACGTAGTATTCTTCTGCCTCTGCAACTGACGGAAATGTCATTAGGTCGCTCGCAGGGTGGAAGCCTGTGGGTGCAGGATCAACTAGGAATAAGCCGTTGGCAACATTTGTACGGCGCTATCCTCGCGAGAGGCGTGCATGTAACGAAGCCAAAAATAATCGTTGTACATACCTAGGTACCTATTGAAAAACTGGGCGGGCAAACTCTGCATGTAGATATTAAGTAATACTAATGCGGTTGTATTCGGTGCGCACAACGTTGGGACATTCGTTATTGCAATAGGAATACTGACGAGCCACTCAAAGTTGGTTTGGTTCCCAATTAACTGCATAGTCGTCATGTCGTCGTATCCACCCAAGCGTTGTCTTGGATGGCTTTTGTTTCCACTGAAGGGAGTGCACGGATAGTGAATGGCTCCTCTGTTATGCCTGGTGCATGCAGAAATACTGGACTCGCACGTTCTTCGAGGACACGGTCCACCACGCATGCACAAGTTTCTGCTGTCAACAATTTAGAGTAAATACCATTGGACTGGGCAGTCTCGTTGTAGTATTCATACAAATGGCTGGTAGCACTTGTTTACTGCACCAAAAACGCTGTAAGGTTTCAATATTAAGGGGTGCCTACCTCGTAGGTAAGTAACTTGCAGGAAAGAATGCGCCGAAGCCACGGGTGCGTCGTCCCTTCCAAATCCACACATGTTTCAAAGCTCCTTCTGAAAGGTTACTAGCTAGATACCTTCGCGCGCGGCCCCTGTTTTTGGTGACAGGTGGGGTGATGGTATCAATGATGGTGACTCTGTTGAAATTGGTACGAGGATAATAGGGCTAGATTACAGTCTTGGTACTTCTATAATAGTGTTGCCCCTACTATATGGATGTTAGCAATGTAATTGTGACTAGAATACTATAATGTTAACGTCTAGTGACTCTAATTGTTATTAGAACCTCTAATAGCAATAATATTATATAGGGGTTGCTATAACTATTATTTCTAGCAGATATATAGTGTTAATAGTCTAATAGAATAAGAAGTATTATAGCTATAAGTAGAGTTTCTAATTCTACTAGTGTTACTAGCTCTTAAGAATACTAATATATTATATTAGAATAGTATATAAGTGTATATAAAGCTTATTATATTAATAATTTATTAATAGAAAATATATATATAATTAATAATATATAAAAATAATAGAATAATAATTTTACTTATCTAGTATTTATATAGCTTTTAATTAGTAGAAGTTTATAATTAAACACTCTAAGAATAAGTTTGTAATTAAATGCTTTAAGAATAACTTAGAAGTATATTTAACCTTATCTAAAGTAAACCTTATAATTATATAAGATATAATTATTTATATAATAGTACTCTATATATCTTAAAATAGATTTCTAAAGTTACTATATATATAATAGAAGCTACTATCTTACTTTAAGTCTTATTAAATAGGGGAAATTTATATATTAGTAATATATAATATAAGAGGTATCTCTTATAAAAAGATACTACTATAAGCTAGCTTAAAGTTTTATAATAAGTAATAGACTAGGTAAGTAGAGAGCTATAGCTTAAAGCTAAGAAATATAATTCTATTATAGAAGCTTAAGCCTTATAGCTAGAATAATAATATATAATAGTATTATTATAAAGTAGTATATTCTTTTTAGGTAGAATATTTAGTAAATAGTTTTAGTATTAAGTATAAGTAATTCTACTTAAGGTATATTAATAGTTATATTTCTTAAGTTAATTCTAAGTTCTAATATAAATTTGCTTTATCTTATAATTGCTATAAATATTCTATAATTACTATAAATATCTTATAATTGCTATAAATGTCTTATAATTACTATAAATATCCTATAATTACTATATATATCTTTAAGTATTATTTCTAGAGAAAAAGAGTAAGAATATATAAGAAACTCTAATAACTTATATTTAATAAGTTATAATTTATAATATATTATAAAGGAATAGTTAAGTAATAGAGTATAAAATTACTAAATAAAGTTAAATAAAGGGAAGAAAGAATATTATAATATAATAGAATAGACACTTAGTTTAAAGTCCCTTCTTAGTATGCTAAGAATTTATAATTAGCTAAAGCTAGATTAATAGATAGGCTATTAGTTATAGTTAATATATCTTAAATACTAGATAGTATATTCTAGAGAGACTCTAGAGCTAGCTACCTAGACTATACTATAACTATAATAGACTTATCTAGAGTTATTAAGGTATCTAGTGTATCTAGAAATACTCTAATAGATAATTTCTCTAATAGTAAATAAAGCTAATAATTAAAGTATAAGAATTTATTAGAGTATTTTACTATTAATTATTTATACTATATATTTTATATTAACTATAGCTAATATATTCTATTTAAATAAGCTCTAGTTACTAGATTTTCTAAGAAGTCTTCTTCTTCTATTAGTTTTAGAGAAGCTTAAAAATACTAGTTTATCTTTAATTTTAACTTATACTTAAGCTTAGTTAATAATACTAGTAGAGGTATATTTAGATTATTCTTATTTTATTTAGTTTTATCTTTTATAATCTTTTCTTTAGAAGTAAATAGATTAGTAATTAACTTTTTCTTATACTTATACTTAAGTATAAGTATAAGTATAAGTATAGGTATAAACTTAGAAAAAGTACTATTATTAATTACTATAGATAAAGATTATATTATAAGAAGATTAGTAGACTTTATAATAGTTAGAAGTTTTAAGTTTTATACTAGTTAAATTCTTATTTCTTGCTTTCTAAGGCTAAGTCTTCTTCTTATATACTTATTTAAAGATCTTATTATTCTTTAATATAGTAATACTATCTATATAATTAAGGTTTTAAACCTTAAGAGTCTTCTAGGTCTTTAGTGCCTTTTTATTAAGCTTAAGTTAAAAATAACGCCTATTTAAGAGCTATAGTTTAGTAATAGAATAATAAAGTAATATTATATATTAAAAATGCTTTTCTATTTATTTTATCTACTACTTAGAAAGCTTCTCCTCTAAGAGAGCTTTATTATATATTATAGCTCTAGTAAGAGTAATAATAGTTAGGCTAAGGTTTACTAGATCTTCTAATCTCTTTTAATAGAATATAGTAAATATATAATAAAGTCTATTATAGTAGAATAATACTATTTTATACTATAGAGTTAGTATTATAATACTAGAAGAAAATAGTTAGTTAATTAAAAGTACTTATAGTTTAAAGAAGTAGTAGTATTAGAAGAGAAAGAAGTACTAAGCGTAAGTTATAAAAAGTAGTATTAGTTATAAATAAATCTAGTAAAGTAGCTATTTATTTTACTATAGACTATATAGTAAAGAATAGATACTTATTATTATAATAAGCAAAGAGTATAAATATATAGTTAGTAGATTAAATTAAAATAACTTAATACTTACTTATAGAAATAAAATAAAATAATACTAGATTTAATTATAAAAAATACCTATTATATTAATATTCTCTTAAGATTACTAAAGAGATTATCTTATATAGAATCTTAGAAGTATAGAATTATTATTATATAAGATTATAATATACTATATAGAGTTATTATTATATAAGATTATAATATATTATATAGAATTATTATTATATAGTATTATTATCTTATAGTAACTAATTATAAGGTATTATAGCTCTATAATATCTAGTCTCTATTAAAGAAAAATGTAAAATAAAGTATTTATAGTAAATAAACTATATTATTATAACTTATAAACTAAGAATAATTAGTAATCCTAATTAATCTATTATAAAATCTAGCTAGCTCTAGGTATACTAACCTTACCTAGGAAAAAAATAAAACTCTTATACTATAGGCAAATTATAAAGTATTGCTTAAGGAGAGGTAGGTCTAAGTATTATAGAGATTTAGACTAGCACGCTAGCTAAAAGAGTAATAGTAACCTAGACCTTTACTATTTAAATTATAAAGTTATACTTATAAGAGATATAAAATATATGTAAAACGTATAGTCAAGTTAACTATATTTTCTTATTATTATAAAGCTTCTTAATATAGAGATTATTTTCTTTATCTTGCTTAATTATATTTAATTTTAAAGGTTTTATCTTATATATAGTAACTTAATAGATTAATATAATATAAGTAATATTAGATTAAAAGATATTATATCTCTTAAAGAAACTATAGTAATTCTAATGTCTTTTAATCTAGGCTTTAGTATACTTATCTAGATTAAATATAGAATTATACTAAGTAATAATCTTATTCTTGTAATTATACTTAAGTTTAAGATAACTTCTAAGATTAGTCTAAATTACTAAGTAGTATATTAGTATAGCTTAAATTTATAGTAGTATTTTAAGATATACTTTTAGCCTATTATATTATCTTTTTATTTAAATGTTAGAAATTAATAATACCTCTAGTAAAGTTAAAGATAGTATAGAAGTTATTAAGAATAAATATCTATTATATATAGATTTTAATAGTATACTATTTGATAAATACTTTAAAGGTAGCTTTCTCTTATAATATCTTTTTAATATACTTTTACTAATTATTAGATAAGATTATTATCTAGAAAAGAAATAAAAATACTAAAGTACTTACTTAAAAGTTTCAAAGAGTATAACTTTTCTAAGAATTAGTAAGACTAATAAACTTATTATATCTATATTTATAGTAGTATACTTAATTTTTATTAGATTTAATTTTATTAAAATAAAACTTAGTAATAAGTAACTTTTAAGACTAATTTAAGTTAATAAAGTAAATAATATAAAGTATTTTCTTAAACTTAGTTATTATAAGGTAAATATTAGCTAACTAGTTTACTAATTATTAATTACTCTTTTATAGATTAATACTTAAAGATTTTTAGATAATATCTAAGGGTAAGAGAGTAGACTATAAAGTAGTTAATAGATAGAAACTAAGAATTCTATAATATAACTTACACTTAGCCTCTTAGTTTAAGCTTAAAAGTCCTTATTCTTTCTTAAAGAGAGATAAGTTTTATTTAATCTATCTAATACTTAAATTTCTAGGATTTATATCTCTAGGATTTATAAGTCTAGTAGAGGAGAAGAGGGGTAAGATAATTCTAATAGTAATAGATTAATTAGTAAAGAATTATTAAAAGAAAGGTTCTAATAATAGATATCCTAGAAGTAATTACTAGTTAAGTCTATTATAGTATTTATTATTTTAGTATATCTAGAGTATTAATTTATAATCTAACCTTCTAAGAGAGATGCCTAATAGAGAAGTATTATAGAGATTCAAGTAATCTAATAGTATTAACTAGACTTAGCAAAGAGTAATAGAAATAATACTATATAAGTTAGATAAAAGAGAAAAGAGTTTTTTAAATATAAAAGGTAATAGAATAGTTTGCTAGTTAAAATAGAGCTTATTACTAAAAGACACTCTTTTTATATAATAGAAAAGAAGTAATATAACTAAAAAGCTATTAGAGAGAAAGTTAGCTTAGCTAGATAGTTAGCAAGAGAAAAGTTTTAAGGCTATTAGTTATAGAGTAAATAAATAAGTATTAATATATAGAGTCTACTACTTATAATTATATTAGATAAAATAGAGCACTAGATTAAATAAGTAAAGAACTATTCTTAGCTTCTTAAAGCTCTATAATACTATATAAAATCTTTAGTATAATATAAAAAGACACTTAAAATATTAATACTTTCTATTTATATTATACTTCTAATATACCTTAATTTAAATCTATTAGTCTAGAATACTAAAATAATATAGATAATTTTATTTAATTAATATAAGACTTTAGAGCTTAAATAGTAAGACAAAGGTAGAATAGGGGAATTATATTAAGTTAATCTAGAGTAGTAAGTCTATTATACTATAAAGATACTATATTTTAACTATAAAATCTACCTAATAGATAAAAGAACCTATATATAAACTTAAGAGTATAAGATTAAGTAATAAAGCTTAATAACTAGAAAGACTTACTTATAGAAGATGCTTTAAAGTAACTACTAGAAGTACTAGATAATATATTAGATATAGCTACCTAGTTTGTAGGAAGAAAGGCTCCCACAAGCCAAGAGAAAAAGAGTCAAAGATATCACAAGAGTCTGCGACCTAGTAACTGACTAGAGTCATGCCGCAGGTGGCTGCTACGGGTGGCCGCGGGGACAGCCGCAGGTGGCTGCGGAAGCACTTGGATGTAAAGGCTTGGATTGAATTATCTAGAGAGGGTTGCTGCTGCGAGCTCTTATACCCCTTTTCTAACTAGGTCATGTGACTAGCTAGGTCATGTGACTAGCTAGGTCATGTGACTAGCTAGGTCACGTGATAGGCACGGGCCCTGCTTCCTGCCCTGCTTCCTGCAGCTAGCTGGATTGACTGCGAAGCTTCCTGCTGCGAAGCTTCCTGCTAGTGAGAGTAAAATAACAAGCAACACAAATCGTCCCTAGTAACTTTAGCGGTACAAGCTAAAGTTGCTACCAAAAAAAAGGAAGCCTAATTTTCGTGTTAAAAAAAAATCGTAAAAATCGCTCTAACTAGCTAAATAGCTAGCTTAAAAGCTAGCTAGATAACTAGCTAAAAGCTCTAGCTTATAAAGCTAGTAGAAAATCAAGCTAAAAGCTCTTATACTAAGTCTTCTATAGTAGCTTCTATAATAGCTCTTCTAATAAGGTTGCAGGTATATACCGCGCGCAGCTTATATAAAAGGTATTAGATAGAAAAGATACTAATAAAAGCCTATAATAAAAGGCTAGTTGCTATAGATAACTAGTCTTAGGCCGACTAGAAATAGAAGAAAAAGATCCTCTAGCTAGCTAAAATAACTAGTAAATACTAGTCTTTAGCAAGTAGCTTTAATCTATTAAGCTAGTCAAGCTTAAAAACCTAGGTTACCTTTAACTACTTATAGATTATTACTATCTTTATATACCTAAGCTCCTTTATAGGATATATATAAGATAGCTTTAATCTATAAGCTTAGTTAAGCTTAAAAAAGCTAGGTAACCTTAGACTACTTAAAGATTATTACTATCTTATATTCCTAAGCTCCTTTATAGAATATATAAGATAGCTTTAATTTAATAAGCTAGTTAAGCTAGTTAAGCTTAAAAGCCTAGGCTTATAAGCTACTAGAGGCATTAATAGATTATAGAGATATTTATTGTCCCCAATTGATAATAGTTGACTATAGTTATCTTCGATAGATGACTTTAATTAATTAGTATGACCTGTTAGAAGCTTCAATCTATTGAGCCAGTCAGGCTTGGGCTTCAAAGCTTGCAAGCCGGCTGTTAGAGGCTGCGATAGGTTGTAGGGATATTAGTCGTCCCCAACTAATAATGATAGTTGACTATAGTTATCTTCGATAGATAACCTTGATCAATTGGTATGACTGGATTAGAAGCTTTAATCTATCGAGCCAGTCAGGCTTGGGCTTCAAAGCTTGCAAGCCAGCTGCTAGAGGCTGCGATAGGTTGTAGGAATATCCGTCATTGGGCGACTTCAATCTATTATGCCAGTCGGGCTTAGGCTTTGGAGCTTGCAAGCCGGCTGCTAGAGGCTTTGATAGATTGTAGGGATATCTGTCGTCCCCAACTGATGATAATAGTGATCATTGATTGTAGTCACCTTCGATAGATAACCTTGATCAATTGGTATGACTGGGTTGGAAGCTTCAATCTATCGGGCTAGTCAGGCTTGGGCTTCAAAGCTTGCAAGCCAGCTGCTAGAGGCACCGATAGGTTGTGGGAATATCCGTTATTGGGCGACTTCAATCTATCATGCCAGTCGGGCTTGGGCTTTAGAGCTTGCAAGCCAGCTGCTAGAGGCTTTAATAGATTGTAGGGATATCTGTTATTCCAATTGATAGTTGGCTATAGTCATCTTCGATAGATAACCTTGATCAATTGGTATGACTGATGGAAGCTTCGATCTATCGGGCTAGTCAGGCTTGGGCTTCAAAGCTTGCAAGCTGGCTGCTAGAGGCACCAATAGGTTGAAGTAATATCTGTTATTCCAATTGATAGTTGACTATAGTTATCTTCGATAGATGACCTTGATCAATTGGTATGACTGGGTGGGAAGCTTCAATCTATCAAGCTAGTCAGGCTTGGGCTTCAAAGCTTGCAAGCCAGCTGCTAGAGGCTGCGATAGGTTGTAGGGATATTAGTCGTCCCCAACTGATGATGATAGTTAACTATAGTCATCTTCGATAGATGACCTTGATCAATTGGTACAACCTGGAAGCTTCAATCTATTAGGCTAGTCGGGCTTGGGCTTTGGAGCTTGCAAGCCGGCTGCTAGAGGCACCGATAGGTTGTAGGGATATTAGTCGTCCCTAACTGATGATGACGATCATTGATTGTAGTTATCTTCGATAGATGACCTTGATCAATTGGTACGGCTTGGTTGGAAGCTTCAATCCATCGAGCCAGTCGGGCTTGGGCTTCAAAGCTTGCAAGCCGGCTGCTGGAGGCTTTGATAGATTGATAGCTAGAGGATTGGTAGCTTTAGAAGCTGCTGCTAGGCCTAATAGCTGTAGCTATAGCTAGCTTGTGTATTGCGTGTTCAATCGGGTGGTTCGTGTGGTATTTGGTCTAGTTAGTCATAATTTGTAAAGGGGGTTATCTCGACAGGGCTAGGCTTTAAGGTCGTGGGTCTTCCAGCCTAATAGATAGCTGGCCCGGGCGAAACCACTATTTTTGTAGGAAGAAAGGCTCCCACAAGCCAAGAGAAAAAGAGTTAAAGATATTACAAGAGTCTGCGACCTAGTAACTGACTAGAGTCATGCCGCAGGTAGCTGCCACGGGTGGCCGCGGGGACAGCCGCAGGTGGCTGCGGAAGCACTTGGATGTAAAGGCTTGGATTGAATTATCTAGAGAGGGTTGCTGCTGCGAGCTCTTATACCCCTTTTCTAACTAGGTCATGTGACTAGCTAGGTCATGTGACTAGCTAGGTCATGTGACTAGCTAGGTCACGTGATAGGCACGGGCCCTGCTTCCTGCCCTGCTTCCTGCAGCTAGCTGGATTGACTGCGAAGCTTCCTGCTGCGAAGCTTCCTGCTAGTGAGAGTAAAATAACAAGCAACACACTAGCTTATATTATATTATTATAAAGTAAGGACTAATATAGAAGTGGCTTTAAACTTAGTTAATACTATTATATAGCGCTTAAAATTATAAAGCCTACTATAGAATTAAAACTTAATAGAAAGTGTTACTAGTGCTTAGTATACACTTAGCGAATTTAATATATTAGTTTATAACTATAATAATAATAAATTTAATAATAGAAAGTTATATTTTATAATAAGTATTAGATAATTTACTAGTATTAATCTCCTAGGTATTTATAATTTTAAGTTATATTAACTTAAGCTAGAGTTACAAACTATAGTAGTTATAAATACTATAGAAATACTAGATAGAGATATAGGTAATAAACCTTAATAGTATATAGATAATATAATAACTAAAGTTAAATATAAAGTTATAGCCTTATAATTATTTTATTTTAAAATAGCTTTAATTATCTAGAAGAAATAGTATAGTATATCTTAAAAAGAATATTATTAGTTAATTAAAGTTCTTTAGCTAGTTAATAATTTTAGCTAACTAAGAGATCTATCTCTTTATAAGAATACTTTATAAAATAATCTATAATATAGTCTTTTTTTAATTACTTTATAAAAGAAAATGCTATAGCTAGATAAAAAGCTTCTTCTATTCTACTTTAAACTATATAAAGATTTACTTATATTTAATATTTAAGCTATATTAGAAGTATTTCTTAGCTTTACTAGTAATCTTAGAAGCATTTACTATAAGATAGCCTACTTTATAAATAGTAAGATCTTTAATCTATAGTAGGCTTATTAGTAAAGTGAATCTATTAGATTAACTTCTAGGAATTATATATATAATTCTAATAGCTAATCTATCTAGCTATTAGATTTTATATAGTAGCTTTATTTAAATAATAATTATAAAATAATTTATATTAGAAGAGTCTACTATACTAGCTTAAACTTTAAGTAATAAGTAGTAGTAGAAAGCACAAAGGGAAATCTTATACTAGAGATATAAATAGTATATCTAGTAAATAAACTCTTACTTAAGCTTATATAATAATAGTCTTAAGCTACCTTTTTATAGTAATTCGCTTTATACTAGGAATTTATTATAGTTATTAATAAGTAAGTTATTATTAAACTAAAATAAGTTACTAGCTAAATTCCTTATATATATATAGACTACTACTTTAATTCTATAAGTATTTTATTTAATTCCTTTAGTATACTATATACTATCTAGTATTTCTATAATTATAAGTAATAAACCTTTTAATTTATATGTTTAACTACTCTATTATATAGTAAGAAAGAGATTAAAGAGTTTAGTAAATAATACTTAATTAATTACTTTATAAATCTAGAGATAATCTTACTTCTAATATTCTTATTTACTAATATATTTAGTCTATTTTATAATATATATTAATCTATTAAAGGCCTTTATCTTATTTTCTAATATTTAAAAAAAGATATTTATATAAGAAAAAGTAGTCTTATAATGCTAATATTAAGTCTATTTAAAGCTAATCTAGTAGATATCTTTAGAAGCCTATACTACCTCTATAAACTTAATACTAGTATTAAGCTAAGTGTTTAAGAAAAGAAGGTATTTATTTACTCTTTTATTAGAGTAATTCTTAGGGATTTACTATTCTAATAGAAGTTAGTAAGTTATCTAAACTATAAGGTAAATAAACTATATTACTACTATTTAATAGAAAGTATTAATTAAGTAAATTTTAATTATAATATTATTAAGTTTAGTTAATATAGTAAGTAGATTCTTATAGATACTAAGTGTATTAGAAATAAGGCTATTAAAACTAGATAATCTAAGGCAGCTACTAAGCTTAGTATATATACTTAATAGTATTTAATAAATATACTTAGTAAGTTTATATTTTCTTAGTTTTATAATTTCTAGCTTATTATAAAGTAAATAATTTATTTCTAGCCTTAGATAGAATTTATAGTAAATCTATTAATACTACCTACTTTAAGTACTAAGAATTAATATAGCTACTAGTATCTCTTATCTTTTAGAATATTTTTACTATTTAAAATACTAAAGTAGTAAATAAAGTATTCTATATAATTTCTTTTCTACTAATCTAGAGATATCTTTAATTTCCACTTTACTACCTAGATTCTTAGAGAATATAAGAACTTACTTATAGTTATATTTTTCTTCTAGTTATCCTTTAGTACTATTTTAAGGCTATATATATTAAACTAAATTTATATATTATACTTAAGAGTTATACTAAAGACTATTTAAACTATAGTAGATTTACTTATAATACTTATTAGTTTAAGTCTATTAAGTAGCTAATTACTATATATTAGATATTTACTTACTTAGTTCTTATAGTTTATAGTCTATACTCTATAAATAAGAGATATATTTTATATAAAGAGATTATTAATAGTAGAAGAGTAATTTAGTTTCTTTTTACCTTATATAGTTAAGCTATATAACTAGGTAAAGGTTATAAAGTGTCTATATAGGAGATTTAATATATAGTTTTAATAGTTTATCTAGTTACTATTAGCTATTCTACTTATAGTACTAAGTAAGCTCTCCCTCTATTTTAAGCTATTACTATATTAGAAGTAAACTTTAGTTAATAATCTATTATAATATCTATATTATATTCTATTATAAGTTTATTAAGAAAATCTTAGAATATAGTAGTTAAAGGTTAATAGTTTAATAATAAGACTAAGCTTTTTAATATCTATATTAGCCTTTATTATACTAAAGTAGTAAAATACTATAATAGCTATATAATAGTATTTACTCTTTAAGATAAAGATAAATATAAGTAATATAGTATTCTATCTCTAGTATAAGCTTACTAACATTTATTACTAATAATCTTTAAATAATTTAAAGAGTTTAAATATAATATTAAAGCTATAAACTACTAGAATATAGTAGTAATATTAATCTATTACTAAAACTATTGCCTTACTATTATACTACTCCTAGATAAATACTTCTTAAACTAGCATCTAGAAATATAAGTAATATTCTTTATACTTAAAGTATAATATTTAAACTTAATAAAAAGTCTTAATTCTTAGTTTAAAGAAAGTATAAAGTAAAATAATAATTATAGCTTTAAGCTATTAATTTATAGTAATCTAGATTATTATAAACTACTTGTATTATATAGTATTACTTTATAAGAATAAAATAGTTTAATTAAAGTTAAATATATTAGAAAGCTAATAGTAAACTATAAGTTTCTAGTTACTCTTAAGGCTACTTATAGTATAGATTATAAAATTCTAGTTTTCTATAATTTAAGCTAGTGCTTAATCTAGTAGTATTAGAAAGTAGCTTTTATAACTAGATACTATACTTAACTTAATTAGCTAATAGATTATATATAACTAATACTTGCTTATAGTATAAGAAAATAATTATATTTTACTACTAGAGACTTTATTTTAGTATAATAAGCAAATAGTACTATAAAGTATATTAAACTACTTATACTATTTATATATATATATATAGAATTAAAATATCTTTTTATTATTATTAACTTTTTAGTTTAATATATAAAGAGAGATATATAAGAGTTTATATTTAAATACCTAATCTATATACTATCTAGTACTTAGACTATAATAGGCCTACTATATATAAGAGAATAAAAAGTCTAAATAGTGCCTAGATATAATAGTAGCCTTTTCTTTATAGATTATAATATATATTTTATATAAATAGAATTATTATACTTAAAATACTATAGAATTCTACTACTATTTTACACTTTTAAGTTATAAAATAGAAGTAATTATATAGTAAAATCTATATTAAAGAGTAGCTTAAGTATATATTAATATAGATATTATAAAAGTAAAATACTACTTAAGTATAGGTTTACTTAAAGCTAAAGGATAAACCTTCTATTTTAAAGAATATTATAATAATAGCTTAACTTATAGCTATAATAAGCTTTTACTAAGTTTAGTTCTTACTTATCTAAAGCAGCTATTAGGCTAGACTAGCCTTAAGCTCTTATATTTATATTATTACCTAATAATAAATATAGCTACTACTTATATATATTTACTTTAAAATATATTAAACTTATAGTATAAAGTATTTTCTTTATTTAGCTTACTTATTTATAACTTTTCTTCTATTTAGTATTCTTTTACTTCTTAATCTCTATTAAAATTATAACTATATATAGTATCTATCTATTAAATACTTATTTTTATACTAGTATAATAGTTCTATAAGGTATTTTTATACTAGTTATAACTTCTTACTCTACCAATCTCTATCTTTACTATAAATTCCTTTAAATAAGGCACCTATACTATTTACTTCTTTACTCTATCTCTTTTCTATAAGCTTTCTATTTAATTAAAATATCTATCTAACTATAACTTTTATATAGAATACTTTTACTTACTCTTTTTATATTATAATATATCGAGCCTAGTTATTAAGGATAAAAAGGCTTAATAAAGGAGGCACAGTGGGATATCTAAGATATAGGAGAAGGAAGAAGGCAGTAATAACTGTATGTGTATTATTTAGCTTGTTTTTCTAATCTAGGCAGGAATTTTACTGCTATTTATAGTAGGTTAAGTTCCCCTTTTCTAAGTCTCTACTTTTATCTAATATAAATTAAACTCTTATCTTTATACGCTAGAATGACTAGTTTTATGCCTTTTATACTAGTTATACTAGAATATTCTAGTTATACTAGTTATAGGTTGTTAGAAGTTAAGTTAGGCTTGTTAAAAGCTAAGTTAGTAAGAGCTTTTGTTAGTTGCCTCTAAGGTTAGTTAGTTAGTTAGTTAGTACGTTGCCTTCTAGTATCTCCTATTAACCTAGATAACCTAGATTTCGTTTAATATACCCCTTTAGCTATAGGAAGCTAATTATAAGCTAGTTATAGCTATAATTTAACGGAATCTTAGTTAGTTATTGTAGATTAAGTTATTATAAGGCTTTTGATATTAACTAGGCCTAATAGAGACCTAAATTTCTAAAATTTCTGTCCTATTAGAGGCTTTGTAAGGCTATCTGCTAGCATTTTCGAGGTTTTAATATATTTAATATTAAATTTATTATTTTAATAGGCCTGCTAAATCCAGGCATTATATATATCTACGTGTTTAAGAGCTGTTTTAACTTGTGGAAGGTCTAGGGTAGCTAGCCTTATAGTTTAAAGGTTATCACAAAGAATAGTAGGTTTTTTGGTATCTAGCTTTAAACCTAGTTAACTTATAAGCCTATAGAAAGCTATAGTCTCTTTTCTAATAGATAATAAAGCTAGTAATTTAGCTTTAATTAATAATATAGTTATAGTAGCTTGTTTAGTAGCTAATTTGTAGGAAGAAAGGCTCCCACAAGCCAAGAGGAAAAGAGTCAAAGATATCACAAGAGTCTGCGACCTAGTAACTAACTAGAGTCATGCCGCAGGTGGCTGCCGCGGGTGGCCGCGGGGACAGCCGCAGGTGGCTGCGGAAGCACTTAGATGTAAAGGCTTGGATTGAATTGTCTAGAGAGGGTTGCTGCTGCGAGCTCTTATACCCCTTTTCTAACTAGGTCATGTGACTAGCTAGGTCATGTGACTAGCTAGGTCATGTGACTAGCTAGGTCATGTGACTAGCTAGGTCACGTGATAGGCACGGGCCCTGCTTCCTGCCCTGCTTCCTGCAGCTAGCTGGATTGACTGCGAAGCTTCCTACTGCGAAGCTTCCTGCTGCGAAGCTTCCTGCTAGTGAGAGTAAAATAACAAGCAACACAAATCGTCCCCAGCAACTTTAGCGGTACAAGCTAAAGTTGCTACCAAAAAAAGGAAGCCTAATTTTCGTGTTAAAAAAAAAAATCGTAAAAATCGCTCTAACTAGCTAAATAGCTAGCTTAAAAGCTAGCTAGATAACTAGCTAAAAGCTCTAGCTTATAAAGCTAGTAGAAAATCAAGCTAAAAGCTCTTATACTAAGTCTTCTATAGTAGCTTCTATAATAGCTCTTCTAATAAGGTTGCAGGTATATACTGCGCGCAGCTTATATAGAAGGTATTAGATAGAAAAGATACTAATAAAAGCCTATAATAAAAGGCTAGTAGCTATAGATAACTAGTCTTAGGCCGACTAGAAATAGAAGAAAAAGATCCTCTAGCTAGCTAATAACTAGTAAGTACTAGTCTTAGCAAGTAGCTTTAATCTATTAAGCTAGTAAAGCTTAAAAACCTAGGTTACCTTTAACTACTTATAGATTATTACTATCTTTATATACCTAAGCTCCTTTATAGGATATATATAAGATAGCTTTAATCTATAAGCTTAGTTAAGCTTAGAAAAGCTAGGTAACCTTAGACTACTTATAGATTATTACTATTTTATATTCCTAAGCTCCTTTATAGGATATATAAGATAGCTTTAATCTAATAAGCTAGTCAAGCTAGTTAAGCTTAAAAGCCTAGGCTTATAAGCTACTAGAGGCATTAATAGATTATAGAGATATTTATCGTCCCCAATTAATACTAGTTGACTAGTTATCTTCAATAGATAACCTTGATCAATTGGTATGACTAGGTTGGAAGCTTTAATCTATCGAGCCAGTCGGGCTTGGGCTTTAGAGCTTGCAAGCCGGCTGCTGGAGGCTGCGATAGACTGTAGGGATATCCGGCGTCCTCAACTAATGATGATAGTTGACTATAGTCATCTTTGATAGATGACCTTGATCAATTAGTACAACCTAGAAGCTTCAATCTATCAGGCCAGTCGGGCTTGGGCTTCAAAGCTTGTAAGCTAGCTGCTGGAGGCTGCGATAGGTTGTAGGGATATTAGTCGTCCCCAACTAATGATAATAGTTGACTATAGTCATCTTCGATAGATGACCTTGATCAATTGGTATAACTGGATTGGAAGCTTCAATCTATCGAGCCAGTCAGGCTTGGGCTTTAAAGCTTGCAAGCCGGCTGCTAGAGGCACCGATAGGTTGTAGGGATATCAGTCGTCCCCAACTGATGATGATAGTGATCATTGATTGTAGTCACCTTCGATAGATGACCTTGATCAATTGGTACAACCTGGAAGCTTCGATCTATCGGGCCAGTCGGGCTTGGGCTTTGGAGCTTGCAAGCCAGCTGCTAGAGGCACCAATAGGTTGTAGAAATATCCGTCATTGGGCGACTTCAATCTATCATGCTAGTCGGGCTTAGGCTTTGGAGCTTGCAAGCCGGCTGCTAGAGGCTTTGATAGATTGTAGGGATATCTGTCGTCCCCAACTGATAATGATAGTTGACTATAGTCATCTTCAATAGATGACTTTGATCAATTGGTATAACCTATTGGAAGCTTTAATCTATCGAGCTAGTTAGGCTTGGGCTTCAAAGCTTGCGAGCCAGCTGCTAGAGGCTGCGATAGGTTGTAGGGATATCCGGCGTCCCTAACTAATAATGATAGTTGACTATAGTCACCTTCGATAGATGACCTTGATCAATTGGTACAACCTGGAAGCTTCAATCTATCGAGCCAGTCAGGCTTAGGCTTCAAAGCTTGCAAGCCGGCTGCTAGAGGCACCGATAGGTTAGAGTGATATCTGTTGTTCCAATTGATAGTTGACTATAGTCATCTTCGATAGATGACCTTGATCAATTGGTATGACTGGATTGGAAGCTTCAATCTATCGAGCCAGTCGGGCTTGGGCTTCAAAGCTTGCAAGCCAGCTGCTAGAGGCTGCGATAGGTTGTAGGAATATCCGTCATTAGGCGACTTCAATCTATCATGCCAGTCGGGCTTGGGCTTTAGAGCTTGCAAGCTGGCTGCTGGAGGCTTTGATAGCTTGACTGTCGTCCCCAATTGATAATAGTTGACTATAGTCGTCTTCGATAGATGACCTTGATCGATTGGTACGGCTTGGTTGGAAGCTTCAATCTATCGAGCCAGTCGGGCTTAGGCTTTAAAGCTTGTAAGCTAGCTGCTAGAGGCTGCGATAGGTTGTAGGGATATCAGTCGTCCCCAACTGATGATGATAGTGATCATTGATTATAGTCACCTTTGATAGATAACCTTGATCAATTGGTACAACCTAGAAGCTTCGATCTATCGGGCTAGTCGGGCTTGGGCTTCAAAGCTTGCAAGCCGGCTGCTAGAGGCACCGATAGGTTGGAGTGATATCTATTATTCCAATTGATAGTTGACTATAGTCATCTTTAATAGATGACCTTGATCAATTGGTATGACTGGGTGGGAAGCTTCAATCTATCAAGCCAGTCGGGCTTGGAAGCTCTTGGAAGCTTGCGAGCCTGCTACTGGAGGCACTGATAGATTGATATAGCTAGAAGATTGGTAGCTTTAGAAGCTGCTGCTAGGCCTAATAGCTGCAGCTATAGCTAGCTTGTGTGTGTGTCTTGCGTGTTCAATCGGGTGGTTCGTGTAGTTCGGGTGGTTCGTGTGGTTTGGTCTAGTTGGTCATAATTCATAAAGGGGGTTATCTCGACAGGGCCAGGTCATCAAGGTCGTGGGTCTTCTAGCCTGATAGATAGCTGGCCCGGGCGAAACCACCATTTTTGTAGGAAGAAAGGCTCCCACAAGCCAAGAGGAAAAGAGTCAAAGATATCACAAGAGTCTGCGACCTAGTAACTGACTAGAGTCATGCCGCAGGTGGCTGCCGCGGGTGGCCGCGGGGACAGCCGCAGGTGGCTGCGGAAGCACTTAGATGTAAAGGCTTGGATTGAATTGTCTAGAGAGGGTTGCTGCTGCGAGCTCTTATACCCCTTTTCTAACTAGGTCATGTGACTAGCTAGGTCATGTGACTAGCTAGGTCATGTGACTAGCTAGGTCATGTGACTAGCTAGGTCACGTGATAGGCACGGGCCCTGCTTCCTGCCCTGCTTCCTGCCCTGCTTCCTGCAGCTAGCTGGATTGACTGCGAAGCTTCCTACTGCGAAGCTTCCTGCTGCGAAGCTTCCTGCTAGTGAGAGTAAAATAACAAGCAACACACTAACTATATAATAGGGGCTTCAAATAGTTGAATTAGTAAGCTTTAATTGGATTTTCTAGTAGCTTTATTATTTGTAAAAGCTATATCTAATAATATAGCTAGTTTAAGTAAGTCTTTAGTGCTATTAAATTTAATAGCTAGGTTTTTAGTATAATATAAATACTAAATAACCTTAATAGCTATTTCAATGTAATTTAGGCTTGGATTAAAAAGGTGCTCTAATAATTTTAAGCTTATATAAGCTATATTAGGTTAAGTATTAACTAAAGGGTAGTTAATAGACCCTATAAGACTTTAATATTAATATATATCCTTTAGGCTAGCTAGGCCTTTATATAGCTCTAGGGTTTGCTCTTATATAGGGCTTTTAACTAGCTTATAGCTTAGTTTAGCTTCTAAATCAAGGAATTTAGCTGTAATTTTATCGATATAAGAGTCTTAGTATAGCTATAACCTTCGATTTGGTCGATCCCTTAGAATTCTAGTATCTAGGAACTATCTTAGGTCTCCTAGATCCTTTATTTTATAGGTTTTCTTTAGGCCTTCTATAATAGATAGTGCCTTTTCTTCCAAGGATTTAGGGTAAATAAATACTATATTATTAATATAGATAAATACAGTTATTTGTAACCCTATAAAGATACAAGAATCTTCTTTTAGTTATATAAGCTCTAATTTTAATAGGGTTTTTATTAGGTCTAGTTACTATAATAATAGTAACCTTCTTAGCCTATATAAGGCTTTTTTAAGCTATAATACCTATCTAGGCTTATTAAAACCCTTAGGATATTTAATATAGACTATTTCGTCTAGAGAGCTATTTGTAAAGGCATTTATAGCGTCTAGCTGCCTAGCTTCTAGGTTAAATTTAGCTAGAATAGCTATAATAAGCCTAAAAGACCTAGTAGCTAAAGTTGTAGTATAGGTATCCTTATTTAAATATAGTTATTAGTCTTCTCAAACGCATAATCTAGCTTTGAATTTTATAAGGTATTCGTGCTTATCTAGCTTATATTTAAAAACCCAAGTAGTATCTAGGGCTTTATATTTTACTAGAATCTACTAGATAGGATAAAAGGTGCCTCTATCCTAGTTTGTTTGGAATTTTAGGTTTGCTGCTTTCTTAAATTCTCTTTCAAATTAATGTTTTTCTAGATCTAACTATCTAGTTGGTTTGGGAGGTAAATTTTGTTAATAAAGGGATTCCTTAGAACCTAGGAAGAAGCTGCTTATATAAGCTTGTTTAAATAGCCTCTTAGCTGCTAGATTCGTTGATTTAGGACTTAGATATTTGTAATCTTCTTTATTATCTTTTGGTTTTCCTATAGGATCTTTAGATATAGAATTATCAGATATATTATTATTGATATTATCTAGTATAGGTTCTTCGAGTATCGTAAAGTCCTAGTAATCTTCCTTATTGTCAATATAAGCTAGTAGTTAAATTTCTAGTTGAGTTTTTATAGGTAAAGGGTTATCTAATTTATAGAATATTAGCTTGTTAAAGCTAATATCTCTAACCCTTCTAACCTCTTGGCTAGTTAGAATCTAAATTTAATAGATATTAGTAGAATTATAGCTAACTAGATAGCCTATTTTCGCGTAGGCTTCTAGTTTTAAAGCTTATTTTTGAGTATTTTAAAGGGCTTTAGTAGTAAGCGAGTAAGCTCTATAGCTATAAGCTTTTAAAAAACTAATATCTAGCTTTAACTTGTTAATATAACTAGTATCTAGCTTATTTAAAGCTAGCTAGCTATATAATTTTTTGAATAGTATTAACTATATATTATTTTTATTAATATCTTTGTTTTTAAGTGAATTATATCTCCTTGGAGTTCTATTATATAAGAAAATAGTGGTTTTCTAGTATTTAAGCTATAAGTTAAAAGGTAAATTCAAAGATAGCTTTAAGACTCTAGCTTTTATAGCTATTATACCCCTTAACCTTTTAGCTAGGCTATTTTAGGCTAGTATATAAGGCGCTATAACTTTCTCTTTAATACTTGTATCTAATAACTAAGCCCTATAATTATCTTTTAAGGCTAGGTTATTATTGTAATAAAAGACATAGATTTATTGTTAAAATTAGGTTTTTATAGAAGCTTTTAGTACTTTTAGGCAACTAATTATAGTATCTTGACCTATTAATAATAGTAGATATATGAAAATAAGCGTTATATAGCTGTCTTTAGCGATTAATGCTACTATATTTCTATTATAAGCTTTTTCTAGTTAAAAAATATTAATATAAAGCTTATAGAAAGGCTAAGGGCTAGGTAGAGATAATCTCCGAGATATAACCCTTTTTGCCTTAGATAGAGAGTATATTTCGCATTTTATTATTATAGGTCCTTTAATTTTAGACCCTATAGTAGCTTCTAGGATATATTCTAGAGCTTTTAGATTTAAATAGCCTAGGCGTTAATACTATAGTTTTATAGTACCTATAGCTTTTAATTTTAATTTAGAATTATAGAAGCTAGAGGGTAATATAGTATTAGCTTCTATTTTTATAGGTTAAGCTACTATATTTACTACTTGAGTTATAACCTCGTTATATTTAATAACTAGTTATTAAAATATTCGGCTAGTTTTAAATAGAAAAGCTATTTTAATTGTAACTTTTCTACTAGCTAGATTCCAATTATATCTAGCTTAGACTAGAAGATCTAGGCTAGCGATATTCGTATGGAAATTAGGTATATAGGCTGTTTTTCGTAACTTAAATATACTATTTGAGGTTTTTATTTGAACTCGTCTATATCCTTGAATTTCTAGATGCCTTATGCTTGAAAAGGCTAGGTTAGGCTCTTCTAGAGGCTTATAATCAAGGAATTAGTTCTTGTTATTGCATATATGAATAGTAGAGCTACTATCTAGTATAAATAAGTCTCGAAGAGGATAATCTAGTTAATTTTCCGTAGATAAGGTAGCTAATATAACCTTATCTTCTATTTTATTAGGTGTTTTAGCTGCAAAAGCTATTTCTATAGTAGGATTTTTATTCTTTGACTTTATTAAGGTTGCTTTTCCTCGAGATATAGCTTTATTAATCTTATCCTTTAGTTTAGAATTATTTTTAAGCTTTTTAGTGATTTCTATGCTTATATCTTTCTTAGGCTTCTAATTAGAGGGCCTAGTTTTTGGATTTAGATAAAAACACTTGCTATAATAGTATTAGTATCTATAAATACAATTAGAAATAGTATTTAAGGTATCTTGTTAATTTTGAAAGCTAGTAAAGCTCCCTTCTAGAGGCTTTTGTTACTATTGATTTTGTTAACTTTGTTCAAATAGATTAGATATTTTATATCTATCTAGTATTAAAGATTCCTAATGTTTCTTGTTTTTTTGGGCTTTATCTCTTATTTGATTAGACTAGTAGTTAGAAAAGGTAGAATTTATAGTGCTTATAGTAGCTATAAAGTCTAGAGTTAGTCTTAGTCCTATTATATCTAGAAGCTAAAGTTAAATAATCTCTATAAGAGCTTTCTAATAGCTTGTAGTCCAAGCTTGTAGCTTTGTGCGATTAGGAGCCTTTAGAATATTTCTATAGGTCTTTAAGACCTCTCTTTTATAGTCCTAACTTATTAGCTTTATTCGATCCTTTAATAGCTTTAGTTATTAAGCTATATCTAATTTATTAGATATAGTATTATAATAGTTTCCTATAGAACTTATTATAAAGCTTTAGATATTATATAGAGATTTCTATTAAGATAGAAATAGTTGTATTTTCAATTAATAGTTAGTTCTTTCTATTTCTAGCTTTTTAAGATCTATTTTATTTAAATTCGTAATATAAGAAGCTATAGCATTTATACTTTTTATACTAGGCTTAATAGGCCTAGTTAAAAGAGTATATTCGTTATTATAGTTAATATTAGGGTTAATAAATTCCTATACATCTTGCGTTATAGCAAATTTCTTGATTATTAATATCTACTTATACTAGTTAGACTAGCCTAATAGGCTAGTTTTCTAGGAGGCTTTATTGATAGATTCTATTGTTATTATAATAAGGTTTTTATAAATGTAGAGAAATGTAGGGTTTTTATAGACCCATCCCCGCTTTTATTCGAATTTTTCTCGGAAAAGTAGACCCTTTTATAGAGCAGTCTAGACTAATTAGGTCTAGTGTGTATACTAGCCGTAATAGGTCTAGCGTATTATCTAGCCGTAATAGGTCTAGCGTGGTATCTAGCTGTAATAGGTCTAGTATGTTATCTTTATAGTTATAGCAACTAGTGCGTTTATTGAGGCTTATCTATTTTAGGTATAGCTTAATTTTTAGCGTTTGTTTTAGTATTACTATATTAGGTCTAGCTTAATCAAATAATTGTTGCTTAGTAAGCTTAAAGATCGATTAATAAAAGGTCTATATTATTAGATATAGAAATAAAAGATATATATTATTAGATATAGAAATAAAAGATATATATTACTAGATATCTTAAGTGCAAACTAGGCTTATAACTATCGAGCCTAGTTATTAAAGATAAAAAGGCTTAATAAAGGAGGCATAGTAGGATATCTAAGATATAGGAGAAGGAAGAAGGCAGTAATAACTGTGTGTGTATTGTTTAGCTTGTTCTTCTAATCTAGGCGAGAATTTTACTACTATTTATAGTAGGTTAAGTTCCCCTTTTCTAAGTCTCTACTTTTATCTAATATAAATCAAACTCTTGTCTTTATACGCTAGAATGACTAGTTTTATGCCTTTTATACTAGTTATACTAGGATATCCTAGTTATACTAGTTATAGGTTATTAGAAGTTGAGTTAGGCTTGTTAAAAGCTAAGTTAGTAAGAGCTTTTGTTAGTTGCCTCTAAGGTTAGTTGGTTAGTTAGTTGGTGCGTTGCCTTCTAGTATCTCCTATTAACCTAGATAACCTAGATTTCGTTTAATATAATAAGCTTTAAAAGATAATATTATAGTTCTTTGCCTTTTACTACTAAAGTAGAAACTCTAGAATAATTCTATAAGAATAATTACTTAATAGAAATACTAGAATAATTCTATAAGAATAATTACTTAATAGAAATACTAGAATAATTCTATAAGAATAATTAAATAGTAGGAATTATATATTAATTCTATAAAAAGATACTAAGCTAATACTATATATAGGTATCTATCTAGGTAAACTATTTTCTATTTATATAAAGTTTCTAGAGAAGTTTAGTGCCTAGTATAAAAGATAGAAGAAGAGTTAGGTTAATATTCTATTAGATTAGTTCTACTTGCTACTAATCTTACTATAAAGTTTAGCTAATTATACTATATAATATAACTAGAGAGTTTTTTCTTATTATCTAGCTATAAGAAGCACTTTTATAATTATAGCTATAAATATAACTATTTAAAGCTCTTCTATTATATTATAAAAGGCCTTTTATCCTAGACATAAAATAGCTACTTATATAGAGAGAAACTACTATAATATTGCCTTAATAATAAGTATAATTAATTGCTAGAAGATATTAGACTAAATGCTAATTAGATTACTATACTTACTTAGTATAAGCGTTTTTACTAGATATATATTATAATAGATATTTTATTATAACTATATAAGTATATAATATCTTTCTATCTATTATAGTAACTAGAGCATACTCTTATAAAGTTATATAATATTATATAATAGATATTTTATTATAACTATATAAGTATATAATATCTTTCTATTTATTATAGTAACTAGAGTATACTCTTATAAAGTTATATAATACTAATAGGTATTTAACTACTATTTACTAGTAAGTAATTAAAGTTAGTTACTAGTAGAAAATAGATAAATAACACTATAATTATAGAGGCACTAGGCGACTTAGAAGCACTTGTAAGCTAAAGGAAGCTATATAAGTAATAATTACCTCTATTTTTTAATTACTAGAGATTTTTCTAATTATTTAATACTATTTAAAGTAAGGTTTTATATAATTTAAATATTAGAGTTTTTTTATAATATTATAATTTAATATTATAAATATAATATAAAGTATTATTTTAGTATATATTTTATAGGTATATTTAAAGTATATATAGTTAGTTACTTATATTTTCCTTCTAGAATTTAATAATAACTTAATCTAATAAATATTTTTAGAGTATCTTTAAATAAATATAATAATAAGTTAATATACTATTTTTTTAATACTAAAACTTTATTAAAAATCTTTATTATAAAGCTTTAACTTTACTTTAAGATAAGTACTATAAAGTACTATAAACTTTATTACTTAACTAATATAATTATATAATTAGCTATAAAGTTATTATAAAATAATTTATAACTACTATTATAAAACTTAAAGTACTATTAATAGTATTTATTAATAATTTTATTAAGTAAAGTATAAGATATAATATTTCCTTTATTAGCCTTATAGATTATAAATTACTATAAGAAAGATTAGTAAGACTAGTAGTAGGATAAGAGTTATACTAGAGAAAAGTCTATAATTATAATTATAATATTTATAATATAAAATTCTTTCTTTTATATTATAATACTCTATAGCTATAGCTATTACTATAACTTATACTACTATAATACCTATAACTCTAGTAAAAGTAAAACTATTATAATAGTTTAATATAATAATAGTATTATTTAAATTATAAAGTTCTAAAGTCTATATAAATAGAATAAACTTATAGTCTACTATAATACTATTTATTTCTAGTATAATACTTATAGTAAGTATTATAATATAATATAAATATTATTATTAAATTATATAACTATTTTATAATAGAAGAATAATACTCCTAAGCAATAACTAATATTACTATAGTATTATACGCAATAAGTCTGCCGCTCTCGCAAGTACTATTACATTAATAAGTCTTATACTGCTAATATTATGGATTCTACCTACATAGTCACTAATAAATATAATTTCCATCCTGTTAGCTATGACAAGACTCCCGACTATTGGTTACTATATTCACACCTTAACAGAGTCACTGGAGCTGTCACCAAAAACAGGGGCCGCGCGCGATAGTACCTAGGTAAGTAGGTGACCTAGTGCAAACCCCTACATCAAAATCAGGTCTGCCCACCCAGTTTATGTTGCCCTATTCACAGGGACCACCGTTCTGGGCATTCAAGTTTCGCTCAACAGCGGTATAGTAGACGAGCCAGCAAACACTGAAACCAATTTGCAGCCGACCCCTTATCAATCGTATATGTACTCCGTACAATACATGCCTATGTGCACCGATGAGCCCGTTTATTGGTCGAAGTACTAATGGGCATCACAAAGCGGGAAGTCCAACATAGACGATCAGCTCACATCTCTGTTTCTCCCCACTCTGCTTCCCAAGTTGGACCTCTTTTGCCGCAGGTTGATACACAGGCATGCCTCATCGCTGCAGTCGCACAGCTCGAGTGATGATATGTCGTAAAAATGATAATGACCGGTGGCCCATTGGACAGTAGTGATATCATGTGAACTCATTTTGTCTAGGTTCCAAAATGTGCATATCCTCCATCTCATGAATCTCGGGGTCGGCTGGCTTGGGCTGTTATGGTGCGGGCAAGATCGCCTCTGTAGCATTAGAAATAGCGATGGGCGTTCTGCCCTTTCTTTTGTCGCGAGTGCATTTACGTAATTGGATAATCTGTTTCCTGGACTTGGACTCCCGCATTGTTGCTGATGACACCGTCAGGGCCATTTCAGAGATCTCAGACACTGCCGATGATATCCGGCGCAAGCGGGAAGATCCTCACTTCCACTTCTCCGTACGTTCTCTGTTCTCCTCTCCGCGAACAAAACGAAAGCATTGCTTCGACAGCAGAAGCAACGGTCACGAACCCTCAACTCTGCTGTCACCTGCATCAGCAATTGTAAAGAGCTCAGTCTTGGCATAGCTAATTAGCCATGCAAATAAATGTTCTTTCATTTGGACTAAAGCACTGGTTTGCGTCCCAACATGGCGCAGATGACACCAACACGACATCAACAATGTGTTCCACACCTCAGATAGTAGGTACGGAAGCAAGAACTGGGTGCGCAGTGGACACGAATGACAAGTTGTTAAGTGAGTGTTCGTCGCACCGAATCCTGCCCCAGGGATCGTATGTTTCCTTGGAGGCTTGCTGTATGGAGTGCTCCGTACTACGATGTTAACCCAACACCTTTATTTGGACAGGGCTTTGTTTCATCATCCATGAAAGGCTGAGAGGCTGAAAGGCGCCCCTTTGAAATGAGGTGCAAAATACTGTGGTCTTGGGTTGTCGCATGAGGGACATGAATTGGTCCAACAAGCAGCACTGCACGTGATGCAAGTAGTAGTTCCTTGCTTCAGCGGAAGGTGCGTCAGAAATTCGAGGGATGTACGTGCCACAACCCGTTGAAAGAAATTGCAAGCTCTGTGCCACTCCACTCCTGGCGCTAAGCTGTTTGATCACAGATACTCCGTACTCCGTACTCCGTACACGAGGAATCCCGCGAAGCGAACAATACAGCTTGGCCTTGGTCGATTGCCGAGTTACTACTGTCTGGTGACAAACCTGCTGCGACCCCAATCAGTACAGACATCCAGGTAAACAATGTGGCAATGGTCCCGATACCGATATACTCACACCATTGTCAATACCATCCACGTACCTAGCATGTCTGTCCGTGGGTGGTCTTTCTTCAGCTGGTTCGTACCGCTCTTTGACGGGTTGATTTCATGGGCATGGAGATTCTTCGCACTCACCGCGGGACCTCTAGAGATTGTTCTCCCCGATGATGACCCGGCCAATTTTTCTCTACTGAAACCTCTTACGCCAAAGCAGCGCGCCGAACAGGAGGACGCATTTATTCAGGGGATAGACGAGGAATCCATCTGCGCCTTGGCTTCCCGTCATTGGAATAATCGGGCATGCACTCTACAACGATCAGATCGAGGAAGCTTCAATATTTGTTTCTTCATGACGTTGGACGATGATGACGCTAAGGTGGTGGTCAGGGTTCCTATACCACCAGCAGTTCACGAGCCTTGGGAGAGACTACAGAGCGAGGCTTTTACGATGCAGTGAGCCATCCTTACGTCTTTGTGGACTCATGGGTGTTGGACTAATTTTTTTTGAAAGGTACGTCAGTACAAAGACAAAAATCCCCCTTCCTCAGGTGTATGCCTTTGGCCAGAGCACGATTCGGCATGGCGATACGACAGAATATCCTTACATGATATTGCAGCACGTCGAGGGACAGCCGCTCGACAAAAACCTGCATGAGAAGCCTGAGCCATGTAGGCGTCAGTTTTATGCCCAGCTGGTTGACATACTGGTAGAGCTACAGGCACTCGAGTTCTCTGCAGCCGGTTCGTTGATGCCCCGCGGGGCAGACCCAACAGAAGCAGACATCGTAGGCGCATTCTCCATGACAATGAACGACCTGCAAATGTACGGCGCCCCTAGCGTTCGAAAAAAGTTCCAATCAGTAGATCAGTTCTACGCGGATCAGTATCGAATGCTCTGGAACACCTACCTGGTTCCCGCGGAAGATCTGGATCGCAAAACCGTACAGTGTGAGCTATTTGCTCTAAATGAAATAAAAGAACGCAGCCAGTTGGTATATCAGACCAACGAAACCGATTCATTTGTTCTGTCTCATCCTGACCCTCGGCATGCAAACATTCTAGTGGACGGAAATCTTCAAATTCAAGCTATCATAGACTGGGAATGGTCAGCCACGGTTCCTTTATCATATTTCATTCCGCCACCTCGAATTATTCAGAGCGACCTGGATGTTTTTCTATCTGTTCTAGCAACACGGAAAGACCACTCGCCTGGTCACAAGCATCTTTCAGATGTTTGGTGTCAGACTGACACGGCGAGGTTCCTCGTTGTCCAGATTCTTCAAGCACCACTGAAACTTAGATCGATATATTACAATGAGCTCTTCCCCAAGATCTCTACAGCTTCCGAGGAAACAGCTATTGCCGAATTTTTCAAGGACCAAGAGCAGGTATCGGAGATGGAGAGACGGCTGCACATCTCGGAGCAGTACACTGCATACCTTGCGCGTAATGGCATCGTTGATGAGGACAGACGTGAATTAAAGGAGCTCAATATACTGGCGCAGGAGCTGCTAGGAGAGACATGGTAACACCTAGTAAATACCTACTGAGTACGGGGTACATACTCGCTCCTGCCCCTGAATAACAGTGGGTCAAAATCAGCAGTGTCCCCCACTTCGATCTGCTCTACTCCGTATTCCGTACTCCGTACTCTGTACCTTCCTCTTCGATCCACAACAGCAACTAACGAACTAACGTTACCTTAGTACCTAGTAGGTATGGAACTAGGGTCTCGTTTTTCTTCTCGACGTCAGTCGGACCAGGAGTAAGGAGGACTTGGCAACATTCCATTGAGCTCCCAAACGAGGACAAGTACTCCGCAGTTGGTTCTAAGTCGTTTAACTGACGTGCTAACGATTCCAGCCTGTTAACCTTTACCTGAAAACATCGTTTGGTCCCTGCCAGGTTGGCATGCATGTCCCCCGACCCTTGCTTGGTCATAGAACAGCGCATTGTTCTCGAGGAGGTCTGGTGCAACGACTGGACGAGCTATGAAGAAACCACAATCCCTCAGCGATCCACTGAATTATCCCCTCAGGGAAATCGCAACCTTATCGACACAGCGGTTAAAAGGCACCAGTGGTTGGCTAGCATTTTTGGAGTGCCTAGCTTCCTAGAATGTGAGGACCGCGCGCGGCGAAGACAGATTTTAAGATCAACAATGACCCACGGACTTGGTCTACTTTATCGTGACCCAAACTCTAAATGGAAATCTAGCAAATTCTAGCACAGCTGGGCGTCTACAAGGCATGAACTTCTCGAGCAGAACCAGAGATGTCGGAGAGTAGGCCGCATACGCAAGCCTTGAAGCGTCGGAGAAATGATGGAATCAACCTCGAAAGTGAGCTACCAAATAGTTCCAGAATCGAGACAAAGTTCGTCTAATTGCTGCCAAGTTGCATGTGAGTCTGAGTTTGGGAAGGATGCCAGGTCAATGCCGCAGTCAATGAGAAAAGAAACCAGGATCCGATCTAAGGTTTAAGGTTTCGCAACACAGGGTGCGAGAAACCAAATAGGTTGGCCTTTTCGTCGAGAGTAAGTAGTGTTGTCGGCAACTAGACCAGTAAGTTAGTGCTAGTGGTCCTAATGCCACGCATCGGACACGATGTTGCCGATCTGGGCCGTTCACACAGGGAGAGATACTAGGCTGCATTACACGTGGCTGCCCGGAATATACGTTACTTGAGATGGAAAGCCCATAGTAACTGTTGGCCGCCGTCCTCGGCTTCATTGTGCTGCGAAGACTTTTCTTCGGACCGAGCGAGTGTATGGGGTCTAGAGTTGCAAATCAAAGACGCTGAAGCATGAAGAAGTTTTTGAAGAGCTACTATCAAGTTTGCCGATGCGGAAAGTTAGGTGCCTGGAAACCCGAATTTGCAGTCAAGGCAGGCAGCCATGGGCTGTCGATATGGGCTCATGCGTTCAAACGGTCTGCAAGTTCTCTTTTACATCAAACGACCTTTTTCTTCCAAAACACAGATTCAACGCTTGAATTGATCTATCCATGGCCATCTCACCGGCTGTCATAACCTCACAAACGACCAGTTGACTATTTCGTGTCAGTGCATACATACTTGCACATTGTTGGCCTCTGATGAACAAGCGGGTGTCCATTCAAGGCTTCGCAAAGCTATGATCTCGCATCTTTGACGATCGATAGCGCGGGCTGACACTTCTAGAGGTACGACGGGCAACGGGCAACGGGCAACGGGCAACGCAAATGCTTCATACGCCGAGACGGGTGGCACACGCAGGCAGGCTATGAGACACGCATCCGTCAAACAGACAAACAGCATTTTGTCAGATGGAGATTGCCTCGGGTGGGTGGTACGGAGTAGTTATAGTTACAGTCATGAGTCTCCTGTGGTCCGCTCGACTGATGGATTCGAACGGAGATGCAGGTATCACGGATGTCATGGATGATTGGATGATCCAACCACCACCAAGTGAGTTCACTATGGCCTCCACTTGGTTGGTTCTCCCCATCTGAAACCAACATTCCTGGCAACGAGCACATGTCTCTATCTCTTGCTTGCTGGAAGGTCCATTCTAGCGGAGTGGGTTGGTACAGGTGTGACGTTGTTGTTTCGCCGATAGCGATTCTATCGTTCTCTAGCAGCATTCGATCTCATCTATTCTTTTGTGTGTTGCGAAGCCCATATCCCATTGTGCAGGCACTTTTGGTGCGCTTTCCGCTGCACATTTAGATCTGCATCTCCTAGCACTCTTCTCTTTCGGCCACGAGTTTCCTTTTTTGGCAGCAGATTTTGTAGCCGTGCAATCAATGCACCTAGCAGTAAACCCTCCCTTTTTCAACACCTTGAAGTACGCGGGAAGTCGTGGGGAAGTCCTTGCGGCATCTGGTGTAGCACCTTGTCGGCTGGGGATTGATGTAGGGATGGACTATCATAGTAGATTCTTGCAGAGAAGGTAACGAGCTAGAGGTCGCCATGTCAACTTTGAGCCTCGAAACCCGAAGCCGGCCGGTTGGATACATATGCATAACTTGCATGTTGGACGTAGTGTCAACCGTCTTGACCGTATTCTGCATGAAACTTACGCAATGCCCCGTGCAGTGGTACTGGTGGCCACGGTACCCAGAATATTGGCCGAGGCCACCGACATGCTTCAGGCACAGCAGATGCAGCCAAGCAGTCACCATTAAGACTGAGCAGGTTACGGAGTACTCTTGACATAACTAGTGGTTGTGATACGAAATTATTCTTAGGTCGCGCTTCTTCGGGCGCTGTAATTGTTCAAAATGGAACCTCTAGAAGCCGACGCTACTACACCCTCTTTTTGCATGCTAGAACTGTCAGTGCATGGCGACGACGTGGTTTACGCGTTCTTGTATCATGGTACTCGATTCTTTGTCACTATTACAGCGGAAAAGCTAGAAGGCGAAGGGGAGCTTCTGCATCAATTGAATAGCTTTAGAGAGGACATTGATGACCCTGACAACATGTTTCTCCTCGAGGAATGGGTTCTCGGTGCCTTGGACGATTTCATACGCCAAGCAGCCCCTACTCGGACGGCTGACGCCTCGAAAATCAACACACTTCTCGAATACTTTTCCCCGCTGACTTTTGCATTTAAGCTCGTCAATAAGAAAGACCACCTTTGCGCTATTCAAGAATGCTATAATCCTAATATACACGGTGATATAAGTCCTTAAACTCAAATCGTCGACTCCCTAGTAGACTTCTCGGGTTCACACTATTTTAATCCAAAAGAAGTCATTATTTAGTCTACCCTTCCACCTGTTCTAGTCATTTTAGCGTCAAAACTTAAGCGAGTGACTGATAGTTTACGTCCTGAGGAAGTAAGTGATATGCCAAAGAAAGTACGGCGGACTGGAACCAATAAAGTGTTCTTCTTTAAAGCCAGTTTCAGGGAACACGGCCATCTACAAGAGCTAGAAATACTTTCAAAGATCAATTTTAGTAGCTACTTAGATTCGTCCTTGCGAACATCGAGACTCGTTGGGCTTGTTGTGTGGGATGATGATGTGTCATGCTTGATGGGGTTTCTCCTGGAATATATCGAGGGAGAAACCCTCACATTGCGAACAAGATATGCTCCTATAGCAAGAAAAAATGAAGTGGATGCGTCAGGTGGAAGCAACAGTGAGGCGACTGCACCAACTTGGTATACTTTGGGGGGATGCGAAACCAGACAACGTCATAATAAATGCAGAAGGAGACGCAATTGTTGAAGATTGTAGAGGGGGTTATACTCCTGGGTACATTGACAAGGAGCTTGAACAAACATTCCAGGGAGATTTGATAGGGTTGGATCAAATGGCAGCTGAAATAGGCTTAAGGCAGAGGTCTGGTTGACGAAGTTTAGGTTGTATGTCGCGGCTCAGTGGTCCGTTTTTGGTGGAGATGTTTTGGGGGACCAAAGGTAGTAAGTTATTTCAAGTACCTGCCGACGGGTAACTACATCCACCCATTTCATTCAACATACCTAGTTTTCTCTCACCTGCGCGGCCTGAGTGTCCCTAGCGGGCATAGTCCAACTTGCGTGAACTCAAAGATAGTTGACCGCCTGTGACTTGACCTACGGAGTACTGTGCCTGTGATAAAAAGCTATTCAAGCTAGGCAAACTCCGTGTGCCTTTTGCTCTACGGTCTGGGAATCCGTTCAGACGTTTACCGGCTCGTCACACAGCACCGACGTAACGCAGAAGGAGGCAATGTATGTATGTATTGGACGGGAAATCGCATTGGTCCACCTGCTGCTGCACATCGGGGGGCTGGTGAAGCCCAACAGCACAGAGGCAAAGAGGCCATGTCGCTCAACGCAACATTGTGCTTTATATAAGCGAAAAAATCATTCATGCTTAGTTCGAACTCGCCGTCACTTCATCTGGCTTTCTTCTGTTCATGTCGACCCATGAGAAATTCTCCCAAGCGTACACGGGAACTCGAGCAACATGATGCTGGACGTCATCGTCGTTGGGGCTGGTATATCCGGCTTGACTTGCGCCATCACACTGGCCAAGTACAGCCATGTCAGGGTAGCTGTCTTTGAACGACAGGCGGTTATGGAAAAGGTTGAGTTACAAGTTCATTTGTGCATCCTGTTACTAGTTCCACACGTTGACCATGGCCCAGGCCGGAAACGGGATCCAAGTCCCCTGTAACGCTGCCCACACGATGCGATGCCTCGGGCTCTTGGACAAATTACTTGCCAAAACGAACGGACCGGCGAAAGCGTTCCTGAACTTGAAATTTGACAATGGTGAGGTACTTCTACACAAGGACCTGACTCGGTGTGAGGAACTCTATGGTGCGCCGTGGCTGTACGTGGTAACTTTCACTCTGTCCACGATGGTGGTGGATGTTGAGTAGCTTTCCTTGGTCAAGGTTTTTTTTTTTTACTCAAGTGCGTTTGTGTACATATTAGGTTGATTCATCGAGCGGACTACATGACGATATTGCTAGACGAAGCTCGCAGAGTAGGTGTCCGGGTCCAACTCGACCGCGGCGTGGACAGCGTCGACTTTAATACGCCCTTGGTCAAACTACGAAACGGGCATCTTCACCGAGCTGACATCATCGTTGGCTGCGACGGTATGACTATACAAACCAAACCCTTGTTTGTGTGTTTCTTTCATCTAGGCTATCGCAGTCCTGACATGGCCCAGGTATTCACTCAACAATCCGCTCCATCATGCACCCATCAAAACAGCCTATCGCAACCGGCGAGTACGCCTATCGCACGCTCTTCAGGCGCTCACAGCTCTCCTCGCCGTCCTTCCAGCATCTGCTCTCTACGTCTGGAACGTCCCGCTGCTGGATGGGTCCCCTTGCCAACGCCGTCTTCTATCCGCTCCAGGATGGCACCCTCTTCAACCTGGTCATCGCCATCGCCGACCAGCAATTCAACAATACTTGCGACGAGACGACCCTTCTCAGCTCAGTGAAGAGCTGGCTATCCGGCTGGGACCCGACCTTGCTCAAACTCCTCGAAATAGCAGACCACCTCGTTCGCTTCCCGCTCTACCAAGTCGATGAGTTGCCGTTCTGGTCTCAAGGCTGCGTAACCCTCATGGGGGACGCCGCGCACGCCATGCTCCCCCATTTGGCACAGGGTGCGGCAACGGGCGTTGAAGACGGCTTCATCTTAGGAACCCTGCTCGGTCGGTTTTCCGCCGAACATGCCTCGGTGCCGACGCCTCGTCCGCTGCTGCAGAAGCAGTTGCGGACGGTGCTTCGGGCATACGAGAGGCTGCAACATGGTAGGACGGCGCATATTGTTTCCGGGTCCCGCTTGACTGGGATGCTGAACCATTTGCCGCTGGGTCCGGACCAGATGGCTAGAGATGCCGAGTTTGCCCTGTGCAATCCTGAGAGGACGGTGAGTGCCATGCCGTGGATCGATGCCAAGACGAATAAGGAGTTGCTCGGGAGGAAGGCGGATGAGGTTGCCGAGGGACAGTTTTCACGATTGCTTATTGAAGGGAAACTAGATGTGCGTGGCTTCAAATTGTAGTTATAGTAGAGGAAGGGACTGTTCATTTTGTATGGCGAAGAATGACATGCAGAATGCTGATGCCAAATAGATAGTGAGTGGGTGGCCTACACGGTTTAGGAGAAGCCCCTTCACCCTTTCTTATTGTTCACCTTGGTCTATATTCCATCGTACATCTCTCTATCTATCTACATGTGAACGAGACCGAGTCAAATATGATATGCAGTCGCCGTGAAGAAAGAAACGTCCAGGCGCTCCATGTGCAACAACAACAACAACAACAACTATGAAAGGAAACGTAAACGGCATCATCCACCAGCAGCAGGTATAACGGCCGAAAACAAAACTCCATGTAAAGAAAACAGTAGTATCTGTGGTGCAACTAGCAGCGATGCATCAAATTAAATAGTAAGAAAACGTTGCAGGTGGAAGGAAGGAATCTATCAGTCTACTCCTTCTTCACCTTTTTGCTGCCGAGCTTGTTCTTGGGCACGCGAGCGAGCCAGTAAACAAACAGAGCGGCGGCAATATTGAACATGACAAAGACCCAGAGCAGACCAAAATTGCGCCAGCGGTCGGCGTATTTGCTGCTGACACCGGCGAGGAAAACGTTGGTGTCGCTGATGGTGCAGAACTCGCAGGTAGACGTGGTGTTTGGGTTGGTGAGCTCGCCACCAAAGACTCCAATGTAGCTCTCCATGTACTGCCAGCAGGTCTGGTTAGAGGGAGGCTCGAAACTAAGCAGTTCGTTCGCTGCACAAGTGACCCTGGTGTTGGCGACGCCGGTGGACAGCATGCCCGATACGAGGTAAGTGAATGGCGAGACGCGGTCTGTTGTGCAGAGTCAGTATGCCTGGGGATGGTATGAAGGAAAAGCAAAGCTGAGTAGGAGCTTACACATGAAGATCCAGAATCGAGGCAGGGTCTCTGGGGTGGCGAGGACACCGCAGAAAATCAAGCATAGCGTGAACATCAGATTGGCCAGGTTACCACCAGCCTCGGCGGTCTCAAACCCAGCAACGATAAAAGTCGAGAAGGTACCGGTGAAGAGCATAAACATGAGCAGGAACAGGAACATGAGAGCACCACGCTCGGCTACCGCGTCCGTGGGGATGGCGTTGCGGTACAGCCCGACGGGGTAGTACCAGCAAAAGTACATAATCACAGCCATCAACGAGTTCCAGGGAAGTTCAACGATGATTTGAGAGAGCATGAATACCTTCCAAGAATAGACCTTGGAGGGTCGCTCTCGAGCCTCATACAGAGACCGTTGAATGATAAATTGTGGCATGGACTGCTGAACGATTTGACCAAAGACCGTGAGGAGCTGGAAAATGGCAAACATTTGGTTCTGGAGGCCTTGTTTACTGTTAGGAGCCTTGAAGAAGATAAAACCGATGAACAGAGCAACGAGAGTGCAGAGAGCTGTCTTGGCATAGATGTAGACGGGAGTTCGCCAGTACTGTTGGAAAACCCGATGGAGATTCTCTTTGAGCTGGACCATGAAGGGGGCAGCGAATTCACGGTAGCTGCCAGGGTCCTCTTCAATAGAGGTGGTCGGTGTACCGGACTGCTTCTCTACCTTGATTGTGTCGAGCTCATCCTGGATAGCCTTATACTCAGGACTGTTTCGCCAGGTCTGAAACCAGTCAATGTCAGTAGTCGAGCCGGGAGCGGCGCCAATTACTTCCAACATCCACTCCGCAGGGTTAGCAGCTTCTGGGCAAGGGTGTCCGCCATTGCGTTCGAAGTAGCTCGTCATAGACTTGGAGTTCTCGCCAATATCGCCAAAGTACACAGTTTTGCCCCCCTTGGCCAAGAAGAGAAGTCGGTCGAATCGCTGAAAGAGCATAGCGGAAGGTTGGTGAATAGTGCAAAGGACAGCTTGTCCAGCCTTGGTAAGCTTCTCCAAGAGGTCAAGAATAGCCCACGAGGTCTGGGAATCCAGACCAGAAGTAGGCTCGTCAACGAAGAGCAACAGAGGAGGCTTGGCAGCAAGTTCTACCCCAATAGTAAGACGCTTACGTTGTTCAACGTTAAGGCCTTCACCCGGAACGCCAACAACAGCATCAGCGTATTCAGTCATGTCTAGCAGCTTGATAACTTCCTCAACGTAAGCCAGTTTCTCCTCTCTAGGAACATGAGCGGGTTGGCGAAGAAGGGCACTAAAATTCAGCGCCTCACGGACCGTACTGGTCTGTAGGTGCAGATCTTGCTGCTGAACGTAGCCAGTCTTGCGCTGGAAAGACATATCGCGAGGTCGTCCATCAACAAGCATCTCTCCAGTAATGACACCCATGGAGGTTCTGTCGGCTAAACAATCAAGAAGAGTGGTCTTGCCGGCACCAGAGACACCCATCAGTGCGGTCAGAGTACCGGGCTTAACCCATCCATCTACGTGGTCCAGAATCTTTCGAGTCTCGCTCTTGATTTTCACCTCGTAGCAGACATCGTGCCACTGGAAAACGGACGTCTGTTGTTGGAGAATACCCCCTTCCTTGCCATGTCCACGGCTTCTCTCGGCAGTGACAATCGGACCTATGTTGGCCATGGCGGCTTCTGGGTCGTCATGTCGCTTCTCAGCTTCCGCGGCGGCAGCGGGCTTATGCCCTCGACGGTAGACTAGAACCTCGCCTTTGGATTTCTTTTCGGAAACGAGTTCAGCGGCAACCATGTAGCAGACGAGGAAGAAAACGGTGAAGGCTATTACAATGCCAAAGTTGCGCCAGCGATGATTCCAGTCGTAGTCGAAGTTGGAGCTGGTATAAGCGTCTCCATTGACGTTCGGGCTTCCAGCAACAGAGCCAACCTGAGAACAAATCTGGTTTTCAGGGCTCACATTGGCGTACTTTGTGAGGAATTGGGCAGCGCTGGCAAATGGGGCTTTAGAAGTCGGCACATATTCTGTGCACTTGAACTCACGATTGTGGAACTCATTCACCATGAGAGCTTCAAAAGCGTAGCCAAGAGGATCGATGTAGCTCAGCCAGCGGCACCATCCAAGCATATACTGCTTAGGCAATACAAATCCCGTGAAAATAACGAGATCGAGGATGAGAATAGCCGCAGGCACCAGAGCCTGGAATAAAGTTCGCGAAGCAGAGGCAATTGTCCGGAAGATCATCGACATGACCATGACGGTTGAGAAACTTATCAGCAAAAAGAAAAAGAAGGCGCCAGCTTCCCGTCGAAGATTTGTCATGAAATAGAGCGTAATGTTGAAGACAATAGAGTTTAAGATCTTATACGGCATATCGCAAAGCATAGAGGCGATTGCTTCGGCTGAGGGGTGATAGAGCGCATAGCGAGAATGTTTCTCAACAATTGGTCGTTGTGCGTAAAGTGTAAGAATCTGTACATTTCTTGTTAGTTTACAACTAGTTTCCAAATCCAGGTTATCATCAGGCATCAGGAACCAGATTCTAGTTACCTCGAGAGCAGACGCAAAGGCGTTCATCAAACAAGCAAAGAAGAGCAAAGCGCCACGTTGGAAGAAACTGGAAGAGGTATCATCCAGATTGTAGAACACGCTGCCGATAATGAGAGACATGACCAAGTTACCAATGAGTGCACCAATAGTCAAACTTGGGTCTCCAACTAGGCGCTTCCAACCACGCCACATACAAAGCTTGATCTGTTGAGCGTAGGAGAGAGTAAAGGGTGACTTTTGCCGCTGGCCTTTGGCCTGTTGCGCACGCTTGGAAGCCCGGAAAGCCTCAGCATCAGGACCGCCGACGGGATGGGCTCCCTTGTACTCTTCAATTTCTGCCCGAAGAGCCTTGTACTCGGTGCTATTCTTCCAAGCGGTGGCAAACTCATCAGGCGTGCGAGGTGCTCTCCCTTCAAAACCGGGACGAACGACACGCTCTAGTGCTGAAGTCATGGAGGTGAGGAAGTCGGGCGTCGTCTGGCGGGCGGGACATTCGAAGCCTAAGTTGATGAAATATTGCTTTGCCTCTTCGGTCCTACCAAAAAAGATCTGCCGACCCTCATACAGGACAACGGCCTTGTCAAAAAGGTCGTATGCGCTCTGAGGTGCCTGGTAGATGGAGACGCAAGCGGTGCTGCTGAACAGCTCAGTTTGCAAACGGAGGGTGCGACAAAACTCAATAGCATTGGCAGAATCAAGACCTCGTGTCGAATTGTCCCAACATTGCAGAGGCGCGCCAGACAGGGCAGCCTCAGAGATAGTCACGCGCTTTCGCTCACCACCAGATACACCCCGAATATACTCGTTACCGACGCGAGTGTCTATGGTATGTGATATGCCGAACATGGCCATGACAACATCACGTAGGTGATTGGCAAATTCATTCTTGTTTAGGCCCTCGGGCAACTCGCGAGGCTGACGGGCACGTGCCGCGAAGGTGAGGGTATCACCAACAGACAGTTGAGGGAAGTGGACATCGACTTCTGCAGTGTAGATTGCCTCGCCGCGATGTCTAGTGTGCATTTCCTTGGCCGAAATACCTACACCACAATGGTTAACCACAACAAAACTTCATCAGTGGTGTTCCAGATGTACGTCATTTAAGGTTGGAAGGGATATGTGAAGTGGCTGGACTGAGACGGCATCTTCCGAAGCAATGTTCCAAATATGGAACACCCTGGCCATTATTCCCACGTTATTTCTGAGGGGTGCGACACTGTCGCAGATCCCGATGCGTGGGTTTCGACAAGCACAGACGGCAAGTTCCGTCACACAGCCAGCCAATCCCAGACTCTTCTCATTCAAGTTCTCTATCTGTGTATCGCGTGCAGCCGATAGACGGTTCTGTTTTGCTTTACTTTGCTCTGTGATTGCTTTGATTTGCTTACCTTGGTAGTTGAAGTAAGAGCCTTCCTCGACGAAGATACCATTCATTTCGCCAGCAATGGTCTTGAGGAGGGTGGAGCAGCCAGATCCAGGGGGACCCAGAACGACGAGCATCTCTCCTTTGCGAACCAAGCCATCGAAGTTGCGTAAAATATCAATGCGTTGCTTGCCGCTGCCGGTGAGCTGGCGAGCAGCGCCAGCCGCTGAGAACCAGACGTTGGCAACATCTTTCTGGTAATCGGTTGCGGCACCGTAGCCGTGGACGTTGAGGTCCTGAAAGCAGACACCTGAGGAGCGAAATGATTTGCCGTCCTGCGACACGAGTTCAACAACAGCTTTTGCCCACTGGCGCCCGCTGAACTTGGACGAATTTGGATTGAGGGGGGAATCCTCTTCTGCGAAGAAAGGATTCTGTCCTGCAGCAGCAGCCGCAGCCGCAGAGCTTCGTGAGTAGGATCGCGCAAGAGCCTGGACGACGGACGAGCGTCGAACCATTTCCGACTCAGCGGAGTCATCCTCTTCCTTGTCGAGGGAAAGGGCGGGCGATACACCCTTCTCATCGATACGTCCTTCGGTAATGGAAGTCGACTCGGTCTTGGTCGGATCGTTGTTGACGGCGGCTGCAACGTCTTCTTCGTGGGTTAGGTTTCGAGTGGTGAGAGGGACGCCATCCCTATTTGCCGTGGCATCGTAGTTTGCGTTCAAGCCATACATGACGACGGCAGGAAAAGAGCCAGCCACGACTCGCCGTTTGCGCCGCGTTGCGGACGATGCTAGAACAAAAAGTCCCGGTCCTTACTCCTGCCAGCGGTGCGCAGAAGTTGCAGTTGTTCACCCCAAACGATGGCAGCGAGTATGCCAAGGGGGAAAAGAGATCAGATGTCAAATGCTTCGCAGACGATAAAAGTCCAACAGTACACAGTCAGACCGGACGAGGACGTGGGGGGGACGCTCTCGATTTAAACGCAACTCTAGAGAAGGAGCGACGGGCAGCCTGAAGAGGCGCGAGCTGACATGGACTGGGGTGTGTGTGTATACATACAGAGAGAGGGACAGGACGGACAGGGGAGCTATCCGATGGGAGATGTGAGATTAAACTCGCCTGGCCCCTAAACGTAACCAGATTCCGTCCGGAGTTGCGGACTACGCTACGTTACGGAGTAGTTACTCTGTAAAGACACCCCTCGAAACCAGTCGACTGGCAGTCCGACCAGCGGCCACCCCGAACACAGATGAGGTGGACTTTGTGGGTAAAGGGCGGACATGGCCAGCTAGGATGGAAGCAGCTCAGCACCGCCGATCGAATAGAGAGAAGGCAAGTTACTACGTAGACAAAGCATTCAATTCAATAACTACGGAGTACTCCCCAGCCGTACCGCAAACTCCTTACCCACGTACGGAGTACGTCCACATCTACTATCCACCCCAATATCCGCCCCAACATCCACACTGGGGGCATGCCCAGGCGCAACCCGCAAGAAGGCGGATTCGCTCCCTATCTTGTTTGGTAGCGAATATTCCAAGTTTCAAGAACGCCGTTGTTGCGTCACTCCGTACAGACCCCAGGCTAAATTAAATACACGACCGTGTTTGGCAGCGATGTGGCGGTGCTTCCTCGCGATCTGGCCGGACGCCCTGAAAGCTGCAACATCAGTTACGCCGTGCAAATACTTGACTCGACCGGACTTGGAATACGCAGCCGCTTCAGAGCCAACATCAACGTTACCATTGAAGCCGCCAGAACAAAGCACCCGTGGCCCCGATGGTGGGGGGAGTGTCGCGGAGAGTGGATATTCCGATGCACGCGCTTGGGGAAGAGGGAGCGGGAGGATTCGAGTGCAGCCTGTTGGGTCTCGAAGCACCATGGTTCATCAGCATTCAATTGCGGTGGGCAGCGGCTTTGGCGGTTGGTTCAGCGGGTGCTTGGACAGTCCCGACGCGCCGAGGGTCTGGTCCTGGTCCTGGTCCTGGTCCTGGTCTGGGGTCAATGTTGTGGTACTTCGTAGTGTTCTGCTGCAGCAACACCAGACAGAGCCTCATGCGGACTAGACGGGGCCCAGACATGTGGATTCCCGTGGTTATACGGAGTACTAATTCAATGGTCGCACGAGACAGAATCAAAAGGTCAAACTCGCTCTTGATGATAACCTATAGCTGGCTCGCAGCATACCGAGTACATCCCGAAAGCCCAGGCCAACATGCACTCACTTGAGCACCCTCCAAAGTTCCTTGTCTTGCAAGGTGAAGTCGAGCACTCGAGTGGGCAAAGCAGTCAGGATGAAAAGTCTGCAATGTTTTTTACTGTTTACGCTGTCAGTTCCAGGAGTCATGAACAGAAAAGAGGAGGCTAGTTGCGCCAGTGCCTCAGCACTATCGCCTCATTTGGATCATCCCCGGACCCGAACACGTCCTTTGCCGCCAATCTGAATACAAGTTAAAAAAAAATTCGGAGTCTTGAAGGAACCCGACAACCCGCCCCCACACCGGACAACAAAGGTTCAATGTTGCCAACTAAGCCTTTCGGAAGGCTGTCAGAGCCACATACTCCGAGCAGCCACGCGGAAGTCCATGGACAAGTCCCCAAGTTTGATTTGTGCTCAACGCTTGGCAATCTTTGAATGAGATGATGCCCTCGCTAGTACGGAGTACATCATGACTCCTACGGCGCGGGATGGCGGGCTCAAACTCTGTTTGCTGTTGAAACAAAGCTCTTTCTCTGGTTCACGTTACAAATGTGCGATGGCGGTGAGTCAAGCTGCCTCTGCGAGAATGTTGCTGCACAAGTTCCAGTACAACTCGAATCATTGGCCCTGGCTTGTTTGGTCAGCCCTGTCAACCTTCCCGTGTTAGTGTGACAGATGTCCGTCATAACATCGTTATCAGATGGTGGCAACGCCAGCCATCTCGGGTGATGACCCAGCTGCCTGGTCTTCCCGCCCCAACTGAGTACTTGCCAGGAAACTCTGCCCAACGCATCACCGCAGCCTGAAGCGCTCAGTATCAAAGCTGCTTGTGGTGTCAAACAAGTCCGCAAATCCGCTCCGCCCAAGACTTAGTTATCTGCTGGCTTCTCTGGGCTAATGGGCAGACCCTCCGCCCCGGACACCTCGTTGACCCCGAAAACGCGGTCCGTGGTGAATCAACGAGCTCGGGGCCTTGTCAGGAGCGAAAGTTTCGGGTTTTCATGCTAGAAAATCCAACGTCATCGTTGTGTTGCACCCAATGCAGGCCAAGCACCACGAGATGCCTAATTTAGGCAGCCACAAGGAATAACGTCCAAGTCGACAGCATTTGCTAAGCAGCCTGACAGCTCCGAGTCTTTGGTCTTGTTGTTAAGACCATGGCTCGGTTACAAGCGCAATAAATAACCTGAAGCTGTGCATGCGATATCAGCTTGCACGTGGCAACCACTACGTTCGCGCAGGAGCGCAGGAGCGCAGAACTGGCAGCAAGCGTCCATCTGTCCCTTTTAAGCCCATACAAAATTTTTGTCGCCCGAATCTCAACAAGGTAGAGTCATATCTGAGGTGTTGCTGGCTGGCCGAACAAGGCATTTCTTTTGAAACAGGACAAGTTCCCTAGCAGATCAAGAACCCTGCAGAGATGTCTATATAATGACCAAAAGTCATTTGCATTGCGATATCGCCCGGCTCGTCTCTCAATACCTCCCCCGTGATAGCCACTTGCCTTTACCGAATTTTCCTTGACCAGGAGCCAAACCACGGTCCCTTATAGAGAGACAGTCCATAACCTACCTAGTCTCCATCCAGCGAAGAGAGTGCTGTGAGTTACGTAGAAGAGAGAAGTATTCTCACAGACTTAGTGTAAGAACATTCGAGAACTAGCTTCGTACCTGACGACCTGCTTTCCTTCTCGTAGCGTAAAAATGCTGTCTCTCGGAGAGATGACTACGTTTCACGTGGCAAGAAACACCACATAATGTATTTGCGTAGTGAGCCAGATTTTCCAGTTGAGAAGTTCGCTGGCTTTGCGATGAAATGGCCGATGCATCGGTGGATTCGCTCTAGGGTGTGTATGTCTGCGAAACTCGCTTTTTACGCAGAGCAATTTGCGAATGGTGCCCGACCCGAGTCAGGACGCAGAAAAAGTGACATCAAACCTATATCTGTAGCACTGTGTCTGAATAGCCTATGAGGAAGCAACATTAATGCGGTGGTTGATAATTCTATGTACTAGGATTATGCTTGGTCTGTCAATCGACTGTTAACGCGACAGCGAATGCATCAAATACCCATCTTTACAACTGAAAACTGTCTTTCTGACACTGATATGAGATGGTAGAATTACAAGAAGTTGATACCAACTCCCATTTGAAAGCCCTTGGTTCCAAGCTCGCCCCGGCGAAGGATTAGAGGAAGGCTGAAGTTGAGCTCGAATCGGGCCACGGGGTGAGCATACACAAGTCCGACTCCAGCGGCTACACTCGGTGTGCCGTTGAATAAATCCCCAATAGCACTTACCATACCGTCGCGAACAGCGCCGGCACTCAGTCCTTGCGATCCAGCTCCCGTGGACTTGCCTTTGTTCTTCAGGGCAACCAGCCGGCCGCCGTTGGCAAACACCTGGAAGCGGAGGCCGGAGTCTGGTCCTTTGTACGGAAGAGGCAGCAGCATATTTACGCTGCCGGCAGCGAACATATCGCCCCCTACTGCGTCTGCGCCGTCGTGAGGCCCAAGGCCGCCGAGCTTGAATCCACGAACGTCGGTAGGTCCGCCAAGCTGAAAGCGGTCGTTCAGACGACTGGGGAGGGACCTTCCATTAAGGTCGAAACCCATGGGGAGAGGATAGAGCATGCCCATTCTGAAACCACCCCCGATAGATGCACCTGATCGTTTTTGGGTGCCAGGCAGCGGGATGGGGATGGCGCCGCTCATTTCAACGTCGCCCTTGGAGAAGGAGACATCACCCCCAAGAGGGCCAATACCAGCAAGTTCCAGTCCGGAGCGCAGCATGTAACCAGATTGGGGAAGCTGTGGATTATCCCGCCTTTCTCGGTAAAAAGTGTGCTTGATGGCGCTTTTGACTGTGTCGCCGGCATCTTGACGAACAGTAGGGCTGGCACCTTGGCCCAGGCCGGTGATTTGTCGCCATGCGCCGGAATATTCAACGGAATGCGTGTCTCTATGGGTATTGAACCAGGAATATCGTAGACAGCCACCCTTTACTACTTCTTCATGCGACGCCCACGGCTTTTCGGCAGCAGATGCCAGCCCTTCCAGTGAAATCCGCCTGTCGGGGTCGCTCAACACGGGGGCACTGAGGTTGGCGCTGTAAGCTGATCTTGTCCGTGTTCCAGCTTTGGCGTTCAAGGTGAGCATCTCTGCACCGCCAAACATGTTTCTCCATAGTAGCGATCCGTAAGCCGACCCTTCGCCATTACCTACGTCGGTGCCAGTCTGGAGCTTGAATCGGGGAAGTTCTTTCAGTCCAATGGATATGTTGACATCGCTTGGGCTAGTAGAAGGGTCGACCTGGCTAGCTTTTGACAGGTATACCTCTGGAGGTTCTCTAAGAATCTCTACGAGCTATTAACAAACCGTTCCTTCCGGACGGCAGGATTGGGATGCAGCAACTTACGCAATCCGGACAGCCTTGAACTCGACATCTGAAGCTTCGCCATGACCTCACCAACGGTCGAGGGTGCTTCAGGGCTGTCGCTAAGTAATGGCGCAAAGATTGGGTCTAGAAAGCCTCGTCGAATGTTCTTGGCGCCATTGACCGAGATCTCATTGACGGTCATAGGCATCAACATCTGATCCGCCATCTAAGACGGCTGTTAGGACGGCTCCCTTTCGCGTATTATCTGTCATATCGTACCATCTGTGCAACTCGCCGTTCCTTGGCCTCATGCTCGGCGCTGCGGAACTCGGGCGTGGTCTTTGCAGCATCGAGAACCTCGTCCGTACTTGACTGGAGTTTGTCGATCAAACCACTGGGCTGCAACACTATTAGCTTGTTGAAATGCTTCGATTAACAAAATGGCAAAACTCACTTGACCCGTAGCATTGCTCAGGTTTGGAGCCATGACGAGAGCTTGAGACGGCACGTCTAGCTCTAGCTAAATCTCGGTAGCATCGCAAGACCAAAGCTTTCAGCAAGAAGCTTCAGACATTTGCTCTTCGTCGGCAAGGACCGGGGAGCTCTCCAGGCGCCACAATTTGGTGTGGCGTACGGCGTAAGTTACGTGATTCTGCATTATTGTGGCTGGTGAGGGGGCGGGGTGGGGTGGCGGCTTGGCCGGTCCAATACTTCGCCTCCGGCTGAATCCGTTTGGGGGGGCGCTGTTGACACTGACGACTTTGTTTGGGCCAGCTTGCCTCTTCTATCATCTACACTTCCATCGAGCACATTGGATTCACGTTCATTCTCTTTGTTTTTGTAAAGCGACTTCCTTGCTGTTTCACCTGCGGCTCTCTACCGCTCTTCTTCGACCTCTACAGTCCCACGCAATCTAATAGCCCGCACGCGATCATTTGACTATCGTCGTTCACCCGACGTACTCGACCCCAACATAACACCACTCCTGACACACCGGACAACGGAGACCAGACTCATGGCAAGCAAAGCAGCGCACAAGCGGGTAAGGCAGCCTTCAGGAACACTACATCCATATACCGGGACCACGCTGACGTCTCGTGCAGTTGACCCGCGAATACAAGACGATCTCTGAGAATCCGCCACCTTACATCACAGCCCATCCTTCCGAGTCGAACATTTTAGAGTAGGCCCCTTGCAGACGTCCGATTTTCATTCTTCCCGTTTCGCTTACAATCGCTATAGATGGCACTATATCATCACTGGCCCTGAAGAGACGCCTTACCACGGCGGCCAGTACTGGGGCACTCTGATCTTCCCTCCCAACTATCCTTTTGCGCCGCCCGCCATCCGCATGCACACACCCTCGGGACGATTCCAGCCATCGACGCGACTATGTCTGTCAATATCAGACTTCCACCCAAAGTCGTTTAATCCCGCGTGGGAGGTTTCAACCATTCTTATTGGTCTTCTGTCATTCATGACAAGCGATGAGATGACCACTGGCTCGGTTTCAACAACTCAGACAGAAAAGAGATACCTCGCTTCGCGTACTCGGTGGTGGAACTCTACAGGTGGAGGATCTCACGTCAAGAACCCTGCTCTGAAGGGCAACGTGAAGGCTGGTGATGGAGGCGCAAAGTTCCGCTCCGAATGGCCCGAGGTAGACCTGGAGAACTGGGAGTGGATGAAGAAGAACAAGATCGACTCGACAACGGGCAGTCGTCTAGACGGCGAGAACGGATCGTCTTGCGGACCACAGCTGGGAATTTCCGGGACTAGCGGCCACCAAGCACAGGCTGTAGTGGATGCGGTAGTTCAGCAGCGTGACGCTGGTCGCGGTTGGATATATCGGAACAAGCTTCTTGTAGCAGGAGCAGCGATATTCATCTACGTGCTTATCGCGAGGCTCGTGAGTGGCGAAGGAATTGCTTAGGATGGTGGAGAGCGACGAGCAATCTATCTCGAGTGAGTGGTCGTTAATGAGACGTGCACCTGTGTCTGTGGTCAAGGGATGCGTGGCATGGCCGCAAGGTCAATATACGAGAGACTCGCGTCTACGTATTTGGTTCTTCTATTTTTTACAGAATCTACTCAATCTTGCATCAGTAGATAATACAGCAGCGTTGAGGCTTGTTTGATTACGTGCGTGGACAGCCTTGTCATGTGTTGCCGCCTGTGAGACCAAGACGATGGCAAAGTAAAAAGCACACAAGTGTTTCCGATGTACGACAGGGAGGTAAGCGCCGTGTCGATGCCGGTTACATGATCGGCTTGTAAGGCGTGCCGTTGTCTTGTTAGCAAGGAAACCCGTCTGACAGTGCAACCGGGCATGGTAGCACTGCAAACTATTCATTGCTCGGAGGCAGGGGAAAAACACGTTGTTGCTGTGATCCAACACGTCAAGAAAAGTCTACGTGTCTAAGACTAGTATTTCACCGCAAGCGACGCATGTTCAAGGCAATACGAAGGCAGAAAGGCGGACCTAACGTCCTGATAGCATCGCGACGCCCTCTCCAAGTTAGCCGGCGTGACACATCGACAAGTCATTATCGCCACATATGACGATACCGCCCGCGTGCTGTACAATGACGGCATACAGCAACTAGACACGAGCAGACAACTCCAGTGCGTCGCAACGTGGTGGGAAAGGGGGCGGTTGGGTCTCCCTCACATGCGCCGGCGGATCAGCGACGATTGTTCCCGAACCACGTCGACGGGTTAGTTATAACACAGTTCAGCTGCCAGTGCGTCCCATCTATTGCAACGTTGATGTGTCATTCGGACATACATGCCGGACAAGGCAGTAGCAAGCGACTGCAACGGAACCAATTGCTGACGAGGCCTCACCGTAGTAAATACGCATGTCAGATAACTTCGCAGGCGAACAAGCGAGCCCTCTTCTTTCGGGCCCAAGACGGTATCTGGGATCCGTTGAGGCGTCCCGGAACGAACAAATGGGTGCTGAGCATCTGGTTTGCTTGGCCGGGGGTGCGAGTCGACGAGTTTCAATGTAACTGTCTGCACGTAACTTGGTGTGAGGGGAAGGGAAGGGGGTCTGGTGGTGCAGCTCAGGACGGCACTTGGCAACAATGAAGGATGGATCGACTCCCGTCAATGGGGCTTGTCATCTCCGCTTGCCAAACAATAATGCAGGTAGGCTTGCTTTGTGCGGCGCTACTTACATGTGCGTTCCAGTCTGGCATCTGCACTATGGTTGACATGGACGCCGTGCGGTCACTTATCTGACAACAAAGTGTGTATAATTCATGTCGAGGTGAATTGGAACTACGGAGTACCTACCTCCTAGGTACCTAGGTGCCTAAGTTAACGTACCACTTCGAATTGTCCATGATTCTTGCAACAATACTGGTACTTTGTAGCGCTAGACTGGTTCGAACCCTGCGCAGGTGAGACGTGGAGAGGTTCCAAGGTTGGTATGGTATCCTTCCACCGGAGCAGGAGCGTGCGAGCTGGCAGGGTTCTTTCTTTTGTTGATGTCTATAAGTAATAACGCAAGCATCGGCGCAGGCGGAAAGCGGGGAGAAGGACAGTACGTATGCTTACTCACACGTTTTGACCTTGGCTAGTCACTTTCATCGTTGCCGTCATGACGACCATCCTCGTCCACCTACATCCTTCACACATTGCAGCCAAGAGGCTGCTACTAGAAGTGACCAGACAGCGGATCAACAGTTCGATTATATCAACTATTACGACAGTGGACTTCAGGGCCTTGTGGAGATAACTGCAGACGTTAATCGCAAGTCTTCGGCTCGTCTGTGCTATGTCTGTCCGTTCCCTGCTGACTTGGGTGAGACTTTCGAGAGGTCCTTACATGACTTGAATGTGACTGGAGCCATCGGCTGAGATCGTCGCGGGCGAGATGACACTGCCCTCCCATGCGTCGCCATGGCTTTCTGATCGTCGTCAGATCTCACATGTTTCGATACCACAGACACACAAAACGCACGAATTGTTCCGACAACCAAGGAGGCCACGCCTCGCCATGGCTTAACTACCAGACGCCGAACTTGGGACATCAGGCCAGAAGATGCCGGGTTTGACATACTTTTTGCCCGGCCAGGCTGCCAGAATCCCTGCTGTCGAGTTGCAGTTTCCGCTGCCGCGGCGTCTGCCGTAACACATACCGTGCAGATGATTCTGGCGTTCGAACAAGGCCGCACCAGTCGCTCGGGTTGCATGTGTCTCGATCCCGGAGAGCGGAGTGTGACAGCCAGCAAGTCTGCCTCCCTTGTTCGTAGTTGGGCTGAAGCCGACATCCAACAACGAACAGACTTCCTCATTTGAGGGGCCGCCGTCCCGACGCCGGTCCACCTTTGCCGACGACATTTGTCATGCGCCTATATTTGTCCGTCCGTCTGTCCGTCCGTCTGTCCGTCCGTCTGTCTGTCTGTCTATATACATGTATGTATCTTTATCTTTATCGGTGTCCTGTCTTCTCTGTCACTGCCGCAACAACCCTTTAGCGGCAGATGCCTTTGGGCTTGCTCACGGAAAAGCAGCGCCAGCCATCGCCAGCACACCACTTTTATAACCCCTGTTGGATTGTTCTTCCAAGTACGGACGGAGTAGAGTCGCTACGTACGGAGTAATAAGTAGCATGTGCCATGTGTAATTACTTACTTCTTCTGTCTGTTGAACCCCACTGACTGGACTTGCCGACACACGCGTGGCGCAATGAGCTGATGAGATAGTAACTACCTACCAAGGAGGCTTTTAGTATGTAGGTAGTCGGCACATAGGACATGGTATCTGATGTCGAGTCGTAGGTTTGACGCTCTGCATCTCCATCCACAACGCGCCGTACCGTACCTTCGTCGCCCTGGGCCATCCAGTCCCAGTCCCGCGAGCTTGGCCCGTACGCCTTCTTTTCCAAGGGCTGCTGAAGTAATTGCTTCTCCAAAGCCCCCGCCTCACTTGGGGGAACGGGCCTCACTCTCTTGTTGGACTCTCTGCTTAGGCCTATGCTTGTGCCAATACTTGTCCCTGAGCACACAACCAAATACGCTCTGACCCCCCAACACGACCGTTGTATGAGAAACCGCCGGACTTCCGTTCTCCTCAACGTGACAAGATCTTCTTTACCAACCCATAGCAATGACGGTTCCTACCTCAACCAAAAAGACTGTCGCAATCATTGGAGCGGGGCTGACGGGCCTACTCGCAGCACATGGGCTGCAGCAGGTAAGATGCAGTTCGCCATTCTGGTCGTTCCTATCACGTTGAATGGAGGACATAGAGTCCTGTAGCTCACTCCGTCTCGTAGAATGGCTTCTGTGCGGTCATATTCGAGCAAGATGCCAACATGGATGCAAGGACCCGTGACTGGACCATGTTGGTCCACTGGGCCATGCCCATCTTCGAGAAGCTGGTGCCAAGGGACATATTCACAGGTTTGAGAAGCACCGTTTGCAATCCTTACCTAGACTTCGACAGCGAGGCAGAGAGTATTCCCTGCTATGACGGTGTCACCGGCGACTTGCTCTTTCGCAGTCCTCTGCCCAATGCCAGACGAGTCAGTCGGCAGGCCCTGCGTCGGTTGCTTGCCCGAAGAGTCTGCATTAGATGGAATGCTTGTTTGAGGGAAATTTGCCTGACGGATAGCGGGGTGCAGATCAAGTTAGAGGATGGTAGCGTCTTTGACGCTGACTATGTTCTGGGAACAGATGGCTCATCATCCAAAGTACGCGAATTTCTATTAGGACCCGATGTGTCCCGACCTCAAGGCTCGGGGTTTCAGTTTGCCACAGGCATCACAAAGTTTCAAGACGCTGAGAAGACCGATGCGGTTGTGCGGGCTCATCCTGTGGCTGCATTGATGATGGGAACAAGCTCTGTCGGGGCTGTTGGTGGTACGTGCATTCATCCAGCAGAACGGAAGAGGCATCGCCCATGACGAGGCTATTTTTAACGGTCCTCCTCTCTTCTGTAGTCATGTCAGTCGAAAACCCAGCAGATAAATCTACTTGGACAACATTTTGGACGAAGATATGGAAGGGCGAAACGCTGCGTCTTAGGGATAGTGAGGCTCTCGCATACATCAGGGAGAATACGACGCCATTGCGTGGCATTTTTCAATCTGCCGTCGACTGGACGCCGGAAGAAAGCGACGTGTTCATCAATGAGATGAAGTACTGGAGTCCAGTTCCTTGGGACAACCATGGAGGACGAGTGACGCTTGCTGGCGACGCCGCACATCCGATGCTAATATGTTGGTGACGATCAGAAAACAGCCCCATAGCAAACATCATGAACTGACTTTACTAGATCGCGGCCAAGGTTTTCAACACTCCATCACGGACGTCGATAATTATGTGACGGCCTTGACTAACGCTGCGGAGAGAGAAGAAGCATTGGCAAAGTATGATAGTGAGATGATTCGGAGGGGGGCACAGGCGGTTCAAGAATCCTTAGCCGAGGCCGAAAAATCGTTCGACATACACGCAGTGAAGAAAATGCTTATGGCAACGCGGGGACATGGCAAGAGCGAATCATGAATTACACGTTCAGGCAGGGAAGGCGAGCGTGAGGCGCGAAGCTATGGACCTAGCCTAACTACTTAGAGGCAATTAGGCGTGCCAAGCTTCACCGTTGGGACGAAGCTTGAAGGGGAGACCGTCGTGACTGTGAATTGTGGAGTGGGAGCTCGAGAGACGAGACCGCAGCTCGATGGAGAGAAGGTCTGAAGCACCAACGCGGGTCAAATCCATTCTTGTAGCCTTCTTGGTCTCCCTGGTCCCGTCTCCGGGTGGCGCCGTGGTTTGAATTTGAGTTTTGGGTCTGGGACAGCTGGATTATTGATGTCGATGGCGGCGGAACGTTGATAGTGCATGTTTGATCATTTTTTTATTGGCCTCACGCCCGCAATTCCATCGTGTGCAACAGGTGACCCTCCCGCCGATGCTGGCAGCCAGTGGAATACAAAGCCGACTCCCGGCCCCGCTTTGGCTTAGTTGATGGCTCAACAATCGAAGCAATGACAGGTCACTTTTGTCCTGCTCAGCTCCCCGGGCGTAGCCCGCCAGCTGTCTCAGCCAGAGGTGCTTGTCTAACGACCCTCTGTGCCTGCCCACTACAGGCGCTGATATTCAGGTACATGGCTGCCAATACAGCTTGCAAGCCAGAATCGTGACTTATGCGCCACCTTCTGCCTTCTGGTCCTTGAGACAAACTCGACTGTTCGAGGAGAGCAAGCTCATTTCTTCAATCGCTACCGCTTTCCGCAGGTCCGTCTGGAAGTTTGTGTCGCATCCCACTCATCCAAATAAGGGCCTTGAGTCGTCAGCAAAAGGGCCTCGACGCCCAACTTTCAACACAACCTCGACTGTCACCACCATCACCGCCGTTGTCATTGCCATTGCCCCTTGCCTGTTGTCACCATCGTCTTTGTCACCCTCGTGTGGAGCACGCTGGCCCACCGCCCGCCTCTCGCCGCCTACCGCGATGGTCCTATCAAGGTCGCGCGAGCAGGCCAAGAGCGCCGGAGTTGTCGACGTTGCCGAGGTCGATCCTCCGCAGCGCGAAGACGCAAAAGCCGAAGCACTTGTCGGTCCTGGGACAATACTAGTGCCGCCAACAGAAGCATCAGCAACAGCAACAGCAACAACCGCCGCCGCAGCAGCAGCAGAAACGACATCGGCTGGCTCATCGACCCTCCTCCGAACGACACAGACGGCTATGATTGAACCCAGCACCGAGTCGGACGATGAGTTTGACCTGGACAGTGGTTTACTGGGAGACGACACGACTGCAAGTCTAACTTCGAGTATCTATGCCTCTTTTGCCTACGAGCGTGGACGACGCTATCAGTCCTTCGAGAGTGGCCGTTATCCCATTCCCAACGACGACCTGGAGCAAAATAGGGAGGACATGAAGCATGCCATGTTGATGATGCTCACCGAGGGAAAACCGTTTTACTCGCCGATAGGTACTCACCCTCAGAAGATATTGGACATTGGCACTGGAACTGGTAAGCTTTGTCTTTTCGCATCCCGGCGGTGTCTTTTCCCACAGATCATTCGCTAACGGCTCATGAAAATAGGGATATGGGCGATAGAAGGTCCACAACGACCCTACCCCTGCTGATACTTAGTTTCATCCTCTTAGACTTCACTTGGCTAACAGCTTTACGCTTAGTGGGTGATAGGTATCCTAGCGCACATGTATGCGGCATCGATCTCACGCCGATTCAGCCCGAATGGGTTCCGGCAAATGTCTCCTTTCTAGTCGACGACTGCACTCTGGACTGGATAGAGAGAGATGTTGACCTAGCTCATTTTCGATTCATGGTCATGATACTTAAAGACGTCCCCACAGTTCTCACGCATGCCTACGAGTACGTGATTCCGTGCCATTCAATGTACCTTGGGGCCGGCACGGTTACTTACTAATGGTCTCCTAGGAGCCTTCGCCCCGGCGGGTGGGTTGAGCTACAGGAGCTTCACGGAGTGCCGCTCTGCGATGACGGGACAATGACAAATGACGATCCGGTGAAAACCCTTTACAGTACCGCAGGCGAGGCGTACAAGAAGTTTGGCATGAGCACATCGCTACCCGCGGCGCTTGAACCGCTCCTTCGTCAGGCTGGATTTGAGAACGTCCACTGCCAAGTACTAAAAGTACCCATTGGAACGTGGGCAAAGGACAGAATGATGAGGGCAATAGGGCTTTATCAGAAAATGGCGGTCCTTGACTTCATTCCGACGCTGACTGGTCGGCCTTTCCAAGCCCTGCGGATATCCGAGGCAGAGGCAGAAGTTAGGGTAGCGTTGGCGCGAAAAGGACTGGAGGACCCGTCGGTGCATCGGTTTTTCAACTACTACTTTTGGTACGCGCAGAAGCCAGGATCAAGAAGACGGGAAGAAGATGATGTGTAGTTTTTGTTTTATTATTGAGAGGCCAAGGTTTCGGCATGATGGTGTATATGTATTGGGGACGGCTCTTCTGCTAGCGAGCTCATGATTTATGATTGACACGACCAAGCGACGGTTTTGAGGCATGGGAAGTCTAGGATCTGGAAGGGGCGAGGAAGGGAGTTCTATTGACATTGTACGTCGATATGTAAAGTAAGATACTGCGCATGTACACACAATTGAAAATTGATGCAGTGTAAATGGCAAGGCGATGGTTCCTCGTTTCAGAGTAGACACGATGACGAGCATTGGTACACCTCCGAAAACAGAGTGTAACAAGCATTGGTACCACAAAGTGAGTTCGGGATCAAGTTAGGGCCAAGGCATGCTTAGCTTGGGACACAACACTGCATAGACAGGGCTCAAAGCTGATGTTCAATCCTTGGTGGTGAGCTGCCGCCAAACACGGTCGAAACGAGTTGGCGTGCTTATTGGAACGAAAGTCGGTCCATGCCGTCTGCAGCCACCAGCAATATGAGAGCAATCTTTTTTCTGCCGTCCGTCACCAACTCGTGCGGTCAAATTTAGACCCTGACTAAGGTTGGGTGGGACTTGGACCAGTGAGAAGCCCCATCCGCAAGTCACAGAATCGCAAAGAGAGATGCGGACCGGAGCATTCAATCAAAGCATTGGCCAGCAACCAAGCGCCGCCTCCGACTCCATTCTTTTTTTTCCTCCCCCATCCCTCTCTGTTGGCGCCCACCAGCCCACGATCTTCTTCCCCTCAAGCCACGCCCTGGGACGTCTGGTGAGAGGTGCATGCGACTCGGTGCATCCTCTCATGACGGAACCTATGCGTACTGGTTGAGGTTTCTAGACCATATTTCTTCTTTTATCGTTGCTAAAGTCTCGCGCCGACTGCTGTGGCAAAACGTGTTGCCCTGTACAGCCGAGCCTGCATCAGATTGAACCTTACCCGACTCGCCGCTTCCCCCCCCCCCCCCCCCCGATCTTCGGATGCCCGACTATTCGACCCACGCCCGAGGGGAAAAAACAAACACGAGTTTTCTTGAATCATTCTTTGCATCATTCATAAGACTTGACTGCATCCATGGCGCCGCCAAATGGCTCTTCCAAGGGCCGCAAGTCGGCTACCCTTAAGCAGAAGCCAAAGCCTGTGGTGCCTGCGTTGCCTCTGAAGCGAGCACCAGCGCCAGCCACCATTGCAGCAAAGGACAGCGTTGTCACTGTTTCCGATACCAAATTAAATGCTGCCACTGCGGAAACCTCCCAGGCGAAGGAGGAAACCAATGGTGCAGTGCTGGAAAATGTGTCGGGGAATATCACAGCCTCGTCGGCCCTTGATCAGCAGCAGCAGCAAGCTGAGTCCCTCCCGGGATCCGAGGGCTCGGCTAACGGAGCTCCAGACACAAATGGACAGGTCCTACCTGGTGAGTGAACCTTTACACTTGATGGCCGGCTTGTCGATGTTCATGGGCTGCATTCGGCTGATGTTGAGTCCGAACTTTAGTTGCAGAGTCTGTTGAATCCGGGACCCAAGTTGCGAGCAACGCGACAAATGACGCGATCGACTCGGATAAGAAAGTAAATGGAGCCACTATCGTGGAACAGACAGCTGCTGGTGTGTCTCAAGTTACTCCAACCTCGTCCGAGCCAATGCCTGAGCCAGCTGTTGATTCCGGCGTTGCCACCTCGAGGACTGGGTCAAGGCAGAAGCCAGGTTTGTGGACACAAAAGCATATACTACGCCAGGAGCGTCATTCAAGTGCTAATGTGCATTTTCTAGCCGAACATAAAGCTGTCGGAGCTGCCAAGGGCCAGCCTCCGCCAGGCCTCTCGCCTTCTCGTTATCAGATGCCGCCTCCATTTCAGCCCGGCAGTCAGCAATACGCGCCCGTGAACAACAATGATATCACACGTGGCCCGCCAGTTCCTCTGCCCAATGGGCGTGTCCACATGCATCACTCGCATCCCAGCAATAGCAGCATTCACTTTGGTACATTTCAAGGCTCGCAAAGCCCATCCCCAGTGCCGCCTCACACAGGAGGCATGGTTCCTCCACCTGGCATGGCAACTGCTGATGCTCGTTCCGCATACATGGCTCCGGCAGGAAGCGGGTTTCCGCCTATGATGCCACCATACGGTGCAGAGATGATGCCGCCCGGGAATTTTGACAACTACGGTCGACCAGGAATGGCGTACGGGCCTATGGACACATTTGCACCGTATGCCAACAATTTTGGACCTTCGACGCCCCATAGTTTCCACGGCTCCCAGTCTTCTGGTCACCCCGATGATATCGGCATGTATCATCCATATCCGCCCGCCGCACATCGCAACGGCACCGCCGCTGGTCCTGCGGATGCCGATGGGCACGTTCACAATCACCAAGGGCGAATGTTTGGCCATCCAGACTTTCCGGGTATGATGCCAAGGGCCAGTCTTAGACACCAGGGATATGCCCGCGATGACGGTGGTGATGGAATTCTCGGTTTCATGCAGCAACAATTTGGCAATGCGGAGTTGGCTGATTGCACACTGGAGCTCAGATATGTAGATGACAGGGCCGCTCCTGTTCGCATTCCCGGGCATCGAGTCATCTTGGCCCGCAGCGCCACTATTGCTGAGCAGGTCAAGAACCAGATGAACCAGATGTCTGACCAGGGCATGCAGAATCTGCTACTAGAGACGGGAAGTAGGTGGATTCGATCCGACTCTTTTTACATGGCTGTTCAGAGAATTTACGGACACCCTCTCCTTCCCTACCCGCCCCGAAACCGCGCAGAATCTGCCGACGTCACCGATGCCGGCACCTCAAACGAACAGCTTGACTTTGCCTTGTCTTATGCTGCCGCAGGCCATTTTTTGGACTGGGCGCCCGTGGTTCGCAGAGGTTGTGAGGTAGCGACTCAGTTGCTGAGCTGGCAGACGCTGGAGAGGGTAATCGAGTTTGCTCTCGATGGGTCCGCCGACAATGGCTCCCGCATGTCCTACAAGTATGGTGAAGGATCCAAGGTTCTCCTTGGCGCTGTGGTCACCTTTATCGTTCACAACCTCCCTCCCACGTTCAGTCTCGACACGTCGGCAGCACATCCCGAACAGTATGCCCGATTGCCGGAATGTCCTCCACCCTCCCCGGCCGGTAAGAAACGTACGCCGGTGGTTGCGAGAGGATCCGCCGTGCATCTTGGAATGGGTCGTCGTCCTCAGCAGCTGTCAGGAATACAGTTCGGTGACCTGTCTTTGGCCGAGGAAACCGGTGGGCCTGACTCTATGACCCCCAAGGCCGTGCAGCAGGCTCAACCTGTGCCACAAGCGGTGCTATCGCGAACGCTGATCAATATGCCGTTCTATCATCTCAAGAAGATACTTGAGTCGGCAGGTTCTGGAAACGTAAACGGGTGGGCAAACGCAGAGTCACGGTATCGCATCATCCGCAGTGCCGTGGAAGAGCGAGAGGCACGACGCCTTCGTACTCTCGAGGCTGTCCTGCGGGGACGTCTCCAAAGATCGGTCAATCTTCGTCCTGCGTTGTGCAGTCCTACTCCACAGGACATGGGCCCGTGGAGTCCCCTTGGTTGGCAGGAGGAGATTCTTCCCCTTGGTAATGCTGATGGACCATCTCTTGGACGCAAATGGGTTCCCCTCGTGGAACCAGGGAGAACTTCCGAGGCTGCCTACCCATGAGCGGGCGAAATAAGCCGCTACGATTCATGATTTTTGCTTGACGAATGCGCCAGCTTGCATTACATTTGCATCAAAAAGTACAGGGGTCCATATTTTCGCGTGAGACGTTATTATTTATTACTCGCTCGTGCACGGAGTTTGAGGCAGGAAGGGGTTACCCTATGTGGCCTGTCATTGATAATTTTTGTTTTTGATCGCTCAATCTAGGAGGGAAAGATAAGCCGTCCAGGACGAGAGAGAAACAGTTGATGCGTACCAAAAGACTACCGCCTTGTAGTCGGAGCTGGGAGCAACAGTATGGCTGCAGTGTGTTCATATCATACATAGCGAACGAGGTTATTTTCACCACCTCATGTGGCTGCAGGACGGGGGTTGGTTGCACAGCGCGCCTGGGGAAGTTGGGTTTAGGATATGAGTTGAGGAGGGAGACCATGGGAGGAGATGTACAAGGGCGCAGCGTCGGAGGCCACTGGACATGTTACGTATGCGATCTGTGCATCACATCCAGACGCGGAATGGCTAGTTACAGAAGAAGGTTGCGGGTGGATGTTTTCGGATGGAAAAGTTGGTGGAGAAGGCAGCAGCACAGGACGGACTAAGGTAGAGCATGACCTGCCTTGCAGGATTAGCGGACGGGCGTCTAAAGGATTCAGTGCAAAGGTCGATACCAAGGATATGATGGGCGAGGACGGACGGCATGGCAATGTCGCGTATGGACTAGGGGTTATGGTTTTTCGGTACCGAGTTAGTCAAGGGTTGATGATGGAGCGTCTGGAGATTTGTGTAAGCGAGGAGCATCAGCACCCGGTGGTATTCGGGCTTAGTCCGCAGCCTAGATGGAAAAGCGGTATGGAATGAATGAAGGCAGCTCAAACGTACGTGATGAAGTGTGCACGAGCGGCGTAGCGCTCTTGGTATGCCAAAGTGGACTGAGGGTATAGTTAACGGCGGGAGAGATATGGCGGAGTTGGGGGCACATGCATGTGGTGTATGGGAGAAAATGACTGCATACCTTGGGGTAGCTAGCTTGGGTGGTGACGGTGGGAAATTACTTTGATGCGACTTGAGTCAATTCGAGGCCGAGACTGGTGGGTGAAGCGGTATGATGATGTTGATGACGATGTTGATGATGATGCTATGATGGCGGGGAACCCTTGCCATGTTTGTTTATGTGCCAGCCGCAGGACTTGTTACGGAGTAATACATGTACGGAGTAAGTTCACTTACGGAGTAGGTTGTATAGTTAACTTGGATAGATTGGAAAAATGGAGATACGACAGGGATGGCAAAGTCCACAACCTAGTTGGGCGGGATGAGCGTCACTGAGATTGGGGGCAGATCCTGTCCCTGTCATCTGGTTAGTGGACCGGAGCAATGTGCCAGCACGTATGTTGTCTACACCTAGGACTGAGAAACTTGAAATAAAAAAAAATCGAACCCTCACGATGGAAACATTAATTTGAGCTGCCTGGGGTAACTAACTACAACTTGCACCATACGCTGTAAGAAGCAACAAAGTCGGGGGCGGTCACTGGTCAAATAACCACCAATTGGAGCCTGGTTGCTTCATGCTTCAATGGATGCAGCGGGGCCCCGCCCACGGACGCAAGTACTAGTGCCAAGAAGCCGAGGTCTCTCTGGGTTCAATTAGGTAACTACCTACCTAGTAGTTAGGTAGTTAACTTGTTCCAGATGGGCGACTTGACGGCATGAAACATCCATTCATTCATTCCCTGGACCCCCGACGCGTTCCATCTTCTGTCCGTTTCAACAAACTCCCCCCTTCCCGCACGGCGATGCGGATAAGCTTGCGACGGGCCCAGCACGTTCTTACGTCTTTATTCTCTCTATCCACCCCAATTTGCTGCGTTCGTTATTCCATAACTTACTTACATCGTCGAGGGGCCAGAGACGCCCGCCCCTGTGGCCTTTCAGCGGAACTCAATCGACTTGGCTTGAGATTTTTGCGTGCGACCCGAGCAGTCCCATACGAGGCGTCATCATTCAACGCGACCCGGGCAGGGAGGCAGTCGACACCGTCAACGACGACGTCGGTCCGACATTAGCTCAGCTCCGGGTTGTTGTTTTTCTTTTTTTTTTTCGATGATGACATCGTCCCCCGGTGCCGCTGCCGGTGTCGGTGCCCCCGTCGACGCCGTCCTGCGCAACACGCTCCGATACACCATCTCCGCGCGCGAATACGCCACGCTTCACAGATACATTCTTTCGCGGTCGCGGACGCTGCGCCGGGCCGCGCCTACTCCTGCGTCGGTGGATAGGGCTCTGCAGCCGCAGAGCCAGGGCGATGACTACAATGCCCGCGCGGTGAGGCATGCCCTGAGGGTCTTCGTCGCCACCATGGTCGGGATGAAGGGCTGGGAGGCCGTCTCGCGCCGCCTGGACAACAAGAGGTTCGCGTTCGCCAAAAACAACAACAAACGTGTGTGTGTGTGTGTGTGTGTGTTTTTTTACTGACCCTGCGCAGCGCCGGCGATAACGGGCCGCGGCAGCCGCTGTACAAGTCTCCGGCCCTGAGGCTCTCCGTGTCGCTGTCGTCCATATTGCTCCTGTACCGCCTGCTCTTCCGCTTCCTCTCGCGCCTGCGAGCTCACCTGCTGGACCCCCAGGTCGAGCCCTTCCGCCGCCGGAACCCCCGGGCCGCCGCTGCCCTGACGTCGCCGTATGCGCCGGCCATTGGCGCGTCCCTCGCCGGCGTGGCCCTGGGCGTGTATCCCTCGCGGCAGCTGCGCGTCTCCGTCGCCATCTACGCCCTGTTCCGCGCCCTCGAGTTCGGCTGGAACGTCTGCGAGGCCGACGGCCTCATCTGGGGCAGACGGGGCGGCAAGAAGTCGGACCGGCCCTGGTGGTTCGGGAGCTGGATGCTCCAGCCCCTGGCCTTTGGACAACTTCTTCATGCCGTGGTCTTCGACCGGGACTGTTTCCCTGCCGTGAGTAGCAGTCTTCCCTCCCCCCCTGTCCCGCTCCTGTTTTGTTTTGTTTTGTTTTGTTTTTGTTTTTTTGTTTTTGTTCTGCTCCCTCCCTCCAGGGCTGACCCGCATCGCAGGCCTACGGCAGCTTCATCTTCAAGAACTCGGACGGATACCTGCACGCCCGGCCGGAAGGCTGGTCCGGCCTCGCAAAGTGGCCCTCGACCACAGACGTCGTCGAGAGCCTGGCCCAGATGGCCAGGCTCAACTGGCCGCCGTACACGTCGCCGACCATGTTCCCGGCCAAGGAGGTCCTCCCGCCCAGCCTCCGGGTCATATCGCCGCTGACCTCGCAGGCGCACCCGCTCATCACGTCGCTCTCCTGCGCGGCCCTGCACCCATCCGACCCGTCCTGCACGCGGACATACCTCACCTTCTGGCTCGGATCCTTTCCCCCCGTCGCCCGCTTCTTCCTCGTCCTCTACTCGGTCCTCGCCGTCGTCCCGCGCTTCCGGTCCCTCTACGACTCCCCCGTCGCGACGGCGCGCAAGATCGTCTCCCGCGCCCTTCGCATGTCCGCCTTTGCCACCGGCGCCATCTCCACCGCCTGGGCCTCCATCTGCTTCTTCCAGACTTATCTGCCCAGGCGGGTGCTCGCCACCCAGCGCTTCTTCCTCGGCGGCGCCCTCGCCGGCCTGTGGGCCTGGGTTGAGCGCCGCCACGGCCGGAGCATCTTTTTGTACAGCGCCAGGGCGAGCGTCGACAGTCTCTGGAAGGTGGGCGTGAAGAGGAGGTGGTGGAAGGCCATGAAGGGCGGCGACGTCTGGGTCTTTGTCCTGGCCTTGATGGTCACCGGTGTTGTGTACGAGAGGGATGCGAGCGCCATTCGCGAGCGCGAGTGGAGGAAGGGCGTCAGCTGGATCCGTGGCGAGGGCTGGAGGGACTGGGCCATTGACGAGGATGAGGATGCCGACGTGTATAACACGGACGAGAGAAAGCTCAACTGATGACTTGGCTTTTGGTGTCTTTTTTTTTTTTTTTTTTTTTTGCGCTGGCTGCGTGGACCTGTACAGGTATAGATGGATGGATGGATGGATGGATGGTGGTCATGACTTGTCCCGTGTTCAACGTTGCTGGAGCCAACATGGCTTAGAAGGACAATGTATCAAATTCAAACCTTGGATCGTCTCGCGCGGTTCCTATCCCTCCAACCACCACCACGACACGATGCCTAGTTTCTGGCCTGGCCTCCCTCTGCTACTACTCGACGTGTCTGTCCATTGCATAGCCAACGCTCGCCTTACGGAGCAGGAACCTTGCTCGCATCCCACCACGGATAGAACCTCTCCCCAGGCGCCAACGACTTGAGCGTGCACGCTTTGCCCTCACACCCGGCAGAAGGTTGCGTATTCCCCCACCACTGAATCTCAATGCCGACCCATTGCACGGAGAAGAGCATGATGATGGCGGATACGGCGATGCCCGCCGACAGTGCGGCCGACAGGACAAAGTTGTACTGTCCCCATCGGTAAGTTTTTGATGTCCGGTGAAAACATGCTTTAGAAGAATCGCGGAGGGGACTGTGCCTACCTTGGACCAGAAGTCGAGATACCGTCCTCGGATGTAGATCCACGAGACCCAGGCTACGGGGACGGCGGGAAACGCATACGAGAAGCCTTGCTTTTGTTAGTTCCCTTATTCTTGTTCGACATACATAGCACCTTATCGTATCTGCAAAGGGGAGGCGAAAAAAACGACGTACTGTAGGGCGCCCACTGCAAACCTCCGGCAATGGCAGCAACGAGATGTACTTGTCTCAGGACGCGGCTCTTCGGCCACAATTTCTTGAGCCCGAAGAAGGCGAGGACGAGGGCCATGCCCAGGGGGAAGCCGAGCAGGAGCCATTTGTACTGGCCGTCTTTGCCGAACATCTTGATCGGGCCGATGGTGCCCCAGATGACGGAGGCTGTGAAGAATGTGGTTGGGCCGGGACATTGGAAGCGCATGGGGGGATCAAGCGTACAGACGCCCTCAATCTCCATCTGGGCAAGGTGTCAGTACAGTACAAAATGGTGCGGGATGGATGAATGGCCGGGTTTGAAAGAAAGGGGGGGGTGTGTGAGGGATGGTTGACCTGGAACTTGATGATGCCGGTGCAGATGAGCGTCGAGATGAGCGTGGCTACCATTTGTCCGGAGAAGGTGACACGGGGCGGAATCTGGAGAGAGACGCCTGTCAGTACAAGGCTGTGATGCGATTCCCCGGGGACGAACTGGCCTTGACGTAGTGTGCGAGCTTCAAGTCATTGGCGAAGGAGAGGGCGTGAGCACACGTCACGTATCTGGAGAAGAAGCGGATGAGCTTTGGGACGGCAGAGCGGATGTAAGGGGGACCGGACGGACGAACCCGTAGGACTTGAAGAAGTTCATGGCCAAGGCGTTGCCCTCGACGATCATGCCGCCGATGAACTCGGCGATGACGTTCAGCGTGACCTCGATGCCCGTCATGGCGGCCACGATGCCAACGGGGATGACGAACATGACGCACAGCCAGATGCCGTACAGCACGACGGCGGGTGATGTGTACGTGGGCCAGAGGGCGATGCCGAGGACACCGAAGACGACGGAGATGACGAGGGTGATGAAGTAGCACCACTCGGAGACTATATGCGAGAAGTCAGCAAGGCGACATCCCCAGGAGACGAAAGGAACGGGACATGCCTTCGGGATACGCAGCCATGAGGCGGTTGTGAATGTCGAGGTATGCGCCGTCGGTTGCGCCGTCATTGCTCTGCTCGGCCTCGCTCTGCTGCTTCTTGCTGCGTCTCCAGCGCAAGCCCCCGACGAGGCTCTTGAAGCCCATCTTGAGCTCGTACCGGTGGTAGAGAATGACGTGGGTGATGACAGCGGCGTAGATGGAAAAGTAGAAGCCGTACAGGAGCGCGTTGGCCGCGGTCATGTACGGCGCGGAGTACTTGCTGAACTTGCCGAGGTCGAACATGCCGTGGTCGTCGATGGTACGCGAGACGTTGTACAGCTTGCCGAAGTGGTCGTAGATGTGGTTGCTGTTGATGGGGAGATAGGCCGTGTTCCAGGTATTGGTGTACCAGGCGCCGAGGATGAACAGGCCCGTGATGAACATGCCGCCTGCGAAGTTGAATGTCGAGAAGGACGGGATCATCTGTGAGAAGCGAGGTCAGAAGACGGAAGACGGCGAGACGGCGAGACGGCGAGACCACCGCCGTGGCCTCTTTTGGCCGGCCGCGCAGACGTGCCGGTTCACACACACACACACACAACTCACCAGGGGGTCCGTCTCGTTGAAGTTGATGACGTTCCAGTCAAAGGTAGGAAGAGGATTGAAGAGCTGCCCTGGTTTCAGTCACCGAGATCTAGATGCTAGATGGCACGAGAGAAGGGCGTGAGCATCGTCACCACTTACACCGAGTCCGTTCTGCATGCCGGTCAGGATGTTGAGATGCACATTGTCCGGGGCAATCCACGTCATCCACGAGAAGTAGGTGAGGATCTGGAAGAGGTAGTTGGGGAACCAGAAGTAGACAAACATGGCGCCAAAGGCAACCATGAAGAAGCGGTATCTCGACACGCTCCAGATCCTGCCCAACGGCCCCTGCACCGGCGTGTTCTTCTCATCGTGCAGCGCCGTGTTGAGGGCGATGGTGACGAGAGACCTGGGCCACACGCAGTACGCCGGGTACACGAGGAACTTCCGCGTGAGCCCGGCCAGGCCGTAGCCGATGAAGTTGGTGGCGAAGCCGTTGAGGAAGATGTAGGAGAAGCTGCGTGCGTACTGCTGGTCGAAGTACTGCGGGAGAACCTGCGTCCAGATGAGGGACTGCGTGTAGGGAAGACTCCGCGCCGTGTTGGCCATGATGGCTATGAGCATGTGCTCCTTCTTGTTGAACCGGCCCGGGTTCAGCTCGACGACCTGCTTGGTCAGGGGGATACGGAACTGCCCCTTGGGCATCCACCTTTCCCATGCCTTGCCCACGGGGTAGGCGAGGAGCTGGGCCATGTTGGTGTCGAAGCGGATCGGGGGCTGGCGGATAGAGAAGAGCTGGTTGACAAAGGCCAGGACGCACGAGAAGAGGATTCCGATGGTCCATGCCCGCACGGTCGAGACTGGCATCCCAACGTCGTCGTGGTTCTCCGTGACGGCACGAACCTCGGCGTACGGGCTGTTGTTGGTGATGAGCGCCGCTTCGAGCTTCATCTCTTGGATGAGCCGCTGGTGCCTCTCCGGACTTTCTATCACGGAAGCGTTCTCTGGGGGCACATTTGTTGTGTCAGGAGTCATGAGTCATGAGTCACACGTTGGCGATGGAAAAGAAAACTGGCCGAGTGTACGAACCCATAAACTCCTTAATCTTCAGCAGCGTGACGTGCGGGAAGTTTGGGTCCCCGTCGTGGATGGCCAACACATTCTTCATCAGCTATCCAACCTGTCAGTCAGGCCAAGGTCTTAGGGTTGACGCCTCTGAGAGTCCCTGAGAGTCCCTGAGAGTCCCTGAGAGTCCCTGAGAGTCCCTGGAAGCGCTTACGTTTCGGACATGTCCCAAGCTCATGGAGGCTGCCAGCTCCCTGGCCTCGAGGATGTCGTCCTCGGTGGCATTGAGGTGGCTGGGCGTTCGTTTGTTAGAAGACGCCCACTGAGAAAGATTGATACAGTACATCCTCCCAGTCTGCTTACCCTCCAATGGTAGTAGTACGCTCGACGTCTCCCTCGGAGCTCTATGTGTTCCATTAGCAACACGCCAGAGGTATGAATAATTGATGCCAGGGCTCGCAAAGTAGAAGGACCTACTGCTTGGTCGACAGTCTCGGTTGTCTCTGTCTTCTCGGGAACCTGAGACTGGGTCGTCACTTTAATCTCTGACTTCTCCATGGCTGCCTACACGCGTGAAAGCCAATCGACTGAGAGAGAGATATTGCGGCCTTTTCAGCAAAAAGGGGAGGACACGACAATAAGCCAGTACACGCCGCGTCTTCCACTCATATAGGAACTCAAGGCTCAGACCTAAAGGTCCGTCTGTAGTAGCTGCACTTCTTGGCGCCGACTGGACTTTTGGCCAACTTTCGCTAGCAGATTGGTCTAAGACTCAATCGTGTGTAGTTACCAAGACGATGTATTGAACGGGGCTCAAAGTGACGAGAGGGCTGTCTTCGCCTCTTATCTGTTTATATCTGGTTCATGCGGTCGAACCAGCGTCAGTGGTCCGGTCCTCATTGCCTTCTCTCCTTCCAACCAAGGGTCGTTTGCAGTTTGTCCGTATGCCAAGCAATATGCCATCCGGAGAGTGCATAGTTACATGGAGCCAAGCCAGGGTGACCTATGGTGGTCTTGTTGACGGGCCAGCAAGAATCAGGATCTGTTACCACATGTCGCACATTCTAGTCTCAGACGCCGGAACGGCCCATCCCTCCTTCCCCCAGCATACGCAAATAGATAGAAACATTTTGACTGGCCAGAGACAGATTCAGAGGGCCCAGAATTAGACTTCCGGCTTGCCAAGGGGCTACGATGGTGCCAAGTCTACATGTGGCTGGTGTAGCTACTTCCCATTCTCAGTATAGATGATATGGCTGATATAGACTAGCCTGTGGGATACTACCGTAGCATGACACCATCATTTTAGCATCGGGTTCTGGCCATGTGGTCATCCAAGGCGATGGTAAACTTGTGCTTGAAGAAACTTGCTCGTAGAGAAGCCGGATCCCGTTCCGTTGAAGATAGCGAGTGCCGTCATAATGGGCAGGTTTCGCCCGGACACAATCAATCTCTGACCAGGATGCTCCCGTGCCGCCAGAGAGGTCTGGCTGGGTCATAGATCCTTTTTCCAACAGGGCAGGTGAATCATGACTACCTTGTAGCTGATCGTGGCAAAACAAGCTCATGTGTTTTTGTAAGCCCGACCTTTGTGTGTGTGCGCTCGCATAAGGTTACCTATATAGTGCCCAATTGAACAGATCAGAGGGACCTATTCGATTTTCAAGTTGATCTTTTGCCGTATCTGGTACCGCACAAGTGGCCGGTGCAGCGCACTTGTAAAATCTTGACGACAGCGGACGCTGTCTGCGCCAGGTTGTTACAAATCAGGGACTCCCATGCGCCCCTGACTTGGGAGATATAGGAACTCACCCCGTACCTTAAAGAGTAATACGCAGTCCGAGTCTCCCCCTTGTCTCTCAGCTGGCAATCAGCCATTCCGCATCACGGCTTTGGGCTCTAGCGCGGAGCTTCTTATCATGTCGAAGCCTCCGCGACATGTGGCTCTCCTGTGGTACGCCCGTTTTCGTTGGCTTATCATCGATTCGGTCGTCATTAGAGTAACCATGTAATAAATGATCTGATGTGCCCACTACCCCTTAAGTGGTTTGCCCCAAGGCCAGGACTTGGTCGACACAAGTTCTCAAACTCGGGATTAGTACTCCGTTGCCTGTGCTAACCTTCCAGCCGAGGCCGATCACCAACTCGTTGGCAAGGATGTAGCCATGATGTCACATGTTTGCGGTGCTTGATGTTTAATTGTATCTTCTTGCACATCAATGGACTACTATAAATACCACTTTTTGCCCTTCCTCTTCTTAGCCTTTCCCGTGTGTGAATGACGTTCTTGGGGTAAGTTTCCCTGGCTTAGCACTGCTTGACTGGCTGTGTTGCTCAACGTGGTGTGAAGTGGATTCGATACCGATTGTGAAAGATGCTGACTTTCCAAGCCCTAGGATGACCCTGTTGACGGAAGCGATGGGTTATCGAAGTCTAAGTCAGCTGGCAGCTGGTCGATAGCTGAAGATATTCTCGCAAAATGAGGTTGCATCCAAGAGTCATACACGTTTTTTGTGAAGCGATAAGCCGTCCACTTCTCTTTGCCTTGTAATTCCGTAAAGTCAAATGCGCGGATTGGGTGACGATAGTACTTTATATCCTTCCCATCTATCACTGGATAGTGACCGTAGATCCGCACCGACCTGTGGTCGTGGGAGATAGAGAAGGCTAAAATCTCCCGGTCGATCTCGGCCTCGCGCTTCACTGCACGAAAGAGCTCGGTGACAGCCCGTACTGCAAGGGTCATGCTATGGGCGTTTTGACGGTCTGCTATATCTAGCGCTGTAGCACTGCATTTTACCTCGCATGTTAGGAATGGGAAGTACATATAGTATGTTGCCATAAAGAAGGATTGATCTCCGCCGATAAAATCGCCAATAAAAGGTGATAGCTTGGTCAACTGGTCTTTGCTGAATGCATCCCGCCTGAAGCCCACAGAATAATCAGGTTGGGGGCGAGTCGCAGTTAGTGAGATTGAGTTGTTCCATCCTTCGTTGACACTCTCTATCAAAATGTCTAGGTGTGCGGCTCCAATCGTGGCAAGGCTCTCTGCAGAGGGAACAATAAGCCGAGTAATATCTTGAATGACCCGAGCCTCATTTCTACCCCTAATCTTGCGGCAAGTGGATTTAAAATTATCATCATGAAATAGCGAAACTTCTGGAATTAAAGGTTTCCCATTGAGTAGAGTTGCGCAGAGAGTTTTACTACTTCTGGTAATATCAAGACTAGACTCAGTCATGAAAGTCCCTTTAGTTTCAAGAAGGATGGTATAGCATGGATCTTGGTAAGGAGCACTCTTCTCTTCCCGTGGCTTTTGATCACTGGGTGTCATAGAAGTGGCAGAATTTGATCTCTTACGGTTAAGAGACAATAAAGTCCTCTTCTGTGCAAGTAAATGCTCCATATTCGATTCAAAATATTCCTTTGGCCACCTTCCTTCTTGTGCCCAAAAATATATTGGATTGGTCGGCTTGCAGACGCCGCTATAATGGTTCGCGGGCCTGTCAACAGAATCTTCAACAAGAGTAAGTCCGGAACATCGCCGAGGCCGCTTCTGGGGGGGGTTGGAGTCGTGACCGATCGCATCAAAGGGCCGTTTCGTATCAGATTTGCCAGCCGCAGAGCCCTGTGATAGTTAGTTCTTTGCTTGCAACAGATAGAAGTATGATCACCATACTTTCGGAGATGCAGTTGCTTCCACAGTGGAAAATTGCGGATGATCGCGTTTGACATGTTTTGGGAGTCGCGGCGTCCGTCTTTGCTTCTGAATGCCCTTGGGTCTCTTCCCTGTTTTCTTGTCAGCGAGGGTGTCTTCAGCGCTTCACGAAACACGTACCTTGATCTTTTAGCGCTGATGATGCGTGCCCTTTCTGGGTCGCTAACTGCGCTCGAGTGATGGCCATGGCAATGTCAATGCTGACAAGCGACGACGATTTTATGTATGGAAGCTCCAAGGTCGTGACTATTCCAGTCGCTGGACCTCACGGTCAAAGCTGGCCAATCATTGCCTGAGGCAGAGAGATGGGGGGGGGGGGCATTTACCCGCATATTTCACATCAGTATGATTCAAGGAACCCGGCAGGGCGACTTTTGTTTTTCTCGTCGATTCGGCGAGAAGCAGTGCTTCCATTAGTTATCGAAACATTAGGCAAAAGTCAATCATCTTGGAATGTAGCGTTTGTGGGCGGTAATTGGGGGAGGACCTTGCATTCGGTTGTTCGATAGGTGCGTGTCCGGGTGGGACTTCTTGGAGATAATCGACACGAACTGATGATTGTGTTGTGACAACAATGACTTGGTATGACCAGCACTCAATGTTGAGAAGAGAGTGTCAAGTCGAGTAATCCATCCCTGTTTGCAATGGCGATGATGGTGGAAAGAAAACGAGCCCAAAGGGTGACCGTCAGGCCTTGTCGTGACTAATCACTTCCAGGGCTTACAGTCAGCTCGAGAAACTTTACGGAGTAGCTTCTCCCGAATGGCAAACAACAGTACGTAATGTGAGGAATAAATCTAGCTTGCACTGAACGCTTCCATTCCATCGTCAATCTCACCTCTGAACCCGACGCTCTAAACACAACAAGTTCCGTGCATACAGCTGAGTCCTACTCTCATCTTCGCAGCCAGTGGGTATGAGAAACGTAGTCGTAGGAGGCGGGCTGTCCCATACTGTAAAATATCATACAAATTTGTTGCAAAGACGTACTCTGTATTTCACGGACGTTTTATTTCTCACCATGCTACTCGGTACAGGTACAGGCCATCCATCGAAGCTCGAAGCAAAGAAACAACATGGCAACCATAAGATTCGATACGTACAACATATGCCGTCCCTAGAAGCGTCGCCTCTCACTCACATCCTTGCAGCAGATTCATTGACTTGGAACTTTAGCTTCGTAAAGTCATCGCACGTCACGGGCCAGCACTCAGTCCGCGAGGTGGCTCTTCACGGCCGCACCCTCGGGGCGCTTGAAATGCGTGACGACGCCGCCCCAGCTCTCCTCGCTATATCCCTGCTGAACCTTCTTGCACGTCCGCAGCCCCCATTCCGTCACGCCGACCATGAGGCAGCTCTCGAACATGAAGGCGCAGCTGCCGGCGCCGACCTTGACCGGCTCCAGCTTGGCGGCGCGCGCGCCCTCGTGGCTCTCCGCGTCTGGGCCGTGGCCGCTCATGACGTTGTGCAACGACGCACCGCCGGGGACGAAGCCGCCCGCGCCGCCCTTCTTGGCGTCGTAGCCGCCGCAGATGAGGCCCATGAACTCGCTCATCGTGTTGCGGTGGTACCACGGCGGGCGGAAGGTGTCCTCGCCCACGAGCCAGCGCGGCGGGAAGATGACAAAGTCGGCCACTGCGGTTCCGGCCGTCGGCGTCGGCGCCGAGAGGACCGTGAAGATGGACGGGTCGGGGTGGTCGAAGGAGACGCTGCCGATGGTGTTGAACCGGCCGAGGTCGTATTTGTACGGGTAGTAGTTGCCCTGCCAGGCGACCACGTCAAAGGGCGTATGGGCCTGCGTCGTCTGGAAAAGCGTGTTGTTGAACTTGACTCTCACGAGGTACTGGTTGCTTCCCTCGTGCGCAGTCGCGCCAAAGTCCTCGCTGAAGTTAGCAACGGGGGCCAGGAAGTCTCTGGCATTGGCGAGTCCGTTCGACCCGATGGGACCCAGCTCCGGCAGGCTGAAGTGACCCTGGTACAGTTCCAGGGCGTATCCGCGAGCCGGGCCGGAGGCGAGGCGCACGTTGTACTTGACGCCGCGCGGGATCACGGCAATCTCCATCTGCCTGACGAGAAGCCAGCCGAACTCGGTGCGGATGTCGAGGTCGCCCTCCTGAGGGACAATCAGAAGATCGCCGTCGGCTGAGTAGAAGGCCGCCTTTTCATCCATGTCCTTGCCCGCGGCGTACACGTACATGCCGAGGCCCTGCTTCTGAGTCGGGTCGCCGGCGCCAGCGACAAGCTTCAGGCCCGAAACAAAGTCGTGGTCCTTGGAGTCGTCGTGACTGAAGGGATCCCACCTGAGCTGGTTGGGAATGTAGTGCATCTTGGAGCTTTCGCTTCTTACAAGCTCCGGCGCAGTGTCCTCGGGAGAAGGTTCATACGGCGGATGGGCGCATGACGGCAAGATGCGATACAGCCATGTCTGCTTGTTCTCGTGTCTGGGAGCTGTGAAAGCCGTGCCAGAGAGCTTCTCGGCGTAGAGACCAAACGGCGGCGCCTGGGGAGAATTATGACCGATGGGCAACGCCCCATCAATCGCCTCCGATCTGTAACGCCATTCTCGTCAGCTTGATGTCGCGCACTCGACGAGGCCCATGTCACTTCCAAGGCGAAAGACGTCGTCACAGCACAAGCGTTCTGTCCACTCACTCGAAATGGGAGTTGAAGCCGCACTGATAACGGTACTTCTCTTTTGTGTCAAACTTGGTAGTCGGCATGGTGGCTCAGTCCTATATTTGGTCGTGTAATTCCAAAACTAAGGAAGAAAATAGGAAACTCGTCCAAGGAATCACCAGGATTCTATTATAGCTCTGTTTGAGGTGTGAGGCGCCTCGCTGACCAGGTTTCGGGCGTCCTCATGGATAAATTGTGATTAAAGGAACGAAAGTAGCCGCTCTGTCAACCTGCTGCGGCATGACGCGCGCGCTCAAACATGCTCGGAACCCCTCCGCCGTGGGGAACGGCAAGTGCGGTGCCCATCGGCCCGAGAGTAGCCGCCGGCCGGAAACTTAGTGGACACGTTCCGAATGCATCGAAGCCGATTGATTGATTGTTCCGTGGCGGGGGCGGGGGCGGGGTAGATTCTGCACTAATGCTACTGCTGCAAGTGTTCCTGCCTTTCCTGATACCACAGTAAGTTCTCCCCTTCGCGCCGACCGGACCCTCTCTCAAGCAGTGCAAAACAGTTCGCCGAACATGCAACTACGTCACAAATCAATGACAAACCAAAGGCCACAACCACATGGCCGGGCTGGCATTCTTAACCAAGGGCCGAAACTTGTCTCACGAACCGTGTTACCATATCAATCAACTTCTGTTGTCCGTCAGCCGTTTCGACAAGGAGTTCATGCGAAGAAATCGCTCCACCAGTGGGTCTCCATCACGCTTGCAGCCTGCAAGGGTTGGCAGCGCGACAGAGATGGCGCCATATCATTTCCATGTCTCTGATCGTGTACGACGACATCTTCCCTTGAACACTTGACATACGATCTCACACGTATAACCACAACATTGATATTGCCGTCATAATATTAATCATTTCCGGTTGGTCCCGAGCTTGATTCATCGGGGCCGCAGCCACCGCAAAATACCTAAGTATGAGTCGGCGAATGGAACTAGGTGCGATGCATCCCGCAATCACTTGTACATGACCCAGCCAAGAATACCTAATCACAATATCCCGGGCGCCCGACTCGCAACGAAAACAGCGAAGCCAAACAAAAGAAAAGTTGATGGAACTATTGGAACAGATATCAGGGTTTCGGTATGGAGCTTACTCCTCGTCTTTCTTGCTCTTTTTCTTCTTGCCGCCACCGTGACCGGTGGTACCAGGCTCCTTCTGGAGGTGGACGACCAATTTTGTCCATGACTCCTCCTTATCCCACTCGAAGCCAGCCAAGTACGGATTGTCTAGCTCATCATCGGCCTACAAGGTACCTTAGTTAGCTGTGTGCCCATGCCATCCTTGGTGTACACTTCCTGAGGTGGCGCATACTCGCTTCTTGTATGCCTTATGGATAGCATCCATGGCATCCTTGATTGTAACACCCTTCATATTTCGTGCTGTTACCTCCATTCCTAGCGGGAAATGCAGATCAATCTTCTTGACAGGAGGTTTCGTCAAATGGACCTTTAATACACTTGGATCTTCGACTGTGGTGGGACTCTTGTTGATTTTCCTGTTGATATGTTAGCCCAAAATAGGCCTAAACACCCGGACAAGTATTCAAGTACAGTATCAGGTCAAACACGCAAATAAAAGGGGAGTGACATGGCTTACCAGCCCGTTTTTTGCGTCTCGATGGCAATCTTCAGCTCGATGCCCTCCTTCTCTGTACCGTGACGTCAGTGTCTTGTTGCGGCATTACAACAGCACACCTTGGCAAACCTCCCGATGACCGTCATGTGCAACTATTGGGGAACCCAGTGCAATCACATACCCAAATCATTAATGTTCATTACACCAGCAGCGCTAGAGCTGGCCCTTCTATGGCCCTTCTCCTTGGGCGGTGACGACGACAAGCCTTGTACGGCAGAGTCAACCTTGGAGAGCGGTTCCGTCATATTGGTGATTGAGTGGACTGTTTTTCAAGTTATTTAAAACGGCCAACGAGGTCGTGTGGGTAGCTTGGGTAACGCATAAGTTAGCTATAAGTCAATGGCTCCGCAAAGCAAATTGTGACTCTGGTGGAACCTGATGTCCTTGTGTAAGACGAACCTTTTGACGAGATGAAGTGTTTGCGAGAGCGAAGTCGAATTGATTCTGATGTCAATGAAGGGGAGAGAAGAAAAAGGGAAAGAAGGAAGGAGGGGGGAGAAGAGGGGAAATACATAAAGTAGTAAGACCCTACTCTTCTGCGGCCTGAGGTGCTCATCTGGAATGGACTGGAACAGCTGTTCGAAATGCCCGTACTCTGTCGTCAGACCGGGCGGGGTAATTGCCATCAAGTGTCTGGTACTCATCACATCAGTACTCGGTATGAAGCTACTTTGTGGTAGTACTTGACGGGACATTGCCTCACCCGATCGCGTGACCGGGGGGGAGCTGATGTGATGGCCTATGGGAATGATTGCGAGCACGTTGACACGCAGCGCAGAGTCATGTATGGGGCACTTGCATGGTACATACAGTACGGAGGGGGGGCATTGCGGCACTGGGAACTTAAAGGCATTTGATGGAATCGGGACCAGACATTAGACCAAACTTGACGCCACGTAACTACCCTAGTTAGCAACGACCTTGGCTCCATTCATCAGTTGATGTGCCCCAGAAGGGGCCCCAACATGGCGCTAGGAGTCAAGTGTACGCCGCTACTTGAGCAAAACATTGAACGCACCAGACCAGACAAAACCAGACGAGTTAGAACTGATGGGCTGCCAGGTTGCTTTCAGTGGCACAAGCCAGCAGGCAAGACACTGTTAAAGACGCTGGCGAGTCCCCGTGCTCCTCATTCAGTTTAGCGTGGCTGTTGCTGCAGCTACTTGTGATTTGCGTGCGATCTCCTGGGGTACAAAAATCCGGGGAAGCCTGTCGTTCGACCCACCGCAAGAGTGATTGAGACCCTCAGAGTCAGAGTATGGCCTGCTGCAAGGACGCTTGAGGGGCTATCCCAATGGTTTACTTGTCATCAAGATGCATTGGTGAAGCCTCAGGGGCGACTGCAGGTGTGGGCAGGTGTGGAAGTGCGAAGCCGGCGGTTTCTGGATGGTAACGGGACGCTTGCACGGCGTGGCACGACGGGTGAGGCAAGAGCGAGTGTGGCATGACCCCTTCGACCCTGTTGGGGAACTGAAGCGTGACCACGGTCTGGCCTGTCGCCCTTCTTCCATCAATGAGTCCGCCGCATCTACTGCAGGCTTTGAGGTCTATGCGCGTTCATCTCATCCCCCATCATCTTTGCCTAAAGCTAGGGCCACCAGCGCGTAGCCAACCGCTCGCTAATTCCCTTCGCGTTTTCAACGAAAGTGCACGACTGACTGGCTAAGCCATTCTTTTGCTTCGGTACTCCGTACCTAGCTAGATGTACCCCGTACGTAGTACCTACGAAGGAACCAGTCCGGTGACAGGTCACTCCCCTCAATCATTGATGCTTCAATATTGCTAAACTGCCATGGTTACCAAGGTGTCCGCACAGTGTACTTTTTGTCTAGTAGCGAACGGCATTCTGACTGAAACCGTGTCGGAGCAGGTTGCAACCAAGCAAAGTGGCTTCCGTTGGACTGGGCAACACCACAATCATTGGCTCAACATTGACGCCGTCCCCGCCTCGCATGTTCTTGCTGTCTGTTGATACATCTCGGCACTCAGCCGCCTAGCCATCCATGGTCGATGCAACACCGCCACCCCGCGTGCCGGGCGTGCGCCGACGACATCGCCAACTGCCCCCCTCTTGCTAACACTGAAGGCTTCAGTCAGGAATCATTTACTCAAGAATTTCCTGATTTTTTTCACCATTACGGGTCAATTCGTCGCGACAACTCGACCACGTGTTATCATGTCACCATGGAATCATATTAAGCTCACCTTGCCTATAACGAAAACAGTGGTGGATCCAACTGGCACCTGACTTGATTGTGGACCCCTCGTGGGAGCAACTCGGCGGGAATCGACTCGGAAAATCGGTTGGCCGAACATGCCATCGCAAGACCCGCTTTGGTGGTCTTCGCACGGCAGGATGAGTGAGGTTGATACGGACTTGTCAGGATTTCTCGCGTTGTAACGAGTAGCATAGAATATACAATCCAGGGGCAGACATGGCACCCAGTCACTTGTATCCGTATTTCTTTGAGGCAGTCTCTGTCCTCGCCGCATAAAGGTCGGCACGGAGCATCAATCAACTTGTGCTCGGCTACCCTACAGAATTGTCGATTTGATCCAGCGGACCTGTTGACCAATGATTCTTTTAGGATGGAATATTAAACTGCAGAGATGACATTGCAACCTGTTTGGGTATCTATGTTTGACATGTGTAGGTGAGTGTTTCGATTTTTTTGTGAGATGATGAGTGGCTTTGGACTGATCTCGAGCAGGATCTTGGCCCCCTTTGTATTGATCAGACCGTCAGGAAAACACGAAACGGGACTTACTCGCTTCAAAAACCGGATCCATAGCAGCTCGCGGGAACGATAACAATCACCCTATCCGACTGCGATTATCTTGTCTGACGAAAGAGTCTACGCGCCGACGAACATGAAACCACGATTGGCAAACCATTCAATGTGTTGCTAGCAGATGCCGTGTCAGAAGGGCATTTAATGGCCCTTGAACGTTTTCACCACGATTTGTCTCAATCAATGAAATCTAGCCGAAGCTTGATCTGCGATAATCGTATGAAAAAGGGCAACGCCGCCTTTTGTGTGCCTCAATGCATCTACGCCTAGTAAAAGGGGACTGAGGAAGAGCACCCGCGCCCATCATACCCGCAAATACATACCTAGCCAAGATAGACAAGCTTTTTTGTGGCCTTAATGCCGGAGCCACTAGGGGTCTGCCACAAGTCTGGTATTCCACTTGGAAAGAGAAGAAGAAGTAAATCACGACGATGATGTTTGCATTTTCGACTTTTGAGTGCTCCAGAGGGTGCGTGGAAAGTGGGCAAGTGGGATGTGCCTGAGTACCTGGGTACCAGCCAGGAGTTAGTTATCTCTCGACGTGCATGCACGTATGTACGCAATTTGACGGACGGACTCCTTCCTCAGCTGGGGGGCTCGCACGGTTACTTGCGCCGGTCAAGGTCGCGCTTTCCCACTTTGTCATCGGGACGCGCAATTCATCAACGTCAGCCCTGGCGTTGCCTCAACCGAGAACTGGACCAGAACGGGACCAGACTAGTCCACTTGCGACGACAACTGGCTGCGACTGGACTGACCAAGACGACGACGCTTTTCCCCAGTCCTCCGCTGCCCCCATGATGCGGCGAACTCTTTGGCTCCAAGGGAAAAAAGTCTGCTAGTCGCATCATGCATAGTCTCTAATTACCTACCAGACCCTTCCTTCAATTTACGCTCCTCCCTGCTCTCATACCCATCTGTTCGCCTGTCGAGATTCAACCTCATCTCTGTTCACTCGTTCCCATTGCCTTTCTGTTCCATCAGCCTATTGTCGTGGGTAAAACCTCATCACAAACCGACTTTTCTGCTGCTCTGGGTCCTCCCCGTTTTTTCCTGCTCTTCAACCCTGTCTTTGCCATTCCTTCACCACGCACTCTCTCCAACCCCTCGTGCAACCGATCGCAAATCCACACCCAATCCTCCTCCAGTCATGATCAGACATGCCACCACCGCCGACTGGCTTACCTGACAGCATCAGGAGACCAGGGGTACTGTATACATCGCCATACAAACCTCCTCTACCGACTCTCCCATCGCGGGTGTCGCAACAAGCCAAATCCACAGAAGTTCAGCTGCCACCACTGATTGCGGGGGCGTTAAATGCCGCTTTCGCGAAGGCTCTGGCTGACGGGCTTGACAATGAGCTTCTTACCCACTACTACATCAGTGAGCAGAAGTTCCCCGTGAACCTCGATCGTGTCATCGATCGCCTCTTGTCCAAGTTCACATTGGAGCTCTGGGAGGAGCTCTATCAGTTTTACCAAGAGGCAGGACCCGAACCCTCACGACAAGTTACTTTACTCTTCGAAGGCCCGATCCGCCAGATTGTCTTGATCCTTAACGGTCCCGAGGCCGCCAAGTGTATTCTCGACAAGCTTGCGCCTGGTTTATCGCAGAGGAAGGAGTCATGGTCGACGAGTGCAGGTGGCATAGACCTGGCCTTGTCATTGCAGCTTCTCTGTAGCTATTGGCACCGAGAGAAGCCTTCACAGTCGCCAGGTGGCTCTCCAGATGACATCGCCCGTAATCTCCATACGCAAATCCTCAACGGAAATTCCGCCCAGAATCTCATTTCCTCGATTCGTAATGTCCTAATGACGCCGCATTATGTTCAGGTTCATATCACCGAATCTGCCATTTGGAATCTCCTTTTGAAACGACCTTATCCTCCCCCGTCGGACGGTTTTCACGTTGTCCAATTCAAATTCGATTGCCAGCTATTCGGACCTTTGGACGGAATCGCCGACCCGCAATTAGTCAACATTGGCTCGCTGCCGGCCATCACCGGCACGGCTGAAGAGTGTGTGTACACCACTGTGGAGGAGTACATCGCGAAGGCCTGGTCGAAATGCGGATCGATAGTATTGAAGTGTCTTGAAGAAGCCGTTGGCAGTGCCTCACTGTCCTACCAGCAAGGTGAACCCATGTCAGGCCTAGCTATATGGGACGGAAGTGACGAACACGGACCCTTTTGCACCGGCTTGCAACTCCTTCACGTTGAGTTGGAGGATTCAGCTGTACGACTGACTGTCTCCAGCTGGTCTCATAACATGATTGAAATTTTTCAGCAAATGTGCTGGCTGTGTGCTGTGCTCAGCGCTTCGCCATTTCCAGGTACACTATCTGAGTGCGTCACCTCTATATCGGGTTATACTTATATGAACGACTCAATATATGTCAACTGCAGCCTGGAGCACCGGCCTGTCCCAGATGGCGATGGTTTGCCCTGGTTGCGACAAATGCATGGGGCCGCAATTGCAAGCGGATTTCCCGTACGCGGATTCACATCCACGCAACTTTGACGTGGAATGATGAGGAAAGGAACCATGGAGTGCATAGATGTCTGTGATCTATGTTTGTAGAGGATATATATGTATAAGTATACGGCATACGTGTAGGTTTGGATTAGCTTATACGCTCCAAAGAAGCGTCTGTACATAGAAGTACATATATGATATGATACCCCTATCAAGGTTCTAATAGACTTGGCGCTCTCCGTCGGAGATGCTTTTTTTTTGTGTGGGTAATATGAGCATCACGAAAGAGGCGTTCTTGGGCTCTCATTCGGTCTGGGAAGTATTTCAACGGTATCTGCGTTCGTCAGCATGCGCGGGAGGGGGGACCAGAGAGGACGCAATCTCAACGTGTTGCCCATCCGAATCATACTGAAAAAAAAAAGGGTGTACCCTGGCGCTAGGGCAAACTGCGTCAACACCGTTCTTGGGCAGTGCCTTTGCGAGGTTTGCCCATGAATTCCTGCGTCTCAATTGGCTTTGCATTATGCAGAAACGACAAGTCTTTGTGGTAGGTAGTTGTCAATGGTCATGGTCCGTGATGTTAGCAAGGCAGAGGCGAGAGAATCTTCCACACAAAGCCTGTTTGCGGGCAACAAAATGCTCGGAATTCCGGCGGCATAAAGACGACGCCGGATATCACGAATGAACATGGCGTTGCTTGGTCTGGCTGTAGGCACCTCTATGACTATAGCAGGGCTTGTTTGATAACCTCGTTGTGTCTAACTTTATCTTTGCCTTTGGAAAGAGACATGTTCAATGTTCGATGCGTAAGGGTAACCGCCTGTGGGAAATTAAAACCGTCTGCGAGCTGTGACGGATCGTCCTGGACTCCATTCAGCCTGTGTCGAGCGCACACTGCACAGCCGCGGTGAAGTTGCCCGACTTGGGGGGGGGTATTTTCCAACTTACATGGCGAGAAGTATTTTGCACCCTCCACCGGGCGCAAGAGGCTAGGATCAGGTAGAGAACCACTGAGTACCTAAACTAAGGTAGGTACAAAGTGTATTTGAACAAGGACTGCGGAGGCTAGGTACTACTTGAGTGCCAGAAAAGGTACGGAGTACATTCACGACGTTTCTTTTGATGACATGGTTACGGAGGCTGCCGACGTAGCAGACTCGGCTTGTTCACTTCGGAGTTATCCTCCGTCAACTGCGACCCTGACAGGGTGACACGCAATGCTGTGCAACCTGTGACAGGCCTCGCGGGGAGGGAATAGTTTACGTAGACGGTAACTACTTGTGGGTTGGTAGGATCAATGTCAGCTCCTCTTGCATACCGTGATCGGGGGCGACGGTGGAGAAGAGACTGCATGCATATGAAGTCCTAGTTATTGACCGCCGTTGTTCATGAGCAGCGTTATGTGCGTCCTGAATTGAGACCCCTTTTGGGAGACCGGAGGACCCGTGAACCCATCTTCATCTGAGCTGGGAATAGTGTGAGCCATGGCTTTTGGAGATCGGACTTGGTGTCCCCTATGCGGGAGTGATCGCTGTAGACATGGAAAATCTAACTGAAACACAGCTTGACGATGTTCAATCTCATGCTGAGGGGTCCAGCGTGGGTGACGCCTCCAAGGACTTATTGCAACAGGGCATCCGTCTGGTTGACGGTGTAATTCGCAGGCCTGGCAATTGGGTCTGATGGCTAGTAAGAACCTGTCCAACTCTCTGCTGCCAGAAAAACAAATCACACGATTCATCTTGCTTTGTTCATAGATTCCGACTTCATCCACTCTCCTGTGTTGTGTGTGAGCTCACCACCATTGCAGCAATGCCGCTGTCATCGGCAATGTAGAGCTGCTGTTGGCAGTCCTCTTCCCCGATGTTCTGACTATATCAGTCTACTCCCGTCTTGCAGCGCCTTTCTTATCGGCATGATTATCAGCATGCTATTCTTCGGCGTCATCGCGGACCGACTTGGTCGCAAGACTGGCGCAGTGGCAACTACGCTCACTCTTGTCTTGGGAGTTGTCATGTCCGCTGTCGCAAATGGTACATCACATACGGGCATGTTCTGGATGCTCTTTATAGCAAGAGGAGTAGCTGGTGTAGGTGCTGAAGGTGAATACCCCGTCTCTGGAGCTGGTGCTGCCAAAGCCACCGCAAGCACAGAGGCTTCATGTTTGCCTTGATGGCTGGACTCGGCTACGTATGGGGTGGTCTTGTGCCTCTCTTACTTCTGCTGTGCGTTGGCCGGGAGCAGAGTAAGCAGAGTGTGGTGGTCTGGCGGACTGCCTTTGCGCTGGGAGCCGTGCCGCCGTTGGGAATATTCTGGTTCAGATTTCGCATGGCGGTTTCCACGGCGTTTCGCAAATCGTCTATGCGGAAGCAAAGGGTTCCGTATTTGTTGGCGCTGAAAGAGATACTATCGACGACAACTTGATCGGGACTGCGACGTGCTGGTTTCTGTATAAACTGCCTTTGGCATCTTTAGTTCCACTATTATCAACCGCGCGAATACGGAACAGAGGCTTGTCAAGAGCCTGGGATGCGGAATGCTGATCAATTGCTTTTATCTACCAGGCCCTTTCATCGGAGGGTGCTTTTCCGACAAGATTGGACGACGGCAGACTATGGCTCTTGGTTTCGCACTGCAAGCAGTACTGGGATTTGTTCTTGGGGAAGCAATTGCACCTATTCAGAGGATATCTCCCCTGTTTGTTGTGCTTTATGGAGCATTCCGAACTCTCGGCGAGGCAGGACCCGGAAGGCATGTGTTTTTGACTGATGGATGAAATATGGTCATGTGCTAATTCAGGACTGTAGCACCGTCGTCATCACTGCCTCGGAGTCATTTCCAACTCTATTAGCGGTCAAATGATGGGCATTCATCGCCGCTTGGTCCAAAGCTGGAGCCAGCTATTCGTACGTCGGTGATACAGAAAGTGGCAACCAAGTTGCCTTCTTGCTTGGTTCAGGCTTCGCTATTCTCGGGGCCTTTGTCGCATTCTTCGTCATATCCGATGTTTCGAGGAGGTTGGAAGATGACGATGCCGCGTGGAGGGTGTATTTTGCTCATCATGGGTCGGATGCGGTTTGGGGTGATGCCGAGACGAAAGATCCGGCTTGAGTTATTCCAAATCGAACTCGAGACTGAGAGTTTGAAAAAACAACTGTAAGCCGACCACTGTAGATCGTTTGTTTGGTGGTCGACTATATTGCTTTCTAAAAGCACCCAGTTCATGCTGAGAAGGCTACGAAAGGGCATGTATATCTGGACCAGAAGCTGAGGAGGGATACCAAATCGCGATGGATGCTCCAAAAGGTTAACGGTAAAGTGCAAACGGTGAAGCTTGTACTACCTTTCTAAGAGCTTTGGTAGCAATGATGGCCAATTCCTCGAACTCGGTAGTTACGGAAACAAAAGCCCAGTCTTGGCGAGCAACTTACACCAACGTGCTTCTTGGTGCTTCTCTGCATCAAACAAATCTTCCATGGCTATGCTCCGACCAACTGTATACGTAATTCCGGGAGTTCCCTGAGGGGCAGGCAGAGTCTCGTCGTCAATCATGATGATGCTATTGGGACGTTGGAACTGCTGAAAGAGAAAGCTGTTGGACTAACTTATGTCAAATGGCTCTTCGATCACCGCAGAAGTAGCCCGTACTAGCTGCAGAAACCTGTTGTCTCCGAGAGCCAGCGGCCACGACTACGTCAGACTTGGTCCTATCACACTGAAGCTGCTCGATGAGGAATATCGGGGTCCGCCACAAGAAGTTGCACAGCATCATCCATGACTTACTGTTTGCAGTACTGCACTGCAGTGGAGTTTGTAGGTATCCATCCCATGTAATATTGTGTATGTATATTTAGATAAGTTGACCACGATGACTTGTATCATTGCGCTGTACTTGTTGTGTCTTGAGTGAGAGGGGACCGTCGAATGCAGCTTGTTCTCCAGCAGCAAGGGTAACACCGCGATAGTCCAGTTTCGTGTAAGGGACTGGGGCAACACCATTGTCTTTGCAGGAATTAGATGAAAACGACATGGGTAGACCGCTCTGTATCCTCGTTGAAGGGCTACATCGTGTGAGAAAGGACTCTCTTCAGTTGACACCATACCATAAGTTTCTTCTCACACCAGGACTCTTGGCTTCCGCAACCATGTCGTAGGAGCTGACAGAGAAGGATCATTCACACTCAAAACTCCTCGCGAGCCCGTCGTAGCTTTTCTGAATTTGCGAAGCGGCTCTCGAACTGGCGCTAGACAGGACATTTGTGCTGACGAAGACGGGAACAGCATTACATATACCACTGGAGTGAAGCATCGTTTGTCCGATTTGTCATATAAAGAAAAACAGCCAAAAAGGCACAACAGCAATACAGCTTTGGCAAGAGGGTGGAAACCCTACGAGTTAGAATACCCTCCCTCCCCTTATCGTCCCTATATCGTTTCGTCATCATTTGAGCCACGGAGATTCGCAAATGTGTTTTCCACCGTACAGATATTCGCTTCGTATAACAACGAATCGTCCAAGCCAAAGTCCACCTGAGGCGTCCTGTTTATATCCGCAAACCAAGTATCTGTATTGCCGAAAAAGACATTGTCCCGGGTAAATGACATGTTGCGTGCCCATTCTTGTACGGCACTAGCTGTTGCGTGAGGCATGGCCATATCCGCGCCGAACGTGAAAGCTGAACAAGGCGCAGCACAGTTCTGACTTAGCCCATCGGCGACAACGGGTGTTGGACACATGTCAGCATTGCTCTTAGGAACGAGGTTGCTCTCTCTTCGAGTTGCGCAGCTGGTGACTGTCCGGAGACTGTCTCTGTGAACCAGCGACGAGGATCCTGACATGCTTCCGCTCTCCTCGGAAGTGTCATCAATGACTACGCCGGAGTCAGGTCTTCCGGCCGCTACACGTGGTTTTCCGCCAATCAAGCTTTGTGTGTTTTGTGTCCGCAGAGGCTCATTGCGCTTGTTGCTACGGTTGGTGTAAGGCATGTTCTGAGAGGTTAGGACACATCGGTCCATGGTTTCTATGAAGCAGTGATAGATCTTTGTTACTATTGTATCCAGGGTTGCAGGGTTGGAGATCTTGTCTTGTAGTGATGCTTGCAGGTAGTCGAAGGCTTCGAGATAAAGCGCAGACAGCTCAAAGTGTTCAATGACAGGGGTGAAGTCTACGTTTTGCTGTCAGCGAGGATCGTGAAAGGGGGTTTGGGTTGGGTTGGTTTGGTGAGTACTCACTATAAGACTTGACCAAGTTGTCGTCGTCATCTGGAAAGAGGATGTTCCAAATCTCCTTCCATTGGACTTCGGGAGATGCACCGCTGACCCTCTTGCGGCTGAGGAGCTTGTTTGATGTAGGACCGTCGATGCCAGCTTCAGGGTCATGGTCCGAAATGTCACACATGTGCTCTTTTGGCTGCCGCTGATGGTCTCTCAACTCCTTTCTGGTACGAAAGTCTTGTGTGCAACGGTCACAGACAAATGCGGAAGGATCATCCCGTTTGTGTTGCTTGACAATATGTTGCCTATTGCGTCTTTGTTAGTTCGGTATGCAGTTTTCGGGAGATCGAAGTAGTTTCGGCTCACCTTAGTTCGGCAAACTTGGGGAAATAGGTCATTGCGCAGCTGTGATGATCCCGGACATTGAAGCGAGACGGGTTTCGTTTTCTATACGGACAACTGAGCCGCAGGTTCTCATCTTCCCTTGGACTTGACTTGGGTCTCTTGGATGGAACGTAGCCGGGCCCCTCGCCGTCGGTAAGCTCCTCTCCGTCGTCTTCCCTGTTCGTCTGCTTCTTCCGCTTGCCAAAGCCTTGTGGAATCTCCGCCCCAGAGCCCGTGGAAGGGGTGTTGGAGGAACTTGGGCCGGTCGAGGTTTGCGAGACTTGTCCGTCCAACGGGGTTTGCCAGATGTGCTGGCCCAGCTCCCGAACGAATTTCGAAACAAGCTCGTGCAACGCGCCCGTTGAAGCTTGTGCTTCGCTCAGCTCAATTCCATACACTAGCTGAAGAGTGTAGTCCAGAATTCCGTCAGCATCGTCTGACGAGATGGTTTCTCCAAAAGCAGTGAACGATATGTCCGATTTCTGGGCTGGAGATGTGCAAGGAGTCTGATGCTGCTCCCAGCAAATGGTTTTGCCAGGTGTCAGGTCATCGTCTTCCTCTGTCATGGGTGTTGCCCCTGTCTCCGACCTATTCCTCCCGTTAACAATTACAAGGCCGTCGTGGCATGCGCTTGTGGTAAGAACTTACTCATCGATCTCCGCGAGAGTCGAAACGGGAGTGGAATGGTTGCTACGGGCCTGATCAAGCTCCGGACATAAATCAAGCTCCGGACATGAATCAAGCTCCGGACATGAATCAAGCTCCGGACATAAATCAAGCTCCGGAAATAGATCGTGATAGCCTACATAGAGGGGGCTTTCGTCGTCATCATTGATAAACGTGGAGCAAGTTGCGACTGAGAGCCGGTGACGATGGTGTATCCTACTCGGGGGCCTTGATCCATCTAGAGTGTGACAAGCAAAGCGTTCTTGAATGTCGCTGGCCTGACTAGAGCTCAGGGGGCTTGCGAGAGTTGATGGAGAGTCCGCAGTCGCTGAGTCGGGAATGTTTGCTGAGGAGATGCTGCTTCTTGTAGAGACTGATCGCGCGCTTTGGCGAAAGTTGGCAGACTCAAAACGGAGGCTCTCTGGGAATTTCTTGCGATAGCTGGTAAACTGCGGCTTGGCAGTATCGTATGCGATTGGCAAATGTACGCTGTTTGGTCGAGCGTCCATCGAATGGGATGAGCAGAAGTAACAGTTCGAAGTGAAAGAGAGGTAACGTTATCCAGTGGTTTCAATCGGTCAGAAGAGCGATGTCAGGACGATGGACAAAGACGCGACATGACAGTCGAGCTTCAATGTTCTCTTGGTCAAGCAGTCCGTCCGCCTGTTGGTCTGTCTGTCTGTCCGTCCGCCTGTTGGTCTGTTGGTCTGTCGGTCTGTCGGTCTGTCTGTCTGTCTGTCGGTCGGTCTGTCACACCCTCTCCAGACGAACACGAACGGGGGGCCTCCAGCGTTTCCAACGCCTCCAGATTCATCCTCAGCTGACCCGGCCGATATCGAACAAACCAACAAACAAAAAAGTAACTAAGTCGCCCGCAGGAAGCCATAAAGAGATCCAACCCTGCCTTGATTTCGCGCCTCAACGCTTCGTAGGTGCAATTCTGCGAAACCCACCCTGCATGGAGTTCAGGCCCATGCGGCCCAACGTCCCAATGAGCATCAATTGATCAGATACAGACCCCCAGAATCCGTCTCAAAAAGGCGAGTTCGAGTGGATCGTGTTGCTGATTCGCTGGTGGCGGCCATTGCAGCATGGGCTTCGCCATGATTCTCAGCATCAGCCTGGATATTGGTCCCCATCAACCTTGTGGGATGACATGAGTGACGCCGGACATTGCGAGTTGCGAGATTTTTGAAATCCAAGACGAAATTTTTGTGCTGCCACGAGACTGTATGTAAGCCGGTTGCACAGCCCATGCTGATGCACTGGCGAAGCCAAAGAGGCAAGACGAGCCAACGCAAATGCAAGAGGTGGTCTGAGACTTGGGGTCGAGGTGTGGAATTGACCCTTGATGCAATGGAAAGATGGGCACTCTTGCTTAGTCTGTTAGCGAAGACTGGCTGGACTAGTCCCGTGGTTGGAGGTTGAAGGTTGAGCAAGACTCCGAGTGGCATTTGACAATCCATACTATTCGATGTCTTTTGGCCGTGACTTCAAGCTGAGCAAGACGGTACGAAGTACGGAGTATGAGAAGTACGGAGTATGAGCCATGCGTTTCGTCCGATATGGCTCAACGAAAAGGGACCATGACCATGACATACTAGGTAGTTAATTGATACCCACCCAAGACATAGCTCGAAACAGGATCAATGGATGGCATTGTTAGTGCCAGGGCCTCATAGTTGCATTGAAGACCCAATTCCAATCTTTGTAGCGCGTCAGAATAACGGCACTTTGATTTCCCTCCCAAATCCGCGTCGTCTTGTCGGCTGCCGAGACCCAGGCTTGATGTTACTCAGAGCCGAGTAAAGACTGCATGTTTTATGAACTTGGAGAGTTGACTGGAGCCCTCTGATTCAATGCGGAGCTATGATCCAACAAGTAGACTATGCATTGATGGATGGCCATGTCAGCTTGTGACTGTTTTAGAGGCCATTCGGCAGTCACTGTAAGCCGCAACCTACAAGAACAAATGGCATGTCAAGAAAGCCATTATAATGGAAGAGGAACATCACCACGTATCGGCAGGGACGCGAATTTTTTTGATAAAATCTCCCTGCAAAGGTTTGCGACACCAGTGCCGACGTCTTGCAACGCTCCTTCATCACGGGCCCAAATCGATTTGAGTGTTCTCTTATCCAGGCTGCCCAAATTGCCGCCATGTTCCGCAACGTTGGACGCTCCAGTCGTCGCGCCAGTGGTGCCTTCGAAGGAAAGAGAGAACGCACGACAGATCAGCCGATGGGTGAAGGCTACAGTCTGGATAGCGTCCAATTTACCACGATGCACCAGCGACTCTTCGTCGTTCAGGGTTTTCGAGTGAGGAGAACAAAGCACAGGGTGATTGATCCAAGACAATCCGGAGGTGTTGGTATTTCTTAGTTTGGATGTTTGGTCGACGGCCAACCGAGATGGCGATACGAGGAGAGTTCGTTGACACATGGCTCCGAGTTTGAGCCTTGGCATAGTTATTGTACATCAATCAAGAGAAAAGAACTGAGAAAATTTTAGAGGGAGTATGGACAAATCAACATCAAAAATCCCATAGTTCTGAAGGCTAACCTTGTATACACAGATAATACACTGCATATCGTGTTCTTGATATTGTCTCAAAACGTTGCAAGACTCTGTTTCAATGTATGTATATGATATCATGCCTCGTCCCTCATAAGTCCTACACGTCGATAATTACATTAGCTCTTTACTACTTCGCTATTTCTCGACATGACTAGCTTTCGTCGTTTGTTCCTTTCATCTTGCTCAGCTAAAACTTTGGCTGTTAGAGACGCTGCCACAGCGTTATTGATACCGCCAATTCTCGAGTCCGCATCCTTCTTTGATCGTGATGCACCTGTCTCTGGAGTTTTGTCATCACTCTCACCAACTTCGTCACCTTTTCGCTTCTTTTTGTTTTTCTTCTCTGACTTATCCTTCTTCAAACTGTGCGACAGGCCCTTCTCCCGCAAGCCATTCAGCCGCTTCTCCAGTCGCTGGACGTCTTTCTCGGTCGTCGGCAATATTGTGATAGTATTTTCCTTCTCAAAGAAGCCGCCACATTCGGGACAAGTGCTCTCCTGTATTTCTGTAATGGCAACTTCCGCAAATGCATGACCACAAGGTACTAGGTACACCGCCTTAGTAGATGGACCCATCTCCTTCATTGAAATGGGACATGCCCATTTATCGCCGGTCTTTGAGAATTTTAATCGAACAACATCTCTGAGCGACCTAATGCCGAAAGTGGCGGGTGTTATATCTGCCGGCTCGTCCGACGGCATTAAGCCATTCAGAATGGCTTCGTAGTTGAATAGCCGCCCTCTCCAGTCCGACACAGCTGTTTGTATCTCGAGTTTGGCACCGCTGAGAGCGCAATGAGTCCACGCATGAGCCAGCGATTCTAGAGCAGTAGCTTTGAGTTCCGACACGGTAGGCGCGCGGGCTGCATTTTTGACGAGTTCTCGCCGCTTCGGAATGGAGCCACCGTCGTTGCCCATGGTCGCGAACTTGGAAACGGGAAAGCGGTACCGCCGATGAGTATTATACGTGGCTAGCGTCGAGAAATATCCTTGCACTAGGTGGGATCTGTCTTGATTGTGCTTGTGTTGGTGAACGAAACCTGATGGCGAAGTGAGAAGGGGATAGAGGGACGAATGGACTGATGGAAATAGACGTTGTTATCGATAAAGATGTCGAGGTCATACAGTGTGTATACACTAATACAAGACTGTCCAGCCGGTTCATTGAACTCTTGCAAGCAAGCTGGGGGCTGTTCAGACACCCCTAGCACAGTGCGATGCACGGCGCCCATGTGACGAAGACCCACAGGAGGTGTGATGGTTGCCTCGCCGCGGGAAGGCACCGCCATTCACCTCATTCTTGGCCAAGCAACCTGTCTTCATATCGACGTTGACGACCCTTAGCCAAGGTCTCGTACCGGCGCGAGCTGCTACATAGGACCTCGCTCCCCGGCGAATGTCGTCTGAACGGAAACATTGATCTTGACTTTACTGATACGAGCACAACCACGAAAGAAGCAGGGAAGCTGACATCTGCAAGCGACCCACAACACCAGCCACGAGGCTTCATCCGCCCATATTCGTTCGCACACGACAGCTGTGCGGTCGACCCGCCTGTTTCCCTCCATACATAAAACCAGAGTCTCGAAACGATCCAGTAGTTGATCAAAGCGAATAAGAAGCCCTGATTGTTGTTCATGTTGGTCTGATCGCCGAGCTCCGGCGCCAGTAGGGGACGATGGCGCAACAACAACAAGTCGCCTTGGAGCGGCTTGAGCACATTACTAGGGGCCTTCGATCTCGGTAGGATGTATTCAAGCCTCAGCATGGCCTCTGTTACTGACAATTTGTTAGGACCGGAGACGATGTGCGCAAACGAGCTGCTATCCAGCTCCGTGACCTTGTCGTTGTTTGCCATCGAGGTAAACACAACACATCCCACCTTGCCACGTTGATACAGTTTCACTGACAACACAAATCTAGACTTAAGCCAAGAACAATTTCTTGCCTTCTATAATGCTGTAAATAATAAAATTACCCAGCTAATTACCCATGGCAGCGACTCTGCTGAACGACTAGGCGGCATTTATGCGCTGGACGCTCTAGTCGAGTTTGATGGTGTTGACGTTGCCGCCAAATATACTCGATTCACACAGAACATCAAGACAATATTGCGAGGCAAAGACATCAACCCCATGAAGCCGGCAGCTATTGCTCTGGGCAAGTTATGCCGACCAGGCGGCTCTCTCATCTCTGAATTAGTCGATTCCGAGGTTAATACCGCCTTCGAATGGCTCCAAAATGATAGAGTGGAAGAACGTCGATATAGTGCTGTCCTCGTTCTTAGAGAGCTGGCGAGGAATGCACCAACATTGATGTATCAGTACATTCCAACTATATTTGACTGGATTTGGGTCGGATTGAGAGATCTCAGGCAGCTTATCCGAGAAACCTCGGCAGACACAGTCGGCGCTTGTTTCCGCATTATCCGCGAACGCGACCAAGAGATGAAGCAGATTTGGATGAGCAAGATTTACACCGAGGCTAGGCAGGGCCTTAATGTTAACACTGTCGAGTCCATTCACGCCTCTCTATTAGTTCTCAAAGAGCTTCTTGAGCAAGGAGGCATGTATATGCAGGAGCATTACCAGGAAGCTTGCGAGATTGTCTTCAAACACAAAGACCATAGAGATCCAACCACCAGAAGAACGGTCGTATCTCTCATTCCTGACCTGGCCAGCTACTCGCCAGCTGATTTCGCCCATACTTGGCTGCATAGATTCATGGTATATTTGTCGGGAATGCTAAAAAGAGATAAGGAACGAAATGACGCTTTCCTGGCTATTGGAAACATTGCCAATTCTGTCAAGAGTGCCATCGCTCCTTATCTTGATGGCGTCCTCATCTACGTCAGAGAAGGTCTCAGTGTCCAGTCGCGTAAGAGAGGCTCTGTCGACCCTGTCTTTGACTGCATCAGTCGATTGGCGGTTGCTGTTGGACAGACATTGAGTAAATACATGGAGGCACTTTTGGATCCCATATTTGACTGCGACCTGACCCCGAAGCTCACTCAAGCGCTGGTGGACATGGCTTTTTATATCCCTCCTGTCAAGCCGACCATCCAAGAACGACTCTTGGATATGTTGAGCGTTGTTCTTTGCGGCGAGCCTTTTAAGCCTCTCGGCGCACCTCAACCCAACACTCTAAGCTCGGTCCCTGCCATTAATAAGGACGGCAAGGACCCCCAAGCATACGAGTATCGACGGTCAGAGGTCAAGCTGGCGCTTAACACGTTGGGCAGCTTTGATTTCTCAGGACACATCTTGAACGAGTTTGTCCGCGATGTTGCCATCAAGTACGTGGAAGACGAAGACCCCGATATTCGAGAAGCTGCTGCTTTGACGTGCTGTCAGCTGTATGTGCGCGATCCGATTGTCAACCAAACTAGTTATCATGCCTTACAAGTCGTCGGTGACGTAATTGAGAAGCTACTGACCGTGGGCATCTCGGATCCCGACTCTCACATCAGAAGAACAGTCCTGGCTGCTCTAGACGAGCGCTTCGATCGCCATCTTGCGAAAGCTGAGAACATTAGAATCTTGTTCTTTGCCTTGAACGATGAAGTGTTTGCCATTCGCGAAGTTGCCATCTCGATTATTGGTCGGTTGGCCCGATTTAACCCTGCATATGTCATTCCCTCACTGCGCAAGACTCTTATTCAAATGCTTACGGAGCTTGAGTTCTCGGATGTGGCACGAAATAAAGAGGAAAGCGCCAAGCTGTTGAGTCTTCTGGTACAGAATGCCCAGTCACTCATCAAGCCTTACGTCGAACCCATGATATCAGTACTCCTGCCGAAAGCTAAGGACTCTAGTCCGTCAGTTGCGGCTACCATCCTCAAAGCACTGGGAGACCTCGCGACAGTTGGCGGAGAAGACATGCTACCTTATAAAGATCGCTTAATGCCCTTGATCATTGATGCACTCCAAGACCAGAGTTCGAACATCAAGCGGGAAGCTGCCCTCAATGCCCTTGGCCAGCTGGCTAGCAATTCTGGCTACGTTATTGAGCCGTACTTGGATTACCCCCAGCTTTTGGAAATTCTGCAAGGCATCATACGAACAGAGGACCAGAGAGGGCCTCTCCGACAACAAACCATCAAGCTCATGGGTATCCTAGGTGCTCTGGACCCATACAAGCATCAGCAGGTGGAGGAGCGCACGCCTGAAATCCAGCGGCGAGTCGACTCGAACCAGATGACTGACATTTCGTTGATGATGACCGGGCTAACGCCCTCTAACAAAGAGTACTTTCCCACCGTTGTCATCAATGCACTCCTGCAAATTCTCAAAGACACTTCTCTGGCCCAGCACCACGCAGCTGTTATTGAGGCAATAATGAACATCTTCCGCACTTTGGGCCTGGAGTGTGTTTCTTTCCTTGATAGAATCATTCCGGCATTCTTGCAAGTAATCCGATCGTCAGCGTCAACTCGATTGGAATCATATTTCAATCAGCTAGCTACTCTAGTCAGCATTGTTCGCCAGCATATTAGGAATTATCTTCCCGACATCATACAGATACTTCAAGATTATTGGGACAAATCACCATCATTACAAACGACGATACTTTCCCTGGTGGAAGCAATCTCGCGATCGTTGGAGGGAGAATTTAAAGTCTACCTGGCTGGTATTCTGCCCAACATGCTCGGAGTGCTTGATAAGGATTCATCCCCTAAGAGAATACCCTCTGAGCGAGTCTTGCATGCTTTCCTTGTTTTTGGTGCTAGTGCTGAAGAGTATATGCATCTTATAATTCCTGTTATTGTCCGTACTTTTGAAAAACAAGGACAGCCAGTCTTCATACGTAAGCACGCTATCGATACGATTGGAAAGATATCTCGACAAGTCAACCTGAACGACTATGCGGCAAAGATCATTCATCCACTTACTAGAGTGCTTGATTGCGGCGATCCAAGCCTGCGGGTGACTGCTCTTGATACCCTCTGTGCTCTGATACAGCAACTTGGAAAAGACTACGTGCATTTCATGCGCACCGTTAATAAAGTGATAGCCCAACACCAGATACAGCATTCAAATTATGATCTTCTTGTGAGCAAGCTTCAAAAGGGGGAGGTTCTGCCACAAGATTTGACAACCGAGTCAAGATTTGCTGATATTGCAGATGAAACACCCTTCGCGGATCTGGGAACTAAGAAGCTGGAGATGAACGCAATTCATCTCAAGGCAGCATGGGACACAAAAGGAAAATCCACTAAAGAGGATTGGCAAGAATGGCTGCGACGATTCAGCACGACCTTGCTGACAGAGTCCCCAAACCATGCACTTCGTGCCTGCGCAAGCTTGGCTAGTGTTTATTTACCATTAGCCCGTGAGCTCTTCAACTCGGCGTTTGTGTCTTGCTGGAGTGAGCTGTATGAACAGTTTCAGGACGAGCTGATACAGAACATTGAGAGTGCTATCAAGTCTGAGAATGTCCCACCCGATCTGTTGGGACTGCTTTTGAACCTTGCTGAGTTTATGGAACACGACGACAAGGCTCTCCCAATTGATATCAGGGTACTTGGACGGGAAGCTGCCAGGTGTCATGCATACGCGAAGGCACTTCATTACAAGGAGCTCGAATTCCTGCAAGACCAAAGTAGCGGTGCTGTTGAGGCACTTATTGTCATCAACAACCAGCTGCAGCAGTCTGATGCTGCCATTGGCATCTTACGAAAGGCGCAGCTTTATAAGGAGGGCATCCAACTTCGTGAGACTTGGTTTGAGAAGCTTGAGAGGTGGGAAGAAGCTTTGGCCTTTTACAACAAGCGTGAAAGAGAGATTCCTGCTGACCAGCCCACCCCAATCGAAATCGTTATGGGTAAAATGCGATGTCTGCATGCACTTGGAGAATGGGATGCTCTCGCCAACCTCACCGGCAGTACTTGGGTTAACTCTGCTCCTGAAGTGCAGCGAATGATTGCTCCTCTTGCCACTGCCGCTGCATGGGGGCAAAATAAATGGGATCACATGGATAACTATCTGTCGTCTCTTAAACGGCATTCGCCAGACAGGTCTTTCTTTGGCGCCATCCTCGCACTCCACAGGAACCAGTTCCGTGAGGCTGTTGCATGTATTGAGCAGGCTCGTGAGGGCTTGGATACAGAGTTGAGCGCGCTTGTCAGCGAATCTTACAACAGAGCATATCAAGTCGTCGTCCGAGTACAAATGCTCGCGGAGCTGGAAGAACTCATTGTGTACAAACAATGTGATGAGAAGAAACAAGCGACAATGCGCAAAACTTGGGAGACCAGGTTACAGGGATGTCAGCGTAACGTTGAGGTTTGGCACAGAATGCTACGCCTTAGAGCCTTGGTCATCTCGCCGGCAGAGAACATGCGCATGTGGATCAAGTTTGCCAATCTTTGCCGTAAATCTGGGCGTATGGGACTGGCCGAGAAGTCTCTAAAGCAGCTCATTGGCAGCGATGCTTCGTTGGAGACGATGATTCCGTATTGGCCGGAAAATAGGAGCGAAAGATCAGGGTCTTCGCCACCACGGAGCATACCAGCCCAAGTTACTTACGCCATGCTCAAGTATGAGTGGGAACTCGGCCAACAACCTTCCGGAAGGCGAGAAGGCACTTCGGAGAGAACGCTGTATTGCCTTCAGAGATTTACGAACGACACGGCCCACCGTTTGGATGTGGCCAAGGCTCACCTTGCTGCTCAAGTTGGCGGCACTGACGGCAACCTTCCTACAGATTACGGAATTCAGGGGCAGATAGATCCGTCACTGATGAGCCCGCAGACTCAACGAGCCTTGTACGACCAGACGGCTCTACTGGCAAAATGCTACTTGCGCCAAGGAGAGTGGCTTATTGCTCTCAATAAAAATGATTGGCAGCATAGTAAAGTGCAGGAAATTTTGAATTCGTATTCTCAAGCAACGAAATACAACCCGCGATGGTACAAAGCTTGGCACGCCTGGGCCTTGGCAAACTTTGAAATCGTCCAGACTTTATCCGCTAGGAGTGAGAGTCAGCTATCCAGAGCAGATCAGACGGTGCTCATTGAGCACGTGGTCCCTGCCATTCAGGGCTTTTTCAAGTCTATTGCCCTCTCAGTCGGAAGTTCGCTCCAGGACACACTCCGTCTACTCACTCTGTGGTTCTCACACGGCGGTAGCACAGATGTTAATGCAGCTGTCATGGAAGGCATTAGCAATGTCTCTGTGGACACCTGGTTGGAAGTCATCCCGCAGCTCATCGCTCGAATCAACCAGCCTAATAAACGGGTACAGCAGGCCGTGCACAATCTGTTGGCGGATGTTGGCAGGGCACATCCCCAAGCTCTTGTATATCCCTTGACGGTGGCCATGAAATCATGGCAAAATTCGAGGAGGTCCCGTTCCGCTGCGCAGATCATGGATAGCATGCGGCAGCATAGTGCCAACCTGGTCGCCCAGGCTGACATCGTCTCTCATGAGCTCATTCGCGTAGCAGTACTCTGGCACGAACTTTGGCATGAGGGATTGGAGGAAGCATCTCGTCTTTATTTCGGCGACCACAACATTGAAGGCATGTTTGAAACTCTCGGTCCTCTACACGATCTTCTTGAGCGTGGACCCGAGACTTTGCGTGAGATTTCATTCGCGCAAGCTTTTGGACGCGACTTGAAGGAGGCACAAGAATGGTGCCACCAGTATGAGAGCTCGAAGGATGTAAACGATCTCAACCAGGCCTGGGACCTCTATTATCAGGTGTTTCGGAGAATCTCCAGGCAATTACCACAGGTCACAAGCCTCGAGCTTACGTATTGCTCACCAAAACTGCTCAACTCCAAGGATTTGGATCTCGCTGTTCCGGGAACATACCGAAGCGGCCAGCCAGTCGTCAGAATCATGTCATTTGATACGACACTTAGCGTCATTAACTCCAAGCAACGGCCACGAAAGCTTATACTGAGCGGCAGCGATGGCGTGTCGTACGCTTTCCTCCTGAAAGGTCATGAAGATATCAGACAAGATGAGCGAGTCATGCAGCTATTTGGTCTCTGTAATACTCTGTTGGCCAATGACTCGGAATGTTCCAAGCGACATCTCAACATTCACCGTTATCCTGCTATCCCACTATCTCAAAACTCTGGCCTTTTTGGTTGGTTACCAAACACCGATACTCTTCATATTCTCATTCGGGAGTATCGTGAAAGCCGTAAGATACTGCTCAATATCGAGCATCGCATCATGCTCCAGATGGCTCCTGATTACGACAATCTCACTTTGATGCAAAAGGTGGAAGTATTTGGCTATGCGCTTGACAATACTACCGGCCAGGACCTGTACCGTGTCCTGTGGTTGAAGTCGAAATCATCTGAAGCATGGCTCGAACGACGAACCAACTACACTCGTTCCTTGGGAGTCATGTCGATGGTTGGGTACATACTCGGCTTGGGTGACAGACATCCCTCAAACCTGATGCTTGATCGTATTACGGGCAAAATCATCCACATCGACTTCGGTGACTGCTTCGAAGTGGCGATGAAGCGAGAGAAGTACCCTGAGAGGGTGCCATTCCGATTGACTCGTATGCTGACATATGCTATGGAGGTGAGCAACATCGAAGGTAGCTTCCGTATTACATGTGAACATGTCATGCGGGTGCTGAGGGAGAACAAGGAAAGTGTGCTGGCTGTCTTGGAAGCGGTATGTGCTGCTGACTGCCTAACGTTTGATGATGATGAACCTTTTGGCCAATTCTAACATGCCATAGTTTATTCACGACCCTCTTCTAACATGGCGCTTGACAAGTACGGCGTCACCGGCTGGGCCCAATTTCCAATCTGAGCGTGAGGTGGCTCTCGCAGGCCCAACGGCTGGTCGTGCTCGTCGACATTCTATTTTGGACGCGGACGTTGCACCGTCTGAACTGCTCGCTAATGGCGAACCATCGGCACCACCCACATCTAGAGCAAGGGCGCGTACCAACAGCTCGGCTGCGCCTGATGGAAATGCTATCAATGGTGCGCAGGAGACGGAGAGCCAAAATGCCAGAGCGGTCGAGGTCCTGGATCGTGTGCAACAGAAGCTTACCGGCCGAGACTTCAAGAACAATGAGGAGTTGGATGTGATCAATCAGGTTAATAAGCTGATTGTTGAAGCAACCAAACTTGAGAACCTTTGCCAACACTACATCGGCTGGTGTAGCTTCTGGTAAGCATGTCTTCGTTTTCAAGGTATCTAGAGTCGGGGGACGCCTTCGTTTCTGACCGCCTTCTTCCTATCCATCTCCCAACCCCCTCTCTTTGTAGTTTAATTGCCGGAGTATGATGGTGGGAGCCTGTTTGGTGTATAATCAGGAAGGTGGACTGTACTATCAAGCACGGTTTCTTCTATCACAACGCAGGGGTGTCTATTCCAGTATTAATGATACCTTGACTAATGGTCACTATTACAAGTTGACTTGTTCTGCTGCGATGAGCAACAGCGACAACTACTAGTTTTTATGGTTCGATGAATATCGAAGTTTAATTGAAGCGTGCTTGTTCTACTTTCTTGTGTGTGTTGTACTTATTCCCTAGTAAGTAAGTAACCTGGACATAGTTCCAAGTCATGACAGCAGCAATGGTTCATCTTCGTTGCTAGTTGCTGTCGTAGGCGGCGTGGCTTCTTCGTCTTCGCTCACGTCTTCAGCCACTCCATCCGGAGGGAGAGTCGCACGACTACGCTCAGACTCTCCGAATAGACTGTCCATGTCTTCGAGTGCTCTGCCTTTCGTCTCTGGATACAGAAACCAAATGAGCTACACCCGAAACCACCAGTGTTAGTTAGTGTTTGCTTTCTCAGCTAGCTGTAGTGACTAACTTATATACCAGTGGACAAGGGGTCCCGAGATCTTACCGGCACACATGTGAAATTGACCGCCATGAAGAAGAAGTAGATGCCGCTGCCGAGCTTGGCATTGCCGACGGGCCAGATCTGTGAAACGAGGATGCTGCCAATGGAGCCACCCGACGCGGCCAAGTTCAGGCCTCTTGCTCGTACCGACGTAGGGAAGATCTATCGATGCGCGAAAGAAAAAAAAAAAGGGGGGGTTCAGTCTGAGTCGGCTTCGACTTCGACAAGAGGCGCGCGGCTTACCTCGGAACTGTACACCCACGCGGCAGGCCCGAGGCCAATACTATACCCCATGGCGTAGATGAATATGAATGCGATGCAGATGGCGTCTGATGCCTTGCTCTTGTTGTTGGGGTACATGAGTGGCAGGAAGCCGTTTACCTGCGGCTCTCTCTCATCAGAAACAGAAACACACGACGCGTTGTTGCTCGTGGACGTTTTCGGGTTGACTGACCAGCATGGCGACGCCCATGATGGAGCTTCCGCCCGTCAAGCATGTCTTCCTCCCGAACTTGTCGATCGCCCACATGTCGACTACGGTCAGGGCAACCTTGGTCGTCATCTCTGCGGCGCCCGCCATCAGGGCCAGCCTGTACTCTAGCCCGAGGGCCTTGAGAAGCGTGGGGAGGTAGTACTTGATGGCGGTGGCGCCGCACATCTGGGCCATGAACTGGAGGAGGAACGCGCGCCACAGCCGGGCGAACAGGCTGGCGTCGCGGAAGAGCGACAGGGACAGCGAGACGAATGTGGTGCGTGTCCTGCGGCGGGCGTCGACGGCGGTGCTGATGGCGTGTAGCTCGTGCCTGATGGACTCGGCGGGCATGATGTCCTCGCGGAGGTGGTGGAGGACTCTGGCGGCGGCGTCGACGTGGCCCCTTTCGAGGAGCCATCTCGGTCTGTTGCAGGGGGTTTCAGTCAATAACGAACGTTGGGGGCTTTTTTTGCGGAGCCGGGTGGCAGACAGACGTCTCTGGGAGGAAGAAGAGGCCGACGATGAAGAGCGTTGCCGGCGCGCACTGGATGAGGATGGAGGCCCGCCATCCCCAGAATCTGCCTGCGTGCGAGGTCCAGAAGGTCATGCCGTATCCGACCCTGGACTGGGCTCATTTTAATTAGCCCCGGTAGTTTATAACTACATAGATCGGCCGGCACGTACCACAAGCCAGCGGCTAGTCCGGCGATGAAGCCAACGTGGTTCATGGTGACAAACTTGCCTCTCTCCCCGGCAGGAGACACCTCACTGCTGGCCCCTGTCAGTGTTCCTTTCGCTTCGCTTTATAGTTACACACGGCGAGATACGGGGATGGGCAGGAGAAACCACCGAATCACCTCTGATACAGCGGCACCGTGGTGCTCACGACGCCGACGCCCACACCGCAAACACATCTCCCGACGGCCATGGTTGCCACCGCCGCGCCCCCGTTCGCAGTCGAAGCCATCAACACGGCCCCCAGACACAGGATACCCGTGCCGATCATGGCCGCGCGTCGCCTGCCCAGATGGTCTGCCAGCGGGTGCGACAGCAGCATGTACGATAGGAAGGTCCCCAGGTAGTAGATGCCCGTGATGACGCCCTTCTGCGAGGGCGTGGGATCACGGAGGGTTTCCCGCCAGCCCGGGTGGATGAGGATGGAGGAGAGGATGCCGATGTTGTAGCCCCATATCGAGGCGCCAATGGCGAGATGTAGGCATATTGCGTAGAGGCGCTTTGTTCCTCTGGGGAGCTTTGACAGCATCTTCCTCATCTTTGGACGTGTCCGAAGATTCGAGAAGCGGTCGTCAGGTTGGTTGTGTCGTTATCCGTGGCAGAGTTTCGCGGATGCTTGTTCTGAGAGGATGCACTGTCAAAGGCCTCTCCTCCTCCATCTAACGTTGTATCAGCTTCAACGTGCCGAGCCAGACGACAATGCGGCGTAGCCAAATAGTTACTCACCTACCTAGTATTCTGTAGATGGGGTCGACGTTGATAGTGCGGGATTGTTCCGCATCGATCACGGAGTACGGAGTAACTACATATTGACTACATTTATATGCCAGTGAGGTGGGTCTCATGCTCATGCGCCCTTGTCATCATTTGGCGAAGAACAAACACGTCGTCGTACAAGGTATGTACAAGCAACTTACGGAGTAGTTACGTTACGTGGATGGACTAGTTATCGTGTGCCATCTCCAACTGGATAGATAACTACATCACTCAACCTGGATGAGCGACCGAGGTGAATACAATTGGGGTTCATTGCCTTCTAGGAGCGTCCACCAGGCGTGTCGGCTTCACCCGACTCTCTACGGCGTCCAGACTAGTTTCGTAATCATACAGCATCTGCGATCCTTCCTCAGATCTGGCCTCACATCTACAATTCATCCCTCTTTTGCTGTCCAGGCTTCGGATCGTCGCAAGCAGCCGGCGTGCCCACCTCCATCTTGTACATGCATTTCTCGGCCTCGCTGACTCGCCAGAGCTCTTCCTTGTCTGCACATCCAAGCCAAACCTCTGTGCTACGTCGGGGACCGTTCCAGCACTGCTGCCCGTCCTCGTACTTGAGGACCATGCGCTCACCCTTGCCGAGACTCTTCCCATCCAGCCTCTCCTCGTCGTCGGCGAGCTGGCGGTCGATGCGTACAAAGTTCCCCATGTTGGTGTGTCCATGGCCCTTCTTGGATTTCTGCATGGTCTTGTCGAGATAGCAGAGTTCATATTCGTATTCTCCGGCATCCATGCTGACACACTTGCCCTTGATGGCGCGGAAGATATCAGAAGGGCCATAGTCCTTCTTGAGATCCTCCGCCTCATTGTCGCGGTCGCGCACCTTGTCTCCGAGTTCCCTCTCAGCTGTTTCGGCCGCCTCACGAGCAGCCTTGACCAGCTGTGACTCTGACCCAGACGCACCGCTGTCGGCCAACATTCCGTTCTGAATTAGCCAAACTCTGACGGCGACCACTCGGTCGTGGATTAAACCACGTAGAAAGCTGGGTAGATAGGCCTCGAAGTTGTACACTGTCGAACATTAGTCAGATGTCGATAATTTCTCAACAGTCCTATCCATCACAGCAAGCCCACTCATGAAGCTTTGATGGGAGTTGGTTTCGCTCACAGATGTCAGTGTCAGAGCCGTCAGAGCCGCCCTCAAACTCAGCCCAGTTGACGCCGTTGCTCTCGCTGTCCTCTTTGAGAACGTCCTCAACATCCGAGTCGACAACCCCTTCATGGACGGCGTCGGCTTCCCTAGCAGCATAGTCTTCCCAAGACTTGACTGCGGACTTGACGCCCTCGTCATTGAAGTTGGGATTATATTCGTCCTTGAACTTGCTCAGAATTTTCTCTAGCTCCTCTACTCGAGAACGGAGATCATTTCGCTGCTCCAAGACCTTGTCGAGAGTGTTGCGCAACTCATTGACCCGAGTCTTGGCCACGCCGATCAGGACGCCGAGCTTGCCACCAGTCCCCTCACTCTTGACCACTCTACCCCTGTCATGCAGCTGAGCGGCGGCGAACTTCTTTTGCAAGTCGGCCTTCTTCATTTCGAGACTCTTGATCTCTGTGTTTAGCTGGGCGATCTTGGCTTCCGCTTTCTGGCGAAGTTGCTGGGCTTCGGTCCGCATGGCATTCTTCTGTTTGGCGGCCCTCTCCATCTTTTGCCTCCTCTCGTCTGCAAGTCGCTTGTGTTCCTTGCCGATCTCGACACAACGGTTCTCGCATTTGACGCCCCCGACACGGCCATACTCCTCGGAACCATCGCAGCAGAGGTCGTAGTCACATATGCCATCATTGACATAGGCGAAGGGTATGTAGGAGCTAATGTGGCCCTTGTTCTCGCACCAAAACCCGGGAAGTGCAGGCTGGACTTCTTCCGAAGCCGATCCAGTGCCCGGGAGCGGTTGCTGAGGAGACAGGGGATCGATGTATGCGCAGGCGGCGGTGCCAGGTTCATCGGAGCCGTCTGGGCAGTCACAGGTGTTGTCGTTGACCCGATTGAAGCTCAGTTTGATGGATGCATCTGAGATACAGCTGAAGTCGGTCTGGCCCTGGTAGTGGGAAGCAACTGCGATGGTGTCGATCAGCAATTGGGCCCAATTGAAAGACCTTTGAATAATGCCACGAATTGCTGTGAAAGTAGACTGTTGTGACAGGGACAACAGCAGCAGCAACAACAATAGCGACGGCGACGGCAACTTGAACTTACACTCGGGCCCGACACCGCGCGGCAAGCTGCCAGCAGCAACGGCGGTGAGGGAGGAAACGGCGCCCAGCAGCACCAGGGAGCGTAGGTGCTGCATCGTGAGCAGTGACGGGTTGTGGGAGGGATAACGGGCGGATGGATTGACGTGGTGATGGTGGAGGAAGCTTCAATCTGAACAGTCCATCACGATCTTTCTGGTTGTCCACTGGTCCCCTGGCTGAGGCGAAACTGAACACGGTGACCGATTGGGTCAAAGTCTTAGCGTCTGGCCCAGCGCGGGAGCCTCCCCCTGCGTAACTAGTGGGCAGTGGATCCAAGTGGACAAATGTCGAGTTGCTGGAGGTCGGGCGGCAAATGCTCGGACCGGTAGGCGGTATGGAAGCTACAATGTTACTCCGTAACTCAAATAACTTACTCCGTACCCGATGAGGGGTCCAGCTTATCAGGCTGCCCCTCCTCAAGGACTTTCTCGCAAGGCGCAGGTAGGAAAGAAGAGAAAAAGTTTGTCATTGATGAAGAAGTTTGAATTGAAGGCCGCCGACACCGACGCGCCGCAACCCTCGCCACAACAAGAATGACGCAGACGAAGAGAAGTTTGTGAGCTGAGACGTCTGTCACGAAAGCGCACTGAAACATATCATGTCATTTGTCCATCCACGACTCCATTTCCATCAGTCCTTGCGCAGAGCTGTCTTCACCTCACCTCGGCGATGATCCCGCCCCGAACATCTACAATGCCTCCAAAAGACACAGACGCCGCCAAGGCCCTCGACTCCCTCGTCCGCACAGCTTCCACCCTCCTCACCAAACTTCAAGCCGTTCTATCCGAAATACAAAAAGCTCCTGAATCGGCCCCCTCCACCTCGTCCTCATCATCTCCCGAGCCAGACCCAACAATCAATGCCCTGTCGCTAGCTCACGATTCTGCCTCCCTCATCCGCGCCCACGGCACTAAGATATCCCTCCTGATTATCAACGAGCCATTCACACCGAGCGCAGTGTCAACCGTCGTGCGGGAGCTCGTCGCCGGCCCCATCCCGGGGCTTGTCTCCTCCGCCCAAGCATGTGCCCCGAAGCGTTATACTGCCCTTGTCCGTAGAGAACTCGCATGGCGGGCGAATCGTATCCTGTCCGAACTCCACCAGCTATTACAGAAGATCCCCGATGATGGCAAAATCCTCCCAGAAAGCAAGAGGGACGGGTTTGCCAAGGGTGACAAGGGCAGTTTACCAGTCACGGGTCTTCTCTGGTCAGCCTGCGACAGCGTCATTGGCCTGTCGACGATGGGCATAGGGGGCTTCTTAATCCAGAAAGTCGATCAGTGGAGGGACATTCTCCACGATGTCATGGAGGAGTTGAAGGAATGGGGTGACGAAGAACCAGATTCCGACTCGGACCAAGACTCATGTGATGAGGCGAACGACCCATCCGACCAACTCGCTGCCCATTCCCTCTCCACCCAAGCGATGCTCGACTCCCTCATGAACTCGCACCAAGCGATCCCCGCCTCCGATCCAGACCGCATCCGCCCCCGTCTCGAGACCTCCCTCAAGCGACTCCGCCTCGTCACCCTCCTCTACCAAGCCCTCATCAAGCGCCGTCTCCAAAAGCTCCCGGCTCTCCCCCCCGCAGCCGCCGACTCCAGCGTCCCCGCTCGCCTCGACGAAATGGCCACAGTCCTCGCCAAGCTGCCCGACACTTTCGGCGACCTGGCATGTGTCTTCTACGAGCTGCAACCGTCCGAGATAGACAAGACCATGGACCAGTGCTTCTTGGACGCATTCGCCGCGAGCGAGTTGTTCACAAGAGACTGGGCCGATAAACGAGACGAATTCTCCGAATGGACGGATAAATTCCAGGCGGAAATGAAAAAAGTTTGACAGACGGACACATAGATATTATCTAGAAAGGGAATCGATATCAAAGCTTCCGTCTAATCGTGTTCGGCCTCGTACCGGATTCATGTTCTTGCCTGCATTCTCCTTTCGTGCAAGTACCCTTTTTGGCCAAGTGACCGCGGAGATGCAACGCATGTTTTACATTACGTATGTCCAGAATACTTCTGGCAGAGGGGGAACCAAGATTACTGTTGAACGTGGTTGATGCAACCAGTTGCCTGTGACCAACTTGATATAAGTGCGGACTCAAGTATCTACCTCAACCTTGGGTACTGATGTGAATGTGAAAAGGAAGGTTGGCAGCCTATAAGTTAACTTAGTTACATGACTGTATGAATCAGTTACCAGTCAGATGACACCGCGCAAAATCGCATGTCCCGTACGGAGGGAACAAGTTGACCTATGTTGAGCAAATTCCCCAAATTCTCAGTCTGTTTGCAACCCGTCGCGTAACGAATAGTAAAACTTGCACATATATATATATCTCTTCTTTCAGCCTCGCAATCGTCCTGGCATCTGCACTGTCCATTCGCATCCAAAGTCTTCAATGTTCGTGCATCGTTGTATTTCAGATGCGGCGCCAATGCCCGCTGCCTACTACTGCTATTAAGAACCCTTGCCAAACCAACGCTGAAACTCCAACCGTAATTGATGACCCAAATCTTGTTATGCCACACAAAACCTCAACCCTCATTTCCGTCATCCCAACGGCGCTTTATTCCCCTCCCGCCGTTTTCACTTCAACGCACGCTGCAATTGTACAGTCGAGTGACTCGGCTGCTTAGCTTCTGCGCCATGATCATCATCTGGCATAGGAGTACCGGGGGTTATCGTGACCCTGGGAGACGTTGACTCACTACTCAAAGACGGAAATAGTTGCCTTTCTCCTTCGCCAATTTTCTCATCGTCTTCTTTTTCCACATGCTGAGTCTCTGTTCCAATCTTCTCTTCTTCCTTAACTTGTGACAGTGGACGTTTTGCTGCGTCCTTGGCAAGGCTGGATGACGCTCCAAGTCCTTGTGCGGATCCATCATCGATGTTAACTCCAACCAGTTCAGCCAAGCTGCGAAAGTTGAACAAAGGCTCGCTGCCAGTGTCGTGGTCGCCCTCGCGTCGCGGACCCGTACCCTCAGATTCAGAAAGTCCCGGCCCCGTATAACTCCCCGACGGTGTGTCGGCGAGAGATGATCCAATGGATGAGGCATTGCTCATCTGTCGCAAGTGTGAGCCCCCGAGAGGACGACTTGTGGGGATAGGAAGCGCAGCTGTGGCATCCTCTGGCCCACGGTCCACGGCTTTTCCCTTTCCCGTGAACTCACCCATGACTTCCGGTTCGGTACACGGCGAGCCCTCATCTTTCGTGGCCTGCGAAGCTCCCGTTACGGTCGCCTCAACTCTCAAGACGCTGGCTCCGCTATTGCCACGCCGTCGGCCAAGGCCCAGGGAAAGACTACTTCCACTGGCGCCACTAAGGCTTCCTCCATAGGGGTCCTTGCTGGCCTTCCTCTGAGCCTTTTTCTCGGCTTGTTCTCGCTTCTTGGTTTCTTTACGTAAAGTCTTTTCTTCTTTGCGTTTCCTTTCTTCCTCAGTGGCCAGGGATAAGCGCACGGCCTCCATGAACATCATATCTTCAAGCTCTTCCATTCGAGTTCGGCGACTGCCGTCGGCATTCCGACTGGATGCACTTTCCGGAGGGTCAGCCTCCGTTTCGCCACGATTGTTGGGCGTTTGTTCGTTGCCAGGAGAATTCGTCCCGGTGCTTCTTCGTCCAAACCTGCCGGGACGAAGGAGAGATCTACCTTCCTGAGCCCCAACTAGAAATGCGGCTGTGTGCAGTGCCGTTGCAGCTGCGGAGCGACGTGCCTGATGAGCACGAGCAGACGCCAGCTTTGTGGCCCAGTCTGGACGGACTCTGTCGGTTGTGATGACATTAGGGGCGGTTGCTGACAAGCTATGTGTTCGCCGCCTTCCGATATGTAGCGGTGTTGGCGGTGATAGTGTGGAGTTGAGAGAGCTCTGCGATGACATTGCGGGTGACGAAGCGACATTCGAAGTGTACATCGAATAGGCCAAGCCTCTCCGAAAAGGGGGAGGCTCGTATGTCACACCAAATTCAGGTTGTTGGCAGTACGGACATGCCGATGGTTCTGATATGAGCATCTCGGGAGGGTCTTCTGGGTTGAGACACTCGTTCGGATCCCTAGTCTCGCCATTCGGATGATGCTCTGGTAGGTGAGGATCGGCTCGCTTTATTTGCACGAAGCACTCGCTGCAAATGGGCTGATCACAGCATCGTGTACGATTAAGATAGGGGGGGTAGGACAGAAAACATATAGGACATTCGGACGAGTCCTTGTAAAGATATACCTCCAATGGCTGACCGTTGACGAATGGATCATGGGGTAAGGACACCTCCTTCGGGGCCAGGTCAGTAGATGAGGCGTTGCGAGAGCCCACACTGAGCGCTGCTGCGAGTGCCTTGGCCCTAGGCTTAATCAACGATGTTTTGGGGGCTGCTGCGGTCGTCGGAGAAGGCATACCCGAGCCAGGTCCAGACACACTACGGTCTGAAGCAGCAGAGAGCGTTCTAGGGCCCATTGAAACCGTTAGACTCTGCAAGCTCTGAGTGTTTCCACTCTCTGCCTGAGGTGGTGGAGGGTGATGAATAAGGTCATGGTCGGGAGGCGCATCAGCAGGAGGGATAGGGAGGCCCCGAGCAGCAGCAACTAGTTGGTGTTCTGCCCAATTATCTGACCAGTCATTCAACCCGCGCCAGAAAGGCGCCAGTTTTCTTTCAATCTGATTGCCTGTCAGTGCCTCAATGATCGATCGAGAAGCTATGAGCATCAACTATACCTGAAGCTGTCGAACGACAGGCTTGCCGAAGTCCTCTGTGCCAGTATATACTCCCATGGTCACGAGATATCCCCCATCAACATGTTCTTCTCGAATACTTCGCTCTCGTTCCTTGGCTCTTGTCTGACGCTCCTTTTCTAATTTGCGAGCCTCGCGCTCTTGCCTGGTCTCTCGATGCTCGAATGGAGCATCCTGGCGGTCTCGGCCACGATCTCGAGGAGGCTGTAGACTAAGGAAACCTCCTAGGTCCCCTCTGCTTATGCGGCTGCGTGATCTCCCGGATTCACGAGTATCAGAGGACCCGTCGGGATGATCCGAGCGGGACTCCTTGGTGTTAGCATTGCCCATGATGCAGGCACCGCACCTCGCGGCCACCTGAGAATTGAATCTTCGCTGTCGTTTTCAGAGGAGTAAGTAAGCGCAACAAGACCAATGTCGTGTCTAGATCAAGAAAATTATGGGCTGGGTCAGGGTTTTGCCGTAGAAAGCCCCCCCCACGCAAGTGTATATTAGATTCTGATTATCTAATATAGACTAGGTTAGAACTAGAAACGCAATCGAAGTAATCCAGATCGAGGGGCAATAATTCCCAAGGAACGTATGCAGAGGATTTCAATGAAGCAGCGGGGGAAAGATTCGGGCACCAGTACAGCAAACACACCAGTACATACCTAGTACAGTGCAACATTCATTTGTATGCAGAGCGCGTCAGGTAGACAATGCAGCACAAGGATACATGTCGATATCAGTGGTGCAGTTGGGGAAGAAACCAGGTTCGTCCAGCTTGAGCTTCAAATGGAGTGGTCGAACATTCGGGGCAGTCAAGTATGATTGCCAGAGGCTTCAACTTGGCTGTCGAAGCATAAGAGAAAAGAGGGGAAGGCAGGAAGGAAGAGCAAGAACAACAATGCTGGTGTGTGCGACACCTCAGACGTGATGTTTTCGGGCGCGTTGCGAAGGTGAAAGGTCGAAGCGGGATTGGAGGTGGCAAGTGAGCCGACGAGGCCGACGTCAGCGAGAGACAGGATGCGGTTCGGATATTGAGGAAGAGGAAGGAATGCGTCCAGTGTGTGGCCTGAGAAAGATACGCCCCGTGGCACGAGAAGACAATAGAAGTGCTGGTGAATAGCTATGACGAGACTCGTTCGGGATGGAGAAGTGCTGCGTGTAAACAAGCCAGCACCCGAACAGGACGTGACGAAAGATAAAGTCAACGAACGAATGGGTGGGATGGCAAGGAGAAGGTGAATGCAGGTGGAGTCGTGAGCCGGGGCGGGCCAAGGATGACAAGCGGGATGTCGACAAGTCAAGTCAGTTTGGAGGGACCAGACCAGCTTGTTGGGCGCGGGGATCTGATTGACTGGGACAACGTGATTTGGAGGGCACCAATCAATCCATGCCGGTCGGGCCGGGGCAGCCAGCAGCAGCCAAGTGCTCCGGTCCGGCGGTGGTCAACCAAGGCCTGGACTTGCATTCAGTGTCCAGTCTGGTTCAATGTTCAATGTTCAATGTTCAGCGTTCAGCTTCAATGCTCGATGCTCGATGCTCGATGCTCGATGCTGGCACATGCACCAACAGACAAAGCTCAACTGGGTCCATATCGGTCTGGGCGCAAGAGGTTCCCGACGCCGTTCAATGGTCTGGCGCGAGCGCAAGTGGGCGTTCCATCTTTGGCCGAACCAGCTTGGACCAAGACCAGACCAGGACCAGAAGGCAGGCAGGAGCGGGCGGCGTTGGGCCCGCGCCCCATCCATGTCCCCAATTGTGTGGATCAGAGTACCTAGGTACTTGGGAAGTGCTCTAGATTGAAAAAGCTGGGCACGGACTTGCGGGTTGGCACAACTGCACATCCCAAGGACGGAACGAAACGACTGGACGCAGTCCATTACGTAGCGGCACGGAAGCTGCCTAATAATAAAATAATGCTGTTTCAGGTGCAAGCCGTTATTAGGGGAAGAAGGGGAAGCGAGGGAGCGATCTGTTCTTTGACCGACTATGTGGCCCAAACGTTTGCCTCCTTTGTCGGCCCAGGATTGATATCATATGCCTTTCTAAGTCCTCAGTCCTCCGTATTGGCCGAGGACCGACTTACAGTCTAGGTACGGAGTACTCAGTAACCTGGGGTCAGTACTCCGTACGAGGTAGGTAGGTACTACTAACCTAGTAAAGTGGGGTGCCAAAAGTCTGCGAACAAAACAGCGGCACGCGTGCGCGTCGCGACACACCTTCAATACAACTACTACCTTCAATTACAAATATCTTTATAACGTAATGCCTGAAATGCGTGCCTTTGGCATAGAGCTATCAATAAACTAACCTAAGCATTATAAATTTTCCCTAGTTCAAAAAGCAGCAATAGTAGGCGAGTTATCTGCAGGCAAAACCTACTACATAGTAGCAGCTTTATTTAACACTATACCTTTAACTACCTATAAGATCTTTAAACGCTAGAAAACTACCTAATTAATAGAAAATAAGAAAAGAAGTAGTAGACTACTAAAGCTTATAATAGTAGAGAAGTAATATATTTTTATTATAGTTAAAAAAAACTATAAGATTATATATAATACTCTAGTTAGTATAATAGGTAGTTATATATTAAAGTTAATTATATAATAATGCCTTTATAAGAATTAGATATATAAATAGAAAGCAATAGAAAGAATTCTATTAATAAAAGAAATAGTAGTCTAATATCTTATATTTATATATTATTAAATGCTAATTATTAATAAATTAATAGAGGTATATAGCTTTTAACTTAGTAATCTATTAGGCACTAATATACTTAAGTAGGTTATCTTCTTTAATAAGACCTCTATTTAAAATCTACTAAATAATATATAATATTAGCTTTTCTAGAAGCCTTATAAGAAGTATAAGAAGCCTCTAGTTAATCTTAAAGTATATAGAAAGCTTAAATTATTATTAATAGCTTAAAAAGTAATCTATTAGACTAGAAAAAGTAACTTTATTATTATAGAAAGAGACTAAGATATACTATATAAGAGATATACAGCTAAAAGCTATTAAAAGGCATTAGTAAAGAGACTTCTTCTAATTTATAATAGTATATAGTAATTCTAGCAAGATAATATAAGAATATATAACTTTAAAGGCATACTATAGTAGCTATAGTAGCACTATATTTAGTAGATTAAGTAGCCTATATATAGCTCTAATTTAAATCTAATTAAATACTATTAGAAGGCTCTAAAGTAGAATTTAACTACTTTATTCTCTTATATTAAAGACCTAAAAAATAATATTATAAATATAGCTAAATTAGAAGAATATATATATATAGTATAGGTAGTAGTGCTCTAAGCGCTTATAATAAGGCTAATTAAGTTACTTCCCTACTATTTACGCGCTATTATTTGTGCAAGGGGTTAGTATACAAAATATTAAACGCTAGTTACAAGGGATTCTAGTCATATAGGTTTTATTAAATTCTAAGTATAATTGACCAAGTTGTGGTCATTTGAAGTAGTGTGCAATTATCACGTTAATAGTGGTGGGGTGTTTTGTTCGCAGACTTTTGAGACCCTACTTTATTTGCATAGTCTCGGGCCCCACTTGTCTCTTCTACTTATGACTACAGAAAGAAGCATGGCTGGGGAGCAAGCATGCAAAGACAGTCTGCTTGACCTTTTAACCTTCATACATTGTCCATCATCATCCATCACGAGACATGGGATCATACAGCGGCGGCGGTGCGAGAACCCAGAAAAGAGCCAAGTCTGCAACAAGCCAGGAACAATGTCATGGCTTCGTCAGCCAACCAGCTCGCTGTTGTCGAATCCCAGTCATCCACACGAATCAATGCCAAAGACACTTTGCGCAATCGAGCCTTCTAGTCCTCGCCGTCAACACCATTTTCCTCGCGCAGATGCTGGTACTGTCCATCTCTGCTATTTTGTCCTGAGACCGCCGCTTCGTAGCAAATCTCATCCACTACCGAGTACGGAGAACTTCGAATCCACATCCTCCCGTTGCGAACCTTGGCTGTAGATGTTCCGGCCAGCCAATCGGCACACGCCTCCTTCATTTCTAGAAGTAACTTACAGGGGTGTTCATCTTGGCTTCTTTTCAGTTTCTTTCCTGTTGCCTCTAATGGCGCTTTAGGAAGGGCCTGGACTTCAATGTTCACCGCTGGGCTGGCTGTTGGCGTCTCTTGGATGGCATGGCCGTGAGCTACGAGAAAGCAGGGAAACATTGATCTACCTTATATTCCACGCCAGTATACCTTCAATTACAGGCTTGGCCCGCGATATGATTCCTTCTTCGGAGTCGAGAAGGCCCACGTCTGCGAGAAAGCTGAAGAGATCAAATCAAGGGACGCCAAGCTGGTGAAACCAGTTCAATGTACGGCGAAGAGATGCGATTTCTTCCGCACATCGCGCAAACGGTCACGGATGAAGAGGATTGACCATCAGAGGGCAGAATAACCGATGGTAAATACATACATGCTTCAATACTCCGAACTAGTCGCCGAGTTGCTTGTTACTAACTAATCCGTTGCTAGAACTCTCCCAAGAAACTAGTGTAAGGCCAATGGTTACATAATCACGAGACTGCTTAGAGGCCAGTTTCGATCAGAGGAGAATGACGGTTGAGAAGGTCCAAGTAAGGCACACCGTCAACTCATGAAGGCGGATAACAGGCAGATCTCACAGAATGTACAGCCAACAGCAGTCTTAAAGCAGACTCTTGGTCTTCTCCATGCCGCCTTGGCGAGCATCGTGTGATACCGATTCTCGTATTCGCCTAGCAATAGCAGCCGGTGAAGAAGGGTACCTCTGGTCAAGAGAGAGCCGGTCCATGTCCAGTCGAAGCCTTTCGAGGAAACCAAAAGCATGTTCGGGCTTGAGCCGAAGCAGAACATGAAGGCCTCGAGGATCTCGTATCCACGAGCCATCGTCCTGTTCAAGAGGGTTTGCTTTCCACACTTGTATGAATTTTTCCGTTGCGTCCCAATCAATGTGACCGGATTGCAGCGGAAAGCCAAAATCGGCGTCATTCAAACCCGCGCTGCGCCTATTAGGGCTCTTGAACTCGCTATGCGGCCTCAGTGGCAGTAGATTCTCATGGCTCACCTGACAAGCCAATTGATGACCACTGCATCGTGGAACCCGGAGTATATGATCTGCCTTTTCCGAGCATACGCTCTTGCCCAGAGGTAGTCCGCGAGCATGATGGCTCGACCGAGGCGGTTCTTGTTCGACAGCTCGCTCCGCCCTCTGTACAAATTTTGAGCAAACGTCCTAGACATTACGCCCCTGTCAGGTCTTCTCTTGATTTCTCGAGATCACGACATCAGTGCTGCATCATCATACCCTGGTGTCTGCTCACTACGTGGAGTTGTGACGGGAGTTGGCCATAGAATGAACGCATTACCCTGCGTCGAATAAGGAAAAGAGACGTCCTTCCCGTTATAGACTGCGGTTCGGCCCCTCAACTAATTTTTGTGGTGAGCCGGGATCGCGCACACAAGCCGTGGTCAATGGCTGGGTTCCTACAGAAACAAGTTGATACAATGTCTCAACTGGTGCCTCGAAACAATCTTGGAGGGCAGCTATCAAGTATCCCGAAAACGCGTCTGCTCGACCAACAATCGAACCGTTCATTTCCGGCGATTCCTTAACCAGTGCCCATAGCTGGTCGACGAATGTTCCCGGGAGATCGATGTCTAAGCGTAGAGCTTCGTCGTCCATTTGCCTTTTCCGGCTATCATAGAATCCCGGGTCGACATCAACGGATAGGTAGGATAGGCGTTCCCGTTCAAACCCATATGATGAGATTGTCTGCATCTGTGGCTCAGGCAAGAGGAATTTGGAAAACGTCGGAGGGTCAGGCGGTGCTTTGTTCTGGTAGATGGCTGACCAAGTCTTAGCCAAGTGCATGGAAGCGAGGGCATCACCTTGATAAGAGTCAGAATCAGCATCTCGCAGCAAACAGATCAATAGCTGCTCGTTCACCCACCGAGCCCGTGCCACGCGCAGCAAAACAGGGCAGTCTGTCCTGTTCTGGCCCAAGTTGTCACTCTAGCCAGGAACAATGGCGTGCCAGAACCACCGCATATCGCCTCGCAGTCGAGCTCCTCATAGTAATCTGTCCAACGGGTCAAGGTAGAACTTTGTCAACAGAGGTCAAAGGTGGCGTACCTGCGTGCAATTTCCCGTCCCATGAGTCTGCAAAAGGCCCGGGTTCATCCGTCGATCCAACTGTGAGGTGGACTGGCTCGTTTACCAGCTTGATGGACCAAGAATCTCCATCTCGCGCGACAACACCGCAGTGCAGTGGGAATAGCTGTAGCGTCCTGGCGAGGGCAGAACGGAGGCGGTCTACGTCGAAGGGACGAGGCACGGTAAAGGAGTTCACTACCTAGCGGGTTCCAGTTCTGTCAGAACGTTCTATAGCTAGATAGTAGAGACGAGAGACAAGGCCATACGAGCTCGGGATCCAGGTGGCAAGCAGGAAGAGGAATGGACTGTCTATTTGCCAGACTAGTTGGCTGCTCCGGAGCAACCTGATAAGTCTCAAAGCTGTCCATGGCGAGGATGACTTTGGAACTCAGAACACAGCTTCGCAGTCCGGTATCCCAGTGGAATAGAGCTTGGTCAAATATATTGCTTCAACCGACCACTCTAGACCTCGAACATGTCTAACACGTTGCATTTCTCACGGCTCCCTGCCTCAAGCGCCGTGTGTACTACACATGCGGTGTCACAGAGGACGCAATTCGTCTTACAGAAAAAACGGTTCGCTTTGACCTCAGATCATATAGTTATAGCCAGGCTACCCCGGGTGGCTTTGCTCACATCAGCCCAAACTCACACAGGATGTTTTGCCGTGTAATGTCCATGGCCAAATTTTTTTTTTTTTGCAAGGAAATCGCTCCTCTTGCATTCCTCCCAGCTTTTATAAGAACGCTAGTGCTGCTGTGTGATTCTGATTCCCACGTAAGCCGCGAGATAGGGAAAATGCCTCATTTCGCGTCGTGGTCTGGACTAACTCAAACATGAACCCTCGACTCTCTGGAAAGGGACACTCTGTAGTTAGTTATCTTTTCATTAGGTCTGCTGAGATTCGGCAGTACCAACTTTTTGACTGCGTAAGGCAAGGGAGAGACATGCATGCAGCCTTTGACGTTGACGTTTTGAGCCGGGGTGGTGCAGGACCCGGACGGAGATCATGATTCATCAGGCATGGGATCTTGCTCTTTTTCTGGAGGGTGTGCCCAAGCGGCAATATTATTACTAGTTACGAGTTACGTAAACTACTAACGTTACATAGTTAGTTAGTTTGGTGACCTGGATAATGGGAATATGGCCAAAGTCCGGAGAGTAGTTACATGTCCATCTGTAGAGTTGACGGAACCGACGGCATTATAACGTTACGAATTTGGTGTTTTTCCAAGCTCAGATTACAGATACATATAGTCAATATTTCAAAGAACGACGACGCTACAGTTTATTCCCCAGCTGTAGTTATCGTCTGCGATTCCCAGGTGCGAGGCTTTTCCTGACCAAGGCTGCGGTAACTCACTATGAGACAAGCCATTCCTTCCCGCCAAGGTATTCCTACAGTAACGAAGTATCAAGAAGCGATTTCGGCTGCGGCAAATGCAAACAAACGCCTTATTTCCCCGGGTCGTCCGCCTCCGACGTCCACAGCATCGTCCCGTTGCATACCTTCTCCTGAGCGTACGAGCGGTACCTGTCCAAGATGTCCGTCTTGGCCATGCCGTCCTTCTGGGCGTCGAAGCTGAAGTGCGCGGCCACGCCGCCGCCAGAAGCCACCGCCGCTTATTGAGCGTGTCAGCCATGGACCGTGTACGTTGCGTCTTCGAGGAGGCTCTGGAGCGTCTGGTCTGTACTTACCGCGTCCTAGCTTCTGAGGCATCTTGACGCAGAAGTAGTCTTCGTCATCCGGGGCGATCGGCTTGACGTCGTTGATGTCCTTGCCGGTGAGGGCGACCAGCTGGATGCCCATCCTGAGGTCCCGGTAGTCCCAGGTGTAGAACCTGTATCGCCATAGCTGGCCCGTCTCGAGGTTTTCCAAGAAGCTGTAGTGCTGTTGCGCTCCGACGACCCAGTTCCACCAGCCGGTGCTCGTGTGGGCGTCATACGTCGTGGTCATGATGGGCGTCCCGTCCAGAATGTGGTCATCGCCATGGGGGACCGGAAGCCATCGATGCTTCCGGCCATCGGGCGGCGACCACTCCGACATATTGAAGTCCCTGGATGCCTTCCACTTGGGCAGACGCGAGGCACGCCAGTCTGCGCCTTGCTTTCCCTGTCTTTCCTCGTCCGGGGGGTAGAACATCTCGGTTTCGGGCAGGTATGGATGTATGACCCCCAGTCCCCAGTGCAGCCAACTGCTCAGAGGCTGGTTGATGGTGTTCGCTCCGACTATATAAAAGTCCGGGCGAGTTGCTCTGGTGTGCACCATGGATAGGATCGTGGTGTCCTCGATAAACACCTGCATATAAAGTCATGTAAGTGAGAAGGATGCTCAACGATGCCTCACGGAGGGGACATACGATATCCGTGTCCACCTTGACATACAAGATGTCATCCTCGATTCCATCGTATGCGCTCGCGAACCCTCCTTCTGTACGCTCCACGTCGACGCGCCAGTAGTCTGCTTCAGAGTCAATAAGCTTGTCGAGGAAGGCCAAGTCAGCCTCGTCCTGGGTCCGTTGAAGCCAGATGACTTCATCGAGGAGGCCGCCGTTTTTCGCGAGATTCCGCTATCATGCGCATGGTTAGAACGGGGTAACTATAAGCACAGAAGGTTTCGGTCTGATGCTGCCTCTCTGACAGTTTTCCTTCCTCACATGGCCGCGAGGAATCCGCGCGTGGACTCACCTTCAGATAACAATCCAAAATCGAGGCTTGTCGACGTCTACCGTAGAACACCAGTCCTGCGATTTTTCGTATCTTTGCCGCCTTTTGCCACTGTCGTATATCCGAGAGCATGTCCCGGCTAGGCGTTTTATCGTCTTGAGATGGCCGCCGGCTAGGCGCTGGATCGCGCCACGCTTCAAGTCTCTCCCGGAGGAGAAAGTAGGAGAGCAACAGAAGCGCGAAAGCAGCCCATGCGAGAACTCGCCTCAGCACGGCATTGATCATGGCGCCTTCACGTCCTGGAGACGAGGAATAAGAACACAGCCTGTAGTTTCTCTCACGGGGACTATTCTGTCGCTGTGGGCGAGAGATACGCGGCGATTGTGAAAAAGTCCTGTTAAAGGGGCGCGGCAGAGATCGCCTGTCAATTTACTTTGGGAACAATCTCGCCCAGCCTTAAAGGGGCTATTCCTTCGTGTGACATGCTGGTGATATGGCTTATACTGTAAGCCAATAGATTGAAGTTTTCGGCAATGCAAGCTGACATCGATTTGCACAACTGAGACCTATAAGCCCGGGACAGAGGCGTGTCGCACCTCAGCTACGTAGAGAGTAGGAGTGGCCGGCATTCCCCCTTTCCGCTGGTTTGTGCTAGAGGATCATGGAGCATTGCAGTCTCTCGTAAGATACAAGATGATCCATCCCATGGGCCCAGTCCCGGTAGGACCGCACTTCTCAAGTACTCCTCCGTCAATACTCTGTCCTCAGTACTCCGTACATATCTTGATATTCCATGTTGCAGCTAGCACATCTGCTAGGACCCAACACTCCATATGTAAAGATAAGTTCTCGATGACCAAAAGGCGTTGGGTGCTTTCGGTTGCTCTTGGCTAGCTACAGTATTTCACAGGTTCCCGGCGCCAAGTCTGCTCCCAACATTGAACGTCAGTTGCGGAATATGGTGCAGACATGCTTGTCCCATACACAGCCGCGATGAAGCCTCGAGGCTATGTGTCCTGTCCTATTGCACATGTGCGCGGTACCAGACGCATCGACATGTGGAAATACGACAGCGTGTACGGAGTACATGCGATGATGGCAAAGTAACTATCTCTTGCCAAACCCGTATGCAACAAGTCGCTGCGGTTTGTCCCCTTTCTACTCCGTACATGACTAGCTTCTAAGAATGTGATTTTCTGCAATGGAAATAAGTCAATGTTACCATACAAGTTACATCTGATGGGACTCACTCATCTTGTGGACTCCTTGATATCGATATCACACAACCCTCGCGTGCGAATTCCCATTTCTGCGGCGTCAAATACTTTCAAATCAAACCCAGTACATGCACCAAAATGCTGCTCAGCACGGCTTCTTCACCCGCTCCCTAATGCAACAATCTACAAACTCCGTCCCATGCATTGGCATCGTCGAGCCCGTCACTTCCTCGGGGCCCAAGCCTGCAACCAGTCACGCATCCTGTCCATGTTCCCCTTCTCCGCCTCCGCAGCAGCCACGCACCATTCTACATCCCAAACCTTCTCAGCAGCCAGCATCTCCGCAGTCGTGCGTCTCTTCTGGTTTGTCTCATCCACACAAAAGTACATGGGCCCATCTGGGGTTCCAACCATGGCTATCAAGGGCTTCACCAACGGCAGCACAGCGCTTGCTGAGGAGCCTTTGGCTTCCATGTTGAGGTTCTTTCGACCAGTCTTGCACCACTCGTTCGCACAGTACGACTTGCCGCAGCCAGTCATCATTTGTCCCAGATACTTCCTCTCGATTCTTCGCTTCAAAGCCTTTCCCTCTGGGTCGTGCATGCTCACGTACAAGGGGCCAAAACAGATTGAGCAGAGACCGACATCGTTCCCAGGGCCTTGGCCTTGTGATGTTCCTGCACCAATCTGTCCCTTCGGTCCTACCCCGTGCAGGGTTCGGCCGCAGTTTACGTTGTGGCATATCTCTGGCTTCTCTCGGCTCACCTTGTCGAGCTCGTGATGCTTCATGTGCGTTTCCATGTCGCGAAGTCGTACAATCTTGTCGCACAAATGACACTCAGTGGTACGGGCGCCATCGGCAAGCTCGTGAGCCGTAAGCCCGGACAACACGACTTCTGGTGAGGGGCTGAAAGGGTCGCCTTCTTGCGGAACTTCGAGGTGACAAAAGCGACAAAGGATGAGCTTGCTGGGACATACCGAGGTCCGATGCCTGGCTAAATCCGACAGCGAGTTCGTTGTGAATTCGCAACCCTGGCAGCTGTGATTCTCGTGGAATATCTTGTCGTGTTTTGACTTGCTGGCGGCTGAGTTGCCTTTGGCGGAATCGTAATCGCAATGCCAGTGAGAATGCCATTCAATCGTGTCTTTCTTGTAAACGGCGGGGCAGTGAGGACACGAGATGTTGTTTCTCCGACAAAAGTTTTCGTGCAGAATCATGGTTCGTTTGGGTACCCACTGTCTGCAGTTACGGCATTGCTCATCGTCAGGGGAGTGTTGCTTCCCGTCGACTTCCATACAATCATGTTCAGTCTTGCTTGTTGGCGGTCCGACTCTAGCTCGAAGCGTGAATGGGATTGACTCGCTGGTCTCCTGGTCGTTCAAGGGATATCCATGGACAGAGACTAAGATTGATTCCGCCACTTCCATTTCCAAATTGGTTGGTGTTAGTGTGATACATTTGATTCCATCCTCAGCAGAAGAAAAGTCGCCAAAAACGTGGTTTGTATCTCTCGGCGGTGCTCTTTGCCTAGACGATTTCGGCGTGACAAAAAGGTCCAGACTGGTTTCCTGTTCTATTCCAATGAGAGAGATTGTTAGAGGCTGTGATCGATCCCAAGAAGGTACGACGTAGTCGACGTATCCACCTAGCGGTACTTTCCCCGAAACATCTTTCCATATATCAAGAATCCCGCCTTTTGACACGCCACCGACAATCTCGGTCTGAGCCTCGGTCATGATCTGTCGCATGGTTTCTCTAGCCTGCTCTTCATTGAGCGCCTCGATATCCACTTCAAGATCAGTGTCAACGACGCATATGCCATCTCCTTCTGGAGAAAACTTGTCTATCAAAAACTTGAATGTCTCGCCCCTAACACCGTTGACGGAGAGTATTGAATCTTTGGTTAGACAGGTATAGTGTTCTCGGAGATGTCGTTCGAGTAGCGATTTCCAATCATCTGGGTTATACCCTGCTTCTAGCGGTCTTAATCTGACGTAGGTACCCTTCAGTACATTTGTCGCATGAACTGTTACGTGAACCGAGACACTCATCGCTAGGGCATCGTCGCCGGTGATATCGATAGCTTCGGTGTCAGAGGCGCCGTTTCCATTCTTTACGTTTAGCTGCTGCGACTCAATGCCCAGAGCTTCAAGCAAAAACGGACTCAGCCCCATTGTCCCCTCGTCGGCAGAGAATTCTCGTATACCAGCAAAGACGACATTGCCACTCTGGCTATTCACCAGCCGGAACGTAAGTGGGTGTGGCAGTTGCTGACGCTGTTCGAAGCCGAGGCCGTTCGACCCGTAAGGATTGTGAGGATCCCATGCTGTGAAGCTTGATACCGTTATTGGTCGCGAGGGTGCAGCGGCCAGGAGCTGTTCTAAAGCGGACTGAGGAAGAATGATTTTGTCGCCGGACAGGTTCTTTACCGACGTGGCTGTAGCGGGCAGAACTTTGAAGGTGCCCGACCAGCGCAAGGCTTTGTGCTCTTCCATGGTACCCCGTTTGTCCGTGTGGACAGGTTGGAATGCTGGTTACTCAGGTATCATGAAATGTGACGTTTGAGTCGCTAGTCCGCTTTGCGACTCGATCCACCAGGAGATAAGGGACCGGGTTGGACTGGCGCGAGTCCATCTCAAAACATTATGGTTCGCAGTCAGGAACAACAGCTAAAGAGATAACTTCAGATGGGCGCATGCTGATTAAACTACGATGATGAATGAAACCTCAGCGGTGCCTACACATATGAGGCGAAACTTGGTGCTCAGTCAGCGGGATTCCGTCAGGTTCCATGGGTCCATCCATCCATCCTCAATGTTGGATGCGGTCACGTGGGCTGCCCCTTGAAGCTCTCAGCATTTCTTCTTTTGCTCGAGCACAGAGCAGCGGACTGCCGAGTCTGATATTCCAAGAGGTAATGACAAAAATACAGAGGACCCCGACAAATGTTGTCAAAGTTGTTTGTGCTCGACCAGATGTCTTTGTGTTGATGGAAGAGCGAAGTTGGCCTGACAAACAAGGCATTGGAGTAACCCTCGCACTCACTCACTCACCAGAGACGGGGGCTGTGCCTGAGGGTCTGATAGCCACCAGTTACGGAGTACAGTTACGGAGTAATCATGGCCGAGATGCATGAATTGTAAGCTTTCACTCGGGAGGGTGTCTATGCGTCGATCACTATTCGTCAACGTGGTCTCGCGCGCCGTCAACTGATAGCGGCAAGACGCGGATGGATGTACATGACTGAATCGTTCGACCTGTACTCCGTATGTCCAGTCTGCTCCGGGACTACGGAGGAAACCAGTAACAGCACAGCGCACAATTCCGTACGCTACGGACTATGGTACAGGCAATGCTGTAACTACAGGCTCAGGCTCGACTTGTTGTCCAACCAACCTGCGAGTCAATTCATGAAAACCACGCGGGCATGGACAGACAGAAGCACTGCCGACAAGGGTGCTCCTGCACGGAAACAAGTAACGCGAATAGCGCGGCCACGTCACCAAATTTGGCCATAATGCTCCTTGGAGTAACTACTCTGTACGGAGTACTCCGTACTCGTCACATCGACATAAGCTTGGCGTAGTCTCGTCCTTGCAGCGTGGGGTTGCATCCTATCGTCCAAGCAGACTGCCGAGATTGATGAAAGCTCTGGGGTCATGGAGTGCCTCGAATGTCTTCTTGCAACACCATTTGGATCTACATCCAGAGTACAAGACGGTCTCATAGGAGCCCTCTTGTCGGAAGGACCTCCATTTACGCCTCAACAACGTGAAAAGACGCTCCGGAATTTAGTCGTCACAATCGACACGGCTCAGCCAACACTAGCTGTGAGTACTCCGTACCAGCTGTCGCTTCGGAGTACGGAGTAGAGTGACTCGAATCTGTCGAGGATAAGGTGAGATGTGGGTTTGTAGCTGCCAGATTACGGAACAGTACTCCGAAGTGAGCAGCTTGATTGACCCTTGCCCATCTTGACTTGGCAGATGATGGAGGGCGCGGTGCGATCTGAGCGACCTGAACGACCAGGTTTGCCAGTTTGTTAGACCAAGGAGGTGCAGCTGGGCGGTTCGATCTCATCCGCAGGAGCAGGCCAGGGTCCCAACTGCCAGACGCTTGATGCGAAAGGGGCAATCCGGATGGTGCGCTGGATGGAGGCGATGGCATTTGGTGGCCAAACAAAGCTTGATGGCAGCTGCGACGGGCATCCGAGTCGGCAGCAAGAGCAAGAAGACGGCGAGTTCGGAGATGGCGTTTAGTGGCGAAGACGAGCTGGCTCAACATTAGCTGGCGCAGGCGGGAACAAGCTGGAGCTCGTCGTCGATGCTGCATGTGTCGGGGGGGACTGTGGCAGTAACGTACGCATATGGGCATATGGATGGAGTACTACGTACTACGTAACTACTCCGTACTCCGTAACATAGGTCAAGTGAGCCCCCAAAGAGATCCGATTGTCGCTTGTCTGGTACTACTAGCGTGTGACATGGGCCAATCTGCTCAAGGCGTCCGGTAATAACCAGCAGAAAAGAAAGGCATGGTCACGTCTTTGCCTCTGATTCGCCCTCCTCCGTCAATTGACTCATGGTTTTTTTTTACTGTTTTGTCTGGTCTGCTGCCCAGACCTTGCAGCCAATGCCCCATTGATGGGCTTTCCAGCACCGCCAAGTCACCCTTTGTTTCTCGGTATCCATTCAATGTTCCATTTGTTCCATTTGATTCAACCAACTCCCCGCCTGTTCCGATAAGCCCATCCATAAACTCATGTCCCTTGGCTTGGTTCTGACCCGTACTCACTCGCCTCTCAACAGTTAGTACTACTGGTCAACTGGTCTCAAGCGCTCTCCAAGTGATTGTTTTGATTCCTCAGGCGTCCATTTGATGTCGCCACTTCTCTTCATGCATATTTCCGAGCACACCGCGGGACCCTGACCGAGATTCCCAAGATAAAACGCAAGACTACATGTACGCACAAAGCTTCCCGTCATCCCATCCCATCTTCTCCGTGCCGTGCCTTTGCGTTTCTGGTCTCTTCACCACACATCCTCATCATCGTTCGTTCTCTCCGTTCTAGGTTGTCTCTTGTCTCCCTGTCGACTTCCCATCTATTAAAAGCCTGCCCCGTACATGTTTGCGCGCTTCCAGGTTTGATACCTCCCGAGTCCGCAAATCCCGACACATCTCTGAACCTGGTCAACTACCATCCTTGTCCGACGACACACAGACACCTTGGACAAGAAACTCTCGGTGCTCGCTGGTCGGCGCCAATCCACACCCCGGCTTCTGTTTCACTGGTGAATGAGATATCCTCTACCTGGCCGCGTTTGAGCGGCGGGAAAGCAATTTGGAACCTGTCTCACCCTCGTTTTCCATTCGACCCAGTCCTAAAGGTTCTTGACGGCCCGTGGTATGACACGCCATAGATAACCTTAGGCGGAATCTCTATTTCCTGTTCCACACGGACCGAAGCATTCGCCTCCACTCCAACCGGACTGGCTGGACACACCGTTACGCAGTTTCATTTATTCATCCTGTCCCCCTTATCTCGTTAGGCCCTCCGACCATCTCGAAAAGTCGAAAATATCCAGTGAGAGAGTCTGGTTGCATCTTCATGAAATCACTCGGCAACACACCGAAGTCGATTGCTTGTTTCTGTCTGGCAGTTGGATGCCCATCTCCATCTCAAATCGACCGACTCACACATTCAGCTCCCTTGTCCACCCGGCCTCCCCTCCTTGCCTAATTCCTCATACCCCTAATATCTTTGGCTCGTTCATTCCCGTTGTTCCGGCAGCCTGACATGAGCCAAGCTTCCGGGATCGATCAAACGCGTGAAGAACTAGAGATACAGACACCATCTCTGTTCGATATCCTACATAACTCTTTAATTCTCCGTACTATTGCGCCATATCTGCCCATATACAGCCTTCTCCAACTTTCGGCTACCAATCAAGAAATCCGGTCACTCGTCCGCAACACCCCTGGCGTATTTCGACACCTCGATCTCACACAAGTGAAGAAGGCCCAGTTCGATATCAACCCTGTTGATAATGGCGGTGAAGTGTGGCGCAATGTCCAACTAGATGAAAATCTGACTGAAGATGAGTGAGTCATCATATCATCCAGAAATCTTATCCTGCAGGCTATTGACGACACTAGCTTCTACTCTGGCCCGTTGAGAGGTGCTTTCAATGCCATCCGACGACAAGACATCTGGAAAGATGTCCAAACCCTGATCCTGGATGGCCTGTCGGTGACGGCCGACTTGTGCCACGAGCTCATCAACGACACGTCATATAGTGTGCGCATCTTGAGCCTACGAGATGTCAAGAACCTGAACCAGGCCAAGCTCCGTGGGGCCTTGCAGTATGCTTGTCGAGCAACACGCCCCGAGAACTCTCCGCGACTGAAGGCGTTATACGTATTTAGCTCCAAAGAGGTGCACTCAACCACGGAGTCGGGTACGCCGAGTCGGGAAACTCGAGGCATCAGTTCCGGATGGAATCAGAAGAGTCGCAAGGCTCTCACATCCTCACTCGAACGAGAAGGAGACAGCTGGTGGTCCAAACGAGGCCGTATCATCACGCGACCGGTCTCGCAGGAATGGGTCAATTGCATGGCGGCATGCGCAGGCATCATCGCTTTCGACGCAATCCTATGCCAGGGACCCAGGCACAGAAACTCAGTTGCCTTTGGCCGACCCTTGCTCATGGTAGACAACGAGCCGGCCGTAGCAACGCAAGCCGTTGGCGGTTGTGAAGTCTGTGGCAAAGCGCCTGAAGGTATGGTATCGGAGGAGCTGCGCTTGCCGCAATGCTTGCCCCTTCTTACCCCCATTCCGATCATGACGTCCTCAGTCCGAGCCGCAACGTGTCCCTCTCTGCCCGGCCAGACCTTTGTCCCACGATGCCCCGATTGTCTCCGCGAGCGATACTGTGGATGCTGCAACAAGTGGTGGTGCGAATCTTGCTTCCAGCTTCCCGGTCAGGAGCAGGACGCAGGTGTGAACAACTTCATCGTAGTAGATGAGGACGACAGTGTGGCAAGCTTTGCTCAACTACTGGATTTACAGGACACACCGAAAATCAAGGTACGGAACGGTACATGTTTCCAATGTTCGGCGGCGAGACTAGCTGCCGAGGACGATGCTCCCGATCCCACCACTCGTCAGGGTATCTAGTTCAGCGTCTTGAGCCTGTCCGTGGCGTCTTTGCACGTTTGTATGCAGGGCCTATGTCACCTTCATGTACATCTAAAGACTGTTGTCACATCGCGGGAGAGGAACTTTGCTTACTTCTGAACCCCCTGCTAACTGGTTCACTCATAGAATCGCGTCACTGTGAGCTGCTGGGAATGCGGCAGCAATGTGAGTTAGACATATCCAAAGCATGAGTTTGATCCCATCACTGATCACCAATACATACATCAGTGCGAGGAATGCATCAGCAAGACGCAAAGGAGTTGCAAAAAGTGTAGCGCTGGTTATTGCATTGTTCACAACGAAGGCTCCTCTTCTGAATATGTAAGGTTCTCCCGCAATGCATCGTGTCATCATCATCAACTAGCTATATATATATATATGTCTACTAACACTTGCTGCCAGTGCGATTGGTGCATCTCGCGCGGCCGCGGCCTGGGACGACAGTATGTCTTTGGCAGGACCTACAGAGCTCCAACAAACGAGTACAAAGGAACGCCCACTAATGCGCTCTGCAGGGACTCGAAATCAGGCGCGCATATGAAACTTGCCCCGAATGGCATTCCTCTCTGTCTTGCGCGACGTAGAATCCGAGATGCGCTGCCCAGGCCGCTTTTCTGAAGGAAAGGGAAAACGGCGAGCGACCAGACCGCTCAGGACGACTAGTGCGATCAGGCCTCGTCTTGGAATAATTTAGGTGTGGCTAAGCCCGTTCTTATCACAAGAAATTCTGTGATATAATGACCGATACGACCAGCATTGCTTTTGAAACAACACTCCCATCAGATAGCGACTTCATACTCAACTCTAGTGCAGAAACTGCGAAATATAATTTGTCCCGAGCCAGGGATGATTTCGTTGCATCGAGGCAGTGAATCTTTGAGAGCCTATTGTATCTGCAGCTAGCGCAGTGAGCCTGTCCTCAAAATGTAGCTCTCATCAGGTTGAAATCCGCTTGAACATGCTACTCCAGGATCGATTGACAATAACGTTATATCCACTTCAAAGTTGTTGTCAGTCTTGGCCGACTCAACTGAGCCGTCAGGTCAGCTTGGTACTGGATTCACACACAGTAAGCCACATGCCAGACAGAGCCTTTTTTTATGTCAGCAAAGTAGCATTTCGCCAGATGGGCAACACACGTTCGTAGCATGTCACTGCGGATCGGCGATTACGAGCCCATGTGCCGTTTTTTTTTTCAGGTCAAACTGAGGCCGGTGGTAAATCTGCGTGCGATCAAAGCTGAGCCCAGTTCCTCGTATTCCCCTTTCGTGACGACGAGCTTCTCGATGTTCGGGTGATTAGCTAGATTGGCAGCGCCGTACCAAGTGCTAGTGACGGGATCGGCTGGTCTCGCAACGCGCACGACACAATCGTCAGGCACTCGCAGCACAACCTCCTTCTGAAGACGTTGGATGAAGCCGTCAAACAGAGTGTTGCCCCCCACGACGACAATGTTGGCCAGCAAACCGGGCCACAGGCCCACTGGAAGTTGATGGAGGGACTGCTCGATCAAGTCGGCTATGCCAGGCTGGCGCATGCCCATATCCAGCGGGTTGAACAGGAGCTCGGGGACGGCGAACCGCTCGTTCCGCAAAGTCAACACATCCTCGTCTGTCTGGCCGGCCGCCGCCAGCTTCCTGGCCCCCCGGGTATGCCTCGTGGGATCAAACTCGCGCACGGAGCCCCTCGTTTTTGTGTGGAAGTCCGGCAAGACGTAGTCTTTGACGATGCCAGCGCCTGACATGTATGACGGCCGTTTCTCCCCCCTTGTGCCTTTCCACGTCTTCTCCAGGTCTGACCCGAAGTCCAGCGTGACGTAGCATGCGGCCTCCTTCATCTCGTTGACAATGTAAGTTTCGCTACGCATATCGAAGTGTCGAAGCGAGAGAAGACGGGCCAAGTAGTTGGTCAGAAGCTTGCCGCCGACGTCGAGCCGTCGAACTGCTGAGTGCAGAGGCTGTCCACGAAGCAAGGGCGTGATGGTCGTGTGGGAGTAGCCGGAATCGACCACCAACATGACTTCTGCGGGGGCATTTGCCGCCGCGTGGGTGTCCTTTGGCGTCCGGAAAAGACTCTGGATGTCGTGGTAAGCGTTGAAAGCCGAGCCTGCCGCCTGTTAGGAAAATAGACAGTCTGCCAGCTTCTGGCCGGGAGCACGTCACGCACCGATGCCTCGATAGTAGCTAGCAAATCCGTATTCTTCAAAGACCACCTGGTCGCAGTTTGTCTGCAACGCCGGCAGCCCGTTCGGGGCCTCCGTCAGGATCAGCCGCGTCTCCGAGGGATCACACTTCGTCGTCGCGGCGCCGTCAAACAGCTCTTGATCCCATATTTCTTTCTGGGCCTCCCAGTTGACGATGAAGCCTCTCTCAACCGGTCGTCGGAATTGCAACTCGCCCAAGTCGCGACATTTCGCCATGTCAGATCCAAGGTAGACTTTTCTCGACCGGTCGCGCACGACGCAGTTGGGGATGATTCGAGGGTCGCCGACATGCCCGTCGGCCACAATGCCAGCTTTCAACGTGTACGCGCCATTGTCTACGATGAGCGTGTTCGTAGGTCGCTCAGGCCGTACTGGCTTGGCTTTGCGTCCACCTGCCATAGAGTCTCGCCGTCGGTTCGTGGCTCCAGCCGTCGTTGGGATGATTGCACGATGTTGAGGGGAGAGGCGGAATGGGGTGGGTGAGGTGAGTTTTGCGTCTGTAAGTGAAGATCGGTGGGGCCAGTTTGGCGGTAACCAACATCATCATCTCATTTTTGGGAACGAGGCATTCTGGAGTCAAGACTCCGTACACACAGAGCATACTATATTACATGCCATTCCAAAAACAAAGAAACGGCGTTGCTGCAAGTAATATATATTCACACAGTGATGCAAAGTACCCATTACCAACCTTCTCAAGCCCACACAACCTCAGCCACCTAAGCTCTTCACATCGGCTCACGTGGGCTTCAAGATCCCAGACCGTAGGAAAGGCATCTCAAAGCCAACAACAACAAGCTGGTCCTTGTACTTATAGAAGATAACCCTGTCTAGCGGCTCTTTGCCATAATGGAACCAATCTCCAAGAGTCCACTGTAGACAGTTCTCGTGCTCCAGACTTGAGCCAGGCATCTCAGATTCTGTGGGCTGACCAAACTCTAGCCACAGACGCCATATCTCTACCGCGGCATTCTTTCCATTCATCTGAGTCGTTTGAGACAGCTCCGTGGGGGAAAGCCTCACGGTGGAACCAAAAGCTGTTGTATATTGGCCCATGGTCAGTGTCCATAGCTGTTTGGACAAGGAAAACGACAAATTGTCGACTGGCCAGCCTGCCTCGATGACACCTTTCAGAGCATCATATAGAGTCTTTGTTAGATTTTCTCCTGCTTCGTTCAAGGTGGACGAGCTGCTGAGATTCGTTCGGTCTGGGTAGGACCGGTCCCTCCGACCGGCAGTTGAGGACTGCTGAAGTCGGTCCAACGGAATAGGAGCAAAGCGGACAACTGAGCGAAGGTATTCATTATAAACTTTCTTGCCACCGGGTGGCCTTTGAGAAATCATGTTTCATGTTTATATCTGAGCTGTTGCGATTTTGAGGCCTACTTATTCTTTATTTTCAAATCACCCAGTCTCAGGTTTCACACCATCGATAAACGCGTTGGTGTGATCTGCTGTGGAGGATTCAACTCAACTTTTGAAGCCGAAATACGATGGCGTCGTGACATTGACAAATCAATGATACCCGACAACGCTGAACGGCGGCGTAAGGCAACAGGCCACCCACGTTTTTCTCCGGGCCGGACAAACGCCAATGCATCATCAATTTGCATCCGCGTTTAATTCAAGCATGTGGGGCTTCCAAGAAAGTCCAATGCGAGATACGAAGCGTAACGAACTGGATGCTGGATCTTGATTCGATCCACAGATTGGTGTTCGCGTCAAAAGAGTATCTTGTACAGCGAAAGCGGTTGATCAAATGTAATACGGGGGATGCGGCCAGATCATCATGTTTTTTTTTTTCGACTCGCCACATGTCTCCGTTGCTCTCGCTGCATCGCATCCATCTGGTGTCTGGAAACTCGGCGAGCAGACAACCGTCTCCCATGTCCTGGCTGTGGTTGGAAGAAAGAAATGATCTATCCTCTATACGCTCAGAAGATCCGTTATCGTCGTTACATCTTGGGGTTATCTAAGTATTTTTTGGGTATCAGACCCCATCGCTGAGCGACTGCGTCGATGGGAACAACACCTTTTGTCTGCCTCATGTTCGTAAAGGTCTCTCCGCCACTCTGCCACGAATAATCTTTCCACGGCCCTAACTTTGGCCACATCTGCTGAGTGACTATACGGTTGATCCTGTCCCTCCTCTCCGCCGCTCGTTCATCAGTTCGGTTTGCCAGTCCCACAACACTCTTCCATAGTGTCCAGGTCTCCTCTAGCTCCTCCACGCTGGAAACTCCAATCACACTAACACCAATACGAGCCGGTGCGCCAGTTTGGTCGAGCCGTGCCTCCGATAAAAAATCTGGCGGGTAAGCAACCGAGCCGAATTGGCTGCCGACATGAGCCCAGTTTTCCAGAGCCCACCGAATGGCAATTTCTTCGAGATGCTCTCCTAACTTGGTCGCAAGCACGGCCAAGCTATTGCAAGCATCTCGTAGGAGAGGAGGCGCCGGGTGCCAAGACGCCATGGGACCGTTATCAGCTCCTCTAGTTGTTATCAACCCCATTCCCAGCATGCTAGCATTGGGAATGCAGTCAACGCCAGCCTTGCTAAACCGGTCAAGAACGTCAGGCCGTCCCAGCTGACTGTTCTGAATACAGTAATTGGCGTAAGACATGACAGCATCCAGAGGCTCTCCAGTCTGTTCCAAAATCATCTCGGCCAGCGACACCAGGATTTCCACAGGATACCCACTGATTCCCACGTAACGAACTAGGCCCTGGTCTCGCAATCTTCGCAGCTCCTGGACAGCCTCCAGAACCTCCGTCGGGGACACGAATTCCACGTCGTGAGTGTAGACGAGGTCTAGGTAGGGTGTATGCAGCCGCTCGAGACTGCGACAAACACTGTACCGGATCCAGGCCGGTGAATAGTCGAATTCGTTGCTGGCAATTCGGCCAGCCTTTGTGATGAGGAAATAACCATCTCGGGACGGCGGCGGTGTCAGGGTTCGGAGCGCATCGCCGAGCAGAACTTCCGAAGGACCGTAGTACGGCGAGGTGTCAAAGGCAGCGATATTGTGCTGGAGGGCCTTTCGGACAATGTCGGTGTAGGGCATTCGCGACGGGTCGTCATTGTATTGATGATTAAATGTAGCCGTGCCCAAGATAAGGGGAGGCATGACCTGCGAAAGCGGCTTTTGTTCCTGCGCCATAATTCCAGGACTTGTTGTCGTAGACGAAGCCGACATCTGGGAGGTGCTTACGCCAAGTGGGCGTACTATATCATGTTCCGAGAAGCTCGTGTAAAGTTCAATGACCGGGGGTAATGGAAGTCATGTGCGTTTGTACGACGTGAGAGGAGAGTGTTACCACCTGCACGTTCGGCCTGACGATGAAGAAACATTAGAAGATCGCGGAGCCCTTGGTGGGCCGGCGGGGCAAAGGGTCCTTGCTACGGAGTACTCGTACGTACTCCGTACTCCGTACCTTAGTAACTTAGGTACCTACCTACCTACCTAGGTAGGTACCTACGCGCGCCACCTGCTATTTCTGGTGACAGCAAAAGTATGACAAGACAGGTCAAAAATTGTCTCCTACCTGTGGTAAGTCCATACCCTCCTACTGCCTTGCGATCCATTGGGCAACGCAGCTTAGTAAGCCAGCCGTTGTCGTATCAGCGTCAGCCATCAATTAGCATCGTTTGGTGACGAATGATAGGTGCGTAACGGTCGACGGGCCGTCGAAAATCTTCCATTTGCCAGGAAGCAAACCAAAAAGGTAACTGACATCATCAACCAAATCCTTGTACTAACTGCATCATGAACAAATGCGGTCGTTGTCTTTCAAATGTTCTCCTCAAGAAATATTCAACTTTTGAGGCCAGCCAAAGTGCAGCAATGCCCTCGACCGTGCGACCCCTCCTTCTTTAATATTTAGGAGGCAGACACATTGGGGTTTCTTGTCAAACAGCGTCATGTCACGAGTCTGGATAATGGAAACCGACAATGGCAGTGCAAAGACCGGACACTGATGAATGGTATGTGTATGGTACAATCTGCATTATTTGCAATTATTTACTATCCCATCGAAGGCCCCATGAACTCATTTTTCGTGGAGCCACTCCTTCTTTCCCTTTCTTCTCATAACATTATATTTAACAAACATCAGCGCTCTACACCTGAGCAATAGGTTTCTCCATGTATTCACCAGCCCCAACGGTGTTGGCGAAGGTGGTCGTGGGCTTCCACTTTCCAGATTTTCTAGGGGTAGTCTCCTCCATCATCTTATCAACCTGCTCGAGGGACAGACCCTTAGTCTCGGGAATCAGGAAGTAGGCGTAAACAAAGGCGCAAGTGCATAGACCTCCCCAGATAAAGAAGACGGACGACTTCAAGTTGCCGCGATGCTCGCCCACCATGTAGGGAGTGATAACGGCAATGATGGTGTTCCAAAGCCAGTTGGAGGCAGTAGAGAGACCGACACCACGGGATCGAATAGGCAGAGGAAAGATCTCGCCAATGACAATCCAGGCACCAGGGCCCCAGGTGGAGGCGAACCAGAAGATGAAGATGGCAATGAAAGCAATCTGAGCATTGACGGCAGCGATATTGTCGGCAATGCTGGCTGAGGGGTTGGCGGGATCGGGATGGGTATGGTTGAAACCGACAGTAACACCAATGATGGCGACAAGGAATTGGCAGATGAGCATACCGAAAGCGCCAGCAATGAGGATAGTACGACGTCCGAATCTCTCGACGGTCCAGAAAGACAAGGGGGTTGAGCAAACATTAACGAGAGTGAAGATCAAGGAGATCAAAAACGTGTTGCTGATGGCACCAGTAGACTGAAGGAAAGGAGTTGAGTAGTAGAAGATGAAGTTGACACCAGTCCACTGCTGCATCATCTGCAAAGAGGTGCCCAAAATGGTTCGGCGCAGGTTGGACTTGGAACTCCAGAGGCTGCCCTTGAAACAGTTGGCCCAAGAACCGAACCAGGTGGTAGAGGGAATAAGAGCACGTTCATACTCCTCGTTTGCGATAATCTCGGCAACCTCAGTCTGGACATACTCGGAGTTCTCAGGCTGACCACGGACACGGGACAAGGAGTTGATGGCCTTCTGGATCTGACCCTTCTTAACGTAGTAACGAGGAGAGTCGGGAAGAAAGACAAGGCCAATTCCCAATATCAGCGCCCAGGGGAACTGAATGGCAATAGGCACACGATATGCACCTGTGTTGTTATAATTCTGGGTAGCATAAACTACGATGGAGGCCAGCATAATACCGATGGTGATGCAAAACTGGTAGCCAGCGACAAGGGCACCACGAACCTTGCGGGGGCACTGTGCACGAGAACCGAGTTAGCAAGTACTATCAGGAAGAATGTCCTAGAGTCGTTCTGCGTGTCAGGATGATGTCGCGGATTCACTTACGATCTCGGACATGTACAGGATGACGATGGCAGACTCAAAACCAACACCGAGACCGGCAATAACACGACCGGCGACAATTGGGCCGAGAGCATTATCAGGGCTGGTAATCATCTGAACAACAACACCGAGAGCATAGATGATGCAGCCAAGGATAACGGTCCATTTTCGGCCTATCCAGTCCGCCAGATCGCCAGCAATCAAAGCACCAAAAAATGTTCCGCAAGACAGGATAGAGACGATCAGGGAGGTGTGCGATTCGGAAATATTATCAATACCGGGCCCTTCGACGGCGCGGATGAAAATCCTGGAGCCCAAGACGCCATTGATGTAACCGGAATCGTAACCGAAGAAAATACCACCAAAGGAGGCAAAGGCGCAGAGAAGGTAAGCCTTCCAGGTGACGGGAGCCTCGATGTGCTCAATGTCAGGGGCAGTGTGAAGGGTAACCGAAGCCTTTCGCTCCTCGGTCGTCTTCTCGAGGCTGGAAGACATGGCTGGTTTTGTTGACAAGCTCGTCGGTATCGATATCTGGGGATCGCTTCCTCGAATATAGACAGTCGCGAGCTCTTTAGATATCGCAACCCAAAAGAACAAGTGGCGAGTTGTTGCTCCGCTGTGGAGTAATGAAGGAGACTGAGACTGCCCTACCCGTCAGACAATGGATGGACGACACAGAGAGCAAGACAAAAAAAAAGGGAGACGGGCTGGACGATGGGGGGGGCAAGGGCGAGTTTTTATCCCAAGAGCCAGCGGAGGGTTTGATCACACATTGGCAAGGGTCTCCATGTTGCATCCCGTCCATCATGGACGAGTGGAATCTGCGGTCCGACGCAATGTAGTTACACTATGGGGCATTATCTTGAAAATGAGACGGGCAGCATGGCATGCAGGGGTGGGTGGCGTTCATTCATTCACTTACGACGGATGGACGGGATAGATGGATGGGATGTATAACTACGGAGTACCACTTACTCATATTCTGGGAGAAGCAACCAGCAAAACACAGGCGGTCATCTGCCCAGCGGGAAAGATTACCGACGGGCAAACTGACATGGCTGAGCTAGCCTCCAGTCCGTCTCCGAATCAGTATGTCAGGCCTGGTGCTTGATCCTGAGCTCCGGGGTCGAGACATGAAGCAGAGGCGCGTGTCCGGGGAACCCGCGTGGAGGTTTGCGGGGCGAGACCGGCCTGGGCTACGAGGTAAGGCCGATGATGGGTGGAAGAGGGAGACCACGGCCCACATCGGCTGGGAGAGAAGCGCCGAGAAGGGCCGGCCGTTCCAAGCTCTGGTTCCTTCTTGGCTCTTCCCTCCTCCTCCTCCTCCTCCTCCTCCTCCTTCTCCCTTCGGCCCCTCTGCAGGCCAGAGGAGCGTTTTGGAATGGATGGGCCTGCAAATGGCCTGCCTGCTCCTCCTGGTCTTCGATCTTCTCCAGTTCTCTGCCATTGGATCCACGCCAAGCATCTGCAACACTGGGCAAGCCATCCATCCTCCAAACCCCCAATCTCCCAAACCCCCAATCTCCCCCATGGGAAAGCAAAGGCAAGTTTGGAGACGGCTTCCGTGCAGAGTGGAGGGTCACGGCAAGAAAACCGCAGACTGCAGTAGGCGGCTTGGGTACAACTCAAACAAGAATTGAGCCGCGACTGCGGACTCCGAAGTGTTCCGCCTGGGGTAATTACAGACAGGTGCAGGTGCAGGTGCAGGTGCCGATGCCAATGCGGACAGAGTACGGAGTACACAATCGAGCGATTGCGATCACCCGACCACCTTTTTGGCCGCTCCACGGCTGAGGAATTTGGACAATGTTTTCTTTTTCCTTGTTCCATACTTGTCGGCCCCGGTTGGCCTACTCCTCGGTCCGCCGTCAGCACAGCAACGAGAACTTGGGCCATGATACAACGGGCAATCAGTCACATTACTCGCATGAAGATTCTCTCGTCACCTTCTCAAAGCTGAGCTCTGCGCAGGACACGTGAACCCCAGGTGCCGAAACCGCTACTTCCAACACACGGCACAGTGGCTTGGATATGCCTGGCACAAGCCGGCTTCACCACGGCAACATCTGGTATCAGACAAGGGCTACTTCCATGGCATGATGATGGTGGGTAATGTGGTGGTGCCTCGCCTCGCGACGGCTTCGAGGAGTTTCTGCCAAGCGCCCTTCAACTGGTAAGACTGGGGCAACCGCGTTGAGGGAAATTGGGTCACGAGAATATCATGGATGGAACATTGGATTCTGACACGGTGGAAACGCATCCTTTCAGCACCGTCAGAAGTGGGTAAGGAGTGGCAACATGAATGCATTTACAGACAAGAAATGGAGTCAAGGACTTCGAGTGGTGCTCCGTACAGAGTCCAGAGGACATAAGTTATCTGGGCGCCTAAGAGTGCTTCTTCAGCAGCACGTGAGAAACATCGAGCCCGAAATCACTGATGCGACCGTCGCCGGATCACAATACAAACGAACATACTCCGCTCCTTGATGTTCAATGTTGTCGCCAGGGCGCCAAAAAGCGGCAACATCAACAAATTGACCCCCCCTGATCCAGGCAACACATCCTGGCCCACCCTTGGCGCGGTGTCGAAGAAATCAACGGGCCTAGAATTCCCAATGGGTCAACTCTCGGTCGTATTCGACACGCTACTTCATGCCCCCCCAGACCCCATTTGACCGAAGCAGAGCCAACAGCGCGACTTGGCAAAACCAGACACTGAACATTACCAGACCGGACAGCATGTTGAAGACTGAAGACTGTCCAGCGAAGCCCATGCCAGGATCGTTACAGGATCAGGGGGTGTCATGTCATTGTTCGTTCATGCGCCAAAGGACATCAATTCTCCAACATCAAGTGAGCCCACTCGTAGTCCAACCATCCGTTTTCCCATATACCAGCTGGAGTAGTAACTAGGAGCAACGCCTCATTGCCACTCGTGTGTGAACGAGATGACGAACAATGCTCCCCGTTGGCAACCAAATGGCTCCTTGCTACAGAGGAGTACCCGGCCAGGATCCAAGAATAGCCGCATGTTGCCAGATCTTGGCACAGAACATCAACTCTCAATGCTCCAGCGGCTTCCTTCTCACCCGCCTCGACTGCCCACGGGGTTCCTCGTGGCGTTACGGGGATTATCTCATAGTCAACCGCCATTTGATCTGTGAAGAGGGAATGCTGCCATGATCCAAGCCACGATGATGCTGCTTGTACGGCTATCAGCCGAGTGGAACGCCACTTCAGCATCTGAACAAACGCATTCATACTCCGCACATGGGTCATTCCTCGAAAGGCAAAAAACTACAATTATTCACAGCCGCTGCTGCTAGTCGGGAACTAGAACCTTGTTGCCCGCGGCTGCTTTATACCAATTCGTATAGAGACTAGATTAAGAGGGCGTTGTACTCCGCATTTATTGAACGCAAAGACAAAGCCCATCGGGTGTCCCGTACTGATGGACCGACTAGAGAGAATATGTCGCTGTCATCCAACAGTCATATGGAACCATGGCCAGAAGCCATGGGGTACTCCGTACAGCTAGAAGTAATTCACGGTTTTCAAGCTGGAAACCGAAACGTCTTGCAGCATGTATTAGACTTCATTGAAGGTGTTCATTCATCACAAGAAGAGGTAGTTGTAGTCCAGTTTCGCAAGACATGTTGGACAATAAGTACCCCTGACCATGTATCTGTGTCAGGTTACTCCGTACCTTGCCTCGACCCTCACCACGTTTGAGTACATACGGAGCACTTACCCGAGGCTTCACAGAACGAGCCGCTAGCCGAGAGTCTGTATGACATAGTTCTGTGGCGATAAGATTCGTCCGCCCTCTACTCCGTACGGAGTACAGCAAAGAGTCCAAGACTGCGGACAGGGAAGATTCATACACGGAAACCCAGCAAAAAAATGTAGGGAGTGGGTAACTTCCAGGCCGCCTTTATTACTCCGTACATGACCATGATGCAGAAAATGACAAGCACCAGCTCACTCATCTGACGCTCGTCATCGGCGATAACTCGTCTCCGGCAAGACATCCGAGCATTGGATGTTCAGTCGGTCTCCGACACGACGCCATGATGCATGCTCCTAGCCTTTGCTGTTGAACAAGTCCAACATGTTACTCCGTACATGACCGATGGACGAGCCAACGGGCCATCTCAATATTTTGCTCCTGGGCCGCTGTATGGACTAGAATACAGACGCACCTCGACGCCACATCACAAGTGAGGCCGAGAAGTGAAGCAATAATTGTGGGATCCAATCTTAAACCTGGCCGAATCGTGCTCCTAACGGAACGTCTCACCCGCATGGCGCCTTGCATTTATGTACAGAGTACGGAGTACGGAGTACGTACTCCGTAGTACCTATCTGTTTGTTTCCCGATCTGCATTTCGCTGTTTCTCTTTCTAATCCATCACGTTGGGCCAATCTCCGAAAAAAGCAACAAGTGAGACATGGTTGCAGATGGACGCCCGGCGTCAAACAAGCCCAGCCTTCCCAAGTCGTTTATCACGAGTATCAATCACGTCCCGCTCTCAGACACCTCGTGGGACCGTGATGCCAAGACGTCTACTCTACACTGACAGCCCTGATCGAGCAGTGGGAAGAATCTCTTTGCGACGGGGAGAATAAACCGTCGACGCCAAGACTTTCTCATCAGCAGCCCGCGCTAGGAACCCGCCATCACCTGCATTGGGTGTTGAACTCTCCTGTCCGATATGCCAACTATCTGGGGTTTCCCCGGAGCTAGCAATGACTGAAAAGGAGTATGTAGTAGTAGAACCAACTCTATCTGGCCCGACACGTCTTGTTCTTCCTGCGGTCACTGTCCGTTGTTGTCTGGCGGCCAAACCAGGGAACCCTGGCACAGAGACAACGCCGAGCATGGATCGATTGGAGAACCTGCCGTATAACTATGATGCACGACGATACGGACATGCATTATCAGCACGTACAGAGGTCTTTTCTTTCCGTCACAATTGTTGTTGGGCCAGTTCCGCCAAATGCCGGCTGAATAAAAGGCCAACGCAAATTCGAGCGAGACGTCTGGTAGTTAATTGACTGCCCGATGCATATGAGGACGGACCGAATGCGACGTCGTAAGCCGTGGCAATGAACAAGTCACTGTACAGATGCGCCATTTACTGCCTGAAATGTAATGCGGGATGTCCTGTTAAGACTTGCATCATTCGTGAGCGAAACACACACACACACACTAGAAACGGCTCGATCAAGTCCAACTACTACTGATGACCGTAACATAGAGTCCGGCAACTGCGACAGCTGCATCGTCGTCAATTGATTGCCTGATGCCAAGTACAGGACATGAAATATCTAAAAGACAAAGAGAGTGACTGCTACTTGCACTGATGCCAGACATGTTCCAAAGTAGGCAGCACGAAGTGACTGACTACAGGGTACAGGGTAGGACAGCTCTCCGTCCTACGATGTAACAGATGTATCGACCTGCATCTGTTGCATGCTTCGATTCCAATCTCAGGAGGACTTTGAATTGGGTTCCTCCCTTTCACTATTTATTGAGGAAGCATGTATGTATATGGAGTACATAAGGGCCCTCAGACCGTGATGCAACCCTTCCACCTCATCCGTCACAAGCTCAAGTCCACCTAGCCTCCCGAAAACCAAAAGACAAACCTGTAGCTGTACACAAGCGATACGTGCGTCTGTTAAACATACTCGGCACGCATCAGATTCCCAAGTCTCCGCAGCAGAAATTGTTCACTAAAAAGAGAGACATCCAGTAACAGAGAACCGTGACAAAAACGACGGGCTGTTTTGTGAGCAGAAATCCGTCTCATACCGTTGACAACAACGCCCAATCTGTTTCGTGACAACCATACACCCAACACCCGCGTTAGAACTCTCCATCAACACAATCCATACCATGCCGCTGGACCCAGTCTAGAAAAACATACCATCATCACCGAGGACTGTCGAGATACGCCACACTCGAACAGGTTATTCGGCATCGAACCAAAACCAACTCGAAAAACAACCATATACAAAGTGTACCCTAACTCCGACCGTCTTCAAAGACCCATGATGAAAGTACACACCCTCGCTCAAGTCTTCCGACAAGGTATAAAAGCACGACTCATTCTCATTTTTTTTTTCTTTTTAAAAAGGCAAAAGACTCAGTATATACGCTGAAAAAGGATAAAAAAGCGCCACAGTATAAACCCAACACAACAACAACACGATAAAACCTCCGTCCACATAAGTTCAAGCCCAAGACACACAGAAAAGATATTGAACAACAAACTCATAAAACAGTGGTGCGCCACTGGTTCAAATATAACTAGACCAGCATGCTACGTACCATGCCCATCTCGATAAACAGCGTGGTACACAGCAATCTATATCTACATCCACACCCGGGAATGATTCAGAACTACATAATATAGAGCGACCTTTTATCATATTGCGAAGCGGAATGAGGCCCAAGTACAGAGTACTTCGTGGCATTTTATTGTCTGCTCTGATCAATAGGGAATAGCTGGGGCAATGGAGCGCATCAGGCATTGCATCAGATCAACAATACAGAAAGCGTAGTTGCTGAGGTTGCAGCGCATCGCCAAGACAGAGGCAATGGTTGTACGTTCAAAGTCCGTGACAAAAGGTTCATGATTTCAGCAGCACAGTCTAGGAATTACCATAGAATCTTTGACAAACGACGCACGAGGCCAAAGTGACCGAGAACCCCGTGATGACTACTAATGTAGAACACAGAGAGCATGGTGTAAGACCATTGGCCTACGGAATTTCCTGGTGGGGGTGTCATTATCATCATCTTTGAATTATCGAGGCTTGTATTTTGCGATGCGAACACGTCATCTTCTGCCATGGATCGAGAGATCGGATACTCTGTACACTGCTCGCCTTTATTTACGCTCCTGGCTTCGTTTACTCCCACTACAAATCAAACAGTCACGTTGGCACACGGCACGAGATCAAAGCCTGCATTTGTTATTTCCAACCAAACTGCCTAACATGCTGCGCCACAACTTCTACGTGGTAAACTTTACGTTGACGGAAAAACTCTGTGATGAGTTGATATTGGCTGCCAGCAGACTGCGGCATGAGACCCTGGGTGCCAAGAGAAGGCATCCCCAGCCGCCTCCGCGCAGTCCTTCCCGTGCAAGGAATAGCAAGTGCTGATGAGGCTTTCTCTTTAGCGATACGGTGTCAGAAAGAGTGTGGACCGTCTGGGTCTCATTGTTGAAGGCCCGGCTTCAACTCTTGACATGTCATCATGTACGTAGTCTGTTTGGCGGGGACCCGTCGCCGCCAAACTGTCAAGTGCCCTTTCCAGCGCCTTGCGTGAAGCGAAAATGATAGGCGCGGGAAGAAGTAGCGGTGATTGTGAGTCATCAATCTTAAAGGGGAAAGGGGTATTCTTCCAAGCTTCGTCCGGGTGACTCGATCCAATCCGAAATTTCCAAGGCATCACCTTCGAATAACATTTCTGGATCATGATCCATGTAGGAGTAAGAGTCCCAAGTTGCTGCGGCTTCTTCACGAAAATCATTCTCTGTGGGTAATTGCCCTTCTAGATGGTGTGTCGATGTGCATGTCGGCTCTTGAAGTCGCATCCGCCTGGACTGGTGCGATGGCGCGCTACAGGCGGCATCCCCAGGTTCTGAAGAATGCGAAGAAAACAAGTACCCTATTCAGTTGTCTCCTCATCAGACAATGTCCTAGACACGGCAAAAAGAAAGAGACACGCTTATTACAATGACTAGCTCACCTTTGACTAATTTCACTTCAGTGTTTCGTCTTAAAAACCCTTGCACCCAATGTTTGCCCAGAGGCTGATTGTCTCCGTGCACAACCAAGATGCGGCCGGCGAATTCCTCAAACTGTCCCTGCGTGGGAGGAACCCCAAGGGCAACCAGGTGAAAGATCCAGCGGGACAACAGCTTCTCCTGTTGACGTGAGAAACGCTGTCGACACTCATGGGCTTCGGCATGGGAAATGCCACCATTGAGTCGGTCCTGCAGCGTTGCTCGTGGGATATGCCATCGCTTAGCGGCTGACCGTTGTGAAGTGCCTTGGTGGACTTCACGGACGGCTTCTAGCAAGTCCTTTTCGGTGTATTTGGGCATTTGGGATGGATGTACGGTGAGGTTCACGAAGGGTCAGTATCCAAAGATGCCAAGGATGCGGTCGGATGGAGGGTTGGGGCGAAAGCTAGGGGTGTGTGGGCAATGAGAACAGGGTCTGTAGAGAATAACCAACGACGAAGAAGCCTTGGGCAAAAGCAAATGTTAGAGAACGGCCAAGTCGGCCATGGTGGCCCGGACTGATGATGGAAATGGCCAGATAACGGGTGGAAGGAGGAGAGGTGGGAGGTGGCCACCTGAAGCCTCAAATAGTCGCAGCTTGATGGCAGCAGAGGAAAAAGGCGGAGGGAGGTCTGGCCTGGGTCGCCGGTGATGGAAGTATGGGGGCACTGGGGGAGGCGCAAGGCAGGGAAGGCGAAGTCAAAAACCACCAACAAGGGGCAGGCCAAAGCAACCTAAAGGCAGAGCGCAAAAGGGCAAGAGCGCAAAAGCACGGGTTACGGATCATGGGATGGGAGGAGACCATGAAAAGGGAGTAAACAAGAGAAGGGCCAATCTGGTGCGAGCTAATGATCCCGAGTCGAGACAAGGCAAGTAAGGTACTCCGTACTCCGTACATGGGCCACGAAACTGCGGCGGGATACCAAGGTACATGTAACTATCATGTTATCTTCCCCCTCCCTACTAGGTCCCTACCTAGAGTAGGTACCTGAGAAGGTACGGAGTAGTTAGGTAGTCAAGTACTGCGTTGCGGTCGCAATGGCACGAAAATCAATCAATCAAGAGGAAGGAGCAGCCCGCTAGCACAGTGGGCAAGGCGAGCAATGACTCCCATCCATCTAGCGTTGGAGTTGTACATGGGTCATGTCAATACTTTAAGTATGTACTTCTACGATCTACGGAGTACTACTACTACTACTACTACGACGCATACAGCTCGAGTCCATCAATGGAGCGCCGGCAGGGACAATTGTTTGCAGCCCGCAAGCAGATCCGCGACACGCTTGCATTCTCTTTGGATGGTTACCCAGGTAGGTAGGCAAGTTAGGCTGCGGGTGTGGGATGGAAGCAGGCGTACATACACGTCGACTGGCATTAGCCACTGACACGATACAGGTCTGTGATCGGGACCCGGGAACAGTGAAGCAACAAGGAAGGACAGCGCTGCTCCGGAGCAACATTGAACCAGAACTTGAAAGGCACGGCTAGAGGGCAGGGCGATGCTGAAAAGTGCACCGGCACCTTGCCGTTGAGAGCACAGGTGATGAGCGACCAAGGCCAGAAGCAAAAAAGGGGAGCGGGGCAAGTAGTGGCTGTCTGGGATGCCTCGTCTAAGACGATGTCCTCCATGGTTGAGGCGTGTGCGTTTCACTGGCGTGTGCCCAAGGTAGGTTGGCGTGCTGTTCTCGCCCACGAAGGCACATGGTCCAATTGGAGCTGGGCTTGGGCTGGATTGACAGATCAACTGCTGACGTTCGAAGGACCGAACTGACACGACTTGACCCGGCATACGGAGTACTCCATGGTATAAGCGTCGACGAGGCACTTTGCCTTCAGAAAGAAGATCCGATTTGATGGCCATTGCCACTTCTTGACGACATGGCGCGATGTTTGGTCAATTGAGTTGAGTGCGGCGGTGCCGGCGGCGAGCTATGCGTTTCAACCGGAGAGCCTGGTGGTCATGGAACGACCGTCGAGACCAACTGTGAATTGTTGCTCAGGGCATAGCCGACTGTACACAGCCCACAGGGCACAGCATCATGTCGCCCGTCAGCTAAGTTATTGCCATGGCATAAACACACTGACAGGCCCATTCAGTTATCCACCCACCCACCCATCCATCATCTACTGGAGTATCCATATTCATCTCGTGGTTCACCAGGATAGTTCCTTGTCCGGTCCAGAAAACTCACATGTTATCATCTGCGGCAGCACGGCGTGCGAGGAGCCCGGGCTGTGGTCAGACCGCCTCGATGCTCGCTTATCAAACATGATGAACTGGTGGCCGGACCAAAACGTCAAATCTCTGAGTCGACTTGAAGAAGGACCTCGCCACTTTCGTCATTCCTGTGCACCCGCTCTTCAAGCAGGGAATCAAAATAGATACCCAAGACAATCGGCAACGATGCAAAAACACTTCCACAATTACTGTGGGCTTGAGAATGGCATGTCTTGTTCCGTTTGCGAAGCAACCAACTCATTGAATCGCTCAATTCCTTCCACCAGACAATACATGAACAGAGCTCGATCCAGACTGGCCCGTTCAAGCCATCGGGACTACATTGCCCCATCTTTTGCCGCTGCTCGATCCTCCCTCGAGGCGACTGGAGTCACCATGGCTACAGGAGAGAGTCTCTGCGCTAACAGGGCTGACATCGCTCAACCCTGGGGTGTTACCTGGGCATCAAAAGTCGGCATGAATCGTCGCTCTCAGAGTTGCGTCAGGCCCAACCCGTCAGCTTCAGCTGTCGAGATAAGACGGGAATCGGCCGCAAGCAGGCCTGACATAGCCGGACCGAGCCACGAATGCTCTCATGCATCAAAGGATTGAAACCATACGGAGTACTCCGTACTCTTGACAATATGGACACAAAATGGAGCTTGAAGGACAGTAGACCAACCAAACGCCAACCCCAGCCCCAACAAAATGCTGACTCTGCATCTGCTGTGTATCTGCAACTGCATATACAAGCCATGAGCGTAAATGATTGATCAATTGACGATAAACTACACCAGTGTGGCACATTCTAATCATACCTAGCCTTGGATGGCTCTGGTACCAGTTGGAATGTAGTCAACCGGGTACACGCGTGCTTTAGATGGAGTGACAAACTTTGGTTAAGCAACTGCCAAGCACCAACAAGTGACCTGGGAGGCCTCGCTCGGGACCGATCCGAGAAAGGGACCCTGCTTCGAACTGCTGCACTCCACCATCTGGATGGAGCCGCCGTCTGAATAACTTAGGCCGTTGGTAAAAGAGATTCTCAGACCACCGTCCTATTGAGTCGCTTGCGTGATGACGACAAGTGGCCGTGACAATGCTCCAGCTGCATGGCGCCTGGTCAATGCCAAGCGCATGACAAGTGAGATTCCGATGATGAGAAGCGGCGGAGGGGCTCCAAGGGTGATCGGATGGCTGCAACCAGGAGCATTTCTCACGCGGCGGCCTGGGTATGGTCTTGGGGGTCACAGAGCGCCGAAAACACGTCAAAGAGGCCAGATGGTTGGAATCGGGGACATGATAGGCTCCTCGATGGCGTACTCCGTACATACACCGCACATGGAAAACCAGGGTCACACCGCACGAATCGGAGAGGCCAGGCCCGTTAAGAATACGGTGTTCTCATGGCTGGCAAACAACCCCTTTCCAAGCTAGGGCAAGTGCTGGCAAAAGTGCTGAAAACGCAGCTATCCCAAAACTATCGCCAGTTCATGTCGCCGATCTCTCAAACCCAGGACTAAAGCCCCCCTGACCAAGCTTTATGCTTTAGAGTTCCCACTGTTTGTTGCTCTAGTTGCCTAAGCACTGGCCTACAATGAATGCCTCCATCCCCCTGGGCGGCATGTTCCTAGCACATATATCGCTCATACATGCCGCCTTGAAATACCTACCTCGGATACAATGCGGATACCTACACTTCTTTACGAGGAGACTTGGACAACTCACGTCGACCTCCCTCCGTTAACAAGAAACACAGCAACTTCTTCGCTGATGGAACACCCACCGTAGAAACAAAACCCCCCCCCCCCCTCTCCCCCCTTTCATACTAATCTGTCCAAGTCGAGAGGCAATTTTGACAGTGTTGAGATGGTCCGTCTATCGTGGTGCGCGGATGCAAAGACGCGGCGTCGACCGCTGCAAAGCGTAACCCCCATTTCCCAAAACGACCAATATCCCCAATAGCACACCCCTTCTCCGGCCTCGTTGTTCCTATTCCTCTTGTTTACACCCCTTGCCGTAATTTCAGGATTACAATGACTGATGACGGCAGATCCGTTGAACCCTTTCCCCAACCAACCAATACCCATGTGATGCCTGTTATGTGAGTGATGAGCAGTGGCCGAAATGGAGGTAGCTGTGTCCAGCGAATCCGTTTCCAGAAACCGGCCAGGTGAGAAAACGGCTGAGTTGATTGCATTTTATTACGACTGAGAAATAGAGCTAAACTGGGAAAAGTGAATCATGCCCATAATAGTATCCGCGGCAGCGTCATGGTGGAAAAACTTCCCGCGTTTGGCTGAGAATATAATTCCATGTGCATGCTCTTACATTGACACAACGTTGGTTGCTTCATAAGGATCTGGATAGTGTCCGCTGTCGTACTTGGGGCAGCCTTGCTGAATCTTTAGATCCGTCTCTGCTCACTTTCTGCTTCCATGCTCAATACCAATTCTGTCATATATTTGGCCATCTCCAGCGTTTATCATCATCACTATTTTCATCATTCGCACTGATCATGTCACTAGAAAAGCCAGAAGATTCGCAAGCCACGGAAAGAATCCGTTGGCGTGACGAGGAGGAAGGTCATGGCCGCCGTAGAAGTCATTCCAGGCCTGGCTATCGTCGTACCAGCTCTAGCGAATCTCTCGCCATACGAAGTATCCATGGGAGAACCACGGTTGATCCTGCGGTTACCCTACCTATCCAATACCGCACCGTGTAAGTGATGTTGGTGTCGTTGCGAAACGTGAGCACACATCTAATCTTCCCAAAGATCATTCCAGATAGAGGAATCCAAAGGCAGGGAACGAGCAGAGTTGATTAGGGCTAGCGAAGTTGCGGCAAAAGGTGAGTGACTTCCCAATCATAATTTCTTCTTGACCTATCACAGATTCTGAGCCATGTGACACTACAGACCTGAGCGACCTGCAGTGGCACACCATAACGTCGGCAGAAGTTATTGAGAGACTGATAACTTCCTCAACCAACGGACTGTCCAATACGCAGGCTAAAAGACGACTTGAAGAATACGGAAAGAATGCGCCGTCGCCACCCAAGACCAACCGAATTCTTACAGTATTCGGATACTTCTTCAAGGGATTTGGCGGTATTCTGCTTGTAGGCAGTGTTCTGGTTTTTGTGTCATGGAAGCCTCTGGGAGATCCGCCACAACTGGCCAACTTGGTATGAACAAAAACACAATCCCATCAAGCTTTGCAAGAAGCACGCTGCTAACATCTCTGCTTTTGAACAGGCACTGGCAATCGTTCTCTTGGCTGTTTTCTTCCTCCAAGCCGCCTTCACCATGTTCCAGGACTGGTCAACTTCGCGAGTGATGTCGTCGATTAAAGACATGTTGCCAGAGAAATGCTACGTCACGAGAGACGGACATATGGTTCATATGCCAGCCGAGGATCTTGTTCCCGGCGATCTAGTTACTGTCAAAGCTGGAAACAAGCTTCCTGCCGATTTGCGGTTTATCGAGGTGTCGCCTGATCTCAAATTCGACCGATCTGTCTTGACCGGCGAATCCCGACCCATCGCGGCGACAGTTCAGCACACAGATGTTAATTACTTGGAGACACATAACATTGGTCTGCAGGGGACACATTGTATTATCGGGTCTGCTCTTGGTATTATTGTGGCAACCGGTGACCGGACTGTCTTTGGTCGTATTGCCATCTTGACAAACGAGCCCAAGACGGGCATGACAACGTTGGAAAAAGAAGTTTTGTACTTTGTTCTTTTCATTTGCGCAATAATGTTTACTATGATTGCCGCTGTTGTCATAATTTGGTACGTAATCATTCCACCCTGGCTTTTCTCCTGCCTCTCCGACGGCCTAGCTAACCAACTACCAAGGGCCGCATGGCTACGACGAGACCATCCCGACTGGATTAACGTTCCTACCTTGATAGTCGACTGTGTTAGTGTAGCTGTTGCCTTTATTCCCGAAGGTCTTCCTATCGCCATCACTGCTGGTCTGACAATTACCGCCAACTTGATGAGAAAGAACAAGATTCTTTGCAAGTCTCTCAAAACCGTCGAGACGCTTGGCTCCGTCTCGATGATCTGTTCTGACAAGACCGGAACTCTGACTCAGGTGAGCTTTTACCTCTTTTATGGGGATTCTATTGCGTCTGACTCCAGTGCAGGGCAAAATGGCTGTAACGGATTGCTCGATCGGGTCCAAAAATCTCTCATTGGAACAACTAAGTGAGACCGTCAGTTCTGCCGATGAAAAAGGGAAACAAGATGTCTCTCAATCGTTCGGACAGCTCGCTGCCTTGGGAGCTTTGTGCAACGGTGCTGAAATGGACGCGGCCCAGAGTAATGTTCCTCTTGAAAAGAGACACGTTTTTGGAGACGCTACCGATACCGCAGTGCTGAGGTTCTCAGAGTTTGTAGCTCAGGGGAATGTTGCATACTTTCGATCTTGCTGGCATAAAGTGTTTGAGCTCGCCTTCAATAGCAAGAACAAGTTCATGATTCGGTGCTTTACCATTGCCCAGCCCGAAGCCTTGAAGAAGACTCTGACTGCCCAAGATGCTAGGCAATTTCAAAACAATGATCTGTAAGATGGTTGAATCTTGGTCTTTGATGGAAACGATGACTGACATTTCTAATAGACTGTTGACCATTAAAGGTGCTCCAGATGTCCTTGTTGGGCGATGTTCACATTACTTAGCACCATCGGGACAGGTTCTTGAACTTACTTCAGAATCCAAGACTACATTTGAGCGTATAAAGGATATGTATTCGTCTCAGGGAAAACGCTGTCTCCTGCTAGCGAGAAAAGTTCTCCATGGGGGCAAGCTCCAAGACGGCGCCGACTATGAGCAGTCGGCTATCGAGGAGGCAAAGACCGGATTGACCCTGATTGGATTTGTGGCCATTGTTGATCCGCTGAGGCCGGAGATTCGGAACGTCGTCTCTACTCTTCGTGGTGCCGGTATCAGAATCTCGATGGTATGCCGTCTTGGCCCATGGTTCCAGGGCATTCTCTGTTCAGAACTAATTTCGTCCTAGGTTACTGGCGACTTCGCTTTGACGGCGCTAGCCATCGCCCGGGAGGCCGGCATCATCAACTGTGTACATGTTGATAATGTGTCGCACCTCGAGCGAACTGCAGTAGATGTCGGCTCTGCTTCCGATGACACCGAAGATGAAAAAGCCGTCACTGCAAAGCGAGGCGCTCTCGTCATCAGTGGCCCTGAGCTGACAACTCTGACTGACCGCCAGTGGGATACACTTACCGAGTACGAAGAGGTTGTGTTTGCTAGGACCACTCCAGAACAGAAACTTCGTATCGTTCGAGAATACCAGAAGCACAACGTCGTTGCCATGACTGGTGACGGTGTCAATGATGCTCCTTCTTTGAAGGCTGCGGATGTTGGTATCTCTATGGGCAGTGGATCTGACATTGCGATGGAGGCTGCGGATATGGTTTTACTCGACTCCTTTTCCTCCGTCGTCGTGGCAGTCCAGTATGGGCGAGTGGTGTTTGATAACTTGAAAAAGGTGACTAGAGCCCGCTGATGATGCCACATGTGCTGTACCAACACTAACATGATGCCCTTAGGTTATTGCATATCTCCTCCCTGCTGGCAGTTTTTCCGAATTCTGGCCTGTAATGACGTCTGTTGTCTTTGGTCTCCCACAGATCCTGTCCTCCTTTCTCATGATAATCATTTGGTAAGCGCCAACCTCGACTATTCGTGCGCACGGCGCCCATACTGATTAAACATAGCTGCTTCACTGATTGTGCCGCTGCGACTATCCTTTCGTTTGAGAAACCTGAAGCGGATGTGCTCCTTCGAAGACCTAGAAACGTAAAGAAAGACCGCCTCGTCAACTGGCAGCTGATATTCCACGCCTACGGAATCATCGGCATAACCGAGACTCTTGCCTCCTTTGCCATGGCCTTCTGGTACCTAGAACGACAGGGAATTCCCTTCAAGGACCTGTGGTTTAGCTTTGGAGTGTTGCCGTCTTACATTGACAAGGACTACTATAGCCAGAAACTGAACGAAGCCTCGTCTATCTACTTTGTCAACTTGGTTGTCATGCAGTGGTTCAATCTCATGGCTACGAGGACGAGAAGACTCAGTATCTTTCAACACCCTCCCCTATTCAACAAGAAGACACAGAACTTGTATCTATTTCCCGCCATTGTGTTTGCGTTGGCAATGGCGGTTCTCTGGCTGTACATTCCCTCTTTGCAGCCTATTATCCAGACGGCCGATGTACCTGTGGCGCACTGGTTCTTGCCATTCGCTTTCGGTCTTTTCATTATATTGATAGATGAGGCCAGAAGATGTTGGGTTCGACGCTGGCCGGATGGCCCTCTGGGGAGGATGGCGTGGTAGATTTGACTCGGGCGGTTTTTTGTCTTTTGCTTCTCCGCTTCGTTTAGTTTTGTTGTGCAGAGATGATTCTGCGAGCATTTTGCCTGGTTTAGCTTTGATGATAAAGAATACAGTTCCATGTCTCACGCGTCATGTTGTGGACGTTATGTGACAACTGCCTGCGACAGAACTTGGCATTCTCGCTCCCAGTGCGTACTGGATAAACTTGACGAGGAATTCATTCAGAGCTCCGAACCGGGCTGCTTGACTTTGAGTCTATGCCGACTTTGTCTGGAACATGCCACAATAGTTCAAGTTCACCGCTTCCAATCGCGACTTCAATGATGTGGATCGGCGATCTTCGCGATTCCGTGCCAAGCGTCAGCAATACAAACATGACCAGGCTGACGTCTGTTCTAAAAAAATCTGCTGACGAGCCCACCGGTTACTCTTCGATGTGTACTGGCATCCTGGCTGCGATTCTTTCCGTGGTCTGGCATCGTCACAGTCATTCTGCCTCTCTCACAGTGAAAAGGCGAGACGAAGTCTGTGGTTTTCAAGTCGTTCCATAAATCCAGGACTCAAGGTTCAACCTCGCATGTTTCAACGACACAGGCACACTATACTTATCAACGGGCCTGGCCACACAGCTTACCGCCCGAATTGTTCAAAACATGCCCGGGGTTCCATCGTCTCGCAGCTGCGAAGCATGCCGAAGGGTGAAGAAAAAGGTCAGACTCGGTCACTTTTGAGTTTTCGGATCCTGCAGAGGCTTTCCCTTCCCAACAGCCACCAGCTAACTCACGACTTGGATGGATAGTGCGACCAAGGTCAACCCGCGTGTTCTCGCTGCACACGGCTGGGAATCCATTGCGTTGGATCTGGGCGCCAGAAATACAGATTTCGAGATGAATCGAGTGCATTCACCGTCGTCAACAGCCAAGTGAGCAGACGACCGACTCCTGCCACCGCGGTGGACTTTGGTCCCATCTTGACGTTTCCCAGCAACAAGGTTGCCATCACTGCCAGTGCGCTCGGCTCTGTTCTAGAAGTGACCGACCCTAGGTATGATGTCTTCGCCTTTGGACGATTCATGAGAGAGCTGCCCCGGCGTCTCGGGCACAGCGTTGCCCTGGACGCGTCGACGGCGGCCTTTGTCAGCGGCCTCCGAGACCTGCGCGCCAAACAGCCGACGCCCAATAACGTCACGATCCGGAAGTATGTGGCAGCTTTGAACGCGGTGCAGAAAAGTCTGGGGGACGAGAGCACCGCGTACTCGGCCGACACCCTGTGCGCTGTGTTCCTCGTCATGGCCGCACAACCTTGGCTCTCGATGAAAGGCGACCAGCATCCCAGCCACGGCCTCGGCATGTCGCATCTCCTCAAGGTCCTGGTCGACAAACAGCCCCTCGACGAATTCCTACGGACGCTGATAGCATCAGTCAGCGTCGTGGTGGTGGGTGCGCATGGCTCCCTGCTCAGTCGACCCATCCATGCTAACTAAGCAAGTCGACCAGATCCTCGAGAATATATTCAACCCAGCGATCGAGCTGGAGCCATGGATACACAAGGTGCGCTCCCTGGCGAGCAAGGAGGAGGACGAGGCGGCGCTGAAGCTGGGTCTCAACTTCCGCTCCCTAGACATGAGATGGCTGTCGAAGCTGCCGAAGCTTATACGACACCCCGTCGAGAACAGCGGCACCATCAAGACCTACTACGAGATGATACAGAGCGACTATCCCGGCATCAAGAGCTTCGGAGACGTCGTGATGGAAGCGAGATGCGTTGGGCCGCCGACCTCCCTCCCGCTTCACGTCGTGCGAGGACAAACGCAGTTCCAGGCGGCGCAATGCATCGTCCTGTCCATCGCCCTCACCCTGAATGCCTTTGTGAGCAAGCACTTCGGCCCCCGTGACGTCCTAGCAGCAGAGCGGTACGCCTTCTGCGCCGATGTGATACAGCTCGCGGAGAGAGCCATGCACCGAAGACCCCTGGCCGCTGCTCACATTCCGCTGTGTCTCATCGCAGCGAGGCTATCTTCACAGGATGCCGCTCAGCAGGCGCACCTGGAACTGGTGATGGATGAGTACGGCAAGGACTACAGCCTGATTGAGACGATGCGAGGCTCGACGCTTGTGGAGGGTGAGAGGGCGAGCATGATTCGCAGGTTTGCGCAGTCCTTGGGTGAGCCGGCGAAGCAGGGGACTACTGGTCCCGAAGCGTATTGCGCAGAGTACTGCACGATCCTATAACGCACTAATAAGAGAGACAGTTTGAAGATGAAGATGAATGAATGGGACACTGGATGAATGGCATGTTATTTTCGAACGAACACGCTGTCTTGTCTGTATGGCAGGTTCGTTGCACTGGTTCGTGTATATATGTCAAGCAACCTTGTGTGTGTATCATTCATACTTACTTCCGGGAAGTTCAGCTAAAACAGGATCTTGCCCCCCCCCTTTTTTTTTCTTAAAAAAAAAAAAAAGACCAAGATCCTGCTGAGCGGGAAAGTTCCACGCTTTGTTGCCTGCCCCCTTACGTACATAACTCCATACGAGAGACAAAGGGGCGGTTGATATCCGTCTGTTAACTTGATCAATCAAAGCCCCAAGGTGGACTACTCGGCCAAAGCACGAGTTTTGCCTCGTTTTATGCGGTGAGATAAGGCTTGTGCGGGATTTTACAAGACGCGGAGAGAGTTCAAGGCGATTTTTCGGCGGAAGGAAGCTTGGGGTTGTGAGGGAGGCAGTGTCATGAACGCAAGACGTGTATTGATTGATTGATAGTTAGTTGCCAATGTGAACTGTATAAAAATACTCGACTCGGAATTTCTGATACAAAACTAGCTGAGATTGGACAATAGGAAGTAAATGACGTATAACTAATAACTAGCTGGTGTAAATTTGTAAATAGCGGATGTGGGCTGGCCAGCCCAGCCCGGGTTCGTGCAAGACACCGATTGCGATGACGGCACACCGTCTCATATAACCAACCTACTTACGCGCTGCTAGTTCATGCGTCTTTCAGAACTATGACCAGAGGGCTGCCGTTTTGGCCACCTGACACGGATTCTATTGGCGATGATGCGCCCCCCGGCGCTGCTGCTGGTGGAACGCCTCCTGCTCCGCCTGCTGGTGGTTTTCCTGCTCCTCCTGCTTCCATCGCTGGTGGTTTTCCTGCTCCTCCTGCTTCCATCGCTGGTGGTTTCCCTGCGTCTCCTGCTTCCATCGCTGGTGGTTTCCCTGCTTCTCCTGCTTCCATCGCTGGTGGTTTCCCTGCTCCTCCTGCTTCCATCGCTGGTGGTTTTCCTGCTCCTCCTGCTCCTCCTGCCGATGGTTTCCCTGCTTCCATCGCTGGTGGTTTTCCTGCAGCCCCTGCATCTCCTGCACCTCCTGCACCTTTTACGCCTGGTGTTCCTTTCGCCTTCTTGGGCGGTGCTGGTGCAAACAAGGCCTGTGCCAGAGGAATTTGGCCAACAGTTCCCCCGGTGGGAGCCCCAGAGTCTATGTTCTCCTTCACCTCTTGCGATATCTTCTGATACCTGATCAACTGGCCCTCATCCGAGCTGTACTCTTGGTAAGCCATGACTGAACTGGAAAGTGGTGCCCGCGTAATGAAGGAGGGAGGTAGTTGACTTACGGGTTGATAACCATGACCTGGCCGGTCATGCAGTGATTGCGGGTGGCACAATATAGGAGGATAGGATCTGTCGAGTTGATACGCACGTCGAAAGTACCAACGTTCTGGTCGCCGTCCTTGAAGGGGAGATGCCCGCTGTGAACTGGCTCTGCGCCTCCTTTCAACTCTTCCTTCGTGATTGGCGCACAACCCGCGCTGTCCTTTCCTTGAGTGACGGTGTGGTTTCCGTTGCTGAACTGGAACTGAATGGTTTGCCCAATCTGGGCTCGAATCAAGTTGGGCACAAAGAGATCCTGAGGGCCGCCGACAACCACGGGAATGGGATTGCCGGAAGTGCCTACTAGATCACCTCCGGCGCCTCCTCCGTTGCTTCCGCCTCCTCCGTTACCTCCTGCTCCTCCTCCGTTGCTTCCGCCTCCCACATTGCTTCCGTTAGCACTTCCAAGAGCACTCCCGTCGATGCTTCCTCCAATGTCATCTCCAATGCCTCCACCACCGCCTCCCGAGGCCTGATTAGACCGAGCTGATGACGATGATGTCAATGATCTGCTATAGAAGATGATAGTACTCGTCAAGAACTCACCCTGTAAATGTCCAGCTTCGCTGCGAGGAGCCCCTGCCCCGGACTGTAAAAGGCTGGCAATAGCCAACAACGTTATGTATGTCTTCATTTTACTGAAAAAGCACCGGAGACGACCTGATTGCACTCGGCTTTGCTAAAGTTGCTATTATCAAGGCAGAGTATATCACGAGCCTCGTCCGGCGAGACTCCCCAGACGGTCTGTGCAGGAAAGAAATCAAGCAATATTGAGAAGTGAATGGGAAGCGATGGGCCGCTGACTGTAAAGAGAGTCGTATGAAGAGAAATTTTCTTTGCTTGCCACGCTTGCGGGTGGGCATCAGAACCTTTTTGTGCCATGGCATACGACGCGGGACTCCGTCCATCGTCAGTCCGGCCGTTTCACCATGCCACCCCCTTGAGTATCTCATAGTCCGCTCGAGCTTCAGATGGAAAACTCAGGACCCAAGACGAGACGTGCTGGAAGCCCTTGGGGCTGACCGAGACGAGTTGAAGCCTGGCGTGTCATCTGGTCATGCCTCCCTGTCCAGGGACAGAGCATGAAGATTCAATGAGGAGCGCCCAAACTTGATTGTTTGGCGTTGGGTGCGAGCGACCGGGTTGGTCCTTTGATGATTCGCTGAGCAAAAAGGCTGATTGCTCAGCGCATCACTTGCGACGATGATGATCATGAAGAGGGCTATGTCGACGGAGACGTTCTGATTCCTGAAACAGACTAGATACACACATTTGCTTCAGCCCGAGCAAGGTGCCCTCAGGGATAACCCTAAAAACACATCTCAGTGTTCCGTTGCGGATACAGTGCGGCCAATCTGTTGCAAGAATCCGAAATGCGTTCAACAATCCGCGCGAGTCATCCATCATCGACTGCGCGAGTAGAAGTCACACTGAGTAGCCAGAGTGATGGACTCCCATGGATCGTCGCAACGTCTTGCCAACGACGTGTAGGTTGCATGCGATTGCCTCAGCAGTAAGACATATTGTCGAAAGAGACATGAATGGACAGATTTCGTGATTTGCGTGTTCATGTGCCAACCCGCCAGCATCCGGGCTTTTGCATGGCGGCGTCTGTCACCCGACGAACCTATTCACCACGTTCAGTTAGTTTATATTGAATGGAAACCCCGTTACAGGTTGACAATTGTTGTCGCTCCCATAGAATGCTGCCCCTGGTAGCCTCCGCCAACTTCATCAACAAGATGCGAACACGCGCCCGCACAGAACTGAGGCCAAGTTCAATGCGCCTTCGAGTACTCCATGTACGATATAAAAGTCTGCACGACGGGCACCAATGCGCGAACTCGATAAGTGGCCGCGGGCAGGCAAAGTCCACTGGTCTATTATTATCGCAGGTACAAAGGTGCGCGATTCGAAGTCTTTTTTCGCGGCGTTAAACTACAGGTTTGATCTGCGTGATCTCGTTTTGTGCTCGACCTGCATAAAGATGCAGGTTTCGCACAGCATCCAATCCGGACAGTCTGCCGATACACCAAACAACCTTTAGAGCGATGGAGGCAAAAAGTCTTGGGGCCCGCGAAGGCCCCGAGTCGAGAACAGGTTGTCGTCGAGTCATGACCGAGTCCACAACGAGGCACATCCCATGGAACTGAGGGTTTTGAAGTATGACTTCTACATCGGGGCACGGCTGAATGAGCTTCTGGTGACCGCTGCACTCCGTCGCGTGCGCTTGTGCTTTGTTTCACCGAGTCCACCGCCATGTGACGATAAATCGTAGCGTTTCGTGTCCGCGGCTACGCGGCTACGCGGCTATACGTCGGAGGGCACAGACAAAGCCACAGCTAACAAGTCGTGAAAGTCTGGGCCTTGTTCGATTTCGATTTCGTTTTTTTCTTCTTCAACTCGATTCTCCTTTTTTTTTTTTTTTTTTTTTTTTTGGCCCTTCATCTCCAATTGCTTTCCTGAAGCCTTGGCGACTTGGGTCTGATGAGACAAAGGCTATGTATGCGTTTTGCGACAATCGTAAATCTTTACTGTCCTCCCTCCGACAAGCCTTGGCTCCCAGAATTGCCAGCTTGAAGACCATCTCTGAGGAGCGAGGCCAATCTTATATGTCGTTCAATCCTGGCATCCCTCATCCTGGCAAATTGCATTTTTGTTCGTCCTTGCCAGGAAAACACAACTGCTAGTCATCTAATCAAAAGGATGGGAATTTTCACCAACCACCAGCAACAATAACAACAACAGCAACAACTCTCTCTACCTGGAATACTCCACGCCGCCAATTGAGACCGTGTAGATACTACTTGCCCTCCACAGATAGCATTCGTAGCATTCATCGTGAACGATGATACCCCTCATGCAATATGTGCAGTCCTATCACAGCATCGCCCGCCTCGGTTGTGGAGAACGAGGAATGAGGGAATTACGGTGTCGTACGGATTCTATTACGGAGTATATGAGCCATTTAGTCCTGGAAGAGGCATTTCTTCGCCGTCTCTTCCAGTGTTCTCGTACAAGTCCCTCTCCTCTCCTGCACATTCGTCAACCCGTCAGTCCGACAATTCCTCGACTCACATCGACCGCAGTAGCAAGATTGGTACGCGACCAGCGTCCAGGAAGCCACCATGTCTCTCGCTAGGCAATTATGATCAGGTCGAGGTAAAGTGAACCAAGAACGCAACCGGGTGTTCAATCGTATTCTTGCCGTGCGGCCCTCTTGATACTTGGGAGCCCAAAACTGTCTTGCCAGTGCAACAACACTTTGTTTACTTGGCTAGAAAGACGCCCTCTTCTGTGTCTCGAGAAGTCGCCACGGCGAGATGATTGATCTGAGAAATACCGGTGAACTTGATCTGGATAATACCAGCGAAAGGATTTGCTTCTTGACGACTCTCTTCCGCTTTCCCTCATCCCGCCGGACGCCGGACTAACCCTTGTAGCCTTCGTCTCGAGCCGTCAAGATGTCTACGGACAAGATCACCTTCCTCACCAACTGGTAGGATTGGACTGTCCTCGGACCCTGCATCGACTGACGAGTTTTGCAGGCACGCCACGCCCTATCACGCCCCTCTCTACCTTGCCCAGGCCAAGGGTTACTTCGAGGACGAGGGTATCAAGGTTGCTTTGCTGGAACCTAATGACCCCAGTGTACGCTTTGTGTTGAAGTCTCACTCACTTACAGGTCCGGGGCTGAACGTGCTGACTGTGATGTGCAGGATGTCACCGAGATTATCGGCACGGGCAAGGTCGATCTTGGTTTCAAGGCCATGATCCATACTCTAGCTGCAAGTCTACATACCCCCAAATCCAAATCCCACCGTCAGACATAGTATTCTGACGGGTCAAATACAGGCCAAAGCTCGTGGTTTCCCCGTCCTTTCCATCGGAAGCCTTCTGGACGAGCCCTTGACCGGCGTCGTGTACCTCAGGGACTCAGGCATCACAGCCGACTTCCGCTCCCTCAAGGGCAAGCGAATCGGCTACGTCGGCGAGTTCGGCAAGATCCAAATCGACGAGCTCACCTCCCACTACGGCCTCACTCCCGAGGACTACACCGCCGTCCGGTGCGGCATGAATGTTTCCAAGGCCATCATCAACGGCGAAGTCGACGCCGGCATCGGCCTAGAGAACGTCCAGATGGTCGAGCTGGAAGAGTGGCTCGCCGGCCAGGGCCGCGACAAGTCCGACGTCGAGATGCTCCGCATCGATGAGCTGGCCGAGCTCGGCTGCTGCTGCTTCTGCTCCATCCTCTACATTGGGAACGAGCAGTTCGTGTCCGAGAAGCCCGAAAAGGTCCGCGCCTTCATGCGAGCCGTCAAGAGGGCCACCGACTTCGTCCTCGCCGACCCGCACCAGGCGTGGAGGGAGTACGCCGACTTCAAGCCCGTCATGCGCTCGCAGCTCAACTGGAGCATCTTTGAGCGCAGCTACGCCTACTTCTCGCAGGACCTGAAGAACGTCGACCGCGACTGGGACAAGGTCACCACGTACGGCCAGAGACTTGGTGTTTTGAGCCCCGGCTTCAAACCCAACTACACGAACGAGTTCCTTGGCTGGGCCTTGGAGCCCGACTCTGTCGACCCGACTGGCGACCAGAAACGCATGGTCGAACTCCAGCGCCATGTTGCTTGCTGCGGCGGCTTCCACCGCCTTCCTCTCACTGCGAAGGCTTGAAACGCCAAAGTGCTGTGCGCGAGCTGCAACAGCAGGACGCTTGTTCCCAGACGCCGCGGATGATGATGTCTCTTGGTAAGCAAACCAACTTTGTTACGGTCGTTGAGTCATCAGAATGGATATTGTAAAAGGGGCAGCCTGAGAAGATGAGTAACAAATTCTCTGAACTGTCTATTAAACTCGTGTGTACGAAATGAATGCGTGCGTGACTCGTGAGCTTATGTCGTATAACTCGATCGGCCTCTATAGGTGTGTGTATTTGTGGAAGACGTCTAAACCTACTTCGAAACAGTATGCCCGCGCAAGCCGCCGCGTCTCGTCACAACTTTCACACTGGCAGGTTACAGGGAGAGAAATTCACACGCGGTTATCTTACACTTCTACGCAGCCATACTCCGGGCGGCTTGCTCACGGATGGTATCTGCCATCAATCTGTTCTTCCGCTCCAGTTCCTCTGTGCTGCTACGGTCCTTGAAAACATCGTCCATCTCTTCCAGAGTCTTGCCGTTGGTCTCGGGAACGAAGAAGAAGGTCCACGCGAATGACAAGAAGCAAAAGACGGCGAAAAACACGTACGCCCCAAAGCCGGTGTTCTGTACCAAAGGAGGTGTGACAAGGCCCTGGCGTTGATTAGCTACAAGTCAAGAGTCAGCTGCCGATGAATACAACCTACTATTATGAAGTTGTTCAGCCAGTCTAGCGGTTTGGTGAGTTACTTGTCAGTTGTGTTCAAAGCGAAGGGGGATCAGGTTGTAGGCGAACCGCGGTCACTTACTTGAGCACGTGGAGATTGAGACGCCTTTGGCACGGAGTGAGGATGGAAAGATCTCAGCGGGCATGGCCCAAGGAACAGGACCCCAGCTGGCTCCGAAGGCGAGCATGTAAAACAGGAGGAAAGCAACGCTGGTCCAGCCCTCCGCTTTATACGCCGGCCAGTTGTTGGAGAACTTGCCTACCAGAACAGCTATGACGAAGTGAGACACAAACATGCCCACACTTCCATATAGCAGAATCTTGCGTCTACCATGGCGATCTAGCGTCCACAGACTCGATATTACGCCGATCAGCTGCGTCACATTGAGGACGCCGGACATGATGAGCTGCATGTTGTGATCCAGTCCCATGGTCCCGAATAGCGTGGGCGAATAGTAGATCAGAGCATTGATGCCAACGAACTGATCAGGGGTCAGTCAGCCTACAGTCATATCATGGGCGGAGGGGCGAGTTGGACGTAACCTGTTGGAAGAACATGAGGCCTGCGCCGACGTGAGTTCTGCGCCAGCACCCCTTCCTGAAACAATCCAGCCAGGCCGAGAACTCCAGCTTGACTTTCTGGCCGATGCCATCTTTGACAAGAGTGGGATGGCGCTCGGCAAGGATGCTCTTCTGAAATCTTGACTCGGTCATGATCTCCATCCATTCCCGTCGGACGCGCGGATCAGTCATGGGGAGGCATCGCAACTTGGCCAGGTTCACAAGTGCGTCCTCGTCTCGCCCTTGAGAAGCAAGCCACCTCGGAGAGAACGGAAGGAATATGGTACCGAAGCCCAGGAACAGACCGGGAATAATCTGCAGCAGAAAGGGCAACTGCCAAGACCAATGTGAGCGCATATACTGCGTCCCATAGGTGATCCAAAAGGAGATGACAATGCCCAGCACGATGCTGAACTCCTCGAGTACCAACAATGTGCCACGTATCTCGGGGGGAGAAATCTCAGAAATGTACAGGGGCACAACCATGCTCAACCTGGTTCCCGAGCATTAGCGTCGACGCATCACACGTGGGCTGAGGAGAACAGTTTGCATACATGCCGATTCCAACGCCTCCTATCAGGCGAGCCGTCACGAGCATGGCATAGTCCACCGAGGCGGTTTGAAGCGCAGATCCGACGGTGAAGATGACGACGGCAATCATGATGGAATACTTGCGGGAGTACATGTCCGCGACCCAGCCTTGATTAAGCGCCCCTGTTTGCTGTTGGCCAGAAATCATGCCAGCGTCGCAAAGGGGGTCATACCGATGAAAGCACCCAATGTGATCATGGCTGTCATGAGGCCTTTGTAGAATCCAGAGCCGGGCGCCGTATCCGAAACCTCCTTGAACCGCCCAAGAAACTCATCCATGACCAGGATGACAGAGATGACGCCCTGACTAACGATTTTGTCAGTCCCCGTTGCCAGCGCGTGAGAGGCTGAATATACTCATAACCGAATAGCAGGCCTCCGATGGCGCTGAACGACGCGCAGATGACGACGTAGCGAGACGCAGCAATGCCGCGGAAGCCTTTGCTTGTCAGCCAAAAGTGAGTTTATTCTTCGTCGAGACGAAAATACATGCAGTGAATGACCTACCGGGAGGACCGTAGGGCTCTGTCGACAGGTTCAGGGCGACATCAGTCTCCTGATGTTCGGTCTGGGGGGACTCGACCGCGAGCTTGTTCATGATACATACGACCACCTGGATCGCAGGAACGCCTATCTATGGGAAAGGTGACGATGTGGTATTACTTGCAAGGCGCTCGTCTGGTCCAGGCCGATTGATACGCGGAGCCGTGGTTTGGATCGATTGATGAGCGGAGGCGAGGGTCTCTTTGAGATTCGGCATCTGCAACAGCGTTGTTGTCTGTTTGAACAGGGGGTTTTCTCTTCTTCGTTCGACGGAGCAGCTCAATGCTAATGGCGTCCTTTGAAGGCTGCGCTCAGAAGAACTCGTGCTTCTCGACACAAGGTCAGGACTTGACCCCATGGGGAAAGAGGATCCGCGCAGGGAAGCCTTTGCATGTCGATGTTGGCTAACTGTGGGGAGTGATCTCGTAATGTCTAACCCTAGTTACCCCACATGTTTGCCGACGCTGATATTCGAACAAGGCGTGCAATAGAACCCGAAGTCCTGTTGGCTCTGTTGTGGATGTTCTAGATGCACATCACGGAGGATATTAGAATATTGCGAATTCTGATTGACTTCTACATTGCGTGTGTGGCTGCCGATGGAGAGCGGCTTGCGGCTTGCGGCTTGCTGGGCGGTCACTATTGCCCCTGACATGGACCAACCGAGTTCAAGATTGGACCAGACCAGCCAACACTTTCCCGGGAGCCATCAGTGGGGGACGAGCGTCATTGTCCCTGCCGCAAGTGCACGCTTTCCTTTCCGGCGAAAGGTTACGGAGTAACTACTAGTTAACTAACTAGGCTGTGGATAAAGGGCGACTCCATGGCCTCAAAAAGTTAGCGCTGGCGGCCACAACAACTCCATGGCAAGGTGACATCGATTTCTTGTTTTGTCCACTTCCATTTTGACGGCCGTAACAGCTTACCCCAGGGAGGCTGCGTTTAGTGCCCTGGAGAAGGGCCAGTCACTGTTTCTTCTCCTGTTTGTATCGCCCAATCATTTTACATGCAATGTCTATTCATTTTCCTCGAGAATGTGGCGGCAGTTCTACTCCTTTCCCCTCGGTGGTGCGGACTGCGTATGGATGAAAGTCGAAGAACATCGCCGATTAATGGTCATTCCATGGACCTGGCAAAACTTGCCCTTCACCGAGTCTTTCAATAGCCGACGAATGGTTTTCTGCACCTGCTCGCTGAGGGGGCCAGGGATTTTTGTTTGGTGTGGCCTTTATCACAAAACCAACCCCCATTCAACCGATTCTGCCCCGATTTTACCCCAGTCAAGGTTGCGTAACTATTCTGGGTCCAACAACGCGACGAATGGGAACTCCAGGCCGACGGCTTTGCATCCGTCCATCTCCAACAAGTGGGTTTCGTTCATTGCTTCTGCATTGCATTCGTCACATCCGGGGGGCTGCTGCGGTGAACATGGTCAAAGCAAGCCATGGTGAGGAACATCGTCACCGCTTGTCAAAATATAAAGAATCCTCGTCTTGCACCAACCCTTCCCATTGACCTTCCTGGACAACATACGCTGAGCGTCTTACCGGTCGATCCTCTCCAGCAGCCGGGCCAGCTTGCATTGCAGCGTCAACAACCCAAACAATGCCTCCTACAAAGCTCAAGATCGGAGTCGCCGGTCTCGGCCGCATGGGCAAGCGACATGCCCTCAACTTTTTCCAGTCCGTCCCTCGTGCAGAGCTCGTTGCTGTCTCTACACCAGATGAACAGGAGCGGGAATGGGCCAAGGTGCACTTGGCTCCCTCTGGAGTTCGAGTCTATGAGGACTACAGTGACATGCTGAAGCAAAACGGTCTAGAGGCAGTCTGCATTGCCTCGGCGACGGCGGTTCATGCAGCACAGGCTATCGCCGCCATTGACGCTGGTATACATGTTCTTTGCGAGAAACCTCTGGCTACTTCTGCCGAAGTGGTAAGCATTCCGCGACATCTGCCGGTTGAAAACCCTTGATGCTAACCATTCTAGTCGCAAACGGTTGTTGACGCTGCCTCCCGCCGACCAGACCTGAAAGTAATGTGTGGCTTCTCTCGACGATTCGACGACAGCTACCGCGATGCCTACGCCAAGATGAAGGCCGGGCTTATCGGCCGACCCTCAGTATTCCGAAGCCAGACTTGCGACATGCTTGATCCCTCTGGATTTTTCGTCGCCTATGCCCAATACAGCGGCGGGATCTTTGTGGACTGTTCCATACACGACATTGACCTAGCATTGTGGTTCTTCGGCGAAGACGGCGAGAGCAAGGTCAAGTCGGTGAGTGCTGTCGGCATCACAGCCGTGGAACCCGAGCTACGCAAGTACAACGACCGCGACAACGCCGTCGGCCTGATTGAATTCGTCGACGGCCGAATAGTCTATCTCTACTGCTCCAGGATGATGGCTGCCGGCCAGGAAGACACAACCGAGATCATCGGCACCAAGGGCAAGATTGGTGTGAATACAATTCCCACAGCGAACCTAGTCCGCGTCTACGAGCCTAATGGTATCAGACACGAGGTTCCCAAGACATACTGGGATCGATTCAAGAATGCCTTCAACACAGAGGCCAATGAGTTCACAGCCTGCTGCTTGGATGATACCGAAGTGCCGGTGAAGCTTGCAACTGCAGTGGCAGCCGTAAAGATTGGCGCAGCCTTGCAAGATTCTATGATTTCTGGCGATAAGATTTGGTTCAATAAGGAGGGCGAGCGTGTTGAGCGGTCACAGTTGTAATGAAAGGTTCTGCCTCGGCTGTGTTTGAATTGCGCCCCTGTCGCCGGGAACATGGTCAGCAGGTTATCAATGTCTACAACGCAGTGTGGGAATAATTCATCATAATCTTGGCATTTAATGTGAATCTGTGGACATGTCGTATTGAGTACTGACCAGTCACCAAACAAAAGAAATCATGAGCCAATCAGCAAATGAAGCTCATGTGCTGAAGACGTGAAAAGAAATCGGACATCCTGGCATTGGTGTCCGGATGAAGGTTCAATGGGCTTTTGCTGACCTTAGAACGGTCAAGTCGACAAACACAACAAGTTTGCGTAACACGAAGATGCATTTTTGCCGGCTGCAAAGTCATTCAGATGATTCATCTCCTCACACTGCTGGTTTATCTCCCGACGGCAGAACAAAAAGAAGTGTTAGTTACCCAACCACATGGAACATGACCTTATCTTCGGCAATCTCTGACAGATGAAAGACATTCAAGCCTGAAGGGTTCCATTCCGATGATGATGCCCTGAAAACTACGCATGTGATCGGGCTCAACTTCTGCATAGTCATCTATACGAACCCCTGCTCAAACCCAGGACAGTACTTGGGTATTCGCCGGACAAACTTCATTTAGGGGTTCCTATCAAAACTGAAATGATTTAGACTAGGAATCTCATCACTAAGAACAAAACACTTGCCTACGTCATCTCTTTACGCTTCACAGAGGAATTGGAGCCACGCGACATCGGTGAGCTCGTTGGCTTGAGGCGGAGAAAGTGGGATCGCGAGGTAGCACAATGATCTTGTCTCACGGGAAGCTGCAATCAGCTTCTTATAAACGCAATGGTCATGGAACGGTATAGAAAAAGAAAACAAGTTACACTATCAGGGAGAACCTACACTTTTGATAGTGTAGTTATTGACAGCCTGTAGAGCCCCTGTTTGCTTCAAGTTATATTGACTCTAGATTGAATCCTGTAGGGCGTATATCATGAAGAAACCACCAGGGACCACTGAAACAGGCATACAAAGGAGATCCAGGTATCACAAGAAAACGTGCGCTGGTTTTCTGAGACTGAAATTACTAGCCACAAAATACGTCCACTCCTCATACTAGCCATGTCGGCGAGCTGAGGAGAGGATAGAGAGAGATACCAACGAAGGTTTTCAAGAGGAACCTTTACTACTGGTGGTGTGATGTTTTATTACGGGCAAAATTGGGATTCAAACGTGATCGTTGCGCTGATTCATTGCATATTATATATATATACTCCGAGGCGCCGCTTTGCAAGACCACCAAGCTTGGTGGCAACTTGACCGCTCACGACTCGTAGGAAACACATACGAGCAATGAAGAGGCTCTTACTAACCCCCTTACGGAACACTGCTTCGACGAGGCTTCACCGGGCCATGGCCAATGTGTTGTCCATGGCCTCGTTCAAGGGCCCGGCATTCCTCTCACCCCCTGGCAAGTGCCTCCCTTCCAAGGACGCTCGACGGGATCACTATACTGTCCGAGATAGGCTCAAGATAGGCCTCATAGACGAGGCTAGTCTGGTCACAATCTCCAGGACGGACCCGCAGACGACGGGACCTTGGTTACAACCATCACAACGAGGTCAGTCCAGACAGGTCAAAACGGCGTGCCCATTCTCCTCGGCAAAGATGGCAACATGGCCGAAGACCCAGACTGCAAAAGGGCATTACGATAACCAAGATGAAAGTGATTACCAGAATCGGCGCAGACTCCTTCCAGGCAGACCAGGCGTCATGATCAGCAAGACGAGCAATATCAACAGCGCTCCTTTCCAATGAGTCGACGCGAAGCCACAGCACATCAGGCTGAAGAGTCTTACTCTACCGAAGGGACGAGGGCAATGATCGAGGGGAGATTACAGGCAACTCCTCCACGCCGGCACGCGCTCTGGCAGCAAGCCCGAACGGGGATGAAGAAAGCGGTCCCCATCTATACATTCTTGACAAGATCGGGACCATTCCTGCCACCTAATATACAGTAGGTGCCCGTGCTCTGAACAGCACGAGAACGAGCAAGTCTAGCGTCATGCTCTGCGAGGCCGCCCGAACAGGGTGGGATTGCACCTGGGCAAGGGCATCGCATGCTCCTTTGACCTCGTCAGCAATAGTAAACACACTAAAGGGGGCGTCGATGCTTCCTCGACGGAGAAGCACACAAGTCTCGATAACAGCGTTCTCGCGCGGAGATCAAAGATAAGGGGCTGCGAACAGAGGTCCTGATGGATGATGTCGGCCTCGTTACATTGGCGACTACGTCTGCGTCTCATCAACACAACGGCTACTTGTGCGGTGCGCAAGGCTTGGAGCGGAGGGAGTGGTTCCAGCGCTGTGAAGAAGAAAGGCGCCATATAGCCCTTATCAGGGCGAGATCACCTACAACTATTGGGCGCACTGGGGCATCAATAGTAAGCATGAAATAGTGTATTGTGGTATAATGCGTGGCAGCAAGCTTATTCCTCTCGTCACCTGCTTCGAGACTACCCAGACCGTTATGCCTAGCTCAAGATGAGCCAGCTCAATGGAAAAACGCCCAAGTCAAAGAATACTTGCTGAAATGCTCGGTCTAAAATATTTGTACAGGAATATGTTGTTACAGTTGACCCTTTGTGCTTGAAAAACGTTATTCGCTTCCCCTACTGCTACTCAGTCTTCTGGCGCCCGACTCTTGGTCTCCCAAAGACATCAGAGTAGCCTCGTCCATGTCAGATACTTCGACAGCATACGACTTCTGGTACGCAATTTGATTGCCATCAAGGTTCGGTCGAGTTGGCTGCTCGTGCATTGAGAATGTTGCCGTAGCGCTGGGGCCATAGCTCCTGATACGACTGTTCTTTTCGGCTGTTTGACTGTGACTGTGTGCGTATGCGGCGTAGCTACGAGCTGTCGAGCCGCCGAGAGCTGGGAACAGGCGCACAACTAGGAGTCTAAACGAGGGTAAACAGGCACACCAGATGCCGACGTTGATTTCGATACATGACCACAGCGAAACTTCGAAGAAGTCCCACGTGGGGTTCGTCGAGTTGGCACCGAACTTGACGATAGATCGAAGTCGTAAGATGCTGACGACAGTCACGCTGCAGGCTGTCAACAATCCATTTCACAGCACGGAAGAAGAAGAAGAAGAAAGGTATGCTTACAATGTACCCAGTAGAAACATGGCACTGACACTGACTTTCTTCTTCCAGTGCATCTTCAACCCCTTGAGCTGCCATAGCGGGATAGCGAGCATCCAAAGGTCTATGGCAATACCAATGCCGGCGTTTGACCAGACAATGGCGTCGATGTCCATGCATTTCCCGGTATGTTCCTGGTCCCATCTTGTCCAGAAGTAACTCACGGGGGAGCATGAAAATATCCCAACAAAGATAAAAATGGTGGCGTAAAGGGCCGTGAATGCAATCGTGCCCCAGAGAAGCCGCCGCACAGTAGGTGCCGGGAAGATACGCAAGAAGAAAAACAGTAATGACAGCTTCACGAGGGCGATCTGCAGAAAATAGAGGACCTCTTCGATGAAGAAGAACTTTCCAAAGTTGTAAAGCTGGTCGAACCGCAGGGTCCACGCATCTCGTCCAATACCGTTGGCACCGACGCCATAAGTGTTGATGATGGTTGAGGGCGCGCCAGAGATGATGGTTGCGAGTGCGAACCAGTCATCCAGTCCAAAATCTTGCTTGGCCACTAATTTGAAGGCAAATCTCTGAATAATAAAGAGGCCAGATATTATTCCAAGAATATCAGACACTCTGATATAGATGCCATTCTTGTCTCGGACTGGTGCATCGCAGCCCTCTGTCGTGAGTTTCTTGACAGCTATTCAGCCGAGTCAGCTTGGTTCCGGACGATGTTGAGCGGGTTCGTCTCCATCAATAAACCAGGGTCTGACACAAATAAAGGACTTACTCAAAGATTCCTTCACTGTACAGCTCTTCAGAACACATGCGGTAGAGGTTGACAGGACCACCTGGTCAGCACAAATACATTTCGCGTCGGTCAAGTCGCATTTCGTCTGTTTCAATGCGTCACCAAAACATCCGACCTGTTGGTTTTGTGAGTTATTAATAGCACGTTCTAGGCGACGGGAGAGGGTATCTTGTGTGTCTTACGGCGCATTTTGGTAGTTTGGCAATTACGGATGTTAACGAAGATGAAGATGGTGAGCTTGACTGACTAGCCACAGTTGAGATAGCTGTGGCAAGGAGCAATGCCAGTTCCCCTGAAAACCTCATTTTGAGGCTGACCGATGTTTCCAAGGCAGAAGATAACCTCGCCAGAGTCGATAGAACCGTTGATGCTACTCAACAGAAGAGCAGAAGGGAATTTGAAGATGTCAATATTTCTTATATAACCCAGAAGGACGACCAACAAACTCCACGCCCAATGGACTAGTGATGGTGGTCAAAGACATCATGAATGTCCATTGCCACTTGCTTCGGGCAGGCTCGAATCGAAGACTGTGACCAAGTGTCCGAGAACTTACCAAGTGGGCTCAAGGTAATATCTTTCACTGGGGCTTTGCTGCTCGTTTCTGCTGTGGCGCCCTTGATCAAGATTCCTGGACTTCCATTACGCACAACTTGGGTTCTGCTTGAGCCGAACAAGGAAGGCCACGTTCTTAGTCCCAAAATTGAACCGGGCAATTGGGTGGTACCCAGAGAATCCTCGGATACCCGGTAAGTTTATGTCTGCAACGAGTGCGGCCGTGCTCGGGTACTACCAGGTCACGGCCTATGCCGACTAGTCGATGGATAGATAGTACATACCTAGGTAGATAGCAGCGTTTCGTGCGAGGTTTTGTGAACGGATCCGGGGCAATAAAACGTAATAGCCGGATGCCGACGCTTGTAGTACTCCGTTATGGACGAATTGCTAGTTTCAACGCTAACCCTCTTTGAAGCATGGCTGAATTGGGAACCAATCGGAATCCGCCTTGGCGTGATCAAAGAGACGAAAAGGCCTTGTCCGTTGCTTCAAGAATACCATGACAACTTCGATAACACTTTGACCCTGTGCACTTCCAAGAATACGGTATCATCAATTCTCTCAACGCTGCCTCCGTCTCCTGGCTGCTCAGTAAGATTTCGGCGGCATAAAACGGATCGATGGACCTGAAGTCTGGTTGAGGCCACTGGGACTAGAACTGCTGTGGCGCCCTTGTCCCTCACACGTGCCAGGTGCCACGTGCACGTCTAAGGGACGCAGAACTGTAGTTTAGTTAGTTACTAATTGAACCTAGCTTTCAAGGGCGATGCATTTCGATGTTGCCAGGCCCAGGGCGGCAATCATTGGGTGGGCATGGCTCCGGGGCTATGCTGGGGCTGGGGGATGCGATGCGCTAGTGGTGCTTAGTGTTGGCGGCAGTTGCCAAACCCTTGCACTGAGGCACGGTCGCGCCTGCCGCTTGGTTCGGTTTTTCCACTGGCATCAATCCAAGGGCTCCTCTCCACCACCAACTAAGTTACCTTCGATGTCCTCCTACTAGACGCAAAATCTTACCCGTCCCTTCACTCTTCAGTACGTCCTCTTGTACTTTTAACCCTTGGCAGCCGGCTGTGTAGGGCAGACGACCCGAACACCAAGTCGCCTGTTCGTCAGATATGTGATTCTGGGAATTGGAGTCCATCTTTAGACCCGGATACGCACAATTGCACAGTGCACACGAAGTTAAGCAAACGGTCTACGGAGTACATTCTTCATAAACCTTCATCAATCCCTGTTCAAGATATCGAGCTAGCCTTGGGCGCTTTAATGCTTCCAATGGGCGTACTTGCCAAGATGTACATGAATCTTGCCTTTCTTCTTCGATACAAATTTCGGTGGTACTATGATTGATACTTTTGCTCATTGGGGTGACTGACATTCTTTGTGTGGGGTACGGAGTAGTTATTCCGTACAAAAGCTGGTAATACTATTCCCACTTTGCTCTGGTGGAGCATATACTGACTAGGGGTCGCCGACTTGAAGTCAAAAGATTGACTCAATTTCCAAAATCCAACAATACCAACAATGTCCCTAGTTAGTTAACGCCTTGACGTCAACGGAGTTACCGTCTTTGCTGCGTTGTTGCCACGTGTGCACTGACTCATCCGTCTAATGTCCGCCTTCTTTCTCTCGAGTGGATACATAATGAAGATCCAACGTCCGTGAATCGGGGTCTTTGACGGCCATGTGTCAAGTTGAATTCGAGCTTTGGTCACGGCATTGGCTCAACCGTCCATGCATTTATCAATCAGTCAGCGGAAGTCTCCCATCATGGCAACCGTGCGCCATGCGACCACATGGCCAATGACGCTCAATACGTCTTTCAAATGGCCAACGCGCATCTTAACTACAGTGCGTCATAGATACGGCTTTTAGACAAAGATTTGCTTCTCCTTCAACTTATCAACAAATCCAAATGGGACTTTTATCGTTTGAGAAACGACAACTGGAGGTGTGAGTGCGAGCCACTGACTAACAGGAAAGTCGGCAACATGATGATTTGTAAATCTCAATCCAGATCATTCTTCAGTCCTGGAAGTGTTCTCGACATAGTGCCTGAATCCTTATCAGTCTGCTGAGGTTTTCATCATCCGAATACAGTCACAAAAGGCGAAAGTCTTTACCCATAGTTGTCGGGGAAGACAGCGGTATCACTACTCTGAAGTCCAAGGCCCCAACGTGGGTGTTGCCAATGAATGCCGTGGCTCTGGCGGTGCGCTGATGGGAGTACAGCCATTCTTCAGCCTGGCCAATACTGTCAGCAGCGTGTCTCAATGAAAAAAGATAATTTACAAAAGGCCAAGTGATCCATTGTGGTGCCAGTATAGTTCCCTTAGTCACCCAGCTCAAGGACCAGTATGTAGCTGCTTCGTCTTTAAAATCCGGGAATTGGAAGAGTCAATCTTGCGTAACAAGCCTCCATGACCACCAATTCTCTCAGCAGGGAGATCCAGGGTACGGTATACAAACGAGCTATTTCCCGATGCAACTGGGGGACAGCACCGGTAACATTCTTCTCGCTGACGGTCGCGGATAAATTATATGTGCTTGGAGTAGGGATGTTGTCAAAGCCAGGCTCTGGGACTCCAAGATTCTTTGCCGGTCTATCCTTCCGATTCCGAATATGAGCAAGCCAGTCATCAACGTTGAATGTGTATTTGGAAGTCAAGTCTGCCGAACGTTTCAGCCATGCTCATGCAAATCTGGTTTCATGTACCCGACTTTGTCAGAAACGCCATCACCAAAGATAAAAAGGAACTCCTTTCATTCTCAAGGCTCTATATGGTGTGGGAAACACCCTTGGGGAAGTACCATACATCACCATGGTTCAGCAGCTCCACCTGATATCTGCCGTTTTTATTGACCGCGAACACAAGAATGCGGCCCTTATATGCAAACCTCCACTCGGCCGAAACTTAGACTCTATGAGCCTAACATCTGGATCCTGAGTGGCTTGATTTAATGGTCTGCTTACAACCCGGTGCTAGGGGAATTCCATGATGGCACCCTTCTTCAAGTGCTGCTGTGCACCAGAAATATTGTGGCTCTGGGGTGTATCCTGAATAGCTTGCTCTCGGACCTGAGGGCTACCCTTGAGAAGTCTCGAGTCAGAAAAGCCTCATTTCAGACTGGAAATAGTTCCTTATTCGATGACTGACGACCAAGGTTGTCTTAATTCTGCAACTCGAGCTCGTGGTTGGTGCCGCCTAAACAGCAGTTAGATCCATGGGAAGTGTGACTTGAGGAGCTGGTGAATTACTCACCGTTGAAATGGGCTCCTTTTCCGTAGTTTCTGATAGGAAAGCCTTGGGTCTAACCTATCTTCGACTGTAGTCTTTAGTCGAGGGGCTCCTAGTGCGAAGGCGGCAAGGCATGAGGATATAAGAGGCACTGCAGAGGCAAACTTCATAGCTGATGATGGTAATAAGCTGAGAAACTATAGTTCATCAGTTTTAATGCAGCACAATGTGTTTCATTAAGGCGGGAGAAAGTAGTCCTCCAAGAAATATCAATGCATCCTGGTACCTTTGAACTATTTTTACTTGACTCTGGTATGGACAAAAGCAACAACAACAACAACGGGCAGATACCAAAGGCTCGCGAAGCATGAGGCCCAAAGAGGAAAATTGGCTTCTTTTTTGTATATATAGATGACTTCTTTCTAGCTTGTTCATTCTCTCTCATTAAGGACCCTTGGATTCTAGTTTGTCAACTTCAAATCGATATTTTGCTCCAAGCCCTGCACAGCAGCCCTTGTTACAGCGACTTAGCAGCCTTGGATTCTTGCCCGATTGTAGCCAGACAAATTGATTACTTCATTTATGTTACCTATTTGCAATGGTGATCACCTAACTCTTTTCATTTCTTTCAATCGCTGACAGTATGAAATCACGTCGTTCATTGTAGTATCTCACTCGTCATCCTACTTGTTACCGTTATACGCAACCAAATTAACAGTGTCACTCTGAAGATCAGGGACCTTGCCTTTGGTCCCTAGAGAAATAATTCTAGCTTTCAGGTCCTTGACGGTATTGATGTTCTCAGCAACAGCCAGATAAGCAGCCAGTCCGGCAACATGGGGAGCCGCCATAGAGGTTCCGTCATCGGTCGCCGTCTTGTTGCCAGGAGCAAGAGACAGCACGGCTACACCAGGAGCCAAAATATGGACAACGGGACCATAATTGGAGTATTTCCACATCTGCCATTGGGCATCAATAGCAGCAACTGTGATGCCATGAGGTGACGAGGCAGGGGATGTGTCTTTGGCATCGACTCCCGCGTTACCTGACGAGATAACGCACAAGATACCAGCGTCGTAAGCGGTTTTGATTAATTGATTGAGAGCAACAGATGCTCCACCACCTATTGGGAGCCTTGTTAGTGACATACATACATGATTGCGTTGCAACTGTATGCAGAGTAATCCGATGACGATGATAGGGCACTACTGCCCACGTACCAAAAGACATGTTGACCACGGCCCGCTTCTGAATCTTCTTGGCCAATATGTCCTTGATGGTCCATTCGATCCCGTCCAGGACGACCTCCGACGTGGTGCCTCCCCTGTCATCGAACAGTTTGACATCAACCAACTTGGTCTTCTTAGCAACACCGTACGACTTGCTTCCGACAGTACCAGCGACGTGAGTGCCGTGTCCATTCACATCACCGTCCGGCACAGTTTTGATGGCGTTATACCCGTGACTAGCGCGACCCTCGAATTCTGGATGGTCGACAGCGACACCAGTGTCGAGAACATACACGACAGCGCCCTCACCAGCACTGCTATCATACACGTACTCGGTTGATCCGGGCGCTCTATGTGAAATGGTAGCAAGTCCATGGGTTGAATTCTTTTGGGTTGTCAGGCGATGCAGATAGAACATTTGCTGCTGCTCGACGTTCGCAACCTTCACATATATAATTCAGTACCTACTAGCCAGGGCAATGATCTCATGGTGTCTAGATTGGCTCCCAAGTGACTTACATCAGCGCTGTTCTTGATGATCTCCAGAGTTTCCTCATCAAAGTGACCAGCATAAGCGTTGAAGTTTCCCACAGCATAGGTCCTCTCAACACCCCGTAGGTTGCGCCGTCCGCGGCGAAGGAGACTGATCCGGTGAACATCCCGAACCCAGTTCATATGGACATTGAAGTCGCTCGCGGTAATTCCGTCTTTCAGCGTAACAATGTACTTGTCCGGGACTAGACTGGCAGCCCCGTTGGGCAGAGGCGTGGCAATGCCGAGCGGAAGGGCTGCCACCAGCAGTGAAACAAGGTTTCGGAACAACATTATTCTGACTAGGTCAAGTCGAATAAATAGTTTGAATCACTCGTGCCTACTGCAGACTTCATCACGAGCTCGACTCCCCTTTTGTACTACACTCATACGGCACTGCTCTCAAAAGCGAGGCAATGTTAGTCGGGCATGCCTAATGAGGCATGTCGATAACCATTGGAGGATTCAGGATGCGCTTCAGGGTCCGTGAGTCTACCACATGGTAATGCTGGGGCTTTTGGAAGGCCTGGGACTTACTTGGCTTCCCGATTGAGCCCAATGGCTTGGAATACATCTCAGACAAACCAATGGTAGCATGTCGCTATGTCGAGAGCTTGCCGAAGAAGTCGAGGATCATCTCTTGTAGCCCAAGTACATGTGGATGTCGAATGATGCATCATACAGTAGGGTCTTGGTCGGCCTCTGCTCCGGATGTATGCTATGCCATACCAAATTGCCAACTTCCTTTCGGGGAAGATGACGTGGAAGTGTTATACAAAATGGAGCGAGGCCAATAGGAAATGATTGACAGTTTGCAGAGATGAGTTAACGAACGCAAATACGATGGACACTGACGATGCGGAAATAAAGGGCGGCAATGCCGTTTATTGTTTATTGCTGATCGGCAGTGATCACTTTAGCACTGACGTGGAATCCGATCTCCCTTCATCCAGCAAGCCGGACTTACCCAAGCCAAACGGAAGTTGGACGGTGTGCACATGTTATAACCTGAGACCACCCAAGATCGAACCTTGGAATCTTGAATCAACCTCGGGATCGACTTGCCTGTTTCGGAAGGCGTTGGTTGGTCCGGATGTTCATTGCGACTCAAACGAATCTGCTGATACGGTAGAGTCACTAGAAGTATCATTGGTTAGAGAGCAAGGGTCCGAAAACACTTGGCAGAGGCTCATACTTCATACTCACATGGTAAGCAAGGGCCATGATGTCTCTTCACGGGTCAGGGGATCTCTGGTGCTGTTCTGTGCGGACATGACGCAGCCAAGCTTGCATGTATGCAATTGGGACAGACTCTCCTCAAATATGCTTAGCTACCATGAAAATTAAACAATTGATGGACGTCGGTTGGCCCGACCGGTAACCATGTAGTGATTTGCATTCAAGACTCGAGGAGCTGGTGCGTGTTGCGTGTGCGTGTGCGTGTGCCAAGGTAACAAGCAAGCCATCAAGGTGCTCCTGCAAGCGGCTCACATTACGCAAGCCAATGTCTTCTGAGAAATTTTTTTGACTGCAGCTGTGAAATTCAGTTTCGCTGTCAATCCAGACAAGCAAGACACGAGCGAGTGCCGCCTATTCATCTCAACAACAACATGAGGGCGTCCGTATTGACACAGGCGGTCGTCAGTCCACTTGTTTTTGCCCTACTTTTACTTGGCAACCTGGGGTCAGCCTTGGAAACAACACAAGACAAGAAGGTCGAAAGCGCTGAAATATCAGGCAGCTCATCTGGAATCCCCGTGGTTTGTCGCATCAATCTCGCCATGGATCTGCGTGCGAATGACCAACTGACTGTGCCCATGCCGAGCCTCAGGAAACGATAGTCGAGATACGCCACGTCGACGTCACGCTCGAGCAGTCATTTCACATCGCCGAGGCCTCGAGGCATGACATTGAAAAGGAAAGGCTGTTATCGACAATAGCCAAAGACTATGGAACATGGTCTTCTAACCATCCACGTCATCGCTTACTCGACGCACTTCACGGGTTCTCCAAGTATTACGAACAGCAACGAGCCGACATTGATCGCTTGCGAGGCCTCTACAAGTACGCATCCAAATCTCAGAAAAAGGCACGCTTCTCCAGGTATCTCACCAACTTCACAGGTACATGTTATTGACCTTTTTCTACGTAAATAGTTTCTAGAGAAGCATGTGGCATACTCCTCCAGATTTCAGAGGGTTGAACAAAGGCTGGCCACAAACCAGCATGTCTGCGATGACATCGTACAAGCCGCCTTGAAGTTCTACAACATTGGGATGAAGGAGCTACAAAGTCACATGCGGCAAAGGGAAGCGGAGGGCAAACATGCGGATAAAATATCCGTGTCCCAATCTCTAAAACATATCGTTCGTGATTGGACAGGTGAAGGGTTGAATGAGAGGAACGCAACTTTTGCCTGCCTCACGAATACCCTGAGCCGACTGTTTCCGGATCGAAATCTACTGAAAGAGGATGTTCGTGTGTTGCTACCAGGAGCTGGCTTAGGTAGACTCGGACACGATATTAGCCAACTTGGTGGTAAAGTCTCGGCCCATCGGGAGGTTTAACCCACTTCCCGTCTCTCTTCTAACCGGGCATAGGATTTGAGGTCACCATCAACGAGTGGTCTATGTATATGAATGCCGTGTATAGGTTCCTCGAGTTCCGAACAACACCTCTAGCGCAATCCGTTCACCCCTTCGTTGACGGTTGGTCACATCACGTATCCGACGACAACATGATGCGTGCCGTGTCCTTCCCAGACGTACCGATCCACGCATCTAAAGTTCTCATGCTGGAGGGAGACTTTATCACTGAGTTCAAGAACCAGACGGGCTACTACGATGTAGTAGTGACGTACTTCTTCATCGACACGGCCCGGAATCTTATGTCCTATTTCGAGACAATCAAGGATGTCCTCAAGAAGGGCGGCACTTGGATAAATCTTGGCCCGTTACTATACGGCACCAGCCCGCTTGTTCAGCTCAGTTTGGAGGACATAATCTCCATCACAAAGGAGATGGGCTTTCATTATCTAGACACTGACGAGGTTTGCGGAAAGCCAACGTTTCCAGAGCCCACAATCAGGAGCATAGAGGCCGTCTATAGTTTCGACCACAAAGCCTTGACGAAAAACGCATACAATGCACAGTTTTGGGCCGCCGAGAAATTATAAGGCCGCGCCCACGGCTGGGGCGGGGGTTTGGCAAAATGTACATTCTGATACTCGCAACGATCTCGTATCAGCTTTCTGCTGGCTATGTACAAACCAAGAATCACAGCATTCTCTTGTTTTGCGCTACTCACGCCTATGCCTGTAGCTGACCAGTGACTGGGTTGCTGCCAGGCAGCTTGTCCAGCGGTCCGTTGAATCCAATCTCCTCATTGGGGGGCGAAACTTCAACTGGTTGACGGCTAGAATGTCCGGGTCCATCAGGACCAACATTCAGACTGCAACCGGCGTCATTGACTCCATTCTGGCCGGTGCAAGTCCCAATCGCACGATCAAGCGCGCCCTGGTCCGCCCAGCCGTTGAGGAAGTCACCGTGCAGACCATATCCTGTCGGGTCACCCATGGCCCAGACCCAACGGTTGAAGTGCTGAATTGCCCCGGTGTTGTAGAAGAACTCGAAGAATACGGAGAGGATGGCGACAGGGTGGGATTGCGGGCATACGCCAGTGTTGTAGTCCCCGATAGCAGGGAAGGCCATCTTAGAAAGAGCCGTTTGAGTCAGCTCTCCTCTACGCGCAGACAAACAAGGCACGACAGGCTAGCTTACATGGCTCTTGTGGTTGCCACTGTCCAGGTTCGTCCCATCCCAGCAGGAAGGAAAGAAGGTCTCTGCTCTCATTCGATCACACTGTTTCGTCGGTAGATGCGGCGTGTCGCCCGCATTCGCACCCAAGCAAACGTGAGAGATGGCCCTCTGCTCCGGGTTCGACTTGTTGTATGTTCTATTAAGACGATTATCAGCACTGCAATAAGGGCGACATCGCGTCATAGGGTTCCGAGGGTGTACCTGAGATACGGATCTCCGACAACCATGCGCAACCCCTTGGGCGGAGCCTTGGCATGTGGTGCGCCGTTGCAGTTCTGTCTGCCAGGAACATAGTCACAGGCTCGATTGATGTAATAGGCAGCCTTTTGTTTCAGATACTCAGGTTAGGACTACATCCATACGAGCAAACAACCATGTAGAAAGAGAGCAGAGCAAAGCGTACAATACCCTGCATCTCCACCAGCTCGAACCTCCCATCTCGCCTCTGATGGTACAGCTGAGGCTGCCAGTAGTTGCTCTTATCGAGTGATTTGTCGCATGTGGTAGCCTTGGCCTTGGTAGCCTGTTCGTTCGTCAGGCTAAGAGCAAAGCCGGTCCCGCCAACAACGGCGTGAACATGAGGGGAGATGACGCCGGGGTAGATGATGGGATCTCCACGGTAAAATGTCAACGGCGCACAGTTGACTGTGAACAGCTGTGCAAGAGATCCCGGTACAAGGACCGAGAGAACGGCAACAACCGATCGGACTCGGCTCGAAACCATGATGGGCTTTGAAGTGACAGCTTTGAGTTCGAACTCTAGATACGGCTAGGGGTGTTTGAAAAGGGGCTAGACACGCTGTCTTTCTCAGACAGATGGAAGCGGAGCATGAAGCTCTTATATAGCTTGCAAACTGGCACAAAGTTGGTTTTACTCGTCCCCAAGTCCGTGCTGCAACCTCGGGAAGATAGGGGCATCGGCAAAACAGAACCTTCCCAGCATCCAACAAGGGCTAGCGCTGCATCACGAAGGTTCATTGGAAATCTACAAAGTCCAGCTATTCCATAAGTGACACGTGCTCGGCGAAATCAAGGAGTTTTCGGACAATGATAGTCAGTTGGCGCTTGCCATTGCCATGCTTCCAGGTTTACACCGTCACTTCATGTAACGACCTTGTATTGAACTTCCCCATGGGAGAAACTAGCCTTGAGACTTGCCCCTGAACCAGCGAGAGAGACTGGACTACTACGCCGCGTGCATAAAAGCCCCGGGTTGAAGCCGAGACAGAAGACGATGCGCGGAGTCTTGAGGACCTGGTGAAGTCGCTGGCGGGCAGATGGACGATCGTTTCCCTCCGCTTACAAGAGACAGCCCGACTTCTGATAGTCCGAAGAGACTGCGTTAGGTCGGCCAATACAAGAAGTCTCTCATAGTGTTTTGCGGAATGTCTTCGGCGGCATTCCCTGTTTCCGTCGCGGGAACAGCCTTTCCCGCACACGTTTCTACAGCCTAGATGGACTCAATGGGTGATATGTCATACTCTGTGAACGCCCTTGTTAACCGGAGCAACTTGGCGAACAAGCCGACGAAGAGCCTTGGTCCATCCAACCCGATACCTCGAGACTGATGATCAGCAAGTTACGTGTTTTGGCGCTGAGCCAATTCAAGAAGCCAAAAAAAAACGATGTCCAGGTCCAGGTCGAAAGCTGTATAGCAACGGCTTCCCCTGGCCCAAGTCCCTGTTAGTTACAGCCGTGCCAGTCAAGTTATGATGCCCAGATTTTCGTAAGCATGGCAATCCTAGAACCCCGTAGCTTCCTGTCATTTCCCCCCTTGACTTACACACACAACCAGCACACATGGACGCCAGATGAAAGAGTATATCGTCACAGGCCCTCCGAGCCTACAGACAAAGAGTCACAACCGCAACGGTGCCAAGTTTGTCAACCGAAAAGCCGGACTCGCTATTCGGGCGCCAATGCCTTCCCCCCGGACGAAGACCACGGCCCTTCCAGCCCGATGCCATTCCTTCCATCCATCCCCGAGGGGGGGGGTCAAGCAGTATCCTACCGAGATGGCACCAGCCCGGGCTTGCGCCCTTTCTCCCTGACGTGGACGTGACATTTTCCAGATGATAGTCTAGAGAAATTCCGACGCTAGCACCCGGCCACGAGACCACTGGATGGAGCTGTGCTTTCGCTCGCCACTGGCCTCCAAGTTAGACATGCAGTCGTGGTGAAGGTGACTGGTCGCATGCGCCAAAGGTGCCAACACACAATGGATGTAGGGACACTTGGTTCGGTGGCAGACACATGAGACCCGGTATCCCGGCATCAGGGAAGATGTTGCGGCCACGGGACCTTCGCGCGACTCGATCCGTTGCCGACAGAGTGAGTACTGGGAAAGCTTGCGCTCGCTCGTCATGGACCGACCCTGCGAGCGTCTGTACTCTGTATATTGTATAAGCTGACGACAATATAGACGAGCGTTTCCCCACATCCGCCGTGAACTGTCCATGTTTTCGGGTTACATGTAGGATAAGAGAAATAGTTTCCGGCGACGACTAGGCCTCAGAATCTCCAAGGAGGGGGAGTCGAGAGTGTGATGGAAATGGTTGGTGCGTGGTTTGTTGTCCAGGGCCAAAAACCCCCGTTCTGAGGCTGTCCATCCCGGGCCGTGATTGAAGGGGGGCAAACGGTCATTTCCGGAGCTCAATTGCCTGATTGGGAAGTCTCTGGACTCCATGTCTTGTCTGATGTCTTATGGCTGTGGCGGTCGGGTTATTTCACGCCTCTGCGTGCGATCAGTTATAACCCTGGGGTCGTGGAAGCCGCTCGCACGCGAGCAACATCACAGAGCAAGCATATGTTCCCATCTCAGCGGTAGATGGACCTTTGTCTTCCGTCACCTCCTACAAGGACGTCTTGCACTGACTGTACTCTTCATGTGTCACAATTGGGCAGTGTAGCGTGCCTGTTGTCATGCGAAAAACACACGAAGTCTGCGGAATGTCGCGACAGGGGAGCATCACAACGGCAATATCAAGCTCAGCCATGTGTCTGCTGTTCTTCACCAGCCTCATAAAGGCTCACATGCCTCAGCAGAGGATCCCCAAGACGTGAATCGTCGCACATCGCCCATGATCTGGCAACTCATATACCTCACTCCTCCACTGCTCGTCCGAAGACGAGCTTGTCGCCACGCTCACCCAGCTTATCAGTGTGCTTTTTAGTTGCATGAGAAAGTGGTTGTGTCACGGACCATATCAGTCACAGAGCATTCCCAAAGAGGCTTCCTCGGTTGGCCCAGAATCGACGAGTATCTGATTGGAAAGGCTTGGAAAGTATGATAATGTGCCTTCAACGTAGTATGTGTAACACATGAAAATATATCAAGGCCAAAAAGAAACGATTCCAACATGTATTGCATCATGTTACACTCATTGAGCTACATTCTTTCTATGTCTCGTTATGCATCCTCTTTCGTTTTGTCCAAGACCTGTGAGCTATCTGAAGACGATGCAGTCCAATATTTGAAATCCTTAGCTGGAAGTTTCGCTTCAAACATTTCATCAATCTCCGCCGGTGTGCGACCCTTCATCTCGGGAACATGGAAGTACGACACGACACCTGCAAGAGCACAGAGGCCGGCGAAGATGAAGCCAATCTTGGATTTGAGATTGGCCGCGTCAGAGTTGTAAAGATAAGGCGTACAGAAGCCAAAAATGGAGGCAGACGCGCCAGCCGTCAGCCAACCAAGTCCCTGTGTCTTTCCTCGCAATTGTAACGATGACGTTTCGGCACCGACAGCATACGAGGCCGGCCATACGCTGAGTCCAGCTACGACGATTGTAGAAATCATGCTGACACTAGTGTATCTAGACATCGAGTTTTAGCAAAAGCGCTGTGTCTGTTAATGGGAGCAAGGAGTACGAACATGATGGTCGGCTGTTTATCCCATATGCCCGAAATGCCCATTGTGAGCCAGAGAAAGGCAACTCCAAACAGACCCAAAAGCACCAGGCGGCGGCGTCCTACGTGGTGCAACACCCATATACTGACTGTATTGGCCAGCAAACCACAAACAATGCCGACAATTAACAGAACAACGCTTATGTTTGCTGACATGCCAACCACTTGGGCAAAATAACTAGCTTTCGCCAGCACGGCGAGTCCAAACACTTGTGGCAAAGCCCCGGAAAACATAACGATCAAAGTCCTCCTTAAATTGGCACGCTTGAAGCAGTCAATATAAGTCGCCTTGGTCAGCATTTGTTCGTGCTCGATGTTTCGTCGGACAATGTCGATAGTAATTCGAGCATCTCCGTCTTTTGCCTCCAGATGCTCCTGAGATTTAAGTGCTTGAGCCATTCTACTCTTCCGAACAAGGTATGTCGGACTCTCAGGGATGAAATAGGTCACAACCATGGGCAAAAAGGAGAACGGCCACTGCGACGCAAAGCAGATGGTGTAGCCATTAGGCATATCCATGCATCCGAAAATGACGGCAGCCCCAATCAACTGACCCAGTAGAGTAAACATTGGAAAGAAGGCCAGAATCGGACCTCGAAGACTCGGAGGCAGAACCTCAGACATGTACGTCTGTGTCGTTGTCGTCACAATGCCAATGGCAAGGCCCTGAAATGCTTTGCCTGCCAAAAAGACGCCGCGTCGGGCGTCCATATCAGCCGGGAGGTAGGAGACGTAGCAGATCGCAACTGCAACTGCAGATAGAAAGCACCCTATGGCGATCGAAGCTCTTCGCCCTACAGAGTCCTGAATTTGACCACCGCAGAAGGCGCCGATGATAGACCCCCCCGGACTTGCAAATGTCCACAAGCCTAACCATAGAGAAGGGAGAATCCAATTTCCATCAAGCTGGCGCCCAAAATCTTTTCTATTTCCGAAGGTTGTTAGAGATTCGTTCAATCACGCGGCGATTGACAGACAGGATAGGGAAGGCGAGATTGTACAAAACTTACTGGAAGCTGGGCATGGCAGACGTAGTGCCAACGATGACGTAGTCGTAGCCATATAACAAGATGGTCGTAGTCAAGCCAAGGCAACACCAAACAACGTTCTTGTAGCGCTTCACAGACTGCCAAAGCGTCAAGTTGGTGGCGGCATTTCGTTCAGTGTATTGAATAAACCCGTCTGGCGCCTTGTCGCTGTCGTGTCGATCCATGACGGCGGTAGGGTAGTGTAATCCGCGTTCGAGCCCCAATCTTCTTTCCTTGCGGCGTGTCGAGAGAAGACAAAGCGATGCAAGAGTAGGGCCAGAAGGCCAGCAGCATCTTATCTTATAAGGAGATCGAACAATGCCAGCCAGTGCCAAGGAATGGCTCTGGGCAACGCGCCAGAAGATTTCGTGCCAGCCCTAGGTCATCCCAAAGGAGGGGCACCCATTGCAACTCTGATGAGGCTTGAAGAACGGCATTGGGACTTTGAATATTACTAGTATGGGGTTTGTCCGACACTAGCCTCCCAATTGGAATTGGCGTTTGGGTCTCCATCTTTGTTAAGGAGTCTCCGGGTCGACGTACATGAATAAACAGGGTCTCCATCCAAGTACCAACCTATAACTACTCCGTACTCCGTAGCTCTCCGGCCTTCCTAGCCAAACTGGCCGTCGTCTCCGCCAAGTGCTACTGCTTTGATGTTCGACGTCGACCCCGTCCAGGTAAAGCGAGGAGCCGCTACAGCCAAGGTGAGCCGACGAGTCAACAACGGAGGGGCCAAACACGAAAAAGAGATAATGCAGGTCATCTCTTCCAGCCACGGCTATAACTAACTAGTTACTCCGTGTCGCGAGCAAAGATGGGCAATCCTGCTGGGTCCCCGTCTTGTGGCTGGTGTTGGGTTCGATCTCCAGTCGCGTGGGGTAATGGAGAAATTGTTGCCAACTTGCCGAGGGTTCCCTCGTGCATTGGACTGTGCGTGGGTAGCAGTTCAAGGGTTCAAGAGCGGCGTGGAAAGCAGGTCGTGGACATGGCCGGCTCGATTGATTAACGCGTCAGGTTGATGGGTTGGGGCTTGGCCTTTGCCGACCGTCGATTATAACTTATGGGTCGGAGGCATGGAATCCACTCAATGCATTCAATGTTGCTGGAGAGGTCAGTTTGAGACGGTAGTTATATGGCGAATTCGAGCCAACCTCGATCAACTCTTTGCGTGCCGAGCTGAGGTCGTCGGTCACCGATATGGCAGGCGCCTGAGGCACATACAAGGCACTGGAGGCAGGCACTTCCAACTTGCGTTGTTGACAACTATTTAGTACGGAGTAGTTAGATGCTGACACAGCACATCACAAGTCCATCGCCCTCGCAACCTCCAATTCGTTCATGTTTCTCGGCTGCTGCTGCACGGACAACCTTCGGACAACCTTCGAGTGGCTAACAATCAAGGTACCTCGCCACTAATATGTTGCCTAGTCCACGCCACAAACTACTTTTTCTTCAAGAAGCCCACTCGAAGACTTGTTGGAACCCGAAACCCCGCGATCAATTGAGGCTCGGACTCATCCATTCGCTCGGTCCCACCGATAACTACTTCATCAAGTATGCCTTTGACTTGGGTCTCGCTCGAGGCCTGGTCGGCTCATCGGCTAACGACATTGACAGCGCTGTTCGCGCTGCCCATTATTGTCCCCGTGGGCTACGTCTTCTACACAAGCTGGACGGTTTATAAAAACACCACCTTGGTCTCTGGCACGCTCGTCCCTCGCCAAGGGGCATTCGCTTCAGCGGCGTCACATCCAGCGGAACCACACAGCCTCCCCGCCGAAGTTCAAGATGATCGGTCTCAGTGGGTTGTAACATATGAAAGAGTAGTTTCTAATCCTTTGCTGCCATCTTCGTTGGCCTACCCTCCGGAGAAGCCGCTATCCTCGGGCTCTACAACTGAGCCATCCAGGTTACTTCAGGAGGTGTCGAGAAACATGCAGAAAGCGTTTAGCAGGACTCCCCAGGCCATTCTTCTTCGCAGCGCGCTGTCGGAGTCGCTGAACAAAGAAAGCTTCAAGACAACATGGATTAGCAATTTGACCTTTAGACCAGGCGACATTGTAAACGGCGTATACAAGGTTTCCTGTAACACAAGGGACCAAACGACGGGTTCGGAACGGGTAGAACTTGTCATCGACGCTCCTGCTTCCTACAAAGGCCCTAGAGTTCGAGGTCTAATTCTGACTGCGATTGAGCCCGCTTCTTCTGAGAGCTCGGATGATAGAAGAACTCGTGACGAAGAGAAAATTGTTTTCGTTAACGAGACGTGGATGTGGCGACTCGCGGACGAGAAACCGACCCTTCTTGAATCTTCCATTGGACAATGGCTCCATCGTCTGCTGTCTGGATGGCTACTACTCAAAGGTATTTCAGGAGTCAGTGGGACAAAACAAGGAAAAAGTGCGAGCGAAGTGAGCAAAAAATTAGACTAGGGATTCATTGAACTTTCCTGGACTTATCTTTTCAACCGGATGGGCAGGCAGCGGTTTCGTCCATCATCGTTCACCATGTTAACTCGCTAATGAATCTTGTGTCACGACAACAAATTGAGCTCGTAGGGGAATATGACCGCTTTGTAGGAAGGCTCTGAAATATATTGTATTGCTATCATGTACCCTCTCAAGCCTAACAGAACTTTACTGTTCTATCGGTGCTCTTGGGCATCGGGAAAAGTCGGAACATGAGAACTTGGATGAATTGATTGGCATTGCTGGGCAGAAATAGCAGATAGTAAGAATAGGCCGCTGTGCATAAATCCAAGAGTCATTCGACATGAGTCTTATTGTCAAAGAGCGGACGGCCGTCGAAGAATGCACGATGAGATGACAAAGGACAGACAAAGGACAGTTCTCTAGCGAGCCCGGAAGTATCTCTGGGTTAGGTTACCTCACGACCAAAGTGATCCTGTAGTATTGCTCCAGAAGATCGACTTGCCACTTTTTCTAAACCCCTTTTCGCGTGTAACTGTGAGGGCCGAACTGAACACAAAGGTTACGCATGCGCAATTGCTTGCTGAGCCCAGCTGCATCCCATCTGAATTCCTCAACGGCGACGTCGAGTTCCGTACCAGTGGATTAGATGTGTGGATCGGATAAACATAAATTTAGACTTGATACGCAATCCTCTGACACGCCAGTCTGACAAGTGAACATCATGTACTGTCCTGGTCGAGCGTGGCCTCTTCTCTCCGAGGTTAGGTATGAGAGTTGACACAGCCACGTTGTATTGCGGTGGAGATAAAACATGCAGCTAATGCACTTTGGAAGGTGAAGACGCGGAGGATTCTAAAAGCGGACTGTTGGAAACGCAAACGCTCTCAGCACATGTGTGTGTGTGTGCCTACCTGGTCTGGCAAGATTTGCAGCCTTGATGAGGAGAGTGAGTACGGAGTAGTTAGTTGTCCAAGATCATCCAGCTTGAGTCGACCTGGGTCCAAGCTCATGTCATCGCCACCCGCGTGGCAACGATGATAGGAGGGACGGACGGATTGGTGGATGGGTACGGAGTAGACGGATTCAGGTTCTTTTTCGAGTCGAAAAGACAACGGGAGGCCATTGGATGATAACCACATGCACTGCTCCTGCCAGGCCGTCGTAAGTGAATGTCTGAAGGCAATCATGGACGCCAAGGGTGCACAGGTGGACCGTACAGGTGCACAAGTACGATCCCTCGAGGGAAAGCATGCACTGTGTTCCTGCCATGTGATTGGGCTTTCCGTCCGGCACTTGACGTGCCACAGATCTCCATGGGCTTGGGAAAGATAAGGTTTCAAGCCGGCCTGGACCAGTGCAGACGCCACGCGTAGCGCCACCAGGAGGACATGATCTATCTATTTCTCGTCAGGGCAGTCTGCTTGCAATCAGTAATCTACACCTGGCAAATGGTCGTTTTAGCCTGGTTTGGGAACGGGGCGGCATGTGGACATTGAAACGTCGGCGTTTCAAGGGTAAGTGGTGACAGATGTAGCCGAAACCACGAGGACGAAGGGAGATTGGGCTTCAAGCCCGCTTCAGCGTGATGTCGTATTCTGCCGTGAGTAGAAACGAAGCAGTGTCATCCGGGATCTCAGGAGACCGATAGTTCTTTCTTTTGAGTCGGACGGCGGTGGAATAGGAAGTGGTTGTGGTTGGATGTTGGTAACGCATTAAAACGTTGACATGAAAATACATAGTGGCTGCACGTCATGTCCAGTCTCATACGGAGGACTTTTGATAGGTACTACTACCAAGGTTAGTAAGTATCTTCGTACCTGAGGCACCTAGGTACCTGATCTAGCCGAGGCATGCAATCTGGTTGGTGGACGGCTTCCTGGAATCCTGGCAGTACTCCGTACTGAGAGGGGCGTTCAGGGGGGCCTGCGGCGGTCAACAAATCGCAAAAGTTCTCTCTCACCAACGGCCAAGACCACGGCCTACTTGGCAGATAACCCACGAGGCATAAGGTTGTCTTGTCAATCAGTGACTTTGGTAAGTGGCCAAGGTTGGCTATGACCGTGGCCTGATATGCGGGCACCACAAACAACTGATGGCGGCGTCTAGATTTGTTGAAATGACCTTCACGTTCAATGTCCGTCTCGAAATGCACACACATCGCGTTGCAGCGGCACATGGCCTTTTGACACGAGTACCAAGTCCGTGCGCTCCGTACGATGGACCAGAATTCCAAGGTCCAAGGTGAACAACATTCTAGGACCCTTGTTGACTCGGACACTGTGGCTCCCGACACATGGGCGCCAGAGTGGTGATATGACGAGAGCGCCAATGAGCATCTACGGAAACATTAGACTTTTGACCTCTGCTACGCCACCGCTGCAGTCGCAATCGAAGTCTCAGGGGCGTGTTCTTGGTTGGTCTTGGCCCGTCAGCCCGCTGACGCTGTCGTTGCCGCTGCCGCTGCCGTGCCTTGATCGACAAGGCCTGCCGGCTCAGGGCCAGCATGATTAACTTACACGGCAACCAACTCTAAACTGACTAAAAGCGCACCTTCTTTATCATCCCAAGATCGAGGCTTAGCTTGACTTGGCTTGGCAATCTCCAATCTCGCATAGAACTCGCCTTGGCCAGACAAGGGCTCGGTCAGTGTCCCTGTGTAGTTATATGCCATTCTCGATTCGGAGCTCAGGTCGAGATGACTTATCTCCGTGCCTGGGCACAAGCCATCGGGCGATTGCCAATAATGAGTTGACACTCGGCGGAGGAGGCAGTCATGACGGTCACAATGGCTCGGCATGGTGGCAAGAGGCCGAAAGAGCCAAAAGGGGAGATAGGGTCAAGTTATATTTCAAAAGCCTACAGGTCTCATCGTGGAACTCCCATGGGGATCGTTGCCATACACAGGCAGTTGCCATCGTCTCTACACGCAGGGAATGGCCAACGAAACGGGTTTCCGACTCCCAAATCGGCGTCACTGACGCGCAACGGAAGGGTCCGTACGGAGTACAATAGACACATATGAGGGCGGAGTTACTCCGTAAATGCATGCATACATACATTAGGTACGGAGTACGGAGTACGGGGAGAGCAAACGTCTCCTTCCAGACCATGTGGACCAAGCCAGACAGTGGCCATGGCGATCTGTCTTGGCCCGCGAGGCGCAGATACCTACCCAAGAAGTTTGGTCCGTAGAGTCCGGGAGCGAAAGGTTGTCGCAGAACCTTCAAGCCTTTCGACCCACCGTCAGGGACGGCAAACCGACCAAAGATGTGGCGGATTGGGGGCCACTGGGCGTCGCCATGATCCGTTATGGACGGCGGCGTGTTTGACACGGCGTCTGTTTTCCGTTGCTGCCGCTGGTGTGCCAAAACCCATAACCACCAGTGTTCCGTCATGACAAACCGTGACCGTGGCCGTGGCCGGCTGCTGGCACATCTGAGGTGCCTGCTGGCGTAGTGTTTCAACCTGCGGTACGTCCAGTCTGGTACGTCGGCGGTACGATAGCGTGCTGGCCAAACTCGACCTTGTTGCTCCGTTTGCGTCTAAGGACGGACTGTCATGAAATGTGCATTACTGACGTGCACAAGGATGCGATAAGACGTCCATGCTGGCCCAGGCTGGGTGCCGTGCCAAGCAGCCAAGTTTCCACGACGTGGACCTGGTCTTTGCTGGCGCGCGGACATGGTTCATGGCGTTCTATTGCCGTGGGCTACTACTGCAGTCCTGCATTAGGGCCAACTCGTCGACTTCCAGTTCACTTCTTCCTCTAGGCGTCACGAGCGGCCTGGTGATCGTATCGCCGTCTCTTTCTGCGCCTCGGCTGGCTTTCCCGCTGTATACGTACATAGTTACATGTCCATGGCATCTGCCTGTATGTAATCTGGGCCAAGTAAACATGAGACCCGCCGGTACACCCTGGGATCGATATATCATTGCCACCGCAATGACCCGCCTTGAGTGTGAGGTTTATATGACTGATAGGTGGCCAATAAGCGCATAAGAGTCTTAGGAACGTGCGCCATGTATCCCAAACACTCGGAAGATTCTCATCAGTCAAACAGGCAACTACTGGAGTTACATCGCTGGTTCATCGCAGAGACTCCCCTGGCAAGATTATACTCCACCATGTTGAGACATCGAGACTTGTCGTGTATGGGTACTGCTAGAGGAGCTCCGTGCCGCAGCAAAAATAGCAAAAGATACAACACTCCCATGTTTTATTTTCAACCAGGGCTTCCGTCAAGGTGAGGAAACCCCCGGACCGCCCCAAGACTCGCGGCCAACCTGGTGGAACGAATCCACTTCCCGGACGTACCGTCTTCTGGTTTTTCAAATACTGTTCAGATGTTCACTCCCAACTTTATTCATAAAAAGACTTGCCCCGGCGCACATCGGTTGGATTGTTTTCTTGGTCTTTTTTCTTGCCATATCCGCTCTTCACGGCTGGCTGTGCGAAACAAAGACGCCAATTCTGCACTGAACGTGCTGTTGTCGATTGGGCATGAACGAGTGATTGAGATCCGTTGCTTTTCGTTTCCTTTCACTCTCCTTCTGCTTCTGTTCAGTTTGGCTCCTGTTTGTTCAACCTCCTCTACGCCTCTTTCATTTTTGTTCCTCTCTTCTTTTATTCATCTCTTTTTTGTGAAATCGACAAAAAAGCGTACATTTCTACCACAACTCTATACCCTCCTCAAAACTCCCATCGAACTTCCGTCGACTAGTTTCTTCTCTCTTCGATACGTATACATAAACATACATCGTACATGACTTTTCGTGATGGACCACATTCCCAAAACAAGCGCCTGGTCCGACGACTCAGGTAATTTGACCAGGCATAATTCTTTGGAGTCGTTTCACAATCTAGCGCCCTTAAAAACCGACATGGATGGAATGGACAGATCGTACCCAGCTGCGCTGCACGAAAAGTTCGACCGAAGGAGTATAGCCTCTACGCCCACGCTCGAAGCTCAGGACGAGAAGAAGAGCACGCATGGTAATGATCAAGGCCACCACGGCGGCGTTGACATCTTCGACCCCAATAGGCCCAAGCTTGGATTCAAACAGCGATTACACCACTTCACCTGGGCATGGTTCACATTTCCAATGAGCACGGGGGGTCTTGCCCTACTCATCTTTGCCCAACCTCATCAGTTTCCCGGTCTCAAGAGCATCGGCCTGGTTGTCTACATCGTCAACATCATCATCTATGTTCTCCTCCTCTCGCTGATGATCGCTCGATTCCTCGTACATCCCGGGGACATGTCAAAGTCTCTCAAACATCCTCGAGAAGGCTTCTTCCTGCCAACCTTCTTCCTCGCCACGGCCACGCTCATCACCAGCTCAGACCGCTACGCAATACCGAAGAACGACGTGGCTCTCGTCTGGGCCATCCAGGGCGCGTTCTGGATCTACGTCGTGGCTACGCTGGTACTCGCCGTGGGACAGTACAGCTACGTGTTTGCGGCTCACAGCTTCGGCCTGCAGACCATGATGCCGACGTGGATCCTGCCCATCTTCCCCATCATGCTGTCCGGCACGATCGCGTCCATCATTGCCGAGACCCAGCCGGCAGCCGCGGCCATGTCCATCCTGGTGGCCGGGATGTCTTGCCAGGGCCTGGGCTTCGCCGTCGCCGTCTTGATGTACGCCCACATGGTCGGCCGGCTCATGCAGGCTGGATTGCCGAATCGGGAACACCGGCCCGGACTGTTCATGTGCGTGGGTCCGCCTGCATTCACGGCCTTGGCACTCATCGGCATGGCCAAGGGCATCCCCGCGGCGGCCAGCCAGAACAGCTTCGGATCGCCGGTTGATCTGACGACGATACGCACCATGGCCTTGATCAGTGCCATTTTTCTGTGGTCCATCAGTCTCTGGTGGTTTGGCATCGCCATTATCGCCGTCCTCCAGTCTGTCCCCAAGTACTTCCATCTGGGCTGGTGGGCCATGGTCTTCCCCAACACCGGCTTCATCCTGGCGACCATATCCATTGGCCGGGAACTCGACAATGAGGCAGTCTTGTGGTTCGGCACCGGTCTCAGCATCTGTTTGCTGGCCATGTATTGCTTTGTTTTGTTTTTCAACATCAAGGCTGTTATCACCCAGGACATTATGTATCCTGGAAGGGACGAGGATGTGGAAGACCATTGAGAGGTTTTACCAAGTTCATTTTTTATTTCATGTTTGAAGACGTCTAAAGGCATGGCGCACAAGAGACACTCGCTTTCTCAGCAAGCGATGTCCTACATTTCATTATCCTTATTTCATTGCATGTTGTCCCCATTGAATCAGCATAGCAAAGACCTTCCAACTAGCTAGCGTTTACTTTGGCCAAACCTTGGGCATAGAGAATAAGAGCACTGACGGGCGGGAAAAGTATAATTCACAAAAAAGGAGAAAAAAAGCCCTCAGCTTTTTATACCACGTAAATGGTAGCAATGGCAGCGTGACTGGAAATGATGCGTGAGGAAAAGTGAAACCCTTGCATGCCCAAGCCCGGTGAGGAACCGCTTCTCTATGAAGAAAACCGAGGGCTTTATGTGACCTATGAAATGGGCAACCGTCAAGCCTTTTCATATTGGTGAGACATTGGCTCTCACAGGTGCATATTGCTACTGTGATAACTGACTACTTGAGTCGAAAGTAGCCCATGCGGTCTCAAGATGTCATGCTGGGAACGACGTGACGATCCGTCGGACATGTCTGGATCTCGTTATAGCCAGGGTATAGTTAAGGTATGCTACACTGCGAGCCTGGAGAGTGTGTCACATCACACCGCTTTGAATTGTGTGTGTTTCTGCTCCTCGAGCCACTTGCTTGCTTCTTTTCTGCAGCAAGAGCTCGAGATGTCGAAGAAGTCGAGATATCAACACCCTCGTGACATCAAACAACTCGCGATGTTTGAGTACATCTAGTCCATAGTCTATAGAGAGTAGCTGCCAGCTGAAAAGAATGGCATTAGTTACCAAGTAAGTTACACCTGGTCCTAGACAAGAAGTAACTAACTAAGTTAAATAGGGCCCAACTCATTTCAGGCATAGAACAGAAAAACGTCCCAAAGGCTGCATAAGTGTTGCGCATTTCGCTCCGCTCTCCTTAGACATGGACTGTTTTGCAAGGTCTCAACTGGTCGCCAACTAACTTAACTAACTAACTAACTACGGAGTACTAAGCCGTCACTTTTGCCGAACCCCATGCATGCTAGCTAACATATTGATGGCGTCTACTTGTCTCACCTTGCCGACCTGCAAGAGACACGACAAGGCTGGTAAGCCAGCATGAGAAACTCATCACTCTGCATAGTATGAGCGGGAATGCGAATAAGCCGCCACGACGGCAGACAGACAAAATATAGTTACACTGCACAGGCTGCTCGCCTGCATGCATTACTAGGTCGGGATACGTGGTGATGTATCATGTTGTCTCATTTAGCAAGCTGTCAGGAGCCAGTGCCGACTGGAGCTGGATATGACTGAGATAAAGTAGTATTTCTTTAGGTAATCTTACCAGATGCATATGACGAGTCGGGAAGCTGCCGTTGCTCAAATAAATCGTTGCTTTACCATGCGAGGACGGCTCAGAGGCATGCAAGTCAAGTCAAGTCAGCCGCTCATCCTATTCCACTGCGGAAGTGAGGACTATGCAGCAGCAAGTGGAAGAGTTTCGTTCAACGACTACCGCACTCAAAAAATAAAATAAAATAAAATAAAATTGCCAAGTGAAGCGATGGGCGAGCAGTGTAGGAGCCGGATATCTATTTATGCCCCGGCCTCCCGCCGTGCTTGTCGATCGATGTCTTCCGCAAATCCAAGCAACAACAAGATTCGTTACCAGCAAGCATCCAATACATCCAGTCTCTACGTATATATATATATATATAGAACATAGATATATATTATCCTCCTCCCCGTCCATAATACCATGCCTGCTTTCCAGAAGATGATCCTGCCATGCCTCCTTGCCATCAAGGCAACGGCCGCACCCTCCGCAGGTAAGCAACTTATTATACACAACCACGGAGCCCCCGTGCAACGTAGAGACCAAGACTGAACAACAGCCCCCTCCTCCCCTTCTCAAGTCGGGGACGACAACATCAACGACGTGGCAAGGCGCGACGCCAACTGGCAGTCTCACGCGAAATACTACGCCCTCGGAGGCGGACACGGCAACGAGGTCTACGTCAACGGGGTCTGGTCCAAGCCAAGCTCCTTCAACGAGGGCACGCCCGTCGGCGAATGCTCAGCCAGGATCCTGGGTCTCTACCAACCGCCTCCTGGCGGCGTCTTCCAGCCTATATCCGGCGTCAAGTGCTCGTGTTGGATCTCGTCAAACGACCCCATCGGATCCAAGACCCGGTGCGCCGTGGACTGGGACGAGACGGACCCGGCGGACACGGGCAGGAGAATCCATTTCCAGCTCATCTTCCAGTGCTCCAACTGGTTCGGCGACTGCGACAGCTTCAGCGTCCTCACGGACCAGGGCGTTTGCAGGTCTACGCCTGCCAATCTGTGCGACGGGTTCAGGGTTACCGTCTAGAACGGGTGCCCGAGTGTGCTAGCTATGTAGCTAGGCAGTCTATCATCTGGCAATGTACGTTAGCCCAGATGATGCCCTTTGTGTCCGGTGTCTGTTTCTTGTCAGGCACGCGTCGAGATCAGTGTTGCTCACCACATTGGAAAGCAAAATATGACGAAGCTGTTGCTGAGATGGAGTGGAAAGCAGGACACAATGCTGCTTTATGAGTAGTTAGCAGAAGAACACGACCTTGTATTGTTTGACTTCTTTCTCTATGATGCCCGTAGGTACATAGCAATCGCAGTCTCTCGTTACTTTGGCCACGGCCACGATAAGTTGTGCGATAGACCCCCCCCCACCCCCCCCCCCCCTTCTATCTCTTTCGGCAGAGACTCTTGTTCATCAAGAAACAATAATATTAGAAATTACTACTATTTCCCCATATAGACCAAGTAAAAGACACGCAGAGTTGCATGCAGCCTGTACTACGCTTTTCCATCAGCTACTACGTGAAACAGGCTTCCGTCGTAAATGCGCCGAATGTCTTCTTTCTTCAATCTCCCGTCTTCAGGCCACAGCATAATGTACGTTGCCAGCCCTAATCAAATCATGTCAGCCAAACGAACAGATGGCTAGCTTCTTCTTCAACTTGACGTACATTCGAAAAACGCTCCGCCCCAGCCTATAGGGTCGGCAAGAAGTCTCTGCCCGTGCAGCAAGTTCATGATGTCCCGGATGGTCATAAAGTCCCGCCCGTCGCTGTACTTGGCGAACATGTCCTCGAACTTCTGCGGCACAAACCGGCCCTCGGTGTCGTAGGTTCCGCTGTCGCTGCCGTGCTTGTCCCTGTGGATGTTTGCGATGAAGATTCTGAAGAAGGGATCGGGCAGTATGCCCGAGACGGTAGGGTACGAGAAGTTGCCGTGGATGACGAAGACGGCCAGAAGACAGAATGCTACGTTGAACCCGAGGGCATGGAATCCGACAAAGGTATCGCGGGGCCAGATGACGCCGTCCTGGTCCTTGTCAAAAAAGTCGCAGTGCTGCTGAAGAACCTGAGATGTCCCAATAGTAGGTAGTCAAGTCAGTCTTGGGTTTCTTGCCTTGTCCATCGAGGAAGAACGGCATGTGCTTACAGTCTGGTGCTGGTGACGCTTCGCCCAGCCATTTTCTGTCGTTCCGCTCGGATGTTCTCTGGTGGCGGCACGATTCGCCCGTGGAGTTCCTATACATACGTGCAGTCTCCGTTAGCTGTACTGCAGTCTGGTTCCCAATCGCTCTTCATCATCTTACCAGTATGTGGCAGCCGGATGTCATCATCGGGCTGCAGAAACGGCCTGCGCTTCAAAGTGACTGGGACCTCGGGTACAGAAACGCACACTGAGTTTCCCGACCTGTCAGGCTCACTTGATGTCGAGTTCTGTGTTGGTTTTTGGGATGCCATGTTATAAGAGTCTACCGCAGCGCTATGTTGCTCGATTGTCGGTAATGATGAAAGAATCTGAAAAATAAGGTGAACAACCACTACATGTGATACATGTGATCCGATGGCTGTATTTAAGGGCGCGCGATGCCGCGTTCCTGACCTCACCGTGACATCAGCCGGCATCTTCACATGCCTCTATCATCCAAATCAGTTCTCCCGTGCAGAATTTCCAGACAACTCTGCATTGCCTCGCTCAATGTTGGCGAACAATGACGCCAGCTACAACATCCGAGTGGTGCCACGCCCTTCGATACGCAGTCGTATCGCTAGAAACGTTTCCCAACCTGGACAGTTCATCTTCCTATCTCGTCATTCAGCTGACATGTCCGGCAGCATCCTCGGCAAATCTGGAGAAATCATTATGACGTCGAACCGCTCGACATGCAGATATGTGTTATGTGTCTTTGCACCATGGCCGCTCGTCTGGCGTCGGAGCTTGTCATCTGCACGGGTACGTAAAAGTAGAAGGACGTGCCGCATGTGAAGCCCGTCTGTCTCAAGGCTGAATACTCCGTACGGGAGTAGAGGAGATGGCTTTGACCGGGTGGGATTCTTCCTCTCATCACTGACCAGAATGAGGATTGGCTCTATCAGTTCGACCATCCGACGGACACCCAAACGGGCATCATCTGGAATGAGCTACGTCGGAGGACCGACTGCATGGCGTCTGCCCATCGCGTTCCAAATCGTTTTTTGCTCTCGGCGTCCGTGTCAGCGTGCTCGTCTTTGCGTTGCCCGAGTCGCCCAGGCCCAGGTGGCTGCTTCAACCATGGCCGGGGGAGGAAGTGCTTGTTTGGGACCTGAAATGGTTGCCGTTTATGTGCCAGATGAGAGGGGACCTGCATTATGTCGATGGGTGATGATCAGCAAGTGACCATGTGTGTGTGTTTCGAGAGGAGGCGGTTTTTGTACAACGAATCAAACGTGGCACCACGCAACGGTCTCGTTCGATGCGGTTCCCCCTTCCCTCTTTCCAGCTGCCAAAGCAAATGCCACCGTCACACCCGAGTCTGAAATGGATCTTTTCTCGAAGCACAGCGCGGCTACTGTACGCGGCTACTGTGGTGACGTTAGTTACAGTCAGTTGTGTTATATGTGCAAGCATCTGATTCCCACGATGAGCGGCTACGTATTCCATGCTGCAGACGGCAAGTGAACCGACGCATGAGGCATGAGGCACGAGCGAGGCACCAGACCAAGGCGTTTCCCCCGCATCTTGCTGACGATTCCAAGATCCTCCCTTCAACTCCGCATCTGCAATCTCACCTGAAAAGACATCAGCCGAAGCTGGCTTTCCCCATCTTCCAGCATCCCTGTCTGTGTACTCGGGATTTGTCCATTGTCCATTGTCCATTGTCCATTGTCCATTGTCCATTGTCAGATGCCACCTGTCAAATCGTCAGAACGCCCTACTGGGTGCGACAGAACGGAAAAATGGAACATCTGGAGCTTCTTCTCTAGTCTAGTCTGCCTGTCTGCCTTATGGCTCTGTCTGCTCCACCACAAATCACAAGTGTGACGTGAGCCAATTCCCTAGCTGTGGGCGTATTTACGCATTCGCAATTTCTGCTAACAGAACTGGACAGACAAGACATGTTGGCAGCAATCCTTCAACATTGTGCTTGTGGAGCTTGGCGGATGAGATAGACAAGGAACCTTCGCGTCTGAGTCGTCTCTCTGTATCTTGGCGGTAACCCGGCCTTCGCTTCCTCTTCAGAAGGATTCCTTCGGAGGAGTCATCTCCTCTTTCTTCATCCTTCTCTTTTTCTCTCTCTCCTCCTTGCCTTCTCTCCTTCAGCCTCCATATTTCCCAAACGTCGCCGGTCCGCCGAAAGATATATAGAAGAGAGGGCCATGCGCGCATCCCCGATTCTTCCCTCGCTCTCGCTCTCGCTCTCGCTCTCGCTCTCGCTCTCATCGTCCTCTAACAATCACACCATCACGCCATCACGACACGCGATCCTCATCTGCTCCCGGCCATGAAGCCCAAAGTCTCCCACGGCTCAAACATGGAATCCCGACGTCCCTCCGCCAGCGATGCCGCCGACGCAGCCCTCGCCAGTCTCGGCTACAAAGGTGAACTGCCCCGAAATCTCAGCATGATGAGCATTCTCGGCCTCTCCTTTGCCATCATGGCCGTCCCCTTCGGTCTCTCCACGACCCTCTACATCACGCTCTACAACGGCCAGTCCGTCGCCGTCCTCTGGGGCTGGGTGCTCGTGTCGCTCATCTCCATCTGCATCGCCGCCTCGCTCGCCGAAATCTGCGCCGTCTTCCCTACCGCCGGAGGCGTCTACTACTGGTCTGCCATGCTGAGCACCCGCAGGTGGGCGCCCTTGGTGAGCTTTGTTGACGGCTGGCTGACTCTGGTCGGCAACTGGACCGTGACGCTGAGCATCAACTTCTCGGGCGCTCAGCTGATACTCAGTGCCATGACCATCTTCAACCCCGACTTCGTCGCGAATCAGTGGCAGACGGTACTCTGCTTCTGGGCCGTCATGCTGGTCTGCGCTCTTGTGAATGCCTTTGGGTCGAGGTACTTGGATCTCATCAACAAGATATGCATCTACTGGACGGCCGCGAGCGTGCTCGTCATCATGGTCACATTGTTGGTCATGGCCCCGTCGCGTCGATCGGGAGCCTATGTGTTTGGCCATTACGATGCTTCCGCAAGTGGGTGGCCAACAGGATGGTCGTTTTTCATCGGATTGCTACAGCGTAAGTGCAGCTCTCATTGCGGACACCATCATCAACCCTTGCAAATCCATGTTTCTAACACCTTCTTGTTCGACCACTTTCAGCTGCCTACACCCTGACCGGCTATGGCATGGTCGCCGCCATGTGTGAGGAGGTCCAAAACCCCGAACGAGAGGTCCCCAAGGCTATTGTACTCTCCGTCGTCGCCGCTGGCTTCACGGGCGTCATCTACATCATCCCCCTGCTCTTCGTCTTGCCCGATGTGGCCATGTTGCTTCGGGAAGCCCAGCCCATCGGGCTGCTCTTCAAAACAGTCACCGGATCGGCCTCTGGTGGTTTCGGCTTGCTCTTCCTGATTCTCGGCATCCTCATGTTTGCCGGCATCGGTGCTCTGACCGCCGCATCCCGTTGTACCTACGCCTTCGCCCGTGACGGCGCCATCCCAGGACACCACCTCTGGCGCCGCGTCAACAAGAAGCTCGGCATGCCCCTGTGGGCTCTCGCGCTATCCACTGTCGTCGACTGCCTTCTCGGCTGCATCTACTTTGGCTCTTCCGCCGCATTCAACTCCTTCACTGGCGTCGCAACCATATGTCTCTCCATGTCATACGGCGTCCCCGTCCTAGTTCTCCTCGTCCGCCGCAGGGAATTGGTAAAGGGCTCGCCCTTTTCCCTGGGGAAGTTGGGCACAATCATCAACATCATTTGCATCATCTGGATTATGTTTTCCGTCGTCATCTTCTGCATGCCCGTCTCCCTGCCCGTGGACTCCAGCACCATGAATTATGCCTCGGCAGTGTTTGCCGGCTTTGCTGTTATTGCAATTGCTTGGTACTTCGCCTATGCGCGCCGCAACTTCCACGGCCCTCCGGTCTTGACTGACGAGGAATTCGCGCCTGGTGTGACGGGGCCGCATCACGTTGTGAAGGCGAACGCTGGCACGGATTCAGAGACGCCTGGTCACGGTTCGGAAAAGAACGAGAATCGATAACACTCATCCACTTGTCGTATTTTCATTGTTTAGCGTGTATCATATGAAGTAATGCCCTTGTACATAGATAGCCCTTTCTTGATCCTATCGTCCTTTTAATGTCGTGTAGAAGCTAATTCATCTTTCCACACGCTGCGTTCAATAAGGTGACTTTTGGTGATCATCGGCCTCGGCCACAATTTCAGTTGAGCTTGCTTCTGGACTTGTAGGCACTTCCGACTCGGCATCATGCTTCGTCACCTGGCTCTGGTGAGCTGGCGAGGGTGGTCTTTTCAAGCCTACCGGCGAACGACCTGACGCCCAAATTTCGGGATGCAATTACCCATTCTTAGGGGATGTGTATTCATGGAAATGCCGTTATATACAAGACATGTTCTTCGTTGCTTTCCTTCCCCAGCGCCTTACACGCTGATTGTTCGGAACACGCTAAACTCCTCGCCGGTCGCCACTAGACTTCCGGAAATCTGGGGATGCCAGTGTACCTCCTTGGCGTCCTTGAGATAATGCACAAATAGCAGCTGGGGCGGCACATCCTTCACGCCAGCAGTATCCTTGCTCTCCTCGTCGTCGAGTTCCACGGCCAGGTCCCACAGGGTGACGGTGCTGTCGCCGGCGGCGACGGCCATGATGGAGTCGTCGGTTGGGTGCCATTCCAAGCTGGTAATCTGCTCCTTGTGAAAGTCGAAGCTGGCAAGTGGTTGGGGCTTGTCGGTGCTGGTCTTCCACTGCCGCAGGTCCCAGACACCCCAGGTGCCATCGTCGGCTCCCGAGGCTAGCAGGTGGCTGGTTTGTCGAGACCACGACATGACGTTGACGTCGTACTTGGACACTTGGACGGTAAGGGCGGGCTTCCGGGACTTGGATCGAACATCCCAGATGCGGATGCTCCCGTCACTGGACGCTGATGCGAAGACGGACTGCTCTGACGGCGACCACTGAATGTCTTCGACGCTGCTTGTGTGGCCCTGGAAAGGCCTGTTGTCGGTTACCCAGCCGCCGCCGTCCGTACGCGTCGTCACGTAGATGAGGCCGTCGTTGTCGCCGGTCAGGAGCTTGCCGCTAGGGACCATGGGGGACCAGTCGACAGCGTAGCCCTCGGATTTGTGCGCACGAATGGTAGAAATAGGTTTGTTCTGTTGAGATGTGATGGTCGTTCCGGGGTTGTCGAATGATGCCAAGTGAGGGGTAACGTCGTGTATGAAAACATTGGTCGACTCTGTCATGGTGGCAGTCAACGTCGTTGGGGGGCGTCCGGGCTCGCTGCTGGGAACCTGGTGCGCACGAATACGATTGGTGGTGGAATTCAGAGGGATAGACTTGCTCTCCAGAATGGGGTCGGCATCTTCGTCGTCGTCGTCGCCGGAATCCTCGTCGTCCTGCTTCTCCATTCTGCTCAGGCCGCTGAACTTGTTCACCAAGAGCTGGTTGTCTGAGGCTTTGCCGGTCTCTGCCTGCGTGCCAGCGACCATGTACATGGTGGCAGGGTAAGCTTTTCGGTCATCTCCCAACGCGTCTCGGACGATATCAAAAGACAAACAGGGCCAGGGCGTGCTGAGGTTGTGAAGCATCTCGTAGGTAGACAGATCGGGTGCCAGGGTCTGGCCAGGCTCCAACTTGCTTCGCCCGACGATGAAGGTGCCCTGGTCAACGTCCATTGCGCCTGCGAATTTCCATGTTAGTCAATCCTTGCGGTTCAAGATTTGGCCGCTAATGCAAGTCCGCTCATTGAGCAGAGTCGAACGGGTTCTCTGTCCTGGTTTGGGGAGGGGGGTCCTCACCAGCTTTCTCTTCGGCTTCACGCTCTGCATCAGGTCGACCGTCAACGCCAGCCTCGAATATTTCGTCCTCGCTCTCAAATTCGTCCTCGAACTCGTCCTCAAACTCCCCCATTTCCTTGTCGTCGATATCCATGGCCTCGGGGCGATCACCGCCCTTGAGAGGGCCATCGCCATTCTCGTCGGCGACGCGTTTCGACATTACGCTGCGCGGTCTGAAAGATGTCGCTATAGAAATCGTTACGTTCCAAAAACAAAAGAGCCAGATTATGATTTCTTGGTTGTATTTCGCTACAGCGAGCTGTTCTATTGACGCGGATGAAGAGCAAGTACACACGCCAAACTATTTTTACCGATAAGACCCTATCAAAGTGGCAGAATAGTTTTTTTAGCCCCTCCATCAAAAATTCGACTTGCTAGGTGGCGGGGCTTTATCGTATGTGGCGGTGCACGAGTCTGTGGCTTCCCGCGAGAACCACCACTTTGCTCAGGTACTTGACTTGTCCGAGTACCAAGTATTTGAGTAGGGCGAGGGATAGATCTTAACACGCTGCTCTCGTTATTTGAATGCCTTGTGCATCTCGCTTCCAAAGCAAATGCGCCTTCTTCATGTTCATGTCCCGACAGCCGCGCATTTTAACTTGATAATAAGTATCTGGCCAGCACTAACAATCATGTCAGCTAGGATCCATGACAAAGCACGTCAACGACAACGGGATGCCTTCCGCTTCACTGCTTCAAAGAGGCGCCGCTAGACGTTTCAGACAACTTTGAACATGGGTATTTCAAATCTTTCCAATCTGTAGCGCATTTCCTATTCAGAACTGGCGGCTTATAGTTATCGTCTGCGCCCCTGCCCGCACCCCTCTGATTGGCCATGACCTCCCTGCATGTACCTTGCTCACCCCGTACTCCGTACGTGTGTACATGCTCGGTATCGGCTAGGGCGTCGGCGCTGGCGACATTCCGAGCCCAGATGGTCACGCATGGCTTCAATGTTCATTTGTCATCCATGGAGTGGTGCCTTCGTGGTGCAAAATCATGCATATTGCGCCATCGCTCAAAGTCCACGAGACCCGGGATGCATGCAGGGGGGGGGCATTACCATCTGCGTAGGAGTCTATATAAACGACCCGCGGCCAGTTCAATTGAAGCGCGCTTGGCTGCCTCTCAACAAACCAAGAAATCCGGCATATATGTACATCAAGCCGACAGAAACATCGAAGACACCTCGCTTGCTCAGTAGCATTGTACAGCCGCATCATCCTATTCATCACTACCTGGGCAATATTTGTGCATTGGCCACTGACCAGAGAACCGGCCATATTTTCCGCGGCACTCAGTGAGCAAAAAAAAAAAAAAAAAAAAAAAAAACCAGTGCAACGAGAAAGCCACCAGCTTTGAGAAGTTGCCCTCTTACTTATATAACTACTTATATTCCCACATCCGCCCCGCCGCGGCGGCGCTCCATCCAAAACCACCTCAAAACTCCAAAACTCAACCTCGACCCAAAGACGATCCGATAATCCCGCATCAAAAGACAGCAAGCCGCCGCAATGCCCGTCACCACCATCACATCCAAATCCCAGTTCGACGAGCTCATCAAGACGACGCGCTTCGTCGCTGTCCAGGCCAGCGCATCATGGTGCGGTCCCTGCAAGGCCATCTCCCCCCTGTTCGTCAAGCACTCGGAAGCCCTCGGCATCGAGAATACCTACGCTTTTGCCAAGTTCGACACCGATGACGTCCCCGACCTCTCCTTCGAGCTGGGCGTCCGCTCCCTGCCCACCTTCTACTTCTTCGAGAACGGCGACAAGATCGACCGCAACGTCACCGGTGCCAACCCGGGCGCACTGGAGAAGGTCATCAAGGAGATTGCCGAGAAGGCCAAGGGTACTGCCGTGAGTAACTAGATCCCCCCTTGGGGTTTGTCATCGCGTGCTTTCTCGCCGCGGGTGATTGGAAAAACGGACGTGTAAAGTGGTCATGGCGATGTGGGTTCTGAGACAAAAACGCCCTTGCTAGTTTTCTACGACCGAGAATTTCTAAGACATTGGCTGGACGGGTATGCGAATGCGAGACTTGGGAATCGAGTTGCTGGGAGCGATGGTTCACAGGTCATGTCTCAAGCGCGCCCACGACGAGACATGTTACTCTGTAGAAATCGTGGTGTAAACAACAGACTTGTGGGATGAGGGATAACTCAGGTAGTTGCCATGACACACCATGGGTACGTACGCGATAGAAGAACCGCCATTTCTCTAACCGCGCCTGGCGAAGCGTCATGTGGGATGTATACCATAGACTACAATTGAGACAATACCCATTCGTTTACCAGTTTGTACTCCGTAGTCCCCTTGTGCTGCTATTGTTGATCGAACTGGTTTGGTCTTTCAAAACTGTTGCCATAGTTAAATCGTCGTGCTACGTGTATATGCTAGAAGACAGTTTCCACCGCCCAAATCCGCCAGCTGTTCTCTGGGTATACCAAAATCTACTTCTGAGAATGAGCGTGACTGGATGCAACCAACCACCCTGAATGTACTCCATACGTTGGCTACATTGCACAGAGGCTCAAGCCTTGCCGGCTTTTCCGTCCCGATTTGACAACATCCCCGACAAACGTATTCCCAGATTCAAACCTGCTTGAATATGCAAACGTAGTATAGACCTCACTTCTGTCCAGTAACTCGTATTCATCATGATTCTGTCAACGCCCCACACTTTTGGCAAGATAGTACTGTTTTGCCTTTGGTCTGTCGCTTTACCTTGAAGCTTCGGCCTCCGCAATCTCGGCATGTTGCCGTATCGCTGTCGTCTGTAGAATCAGCGCTGACTTCAGCCACACCCGAATCTGTTCGCTTTTTGCTGGGCATGACAGCGTTTGAACCCTCAGCCCCGACCTCTGGATATTTTCCAGCAGAGCCGGACTCGCTTAGTCGTGGCCGTGACGCCGAGGTAGGGCCTAACGACCGACGTCTGTTGGCATCCTCCGCTTTTAGTCTGCGAGTGTCGTGAATAGCCGAGCTGTGGTGACCAGACCCTCTATCTCCAGCTTTCAGACCATCGCCGCCTGTTCTAAAATTGCCTCCTGGTGAACTGCCGCTTCCACTTCCAGGGGCATTTGCGTTCAATGAATATCTCAGACCGGATATGTTAGGTTTCCATCGGCTCAGATTCCAGAAGCTCCCTTCTCCCCTATCTTCATTCTGCTCCGATTCGGAAGCATTAATAAGACTGAAACCGGGCGTGAGCGGCATGCCGCCGTTGTCCTTATCCCTGCGGGCCCTCACAGATTCTCGTTCCGTGTAAATGCTGCTTGTTGGGCTCGTAGGACTTTTTGCCTTGTTTGCTAGACTAGGTGCGTACGGCTGTTTCCTGGCGTCTGACGCAAGGTTGGCAGCTGAGCTGTTGAGGGTGGTCTGGCTCGACTTCATCGGAGACAAGGATCTATCACTCCTGCTCGTGACGAGACCGATGCTAGGCCTTCCTTCGACATCCTGACGCCAACTCATGATCCTATCGGATGCCGGCTGCGTTTGCTGCACCGCTGGCCCGAGATTAAGCGAGCCACGCCGTGAACGAACTCGACTTCCAGTGCTTGTCCGGGTGGCAATACTGCCCGATCGTCCAACACCGCCGGCGAGCCGCCCTGAAAACTTGGACCCTGTCTCCCATTGACTCTGTTGGCGTTTTGTGTAGGCACAGTCTTGTCGAAAGACTTTGATAGTGCCCGTTCTGTCCGTGGTTACTATAATGTTTCCCTCCAAATGCCTTGACCGTTTGATATAAGCCGGGCTTTCTTCCGGTTTTCGGGCACTCGCCACGCCGTCATGCTGCCCCCCTTCAGAGAACTTGGTCTGACTCGCATTTCTCTCCTCTAGACTCAGTAACATGACGGGCGGCGGGTTACAGAGGTCAAAGATGGGGTCCCCAGAGGCACTGAGAAGCTGCCGCGTTTTTATGGGGGCCATCAAGGCAGTTGTTACGACTTCAGGGTGCGCGTCGAAGCATTCGTATGGCTGTTTATCCTTCAAGTCATTGTCCGTGTTGTTCGCACTCCAGATATAGGCTCGACGGTCTTCGCTGCCGGATATGATGTATGCACCATCGTCACTAAAACAGGCGTGAATCTGACTCGACTGGTTCTCTAGACCACGGAATTTGACTTCCAGCATCTTTGTCCGCATGTTATATATTCTCAGACGGGAATCGTTGGAGCTGATCAGTACCTTGACTTCCTTCTTTCCATTCTCCGTAGGCAGTAATGCTGTCCGGATGCCAGTGATCTTACTACCCTTGGCGTTCTTCCCTCTCGAGGACCTCACGTGGATTTGAGACTGAAGCTTAAGACCCTCCGTTTCAAAGAATAGGCAAAGCCCGCTCAACAGACCGCACATTGCCATCTTTCCGTCTGGTGAGAATGCCGCTGCTGTAATAAAGTCATTTGCAGCTGCCGAAAACGCAACTGCTTTGTCTGGAATGCTCCACAAACGAAGCTGGGCGTCCAAAGAACCTGCCAGGAAGAACCTGTCGTCCGTAGGGTGAAATGCGATGGATGTCACTAGGTCATTGTGCTTGAACGTGCACAGACATTCCGGTCGACTCATATGCCATAGTTTAACAGTTTTATCCATGGACGAGGAGAGTAGGAAGTTGTTCTTGCTCCAACTCAGATCCAGCACTTCCCCAGTGTGACCTCTGAACTCGCGAGCGGGTTTGGACCGGAAGACTGGCGCGCTAAGCTTCTCACCATTGCCACGACCGTGACCCTCTTCCTCCTCATCGTATGCCCTCCGCTCTTCTGGGGTGGAGATGACAGAAAAGACTCTGACGGTTTGATCTTTTCCTGCCACGGCCAGGTATTGCCCGTCCAAGCTAAACTCAGTAGCCCAAATAGCGTCCCCTGCCTTCAAGATTTTGGACCCGACAGCAGTAGCCGGCTCCCGACTGCGTGACTCGTCTTCAGATGTCCCTCGAGCCCCCGAGAGCTCTTGTGCGAGAAACAGATGATTGAAGTCACGGGATTTCTTGTTGTACGGTTTGACCCGGATATAACGAGGTGGCTCTTTGTGAAGCGGTATATAGCCACCCCCAGCTCCAACAGAAGTCAAAGCTCTTGCATTGAAGCCATCGGTTCGAAGCTCACCCAACTCGGAGTCGGAGTCGATCATGTAATCGTCTTTCCTCCAAGCGCCGCGAATGGCAAGGCGGCTTAGAAACGATGATCCTTTTCTTTAGTATTTAAAGACCAAGTTAGCATGTGCTACTTTCCGCCAAACTTGTTTCGATATACGCACTTTCGGTCTCTATTTGAGTCAACAGCAGCATTGTGAGTTTTGCCTTGACTATCGATGCTCTGTCGGTGTTGACTATCTCGGGTAGGGCTATCTCCGCGAGCAGAATGCAGCAATCGCTGAGCAATAGTGGGTTCCGTGTTGCTATTAGTCCGCAAGTATATTTGCTAAGTGCAGGAAACACGACAGGTGAGTCATCCGTCTTTGTATAACTGCGATATAAAGACTAATAGTCGGACGAGACATACTGTGCTCAAAGGATCTAACCCAACATTGACTGAAGTTGTGCCAGAAGGCGTCTTGGACAATGGCTTTTGTTCCTTGTCCCGGACATTCGGAGACGCATTGGTCCGCGGCAGTCGAGGATTCGAGAGTCGATTCGGCGGGGCAGGCTGGAATAGGCCATTATGGTTTGTTCCTGTATTGACATGTGAGCACAGAACAACCATGCATGCGAATAATAGTGTAATCGTCACAAGGCCACACTTCAGGTGCTGTGCGGGTTCGAAATCCCGAAGTCCGCCCAGAGGGTAAGGGTAAATACCGTACTTGAAGGGTCGGATAGTCCGGATGTCTCAGCGCCCGGGTCGGGAGCAGCCTCACCGACCTTGGTCGAGGTGTCCCAGTCGCCCGGGATCGCGGGCAAGGACAATTGAGCCGCCATTGTCCATGCTGCAAAAGATGTTGTTGCGAGAGGCCAGGAGCTATGTCAGGACTTAGGAGCTCCCGTCCTGAACCACGACTTCAGTCCAAGCGACTGGTGCCCTACCGTCGAGAGTGACCGTCTCAATTCCGCCCAGGTTGCGGCTGGGAAACGCCTCTCGTCGAAATTCGTCCACCTCTGTAAAACACGGGCAAGCAGGGTTGAATCCAGGGAGAGCTCCAAGGCAGGCTCAGGACCAGCGGACCGCCCCGGGCTATCCGATGGCAGATAATGTCGAACAGGATGAGCTTGGGTGGTTTTATCGAAGCCGAGTTTTGCGTTTTGTTTTGTAGGGCTGACGGAGGATTGAGCGAAAAGAGTAGAAGTCGTAGCTAATTTAGCGTTTTGCTTATCACGAGCCGCTTGGCTGGTGAAACGCACCCACGGAGCCACCGAGGATGACGACCAGATTGGATCCAACACGCTGGTACGCAGGTAAGCCAGGTAAGGAGGTGTCAAATTTCTGCCTGACGGCTGTCGGGAGATGGAATGCGTCATGGACGGCTCTGGCTCTACTCAGCAACTAACGATTGCTTTTCTGTTTTTAGCCATGGGTCGTCGACGAACCTGGTGTGCAGGATGCATCAGCATTAGCAATGCCAAGTTGTAACTATAGTTACTCCGTACAGGTCCAACCAACATTGTACCAGCCTCAAGCAGCTTCGACGGTAGGAGGGACGAGCACCGAAAGCCGTAGATCCGAGGGCGGCCATTTGCCACGGGCGCAGTATTGAAACGTGTAGTTAGACTCCTTGTGATATCATGCCCCTCATTCCTGTTTCCAGCGTCAATCCTGTCCGGGCCGCCTGCATGTGTCCTGTCTGCTTGTCATGGCGTTGCACCTCCAGCGAGCGACCAGGGCGACGAAGCCTTGTTGGCCCTGTTTGGCCCTGCACTAGTCCCGACATGGACTGTGCTGACGCTGAGACGACGACAAGGGGGCCATTGGTGACCAGGGACCGCCACCGATGGCGGTCTACGGGCTGCTTGCTGGGCTGCAGCGTATTTTGATGTTGGTGCTGCCGTATCCATTCCGTCCGCCATCTCCAGTCGCCCAACTTTTTCCATCATCTTGCTCTGTACTCCGTACTTGCGCAAACGCGACACGCAAACCCGGTACTTCAGCCAAAGCTCGGAGGCATCAGCGTAGCGGGGCGAGAGCGAGAGAACGAGGCGAATTTCTCCATTCCTTGTTGCAAGGTCGAATCCGACACACAATAGTCATATCTCGCACTCGACATTTCCGGTTTCCCGCGGTCGGCTTGCGCATATCCTCATTTTTAGTCTGTCTCGGCTCGCAGGACTCTGAAGAATGCTCCAGTCAGCTTGTCAGCTCACTCCTTTCCAAAAAGAAAAAGCCGAGGAGAAACAGGTGTGTTACTGCGGCATGCGTTCCTTGTAGTAGCCTTGGCAGTCTCCAACATCAACATCACTGGGTCTTTCCATGTGGGCCTGGGGAACTGCCCTTCCATCCTCGATTCCCGTTCCAGAACTGGCATCAGAAACCCGCAGGAAACAAGGGCGGTTCTGAATTACTAGCATGTTTTCGTCTCCCGCTTACGGAGTACTACGTACGTCCTGCTTTGCTCGTGCCTAGCACATTGCGTTCTGACAACCATCTCCACGGGATACAAGTTGTACGTTACGCTGTTCCATCAAGGAGCAGGCAGACCCTTGGCGCCACCCACTAGTCAATGGACCAGGCGGCGCTTTGGCGGACACGGAGAGAGCTGAAGTCCGTCTCCCGAGGCTGCCAACATGGAAAGCTGGCCATTGGTTGGGGGTAAACTACCTCTCCGATGCTTCGGTCCCATGTTGGCCATGACTTGCTGTCGGAGATCTGTCACCCACGCGGAGCTGCGACGAGGTGCTAGTGCCAGTACCAGCAAGTTCAATATGCCAACTAGCATCATGTCTCATGATCAAGGCTCAGTAATCCGCCATCCGGCAGTGTCAATGTTGTGTAATGGCCGGTCAATCCCGACGAGCGAGCCTTTCAACAATCCATAATCTTCTCGCTCGAGCTGGTTTCGAGAAATTGTGGATCCCGAACGAACACGGAGTTGGATCAGAATAAATGTTGGCAGCATCAGACTCGGTTAAAATATTTCGTACTCCGTTACTCCGTACTTCCGTACGCATATGCGGCAATGGCCGGCCAATTCGTAGTGCCTTGTTTTTTTGCCTGCCAAAGCCACCTTCATGTGTGTGGCACGTGTCGCTGCCTTGAGCCATCTTACTCTCCCAGTTGCACATCACTCGTGGTGCTTGAGTTCGACGACAGCTACCAAATCTACATCCAAGACTTAGTAGGTTTGGCTTGGCCCGTCAGAGTTCGTCGTGCTATACAATAATGCTGAAGCCTCAACGACAAGTTACTTTGGAAACCTCAAGGACAATCACTTACGCAGCCACAAGTCTCGTCGGGCTCCCGCCACAGCGCCACCCCCACCAGACTAAATATGTACAAGCTTTTCGACATGACATGAACTCTGTCAAAGTAATAAATTGTCGGTCAAAGTAAATTGTGTACGGAGTACTGATTGACTTGAATCTCCCACTTTATGGATCTAAGATGTCAATATACATACGTGACATCTGGGTTGATTCGCCAAGAGCTGATCTTTCTTTCTTTCCATAATTATCACTCCGTCTATACATCCGGACAATTCACACGCCGTAATAATGAAGTTGATCGACAAACGAGTCCTGAAGGATGTGGAGGAAGACCAGGTCTCTCTGCTACCAGAGGACCCTGAGGATATGGTGCGTTGATTTTCTGATCTCAAGCAATATGTCCTATACACTGCGTCGTGAGCTTGGCATCTAACATGTTGCGTATAGTGGCATGCTTATAACCTCATTGTCCCTGGCGATCTAGTACACGCCCATGCACTGCGAAAAGTTGTCATGATCAACTCCGGCACAGGCGCGCCAGCCACCGAGCGAGTCCACACAGACCTGACTGTCAAGGTCAAGTCTACATTCTTCGATCCCGTCATATCATCCCTGAGGGTCTCCGGTGTCGTCGCATCCGAGAACGATCACGTCCCCATGGGATCCCATCACACCCTCGATATCGAAGTAAACCGATCCTTCACCATCATCAAGCCCGATGGTTGGGATTCCGTTTCCAAAGCCACCCTATCACAAGCGCTTTCCGACGACAAGAACGGCGCCATGGCAGCGGTCGTCATGCAAGAAGGGCTGGCGAACATCTGCCTAATAACGCAGTTCCGTACCGTTCTCAAGACTCGTGTGGAGAGTGTTGTACCTAAGAAGCGCGATACTGCTGCCGATCAGGATGCCGGCATGAGGCGATTTTTCGACAAGACTCTCTCCTCACTCCTGCGAGCCGTCGATTTTTCAGGCTCCCGGCCGCTCCTTCTTGCCAGCCCCGGCTTTGTAGCGCAGGACTTCAAGGAATACGTTGCAAAGCAAGGCCGAGATAAGTCAGACAAGGTTCTCACAGCCGTGGCCAAGCAAGCTACAGTCATCCACGCCAACTCAGGGCACGTATACAGTCTGAACGAAGTTCTCAAGAGTCCCGAAGTCATGGCCAAAATGAAGGACATGAGCTACGTTAAGGAGGCACAATACATGGACAGCTTCTTCGAACTCTTGAAGATGGACGACGGCCGGGCCTGGTACGGCGCCAGGGCGGTAGAAAAGGCTGTTGCAGACGGCGCTGTTGGTCCCGGCGGCGGCGTTCTGCTCATCAATAACTCACTGTTTCGAAGCCAGGACTTGGCAACGCGTAAAAGGTACGTTGCCTTGGTTGACAAGGTGAAAAACGACGGCGGTGAAGCACGGATATTGAGCAGCGACCACGAGAGCGGGCAAAGACTGAAGATGATGGGCGATATTGCGGCTACCTTGAATTACCCCATGATGGACTTGGACGATGACGAAGAGGAGGAAGAGGAGGTACCAGTGGTCGTGGCGGAACGAAACCACGAAGATGATTACGGCATGCTAGACAGCGTTATATAGACTGCTCATGGAAAATGAAGTAAATTTTTTCAAAAGACATGCCGCAAATGGTCACGCGAATCAGGCAATTGATTTGACGATGGTGAAGCTTGTTGGCGAAATTACCCCGTCTGTCATCTCTCGCATATTGCACCAACGTTCCAGCAAGGCGGCAACATCGCGTCACATCTGCAATTGAAACGCGACGAATAGTAAACAACTCTAGATCCATATAGAACATCCCGTGATATTGATACTGTCATGACGTCGGTGTTAAGAGCCAACGTCCGAGCTGAATCTCCACTTATGGAACATGACGGTTGTGGCTGGGTTAGTTACAGTTATAACCTACTTACTAACAACTAACATAGGAATTGCTAAGATAGGTGAGCGAGTTCGTCATTGGTCATTGCTCAACCAGCTCGCGGGCATATAAAGCCCCTCGACAAGACCAAGTTCTTTCGCACTCCCAAACTTGCAGCCGCTCCGCCTCGAGTTCCGCAAAATGGCAATCAAACTGACCATCAGCTCTACCGTCAAGCTCAACTCGGGCCACGGACTACCCGTCCTAGGTTTTGGAGTACGTCTCACGTCGCCCACCGTGCATGACGGACACGATGCTAATTCTTTCCACAGGTCTACCAAACGTGAGGAAAGATGAGTTGGATCCCAGACCGTGGCGTGCGTCCCTGTTGACCATGTCATGTCGCAGACCAAAGGAGAAGGCCACCGAGACGTGCGCCGAAGCTCTCCGTCTCGGATATCGCCATGTGAGTCGTGGGGCCAAAACATGACCAGACCGCCCAGACGAGGGTTCTGTTCTAACACGACGAGAGATCGATTCCGCATCTGCCTATCGCAACCAAGGACCGTCGGCGGCGTCCATCGCGGCCTCGGGCGTGCCGCGGTCCGAAGTCTTCTTCACCACCAAGGTGCCCATGAGCGGCAAGCCCCTGTCCTACGACAACACCTACTCCCTCGTCGACGCGGCCCTCCGCGACACGGGCCTGGACTACCTGGACCTCGTGCTCATCCACTCGCCCTACGGAGGTCGCGAAAACCGCCTGGGGGCGTGGAAAGCCCTCGTCGAGCTCGTCGAGGCCGCCAAGGTCCGGTCCATCGGCGTGTCTAACTACGGCGTCCACCACCTCGACGAACTAGAGGCCTACATCAAGACGCTTGAGCGGGAGCGCGGCGGGCCCGGCAAGGGCGGCGTCCTCTCCGTCGGGCAGTGGGAAGTGCACCCCTGGCTGATGCGTTCGGACATTGTGGACTGGTGTAGGGCGAGGAACGTCGCTGTCGAGGCCTACTGTCCCATTGTGCGTGGCGAGCGCTGGGGCGAGCCCAGGATCAAGGCCCTGGCCGACAAGTACGGCAAGACTGAGGCTCAAGTCCTGCTGCGCTGGAGCCTGCAGAGGGGCCTCGTGCCGCTGGTGAAGAGCGTGACGCCCTCGCGCATCGCGGAGAACGCGGCCGTTTTCGATTTCGAGCTCACCGACGACGAGGTGCAGGGTCTGGCCACGCAGGAGTACAGCCCTTGCGCTTGGGACCCGACGGTCGAGCCCCTCGAGAAGTGAAGGGAGACTGGAAGGTAAACATACATGGAGGCGTTCCCAGCGGTCCTGAATTCTGGTTTCCCATACGATGCTGAAGTTGTATGATGTGTGGAGGGTGGTCGAAATAAGCTGCTTTCACGAAGTCTAGGTCGTTCGTGTGTGTTATGGGTGACGAACCTGCGTCATGATACAATGTATATACAACGACGCATCAAGGCCAGGGTTTTAGAAAAACGCTGGGTTGGATTGAACGACTTCTTCCCTCCGTCTGAATTTTGGAGACGTCAGTGTATGTACTTCCGCGGCTGTGGAGGATGCCAAAAGGTGCAGGCCGTTTTCTTTATCTGAGCTAGCACGCTCATTCTACGTCATTCCTGAAGACGGACTTTCTACAACATCTTCTCTTGGAACACAGCGATGAATTGACCGGCTGGACATTATCGAGCTTCCTATTCCAAGGGTCACGTTATCCTTGGCTTTTACTGCATCAAAAATCCTCCGAGTTTGCTCCTATGCCCTTTATGACGCACGTGTCGTCCTTTTACATAACTGACCTAAAGGCTGTTTCCTCGGAAAACATGGTATGCAGCCATTCCAGTTAAAACCGTCAAACTTCCACCCGACAAATAAAAGTGGTTGTTTGCGTCGCCGGCGTTTCTAGAGCTAATGAGGACTGCAGAAACTCTGGCCATGAACATGTTCTGGGTCTTGATTTTTGTTTTACCTAGACAAGATGTTTACAACGCTCCTGGGCTCAGTATTAGCACACTGATGAGGTTGAGAAGACCATTTGGCAAAATCCGTATCAAAATAAAGACCCTGGGACCATGACGGCCATTTGACTATTTACCAGAAGAACACCAAGGCGGCTGAAGTTTCTCACGCTTCCAACAGCATCGACTCGGCTTGCTTCCCGCGGTACATGGTTCAAACTGGCGACAGGGGACCAACAAGTCAACTGTGCTTACTAGTCTGTACGAAGTACAAAGAACTCTACAAGGTGGACGCGGTACGGATTTCGTCTGCCTAGGTCGTGGAGCAAGCTGTTGCTACATCACGGGATCGAGGACGCTGTAGTTAGCTCAGACAACCTATGCTCGAAATTCTGTATCATTCCTCGAGGACATTTGACGGCGCAGACAGTTAGAAAGTATGTACGGAGTACAGAGTACGGAATACCTCGGCATAACTCACCAGCCCAGCTCAAAATGATGTGACAAGTGGAGCCAGCCGTTACACAAGATCTCCGCCTCCATGTGCGTGAGCCAGATCAAAATACCCGAAGTGACCTGTCACTGTAGCTGCGGTGACATGTCGCCCCACCAATAGTAAACGGACGCACGGAGTACGGAGTACAGATTGTTTGTTCCAAGCCTGCACTGGACGACTCTTGCTCTGATCGTACCCAACACAGGCTCTGGCTTCGAGATGTGCACGCCTTCATCAGGACGTCGACGCGTCCTACATCGCCAACCCACACCTCCGCCATGCCTATGCCCATGCAAAGGACCTTCACGGTCATACCGACGGCCGCGGCCCCCCTTCAAGCCCAACATGTGCGGCCCATGACCACCAAACAAGTGCGGAAAGCCTACAAGGCATCAACAAAAACCCTGCCCGCGTCCCGCGCCGAACGGATCAAGCAAGAACGAGCTGAACAGGAAAGGATTCGAAGAGAGCTCGAGAAAGAAAAGGCCGCTGCAAAGGCCAGGGTCGCGCGGGAAAAGAAGCGCGAGAAGGAGGTCAAGGAGAGGGAGCACAGGAAGAGGCTCGGCATGCCGCTGCTGAATGTGCGCCCGAGTCAAGATACGATTTCGAGATTTGCGAGAGGAAATGGGTCGGGAAAGAAGAGAGATGTCGGGGGCCGGGCCCTGGAGGGAGTCGGCAAGGTGCATGACGATGCTGGAGAGGCGGACAACGTCGAGGAGTTGAGGCAGGACAAGTCAAACTTCGACAAACGTGAGCTGGACCTGATACCGGAGGAAGACGAGAGCGAGTTGGAGAAGCTGCTCGATACAATCACGAACAGTACATGCGGAAGAGAAGCGCAAGCAAAAGCCGCCCCGAAAGAAGATGATGCAACGCTATCGGAGAACCACCAACCGCAACCACAAACGCCTCCAATAAAAAGGTCATTTACGCGGCCGAGAACCCCCTTGGAGGACACAAGACCTCGTCATCGTCCCTATCAGACAAACCCACACCCCGTTTACTCGCCACCGCCAGTCCTCCAGCAACCGCCCGTGAGCACCCAAGCCATCCTCGGCAACCTGAACGACTTCTTCCCATCATCATCCCAACAAGCCCTGGAACTTCAAGACGAGACCTTTGGCGATGTGCTCGGCAGTTCAGTTAGCGACATGAAACCTGCTGCCCCGCAAAAGCCGCAGCAGCAACAACAACAACAACAACAACAACAACAACAACAACCAGCAGCAGCATCGAAACCAATGGCGCCGTCCACGATGAACCGGTTCTTCACATCATCCGGGTCAGATGAGCTCGTGGCTCTGGCCGTGCAGCGGAGCAAACGCACCGCTGCGCTGCAAGAGCTGCAGAAACAGGAAGCTGCTCAGGCACGACAAACGGAAGATGCACCAGCATGTACACCACCCAGCTATTCCAAGGCAAATACAGACTTTCTAGTAGAGAGGACGGCGCGGGTCATCATGGGAAACACATGTCAGAGGGGAGACAAGGACATTATATCCAGTCTGGCATGCGGTATCAGTGGCTCACAAGAGACTGAATACGGAGGAGACTGGGTTGACGAATTGGAGTTGGATCTCATCGTCTGAAAGTATGATGGAACGGAAGCAGGTCACTATTTTGGGGTTTCAAAACGGCATATGATACCACAGGGCATAGTTGTAAGGATGCATGCTGGTTTGTTATTACCTAGCAATGCGCAGGATATCCAGTGCTTCGAGGATCAAAATACTCTGTGCGGCCATCTCGCTAGTCGTGAGTGGATAATGCAGCCACAGAGGAATTCAATAGATTCTTCGAAATTTTTCCATCGAGAATAGGTTCAGACAATGCCCCCCAACGCCGCCGCCACAGTAACTTACCCCCGTAACCCACGCATGTGTTCAAAAGGAGAAAAGGGTTGAAGGACAGGAAAACAGGTTCCCGGAAGCTCTATAAAAGTGGTAAGTGGTATCATCCCTCTTGTGACATGTTACAAGAATTCGACAGTCCCTAAAACGCCAGTGTCTAAAAACCCGCTTCGCCATGCATGCCATGACATGCCCTGGTACGTCAACTTCATCAAGAAGCGCGCCGTCTGCCGCGTGGTCAGATTGCGACGAGACGAAACGGAACGGGCCGCTAGATTCGGGGTTGTACCGGTACCAGTCTCCGTTTACAAAAAGATGCCCACCCACTCCGTCTTGAGAGCTGCCTTTGAATCACAACTCTCCACGGCACATCTGATATCGTTCAGCGCACTGCCTGGAATTTTGGCCGACAGCGCACGGAAGCCAACGCCCAGAGGGTTGGCCTTGGTAGGTCTCCGGTTCTCGAAGCAGTCCGCGCAGTAAACCTTTCGCACAGTTAGTATACCTTCGGTCTCATCATCGTTGCCATCGACAATGTACATACATGTCCACACTTTTTTAATGCCCAAAAGTGATGTTCTCCTGGTGCCCGTCTTTTCTTCTTGCCGTTTGCAGAAGCTGACCCTGATTGCGGTGCTGTTCCGGTTGGATCGTATGCGAGTTCCTCACCGCATGCTGGGCATATCACTACCCTTTCGTCTGTTGACGAGGTGTCTCGAGTGAAGCCGCCGCGAGTCGGAGGGGCCTCTTCCATTGGCGGTTTAGGGCTAGGTTCCCTGGGGGCAAAACTTGGCGGAAACTCGATTGGCGTGGCAGCAAAACCTCGTGACATGAAGTTGGTGCCAAAAATGCCGGCTATTCGACGGACATTGTTCGTAATGTCGGAGTAGATGCCGCCGTTGTTGGCATTTATGAACTCCAGCTCAATCAGTTGATCAGGTCCAAAGTTTCGAGGTCGGTGGTGGTGGTGATGATGGTGGTGGTGGTGGTGATGGCGCTGGCTCCTTGTGACTCTCGGGTCTGGAGCACGCTCGTCTTCTGGTGAATCTGATGTCAGATCGATAACGCTGGCTCCAGTTCCCACAAAGGTATTGTCACTCCTCGACAATGACGGCGGCGTTATTCTCTGTGAATTGGTCCGCCTCGGGTTCCTTCCTATTTGGCTTGGCGGTTGTGAGTGCCGTAATCCAACGGGCGAATCTGGCTCTTCTGTCAAGTCAATGACTGCATTACTATCTATTTCTCGCGGTTGTGGCTGTTCCTGGAACATAGGGGGCGGCGGATGGCGGTCATTCCTTCTACCAGGGCGTAATCGAACGGGTTGAGCTGAACTCGGTTGCGGAGGGTGCAGCAGGTCATCGAGCACATTGTGTGATCTATTAATGGAAGATGAATGAATCTCGACGAGGTCGTCTTCGCCCATTAATTCGAACCCTGCGTCCCCGACTCGCGCCATCTCGAGTGCCAACTGTCCGTATGGCGGGAATAACTGGGCGAAATGTTCCCACGGAAGGGCACAGCACGGCTTCTCGTCTTGGCTTGGCAGAAAGTGAGACGAGAGCCAGAGTTATTTGACAACCCGCTTCACGAGGTCGGATCAGTCTGTGCAGGCTGCACCGGGGTTGTCGCGTTCACTCGGTGGCAAGATCGGAACACCAGGCCGCAAATTTTGGTGTCTGGGACAGTCCGAGGTAGCGGCACAGGTTGGTTATCGGCCGACGGGCTCTGAGATTCAGTTGCGGCGGGTCGCCTGATGAGTGAATGCGGGAATAAAGAAATGCGGGTGCGGAAAACAATGGCATCGATGAAGTGGCGGAGCGCTGTGTTCGGCGGAAGTTGAACGAGCGAGGGAGTCGAATGATGGTCGCCGTCGAGGTTGTCTTGTGCTTCGAAGACGAGTTGTTGATGCCCCTCCGGCCAGGAGAGACAAGGAGCACTCACTCACTGCTTTGCCAAACCCAACTGAGTTCAACAATGTTGACCCTCCCGCACGCCGCACAGTGCTTGAGGCGGCTTTGGCTGCCCGTGCTCAGTGCGGACAGGATAACCACATGCACCCTCCAGGTGTCGCTCTTCCCCAATAACCTGCCTCTGACTGGCCAAGCGCCCAGACGCCCCGTACATGTACCCACTGAAACCGCCTACATCATGCTGCTTGCACGAATGGAGTCTGGTCAAACAGTCGATGGTGCGAGAATCGCGTTGTTGCCACCACCTCATGCCATTTGCTAGGTTAGTTAGTCAGGCAGCCAACATGTAGTGACAGGCCCGGCGGCGATCTCGGCTTGAAAATGGCTGGCCCGCGCCATTGTCTACAAACATACAAAGGCCGGGAAGGTTTCTCGCCATCATGGTAGCAGGGGGGTTAGTGAAAGATTGTGAACGAACGCTCCGTACATGCATGCATCACGCAAATGGCAGTCGGGGCCGACTTAAGGAGACCAATAACCACTGCCTTCAGTGTACCATTCATAGCATCATGTGTACTTCGGTAACCAACTGACTGAACACGACTTTCGCCCTTCCCGATTCTCCTTGTTGTGCGAACAATGTAGGCCGTGATATCAACCAAGTAGCAAAAAAACCCCGTGCCCCAATCCTATGTTGTGCTCTATTCTTTGACGCCAAATACACTCACCACACCTGTTCCATTGACTGCCACTAGCTTCCTCGCCGACTCTCCCCATCTAATGCTCACAACTGGAGTGGAATTTCTAAATGGTTCAGTCCATTTCTTGCTCGACTTGGCATACTGTTGGACTGTCACGCCGGATGCACCACCAGTTGCCAGGTATTGGCCAGTATAATCCCAAGTCAAAGACTGTACGGATCCCCCCGTTTCCAGGACCTTGGCGGTTGCTGCATCCCCCTCCTTGCGGAGATCAAAGATGGTAACTGTCGTCTGGCCTTTGGCAGTAGCAGCCAGCCAAAAACCGTTTTCGGAAAATGCGAGAGCCTGGATTGGGGTGCCAAGCTGGAATACAGCAGCTTGATCCAAATTCTTGGTCATGTAGAGCTTTATATCTCCGCTCACAGTGCCTGCAGCAAACAGGTGTCCATCAGGATGGAATGCACATGTAGAAAGAGCTAAAGTTAGTCAATTAACGAACGCTGTGTCAGGGAGGTACTGAGAAGTCGGCGGCAACAGAACTTACAAGCGTCCGCAAATGCACGGCTGGCACGCTTCATGTTGGCCAGATCATAGAATACGATGCTCTTGTCGGAGCCCACCGAGCCGAGAATATCTGCGCCAGGATGAACACTCAGGCCCGTAACAGGACCAGCATGCTCTGAAAGTGAGGAAATTTCGTTGCCCCCTTCGTACACTTTGATGTTGCCTTGACTTGTGGCAAAGAAGAGCTTTCCTCCTGTCCATAAGGTATTCGTCACTGCCTCATTCACGGGCAGCTGCCTCTCCAATTTGTCGGCTTGAATAGAGTAAATAGCAGCTTCGCCTTTCAGACCAGCCACGGCGGCATGCTCTCCTTCGAGACCGATCGAAGTTGTTTCAGACACGGGCAACGCGCTCGAGGCTGCGATATCAAAGGCGGATATATCATCAGGCGTAACCCAGCCTTCGGGGACCGGCCGTCTCTTTCGCCCTTTTGATAAACTAGAAATTTTGTCTTTAGTAGTGAAAGACAGAAGGATGAAGGGCGGATAATGGGCACATACGATGCTTGAACTTCATCCACCTTATCGGCCAGAGCCTCAGGAAGACCCTCAATGCTGTCCACCACCATCTCTTCGCCATTTTCCGCAGCTTCAGTGACTGTTACCTTGCTGAGGGAGTCTCTGGCCTCATCCCTCTCCTTGCTCAATCGCGCAATGACGCGGACAGCAGCGTCATGTTGGTACAGGGCGGTCGCCAATTCTTCTCTAGTTCGGACAAGTTGCTCTTTTAGATTATAGGTCTCCAGAGCAAGGTTATCCCATTCGTTCTGAAAGGTCGCCAAGAGTGCAGGTATCGATGTGAGTGTAGGAGGGCGAGGGCGAACGACGCGCGAGGACTGTATGCAGAGAAGATCATCGGCGTTAAGAGTCTCGCCAGTGCTGGGTTCCGCACCGTGTTCACTGATGTACTGTTCGATAAGTCTCTTCTCATAAATAACTCCTGCAAGAACATTAGGGCCGCCGACGCAATAAGAGATCGAGATCATCGAGCATTGTTGCCTACCAGACTTCTTCGACACGACTGGCTCTTGGGGAGCTTCCCCGGAAACTAGACGGCCGAGTTAGCATAAGCATCCACATCCGAGCATTCAGAACCCGTTCCTTACTTCCGCAAAGCATGGCGACTGATGTTGAAAGCTACCCAACTTTCAATGGTATCTTGTCGAGACGTCGCAGTGTTGGACAAGACCTGCAACTGCATCTGCAGGTGCTGTTCCGATGGAGATTTTCCGGTTCGCGAATCCGCCAGCACGGACCCGTGATTGGATGCTTGTCGCGACGGGCGAATCACGTGCAGAGCTGGGCATTCTTGGTGGCCGAATCGATGATTAACGTTAACTACAGCTTTGGTTCAATGTTTTTCCTTTAGCACGACAAATGCTTGTTCTAGCATACCATGCACGAAGCAAAGATGAGAGATATATCGGCCATGTACAATAAGTCGGGTTCACCGTTTTCGCCACGCAGAGACTTGAACATGCAATCCGGTGTAGAAATACCGGCCTTCTTTGCTGACAAAGTGCAGCCACCTAGTTCTCCAGCTTACAGTGCCGAGTTCCACAACGGAGAACTCCGATACTCAACCATGTCAATTAAAATCGCAATGCTCCGATGGTCAGGAAATATAGATGTGACAGGCCGACAAACTTGTATGCTGTGAGCTGGAAGAGAACTTGCTACAAACCATCCATCCGCCCAGCTTCATCCACCATCCTGTCGTCGCCGTCCGTCCACGTAACGTCCCAGACAGCACCACAAAGAACCTTCATTTCCTGTACCATGGCACAGAAGCTCCCTAAGGTCGACGATCTACCGTTTTTGTCGGAAGCGGCGCAGACGAATACACTAGATCTTCTCTTTGAACCCGACCCGGCCATTCATTCAATCCTCTTGCCGGTCGTGAAGAATGCCAGATACTCGTCGTACCCACAACTGATAGATGAATGCCGGTCTGCGCTGTTCGATCTTGCAGTCAAGTCTACGCCATCCAGATCCAAGCCCAACCGAACGCTGTTGTCCGTCCTTGGTTCTCATCCACGGTTGGGATCCAAGAAAGTTGACTCGACACAGTCAGCTGCAGAGCAGGCCAATCTCCGAGGCGAAGGAGAGCACCTTGCAGAACTCAATCAAGAGTATGAAGAAAAGTTTCCTGGTTTGCGATTTGTTGCTTTTGTGAACGGCAGAGGGCGGCCGGACATCATGCACGAGATGAGAATAAGAATTGATCGTGGTGACTTTTCCAAGGAAGTTGATATGGCACTTGAGGTAAACAAATATCAGATGATCGTGCGAAGTATGTAGTAGCATGCTAAAAACCTCTCAGGCCATGTGCGACATTGCAAAGGACAGGGCATCAAAGCTGCTGACATGAGATTCTAGTGCGGTACAAAGGTTCAGGATCGCATGGAAAGTACAAGCCATCCCAATTATTCTTGGGTAGTTATATTGCACTTCACGATCAGAGATGGGTGGCTATCATGGATGCCGTCTTGAGTCATCGCACTGTGAAGACACAAGCAACGATCTTGTTAGAACATGAGTGTAAATACAGTCAATGCCACGCCCTTCTGGTACCTCAGAGCCACAAGGCATATACAGAGAGGAAATGCGACATGTGAGGGAGCATCGATCTCGGGAGTCAAGACCAGGCCGACCACATAGTTACCAAGCGCTCTCTTTGAAAAGAGAAGGTCCGAGACTGGGCGCAGACTGATAGAGGCTGATATACGGAGTACTCTGAACAGAAGCAGTCTGGAATGTGTACGGAGTACATACCGAGGTACTTCATTTGCCTGTGAAATCAACTACACTCATTACCTACCTGGTACCTAGCAAGGTACTCCGTACAGACTCGGGTGCATGGGTACTAAGTAGCCGGTACCTAGCTCCAATATTCCCGGAATGGTTGTCGCCTCAAACGCTATTCGCTATGGAGATTGTACGTACTCCGTACTCCGTACTTGGGTGCTCCAATAATAGGAGTCTTGTTTGCCGAGGTCTGGCTCCTCTGTGCTCAAATCTGGTCCCTTCCATCGGGACCGGAGACGATGAATTCTAGCAGTAAAACGGCAAGCTCAGGCTACGAGACATCAAAGTCTGCACTCTCTAAACCGAGCTTTTTGTAATTCCATCTGTCTACTCCGTATTGTCAAATTTGTGTGGCCAGTCTCGCCACCGGATTTGCAGCTTGTGGCTTCTGCCTCGGCAGTCGCCGAAACCGCACAACCCGTGTTGCACGATCTGAACCATAAACGACCGCAATCCGCCATGGTAGAGTTGGAAGAGACACTCGAGGAGGCCCAGAAACGTGCCATGGCGTCTTATCGTGAGTGGCCACGGATGGACTTCCATGGGTTTATGGAACTTGCCCAGGTTCCTGAACATTCGCATAAGCAAGGTCCTGGTGTGAAACGATACATGAGCCGCCAACCGGCTTGGATGGCTGGAAATGAGCTGCCATGGGAAGAGCTGTTCCAGAACTTGAAGGGCCCTCGGCCACGACACAGTGGATTGGGTGTTTTTGGAGGTTGCGTGTATGCGCAAGCACCGCTGGCTGCCGCCAGGGCTATCGAGGAAGAAGAGAAGAGACAAACTGCTGCAACGGGTATTGTCAAGCTTGTCCCTGGTATTCACGTAAGTCACCCAAGGCTGCTTGCTTGCCTTGTGATATCAGGGCCACGACATGTCGAGCCGTAACACATATGTCACGGTGGCGCTAACATTAAACTTGAGTCAATACAAGGAATCTTCACCATCCCTGGTCGCGGTGATCGCCCGTTCGTCTTCGACGTCACAGACATCGTCTCTGCCCGCTCTTTCTTCGGCCGCCAAGTAAATGTTCGCCAACCTAGACAGCCTTCCTCGAATCCAACAGGTCCTTTCCCCGACTCGGACGCCGAGCTCCCTCTCAGCGATATTTGTTTCAGCTGTATTACCACCCTCAAGCGACCAGCGGATGGCGTAGACGACGTTCAACTCCCAATATCCGCTCAGAAACGGTACGCCGGTATTTTGTCCCAAAGAGCCCCGGATGAATGGGAAACCGCACCACAATCTGATATCGACATCATCACGTCTCTTTTCAGGGATTTCAAAGGACACGGTGCATTTCCACTACTAGACATGCACAAAGTTGACATGTCTGATTACAATGACGATAAGGAGGTTCCGGATCGTCGGCAGTTGATGCTGTATCGCCCGATGAAGCCCATCCCTAAAGACGATGTCAACGGACATATTGTGTGCCATGCTTTTGAAGCGGACAGGAACGGGCTGATCATGCTTGGCAATCACATGGGCTACGGTTTCAACATGGGCATGGCTGCCAGTCTCAGCTATTCGTTCTATGTCCATACCAACCCTGAAGAAGCCGTCATGGATGATGAAGGGTGGTGGATCCAGGAAATCAACTGGCCCAGGGTCAGCGCAAACAGATGTATGATGGAAAGCAAGATTTGGAGCCCGGAAGGGAAGCACGTGGCTAGTACCTACCAAGACGGCATCCTTGTACCGGCAAGAGAGCCGATGGAAGTGAAGGAATCCAAGCTGTAAGGTGACTGGATCATGATCTTTCGGTCGTTGTCATGACGGATTCCCATGAGGTTTTGCATATAGATCAACGGGCTGTCATGAACATCAAGGCTGGGCACGGTTGAGACTACAAGTATTGCCATGGCTGCCGGTCAGATTCAGAAGCCGCTATGAACAAATAGATCAACATAAACATAAACTTGACTGACATGACGTCACGTCGAGTCGGCCCGTTTGCATGGTGGCACTGTCGGGGTTCATCAGGCTCTATATGTACCAGCTGGCAGCACTTGAGAGAACAGGAGCGCCCAATTGGTCACGCGCGTAAGAAAACAACACGACAACAGAAAGGTATAAAGCACCAGCTAAGCTAAACATGGCTCATGGCTTCCTTCCATGGCTCCCCCAAGTCGGTCCTCAACGCCCGCTATCCTTTCCCTGCGCAGATTATCCGTACAGCTTCTCTTGTAAAGGCATACTTGTATGTGCGTCCTGCTATATTTCGCCTGATTCCTTGTTGGCTGTCCCTCGTTTGTAAAGGACTCTAAAACCGAAGCTCCCATTGTCCTGCTCTCATCCAATAGCTTCATTCCACTGACATGCAAACACTGAGATCTGCAGCACACGGCTGGCAAGTCTCTGCCAACTCGCGCTGCTGCCCCCTGGTAGGAAACTCTACACCGCCTGGAACTTATAAATACACAGACACGTCTCGGACCTATTGCCCAGCGAGCAACATATAGGTAAGCAAAACCTGATTCTCACACAAAAAGTAAGGACTGAAACGACTCCTATTTAACTCTGGCAATCTCTCAGTATCGAAGTTCTACGACACACAGTTCTCCTTTGCACTAAAACTAGAATTCATTATGGCGTTGCAGCTGAAGCACGAGGTGTTGGCGTTCGGATCATCGGCGCCATCATCGGAAATTCAGCCTCAGCATGCGCCAAATGGCAATGATCCTACTGCAAGCTCTCCAGGTCCGGGTTTTTAGAAGACAATTGGAACCAGCTACGAGAGTGTTTATACGCACTATGGGATAGGAAATTTTTATACCGCACCCGATTCTCTAAGAGGAGTTCCAATTGAGAAGATTGATGAGAGTTCCATGTATTGGGACAGTTCCTGGGATTCCTTGAACGATTTTCTCGCGTATGAAGACGAGGAAAGATCTCTAAAGGAGACATATCGAGTCATGAGAGAAGCGGAACCGGACAACATGGCGATACGGAAGAAAGTCAAGTTCCATCAAGATAACACGAGTAAGCATGTCAAAATTCGGGAGATTTTCGGCCCTCACAGTCCCTATCACCCGAACCAACTGGTAGCGAAGCAACATCTACCCTTGAGGGGCTTGTGCCAGAAGGAAATCATGTACCGCGTTGCGTGTAAGATTTCCGACCTCGAGCTTCTACATGACCGGGGAATCTTAACAATGAACGCCTGGGACTTCATCCGCTGGCGCATCGGGCTGAAGATTGCGGAAAGGCTGGAGCACCCGGGTCAGAATGGAAGGGAGTTTGTCAGAACCGTTATCTACAAACTGTGTGATGAATCTAGATGCGGATTTGCTGGGTACGGGGACCCCGTCATGCGACAGGCAGTGCTCATCTCTGCTCAATATCAGGGCCGTCTAGCTAGCTTCAAAACTGAAAGCACCAAAACTTGTAATTCCGGGGCTGGGCTCATGGACTCGGCTCTGTCATGGAGAGATGCAAACGAAGCTAACGGACGGCGTCGACGCCGGAATGCTGACGGTTCCCAGACTGGGCGAGCCATCACGACACGGAGAGCTGACGAACGGCGACAACGTCGAGCTCGACTAGCCGCGCAGTCTGGTCACTATCAAGGGGTAAATGCTTTCAGAGAGATGCAGCGAGACCGACAGTCTCATTAGAAGCAACTCCTACACCCAGGATCTAGTACGGGTTTTGTAGAGAAGTCTGGGCCGGCTTCTTACATTGATATAGCAAGACTTTGGGGGTTGTTTGGAGGCCGAAACTATTTCGGTTTAGGACAATTTTCTCTGGTTGCAAGAATTTTTCGGGCGACGTTAGCATCGGGAGTAACTGCAGCATATTCTAAGGGATCTCAAGTGTCGCTTGTCAAGAACATTTAAAAGGTTTCAAGAGACGTGCCAATGTAGGAATACGTAAAGTCAGACAATTAGAGCGCCAAACTTCGAATGTTAGTTGTGTGCATGCTTGAGCTGTAACGGAAGCTCGGCTATGGCATAAGGAAGTTACGGTCCGGATAATCATCGGTCGCTTTTTATTCGTCCGTTAGTGATTGGCCAATTCACACCTACGTATGGAGAAGCTAGGATCAGTCCAACTTCGTCTCTCTGAGGTCAGCCCATTTCACAAATCCCTCGACACATCTCAATCAAAGCGCCAACTCGCTCGCATCGACGGCAACGACAACATGTTTTTGCAACGCTCTGCCATCGCCGCGGCCCGCCGCGCCGTCGTCTCTCCCGTCATTGCTCGCTCCTTCACAACTTCCTTCATTCGCCGTACGCAAATTTCCCCTGCTATTCGAACAAGACACCCGTGTCGTTTGAATGCTGTTATATATCATTTCTAACCCTATGCAACAGATGAAGCTGCCAAGGGTCCTACCACTCCCAATGAACAGGCTGCTGCCCTTGCCGGCACTGCACAGAAGAAGGTTGGCGACTACAAGGTTCTGAATGGTACGTTGAGCGGGGGGGGAGTATCCGGGAGTTGCATTTCGTCAACCTCGGTCTGAAGGTCTGAAGGGGTTAGAGCCCAGAGTGACAAGTTGGCTAACATATTCCGTCGCGATGCAGACATTAAGTCTGAAGAGGACCTTTTCGGACCTGGTGCCCGCCCTGGTTCCGTCCCAACCGATCTCGAGCAAGCTACTGGTCTGGAACGTTTGGAGATTCTCGGCAAGATGGAGGGTGTTGACATCTTCGACATGCGCCCTCTTGATGCTAGTCGCAAGGGAACCATGGAGAATCCTATCATGGTCCGGTCCGCAGGCGAGGAACAGCAGGCCGGTTGCACTGGTTCTCCTGCTGACTCTCACGTCGTGACTTGGCTTGGGGTAAGTGGAAACCCACCTGAAGTGACTAGGCAAACCTATCAGGGAGTGCGGTCGCTGACGATTTGTATTACTAGCTTTCTAAGGAGCGTCCTATCGAGCGGTGCCCTGAGTGTGGCAGTGTCTACAAAATGGAATATATCGGTCCTGAGGATGACCATCACCACCACCACGCCCAGGAATTCGAGGAACCCAAGACGTTTGCCGACTTCGTTAAACCTGAATATCGATATCGATGAATCAAAATATTGTACTTTGGGTTTGGAATGACGGAAAATTCGTGTGTATTAAAGTCATCGTGCTGTAGCTGATAGACGTGGAGGTGAAATATTCCACTTGGAGAGGAGCAGCGGCTGTGTAGATTTACGGAGAAACTACTTTCATTTGTCTCGTAAAATTAAGATATGTGTCACAGTATATGTGTTTTGCTGTGTGTGTAGGCGTCATCGACATCAGGAACAGCTCTGCCCATATTGCCATAATTTATAGACGAATTGTCGCTTATGGGGTGTGATGCTATCTTTAATGTTGAGAGATGTCCGACGCATATTGAGATTTCCACGTACTTGATCCAAGTGTCAACATGGAACTGCCGGAAGCCATCCTTTGTGGTGACACTCATCGTGGATCAATCTAGTGTCACAACGTATCTCTCGGCGGTACTCCCTTGGCACCTGCTCAAGTAACAGGCCAATATGTTATTGACTTCTCACCAGGTCTTTCACGATACGGGGTAGGGCCGACGTCGCTTCTGTCATCACACATGTGACCTCGCATGCCCTGGAAATAAGGAACCTTTTCTTCGGCGACGGTTTGAACAGCGGCATCTAAACTCTCCCTCCTTCAGCCTTCGTCCTCATCAAAGCTCAGCTTGATCTTTTTGGCCTTTTTCTTGGCCTTTTTGTCGACAGAAGCTTCTGCAATGCCAGACTTCCCACTGAGTTGATCCTTCTCGGCCTTGTCTGTGGCGTCATTGGCACTTTCACCAATGACTCTCCCGGCCTTGCGCTTTCGGGCACCAATGGACGCCTTCACTTTGGAGTCGCGTTTCTCATCCGGTCTCGATCCCCTGACTTCGTCGCCATCGCTCTTGTCCTGGGTCTTATCAATTGCGCCGTCCTCATCCAGCCTGAGGTCCACCGTATTCCCGTGTTCGTCGACAACCAACGGCGCATCCTCCGCTTCTTCGCTACCTGACCGTTTCTTAGTAGGTCGCTTGTGCGCGGCTAATAAGGGATCGGGACCGGTAGACCCAGCGGACTGTGCATGAAGACGTGCCAGGAACGGCGGCAGGGAAGAGCTGTAGGAAAGGTTCTTGGAGGTGATCTTCTCGGGCATGATGGTGTGTGGTGTTTGTTATGTTGTGCGGGCTGCGTGGGGAAGTCCGATTCACGACCAGTCTCACAAGTCAGCTAGGCCAATGTCCTGAGGGGAATAATGCTTTTTCATCGCTATGATGCGGTTTCGTCCATTTCATCACTACGCAGACACCGCGTCGTTCATACGGCAGGAACGAGAATGATGGAAGCCAATCAACAACAACGACTGGCTTAGGCTGGACGGATTTACAGATGATCCATTGAGCGTTCGCAGCACATGCGGAGTGGTAGTTAACTAAGTGGTGAGAAAAAGGCCCGCTCCGGCCTCGTCCAATGAGGCGCCATCACGCGAAGGCAGCCCCAGCCGGCATCCAGCGCAGAAGCCAAATTGTCAGGAGCGCTCTCTTACTGATCAATCCACATCTCTCTTGTCCCATCTCTCGACAACACGTCCATTCGTTTCGCAGAGGACTGGCATCTTCATCTCGACTTTGCGACTTGCAAGTGCGCATTAACTTGTTGCTAGTGCGCATAGTGGCCGTTCATAGCTCGGCCGTTACTCACTACCTTCCGGTGCGCCGTCTCTTGACGCGTTGGGCCAATTGCACAGGGCGATTTGATTTCTTTGGTTTCGCCTGGGGCCTGGATTCCTAGTCACTCGTTCATCCACCGTTCGAACTCGATTTCTCCTCGACGCTGCGATTCTTCTCTTGCTGCACGCTTGGTGATGTTCGAAAAGGCTTGAATTGGACAGTGTTTATTTTCATGCCTAATCCGTTCTTTTCGCTGGATCGGCTTCCGCCCCTGACTTGACTTATTACCCACAACTCGACAACCCTCTTCAGAACAGTCCTTGCTGCTATAGGCGGCTCGCGGGTACGATTCCAATAGGCTGCTTCATTACATTACTAGGCGCTCATACAGCTTACTCTTTTCTGCCAGTAAGCCGGCATCTCTTCCAAGATGGATCTGATTCGAAGAGCTTCGAGAATGATGCCTTCAACACCAAAGCTAGAGCTCCCGGCTCACGATGAGAAGAGAGAACCGACAAAAAAGCACACGCTGGCATCTAGGCTGGCCTTCTTCCGCCGACCATTACGGTTACGGGGTAATTCGACCGTGTCTGTGCCGCTAGGGGTCGTCTTGATTTTTCCTCTGCTCGTCGTTGTCCTTATTTTGGTGCTGTTTGTTCGACATCCCAGCTCTCCTGGGGCAATACTAATGCCTGCGGGCGCTCCTCCGGCCATTCGGTGAGTTACAGACAATGCCCATACATTGGTTGAAATGGCAAATGTAACTGACTAACAATTTATATCACAGAAAAATCAGCGAAAAGCACGACAAGGTATTTGTGACAGGCTGTTTGGAGCCTGACACCTCCCAGCCTCGGGCCAACGCCACCTTCGTTGTATTAGCCAGGAACAAAGAACTGGACGGTGTGATTCAATCTATTAAATCTATGGAGCGTCACTTCAACCGATGGTACCATTATCCCTATGTTTTCCTCAACGACGGCGAGTTCGACGACCATTTCAAGGAGACTGTTCGTAATCACACCTCCGGTCTCGTCGAATTCGGTAGAGTTGGCCCTGATATGTGGGGTTTCCCCGACTGGGTTGACCATAAAGTTGCCAAGGAAGGTATCGCAAAACAAGGAGATGCTGCCGTCATGTATGGTGGACTAGAGAGTTACCATTTTATGTGCCGGTTTTACTCGGGGTACGTCGCCTTTGTCGGTCGCCTGCCGAGTGATTCCCATCACTGATTCAAGAACAGCTTCTTCTACAATCACCCGCTCCTTTTAAAGTACGAATGGTACTGGCGAGTTGAGCCTGAAATCACTTACTTCTGCGATATTACATAGTATGTTCACTGTCGTACAACTTTTGAAGCCGTCACAACAACTAACTATGTTAAGCGATCCGTTTCTGAAAATGATTGAGCACAAAAAGACATACGGCTTTACAATTGCGGTGAAGGAACTTCGGGAAACTGTGCCCAATATCTTCCGCTACGCTTCAGCCTATAAGCGGCTGAATAATCTGACATCTCAAGGCCTCTGGGAAATGTTCGTCGAGCCTAGGGATCCCGCCGAGGAAGAAAAGAAGCAGGAACAACTTCCCGACGAAATTCTGAAGAACGATCCTGCCAATAACGCTCCACCCAAAATTGATCCCGAATCTATGGAGGGTGAAAAATACAATATGTGTCACTTTTGGTCAAACTTCGAAATTGCAAAGCTTAGCTGGTTCAGAAGCAAAGAATACAACGACTTTTTCGAGATGATGGACCGTAGCGGTGGTTTCTGGATGGAACGGGTAAGACTTAATCTTGAAGTCATCAATACTTGCTTAGTCCTTTAGACGCTAACTTCATTCTAGTGGGGTGACGCCCCTATTCATTCTCTTGCCGCAGGTGCCTTGTTGGGTGTCAAAGATATACATTACTTCCGTGACATCGGCTACAGACACACCACTATTCAACACTGCCCTGCCAATGCCCCTTCACGACAGCTTCCTCGCACACCGTATTTGGAATCGACAACGCTCGATGAAAAGAAAAGAGTGGAGGAGGACAAGTATTGGGAGGATTGGGATGAGGTCAAAGAGAACGGTGTTGGCTGCCGGTGCCGTTGCGACACCGATATTGTTGATGTTGAAGGCAAGGAAGGGTCTTGCCTCGCTGAATGGGTAGATGTTGCCGGCGGCTGGGCTCCCTAACTGGAGACTGTAAAGTCAAAGCATTACGGGCTGACTATACGAAGCCTTGGCTTCGCATACATTCCCCTTTCCAACAGCACTTCTTTGGTGCTGCCGTGCACTGATATTTATTCGACAATAGGATGTGGCGGATACATGGCTTGTCAGTATAATCAACGGCGGGAAAACTTGGTCGATTACGATACGCTTGAACAACGAAACCATTGGATGGCGAAAAACAGACGCGGCGTTTTGCTTCATATTGACAGCGCGGAGGAGGCATATGCAAGCTTATCTCCCCTAACGATTAGGAAGAGATGCTACAGACACGTTCCTTTACGTCAGGTGCAGTAGGTGCTTTGGCAACAAGACTTTATATATTGTCGCCAATTCTTAGAGGTGGGATATCCATATGTACTCTACAAGAGCGATACAGAGTAGTCGTGTTCTACAGATATGGGGCGTGTTACGTTTTTGGACATGTGGGACTAGCGGACAAGTTTTTCTAATAACTGCGTTTGATTCTTCTTCATTCAACTATATGAGCGTACGCTATGCTTTTGAGCGATGTACAAAGAATACTAGATAGATCTGCCTTGATCCTTCAAGACTGCGTAGTCTTCCGAAACCCAAGGCAATCTATTGGCAGTAATGAATGACTGGTCTATGCGAACATAAAGTGATGCATATGCACGGACGCGCCCACGAATAATTGTACACATATACTATATAACAGGCAGCTCGTTGGCGATAAAGGCCGTCTTGGCGACAAATACCTCGAGTAGGCATATCAATTTGTCACGGAGTAACTGCGGAGTAAGCTACAGCAGACCGGGTCCTGTAGTCTGACCCCAGGATAGCGGGTTGACGGGGTTGTTCCCAGCGTCTTCCGCCTCAGGCACCGGACATTCAACTGAGCAAGTGGAGCACCGAAAGAGGATCTGGCGCGCATTGAAGAGCCGCCCAAAAAAAAAATCTGGAGCAAGTGTTTACTATCTCTTACTCTCCATCGACTCTTATTAAACAGCCATGCCTCCTCGACTGCCACCGCCTTACTCTGCAGTTTGCTGCAGAGCGACGTCTGTCACTTCTCTGACTGCTTACTTGGCGAGTCTTAGCCTTCAGCAAACGCGCCACGCATCTATCCTTGGCAGTCTCGCGAACAACAAGGGCGCCATTCATGTCAAGAAGAGGGTTGGTCGAGGACCTTCGTCTGGCCATGGCAAGACATCCGGGCGAGGCCACAAAGGTCAGAAGCAGCATGGTAAGGTGAACGCTTGGTTCCAGGGTGGTCAGACGCCTCTGGTCGTGAAGCATGGGCGCATGGGCTTTACGAATATGTAAGGATTCCTGACCGAAAGCTGAGAATGAGCGAACATGTAGCTAACGCGGGATTCTGTTCTTTTTTTCTTTTTTCAGGCGAGCCCCCAAGATGTCCGAGGTGAATCTCGACCAGATCCAGGAATGGATCAACCAAGGCCGGCTCGATCCCACGAAGCAGATCACGCCCAAGGAGCTCATCCAGAGTAAGCTAGTCGGCAGCGTCAAGGACGGCGTCAAGATCCTCTCCCGTGGATCCGAATACCTGAAACAACCCATCGATGTCATGGTCTCTCGAGCCTCGGCTGGTGCGATCGCCGCCATTGAGGCGGCTGGTGGGAAAGTCACGACGAGGTACTACACCAAATTGGCTATCCAGCGACTACTGCGAGGCGAATCCGTCAACACGGACATGCCTCTGCCCGTGGGAAAGGAGCATGTCGAGACGGTGCTCGCGGAGGCCAGGAAAGCACCGTTCCGGTATAGATTGCCTGATCCGACCAGCCGTAGGGATATTGAGTACTACCGAGATCCAGCACACCGAGGATACCTGAGCTTCCAGCTAGCTGCAGGGCAGTCGCCCAGTTTATACTTCAAGGTACCTGGGGAGCGTAAGATCAAGAGCGCAGTGAAGGCGGAGAAGAAGGCTACTGAAGAGACTTTGTGGTAGAGGTTGAAGCGATAGGAAGGGGTTCCTTTCTCGGGCTGTGTAATACTCTGGTGGCACAAGGTGTACTCAATTGACATTGTACGAGCGAGGGGGGTCAAGGAGTCTTGTGCACTGGTGAGATGACGACGGTTAATCATGAAGCCTCATGTACGATCCACGGGGCATCATTGCAGTTGCTGCCGTCGCCAGGTGCGGACGATTGATGAATGTTTTCGGAATACTGAAGTTATGGAGTACCTTGTACGACAACTGCACGTACTATGTAGCTACGTACTAGGTTCCTGCCTGGGTTCCTAGAGTGCCTTAGGTACCTAGGTACTTTGGAACAAGCCAATGTTCGAGCTGTAGACGGAGGAGGCTTCGTACCTACCTACGCGCGCCACCTGCTATTTCTGGTGACAGCAAAAGTATGACAAGACAGGTTAAAAATTGTCACCCACCTGTGGTAAGTCTGACTACCAGCTGGTGACAAAATTTTACCTGTCTTGTCATACTTTTATTGTCACCAAAAACAGGGGCCGCGCGCGATGGTACCTACCTACCTTAGATACCAGGTACCTAAGCAAGTGTCTAATGTATATACGGCATGTACAAGTCTGTATTAAGTACCTAGGTACCTTAGGTCCATAGATACCTACTCCGTACTCCGTACAGAGCACTTGTTAGCAATTGATTGAAACCCCAGCGCTCCCACTGCTTTCTGGTCAAGTGCGTCAGCATTTTAGGACGAAGCCCAAGCACTCAAGTACGGAGTACCTGGGTACTCGGTAACGCTCGGTGCTGAGCTGCTAAGTCAAGTACCCAGGTACTCAGATCAGACTGCAAGACTGGCTCGTTTCCACCAAACGGTTCAAGTGAGCGGTTTCTGACTGCAGATGTCATCACAACTCCACGCACCAATCATTCTTCCACTCAACTGTGCATCGTATCATATCATTGCGTAGCCATTCGTACTTTGCTTTTGCTTGCCCCTTTGTTCTTCTACGGGCTGTAGCTGCGAGCCGTTCATTGCCTCGGTCGGCAAAGCTAACTTACGTTCAACCGAGCTTCTCTTTCCAGCTCATCTGCCTTGCTACGAATCATTGACACCTCAGCCATTCGCCTACGGATCTGGGAGAACCTTGCGCCGCTTTCGCATCTCGCTCTCACTCGTACTCACCATCGCACTCATCTCATCCTGCCTATTGCACAGATTCTACCACAGACTGTAATCTACTTCGTTTGAGTAGCCATTGAACGAAGCCATCGCCACAAGCTTCGCCATGTCCCTCTTCGGCAGCTCTCCCACCGAGGAGCATAACGAGCCCTCAACTCCGAGACGCCAAACACCAAGATCACGAGGCGGCGGCGGCAGCAGCGGACTATTCGATGATTCGCCCTCATACAAAAGCTCCTCCAATAGCCTGTTCGATGATGTTAATGCCACTGGCGACGATGCCTCGCCGTGGCGTATGCCCACGCCGCGGAAACAACAGACTCGCGCCGACATGGTCCGAAATTTGCTGCCCGTCTCGGACGTTCCCGATAGCTACATCGAGACCTTTGATGTCATTGTCCGCGAGCATGGCAGCTCCGGCCGTGCTACGGCTGCTGGCATCGCCAACCTGTTTGCCAATGCTCGTCTGGGTCCCGAGGCTCAGACGCGCATCATGTCCCTTGTTGCACCGGGAGATGGTTCAGACGTGTCGCTTGGGCGGAACGAGTTCAATGTGCTGCTAGCCTTGGTGGGCTTGGCGCAGGAAGGGGATATTATCACCCTGGATAGTGTGGACGAGAGACGACAAAGTGAGTGTTTGCCCCTTTGATTTTGTTTCTCACCATTGCATTGCTTCCTGCGCCCCGTCACACGTGCACCTGCCAGATGGGACATTGTCTACTTCCTTGGGCCGTGAATAGCTCATATTCTTACCCTTCTCCTCCTTCCTTCCTCTCCTCTTTCTCCATCCCTCCCTCTAACTCTCTCTTTGAAACGTCTTTGCCCGTGTTGTCAAATCAAAGAGCAGCCGGATCTTGTCTCCCGCCAGTCAATCTCCCAAGGTCTGGTTCAGTATGGGTCTTTGATGGATTGATTGGCTACTCACTCAGCTGACAAGTCGTCATCACATCAAATTGGCCCTGTCACGTCGGTGGGGTGCAATGCAGCTAATTATCTTCCTTTCCACGCAGACCTACCACGACCCAAGCTCCCCGGGCTCACCGCCGAGCCAATGCTCCCACCTGTTGCCGAGCTCGCCGCGAAACCACCACAAACGCCGAACGAGTATCAAGGCCAAGCCGAAGTCCAGGCAGTGCAGGATCGGGAACGTGCACCAAGTCTACAAAGTTCGACATCCGTGCGAGTATATACACCACAGCAGCCCGAAGTGCTTCGTCCAGCTATGGATGACCCGGAGGAAGACCCCTGGAACACGCCCGAAGTTCACAAGGGGCATGATCACTCCAAGCTCAATGGTAACGGCAACCAAACCACAACCAATAGACAATCCAGCTTCCACCCATCACCAGTCACAAATATTGGGGACCAGACCCTGAGCCAATACGCATCTGCAGAGCCTGCACCCTCTCCTACACAGGACAGCAGATCAGGAAATGACGCCATGCAAGCCCAAGGTGGATGGGGCTTTTACGGTAGCTCCAGTGCCTCGAGCGGCGGAAGAGGTTTCCCCGATCACTCGCACAATATCACGCCCAACGCGACGAGCACGGCACATCCCTTTGGAGGAGATGGTGGTAGAATCGACCGCTCTCCCAATCGTGACCTTCTTGCAAACGCGAGCCGAGTTACAAGCGGCCGAACGGGCTCCAGTGTCGAGGAGAATATCATTGTCACTCTGATGCCCGGCAAGGAGGGCGTCTTTATGTTCCAGCACCACAATTACGAGGTCGCAAGCCAACGCCGGGGAAGCAAGGTCATTCGCCGGTACAGCGACTTCGTCTGGCTTCTAGACTGCCTGCACAAACGCTATCCTTTCAGAGTATTGCCTCTATTACCGCCAAAGAGGGTCGCTGTAAATGGTAATCATTTATCCAATGACGGTGCCTTTATAGAGAAGCGGCGGCGAGGTTTGGCTAGGTTCTTGAATTCTCTCGTTCGACATCCAGTTCTGGGCCAGGAGCAGCTGGTGGTTATGTTCCTCACGGTTCCTACGGTATGTAGCTTCCCCCTTTCTTTACCAGATGATGAATTACTTTCTTCTAATATGTGTTTGAAGGAGCTTGCTGTGTGGCGGAAGCAAGCCACTATCTCTGTACAAGACGAGTTCATTGACCGTGCCCTACCCCCGGGTCTTGAGGACTCGCTGCCACTCACATTGGAGGAGTTATTCAGCCGTACGAAATCCGGTGTCCGCCGCTCTGCCGAGCTGTACATCAACGTCTGTAACATCATGGATCGACTCGTGAAGAGAACCGAAGGGGTCGCTGCGGACCACGCTCGTGTCGCCATGTCGCTTACTTCACTTACCGAAACGTCTGCGGATACCTACGCCACGGATACGAACGAAATACCATTGCTCAATGACGGACTTGTCGCCATGAGCAAGCACCTCCGGACTTGTCAGACTCTGCTGGAAGATGAGGGCCGCGGCTGGGAAGAAGGCGTCCTAGAGGACCTGAAACGTCAGAGGGACTCCCTCGTCAGTGTGCGCGAGTTGTTTGATCGCCGGGACAAATTGGACAGGGACAATATCCCGTACCTGGAGAGGAGGATTCAGTCCAACGAGACCAAGCTGACTGGTTTGCGGGCCAAGCCAGAGGGTGTGGTCAAACCCGGTGAGATTGAGAAGGTAGCAGAGGCGATAATCAAGGTTCGTGAACCCTTTGCGCACACAGCGAGAGGGCCCAGGTCAACTAATGTGTGTCGATACTAGGACAAAGAATCTATTGTTCAGCAACACAATCGATCCATCTTCGTCAAGGAGTGCATCCGTGACGAGCTCGTCACGTTCCAGTCCACGCAGTACCACGTAAGTCGATGGAACCAGGACTGGGCTGGCGAACGAGTCAAGTATGCGGAGATGCTTGCGGACAACTGGCGACGTCTTTTAGACGAGCTGGAAGGCATGCCCCTAGGGGACTAGATCCCCTGCGTTTTTCATCCGAGCCGCGTCAATGACTTCGAGTGCGCGCTCTGGCAGATCGGATGGAGATGAGAGACCGGTGCACACGGATGCTGCGGAGCTCTTCATCGAGGACGAGATGAAAGAGAGGTACAGACTGAGAGAGAGTAGGCGTGATACCCTTCGTCCGTGTTGCACACAGCGATTGTTCATCGGCATGCGAACCCCACAAATACGCAATGAAGCCATGATCAATTTTGTAACCTTTTCACACTGGAGAAATTGATAAGTATATAAATGTATCTTGTAACAACATTCGCAGATATATCTCTGCTTCAGTTTTGTCCGCCCATCTCTAACCATCCATCCGTCACGGCCCCATGACTTGCATCACCTACCAGCTTCGCATACTTGGCCAACACGCCCCTCTTGACTCGCGGCGCGGGAGCCTTCCACGCCGCTCTTCTGAGAGCCATTTCTTCATCCGACACAACTGCATCGATGCGGTTGTTTACCGCATCGATGGTGACTTCGTCTCCGTCCTTGACCAGTGCGATTGGGCCTCCGACTGCGGCCTCGGGGACGACGTGGCCGACGATGAATCCGTGGGAAGCACCGCTGTAGCGACCGTCCGTGACGAGAGCGACGTTCTCTAGGCCGGCGCCCATGATGGCCGCACTGGCGCGCAGCTGTTCTGGCATGCCGGGACCGCCTTTTGGTCCTTCGTACCGTACAATGAGAACCATATTGTCGTCCTCGCGCTTGATGTCACCCCTGGATAACGCCAAGTTCAAGTCCCGCTCACAATCGTAGACCCTTGCCTTGCCCGTGAACGAGAGGCCTTCCTTGCCCGTGATTTTGGCGACAGCCCCCTCAGGAGCCATGTTTCCTCGCAGGATGCGTATGTGACCGCTGGGTTTGATGGGGTCCTCGAGGGGCCGAATAATCTGCTGGCCTGGGTCGAGGGACGGCCAATCAGACACGTTGTCGGCGAGGGTCTTGCCGGTGACGGTCATGATGGACCCGTCGATGATGTCCTTGGCGATGAGCATCTTCAGGACCGAGGGTGTACCGCCGACATGGTAGAGGTCCTCCATTAGGTATTTTCCGCTGGGGGCGAGGTCAGCCAGCAAGGGTGTACGGTTGCTGGCACGCTGGACATCGTCAATGGTGAGAGGAACGCCGGCTGTGTTGGCCATGGCCAGGAAGTGCAGGACGCCGTTGGTGGAACCGCCCAGGATCATGGTGAGCACGAGGGCGTTCTCAAAGGCGGCGCGGGTGAGGAGGTCGCGGGGACGGATGTCCTTTTCCATGGTGGTCTTGATGACCTGGCCTGCCCGTTCGCACTCGCGGCTCTTCTCGGGCGAGAGGGCCGGATACGACGACGATCCAGGCAGCGTGAGGCCCATGGCCTCGATGGCAGTGGCCATGGTATTGGCCGTGTACATGCCGCCGCAGGCACCGGCGCCGGGACACGCGTGCCTCTCGATGTCGGACATGACGTCTGTACTTTGCCGGCCGGGGGTCCCGGCGTCCGTCTTGGCCTGCAGGCGGCCGTAGGCGTAGGCGCCTGATGCCTCGTAGCAGGTGCTGATGTTGACGTTGCGCTCCAGCAGGCCTGAGTGGCCCTTGCGGATAGTCCCCCCGTAAATCATTATGAAAGGTCTGTTATAACGGGCCGCAGCCATGACGACGCCCGGCATGTTCTTGTCACAGCCGGGGATGGAGATATTGGCATCGTGGTGCTGGGCTGACGTCACGGATTCAATGGAGTCGGCGATCAGTTCCCGCGTCTGAAGGGAGAAGCGCATGCCTTTTTTGTTTGTCCCGTTCGTCAGTGGACTGTGGAAGGGACGAAAAGATGGCCTCACCATGACATGAAGTTGTGTCCAATGATGAAAAGTATGGAGTGGGCAAAACTCACCGTCTCCGCCCATAGTGATGGCATCAGATACGCCAACAGTATTGAACTGCCAGCCCAGCATGCCCTCGCTCTCCACTGCCTTCTTGACTATGTTCCCAAGTTCAAGCACTGTACACTCGTGAGTCTCCCCAGTGCATTGGACGACATGTTGCTTGCATCTCACGTACAGTGGGTGCTATGGGCACGTCAGCGTGGACAAGAGGGCATGGAGGACACACGACGGGGAAGCAAGCTCACTTGCATGGATTGCCCTCCCACCAAACACTGGCAATGCCCACCTGGGGCGCATTCTTCATCGTCTTCTCATCAGGGACTCCAGCACCGTACAGCATGGCCTTTTGTCTCCCACGAATCCCCCGACACGTCAGCACAGGCACGCGCCGTAGAGCAGCGGATTCGGGTCGGCATATAAGTTACCTGGGCGCCGGGAAAGTCATGGTTCCTCGTCAGTGTCGTGGACCACCTGTTCAGAGGGCCCCCCGGCGGAAGACAATTGAATTGCACGTAGTCGGGCGAGGACTTAGCATCATGGCCCGGGATGGCGGGGATATTGGACTCTCCCCCCGTGTCAGCCATGGTTGGTGGTTCGTGTGTTCTTGGACGGAGAAAGGTCTCGAGACTCGAGAGTCGAGAGCTGGCTGTTCTGGCCTCTTATCATGTGGAAGGAGGGCAGGCACGACGCGGACAGAAGGCCGATGACGAGCGCGCTTGCACATGTGAGCTGAAGACGTCGGCCATCTACGCTGAGCCTGGCCAAGGCAGCTGCATTGCATGTCTGCTGCAGCGCACAATGCACTCCGCGTCCCGAAGCTCCTTGGCTCCATGAACTCATGACGCCATGTCGAACTTGGCTCTCCCTCCCCCGCATTCCCAAATGTGGATGTTCCATGGCTGCGCTTGGATTACCATTTGATGTGATTTGCTGTCACCTATGCACTCCGCAAGTGGCTGCGTGGACGACCAGACACGAGACTTGCTACGATTTTGACGTCTGGAGTACGAAGTACCTCGGTACTGTTGCTTATTGCCGGTCTTCGGCCCCCCTTGCGCCAAGCCGCAAAAGGCATGCCATTGTTATGGAGATGGTGTGAAACAGCCAACACTGTGTACCGGTAACTTGAAAACGTAGCTCGTCTCGTATTGCCAAATGCAGGTTCCCATTCCCATTAACATGTTTGACTTTCCAGCCAGCAGTTGTTGCCCCCATATGATACATGTAGATCTCTAAATCCATGCCAAACCAACCCAAAAAAAAAAGTAGAAAAGATTTTTTTTAGAAAAGAGATTCCCCAAAAGATACGTAGAACCTATCCATTCCCTGATCCCAGATGCTCCATGTAAAATCCCCGGCATCCTCTCGACCCTCAACGCCGCACCAGTTTAACCCCCCTCGTATCTCAGCACATGAACCAAGCCCCCCAACACCAACATCATGGCCTGTTCAACGAAACCTTACATCAGTGTCATCATCCAAGATGGACGATATTCTCGTCTTGTCCTGACCTGCCATTCGATATCCGGCCCTGCGGTCCTTGACTGGACTGGCGATGGGTGTGATTGGGTTGCTCTCACTGGACTGGCAACAAGCTCCCGTTCTCCAGGCTTGCTCCAGAGCAACGGCAGACGCATGCGTTCCGTACTCGTCAGCAATAGCGGTCCAGAAGGCACTCTTGTGCGCTTCATAGATGGAGCGAAGTCGCGCCAGGTCCACATGGGCAGGCGTGTGTACTGACGCAGAGGGCGGAGACAGGCGAGATGTGTCAAGTCTAGGAGTCGAAGCTGGAGACTGAGAGGGGTAGATCGGGCTGCCGTAGCGATGCATGTTGACTGGTGGCAAAAGCTCATTGCGTTGTTCCGGGGTTACCATCGGATGTCGTGCAACAGCTTCAGAGCCTTGGGCGAAGGCGGCCCCCTCTGGCTTGGGCAAGATGGCGGGCAAGCGTGGGGATCTCTCCTCAGACATGATGCGAGACAACTGCATGTCCCCGTTGAGCGGCTTCGAGGGATAGCTGTGCACGGCAACCGATGGAGACAGCGAACGGGTCTCACCACGAAAGACGGGACTCGAGTATGATGCCGGCTGGCTAGGGGAAGGGTCCGAGGATCCGGATGAAAAGGACGCAGTTCGCTTGCGTCGGGTGCTGCCGTGAGACAACTGGTGATAATGCAGGCGGCAGGCGAGCTCGGTCTTGTTCAGATGAGCAGCAATGTGCTTGTATGGCATTTTCTGCAATCGGGTCTGCAGAAGATAGGCCTCCTATGGGACAGACAAAGGACAAACAAACGAGTCAGCTTTTTCTGGTGTCTCGTTTTCCGTGGCGAAGACGGCGAGCATATTTACCTCATCCTCTCTCCATGCTCTGCCACTGCCAGTAAGCGGCGCCTTCCTATTCTTCGTGACGCCATGTCCGTGTCGTTGCATGGCGTCTTTGATGGGCGCATACACAGACTGCACTTGTACCGCTTGAGTCCGAGACATGATGATAGAGTATAGTTCTTGAGAGTACAGTCTCTCTGTCTTGTAGGGGAGGAGATGGTGAGGTCGTATGATGTAAGGCGTCCGTCCTAATAAACCGAGATGGCAAACCAGGCCCTTCAAGGTCGTCGTGTTCTTAGGTGCCGAAGATACAGAAAATTCCAAAGCCCAGCCTTGTAACTAGTCCGTGGACAATAATGCAAGAAGAAGAGAATAAGGTATCGGCTAACGGTCGATCAAGACAATGAAGATACGAAAGAAGCTGGTGAAGCTAGAAAAAAAAGCTCGTTGTGATAAACTCAACGAATAATGTCGAATGGTGGTCAAAAGGAGTGGCAGCAGCCTGAGCCAGTTGGGCGTTTAAGGAAAGTGAATTGCTGGCTGCGGATGGTTGAAAAGAAGTGAGAGGAAACGAAGAAGCGAAGAAGAAACGACTGGAAGAGCGCGGCTCGCGAAAACCAGAGCTGTTCAAGCTTCTATATAAGAACGAGTTAGAATATCAAGACATAGTAGGAAAAAGAAGAGAAGCATCAAGTAGGGAAGCATGGGATCCGGCGTGTTAATCAATGGCAAAGTCCCCGTTCGACCAACGGCTTTCTCTTCCCATCATTGTACGAAACAACTTGGCGGTGACGTTCCGAGTCTGGGACATTGTCGACCAGGGGGCCTGTCACTCTTGAGATCTAGCCCTGTTACATCTGAGTTCAGTCATCCACTCTGTGACAGATTCGAGCAAGAGCATAAGGGTTCGGCCTGGTGCTCACAACAACATGAACAGTCCACCTCGCGATTCATCGACTTAAAATGACATGGTGGGGGGTTCGCCACAAAATGGAGGCGAGCATAGAGCTGCGGCTACTCAGCAAACTTGCCCATCGTCGGTCTGCCGCACACACATGAGGCTCGATTCGAATCGTCGAGTCGATGAGTGTAGAATCCCCCCCACTATTGCGACCACGCTTGACAGATGACGAGACGGGTGGCAAGGGCTGCCGTGAGGTGAAGTGGCCTCATGGGCCTCATGGGCCTCATGGGCCTCATCAATCCCAGCTCTACAATGCTTATGGGGACTGTGTAAATGCTGTGCATGCACAAATCGCTTTTCGCCTGCTCGGCCCTACGCTGGCGCATATTAGTCTCTGGCAGAAGCAATGCGGCCGCCATCTCGCCCTTTAGACGTCAGAGGTGGAAGCGGCGTGCCAGCCAGCCGCTTGAGGGATGTCAAAGCAGCCACGACAGAATGTGCCCGCCATGGAGCGCTGAGGTTCGCGACAGGCCGATTCATCCGCGGGCTGCAACGCACAGAGATTCCGCTTGGCATCTGAACTACTCCGTACATGTAGTTACAAGCACGACATCGTGCAAAGTACACACGCACCTACTCCGTACCCGAATTAGAATCCCCTAGGTTAGGTCTGGGTATGTACCTCAGTACTCCGTACGCAGTTGGCACGTTACAAACACGCGGCTCAGTTCGATACCCGGGGAGTCCTGGCCGGATGGAGTCAGCCAACCACACAAGACCAAACAGCAAGCCGGCCCAGCCAAGCCCCTGGTCCGGCCGGTCCAGTCAGCCCAGCCAGCCCCCTTCCCTGCATGTGCCTGCTTCCTTCCTTCCTTCCTCTTGCAGCGCCGTGCCACTTGCCACACAACCCTGCCCACGTTCCTGCGTTCCTGCCTTGCGTCTCCATCGTGGCAGTTTAGACAGTTTCGCCAGAATAATGCGAGACCTCCGCAGCGGCGTTTGGTTTGAAGTCATGACATTGAAACGCAGATGCTGTTTCTCATGCCCATCCAGGGTGTCATCCATGGCTCGCTGACTTGGTCACTCGCACCGCACACACGCGCCGTAGCGCAGCGCAGCGCATTTGTCGGTCATTTTCGGCGCGTGCGGACTCGTGGGAAGGAAGTCGTGGCAGTAGTAGTCGAGAGCAAGAGAACGGGAGCAAAGGGGGCAAGTTACGCACCAAAGCACAAGGCGAGAGATATGGCAAACATTGAATCGAAAGAGGCAGAAATTGCAATGGGTCTGCCTTAGGGTTGTATTGCATCGTGAACCGCTCCCCCAGATCAGAGACTCCTGTGTGTGTTCGGGGCTATACACTCAAGGGTTCCTCATGTACGGAATACCATGGCAAATGCGTAACTATACTACGTATCGATGAAGAATAGCAATCTCGTTACTCGTACAGAGTACAGAATACGTGGTCGTCTGGTCCGTGCAGGCTTTCCGCAAAACGTCTTCCGAGACGAAGGGTTGGCCACGGTCATCCTGGCAACTCGACATTAGCAGTTGTGGCGTAGCTCAAGCGCTCATGGAGCATCCCTGGAACAGTTGGAGCCCTGGCGACGGCGGGGCCAGCTCGGGAAGGAATCCCTTGAAACTCGCTAATGTCGACTTGTAATCTCAAGTTCGTCTCAGTACTGACAACAGATTGTAAAGAGTAGAACACAAGACGCTTCTGTAGGGCCTGGTGAAACTCGGGCTTTCTTCTTGCAAACAACTGAAGTGTGTTTCCAGTCTTTTTCGTCCCAATATCGGATAGGTCATGTCGTCGCCTCTGTTTCTGTTTCTTTTTCTTTGTTCTTCTTATTTCTTTTTGGAGGGGTTGGTTTCCGGTTTCCGGTTGTTCGGGTCGTTGCTTTGGCTTCCATTTTCATGCTTTCCTTCCGAGGAACCGCGACATGACGCATGTGTTTGTTGCAAAGGTTCGGTGACATGAGTGATTACCTACGGAGTACGGAGTATAGCATCAGCTAAGAAACGATGGGATCCCTGCATCCAGTAAACAGAACCATTGAAACTGGGCAGCGGTGAGGGTTGGCGGTACAAGTGTCATTCCCGACCATCTCTCTCATTTGTGAGCTTTTCCCGCCTCCCATCCTTCGGGGTATTGACCGTTGGCGACTTGTCTGTCAGTTGAACTGCAGGAGAATCAATTGACCATAAAGGCCATTTCATCTTTTCAAATCGCCATTTTTTTGGGTGCTTATCAGCACACTCTGTGCAATCGAACTCGACTCACTCGACCCCAGCGCCAAAGCTTCCGAGTCTTCCAATCAGTCAAGGAACATATCTGCAGCTTTTGGGACAATATACGAGTTCTATATCTGGTCATGAAAGCTCCGCTTGGCGATGGGACCTCTCTGTTTCAAGATTTGCGCATGATTATGTTCGGTTCGCTTTCGCCTGCTGGAGCATGAATGTGTGCCTCGCACTGCCACTTTACTCTTACCTGCTGATGTCATTAGCATTGAACACGACACAGTCCGAAATCAATACATTCCGGCTTCTTCCATATTGATCCGCACTAGATGACTCTCACCTGCGTTCAGGGCGACACCTGTTGCGAGTGCTGTCTTGTTTCAATGCATCAGATGGTTGGGTCTTCGCTTTGGCGCCTGCCATTTCCAGAAGACACACAACTTCTGGACGAACACTGCGTATGAAATGGGGGCACTCAAATTTCTGGGCGTCTTTGCCCGCCCGTGGCAGGAACAGTGAAGCCGAAGTTTTAACTCGCGGTCTCTATGCTTTATGCAAGTGCATTCGGGGCCAATATAAGAAGCTACTGCCCTATTAATTACAACTCAAAAAGGCCTAGCCGCCAACCCGGATTCATCAGAATGCATCTGGATAGCCAACCGTCATCTCAGGCGGGAGTCAACTCCGCCTGTGGTATTCTCATCTCCCACTCTCGATACACTGACGAGGAGCTGATGAGGGGGTGCAGGTATTACCTTGTGAAACTGACTGCATGATTGATCAGTGTAGCCAGTATACTCATGAACCTAACTCAAGGTCGGTTGCGACTTGTGTGTGCGTGACTGTGCGGCATGATGGACAACATCGATTGATTAAACATCTGGAAGCCTTTTTAGATCTCAGCTGAGCCCTACACGCTTCGGAATCTTCTACCTGGACATATAACAGCTCGCACTTATGTCCATGCAGACAGACATGGTAGCAACTGGAGAGCCAGGTAACCATGAGTTGTCATCGTGCTTTCCTGGACTAGGCCACCACCCGCCTCGCCTGCGGCTGATGCACGGGCTTGACGGGGTGGAGCTTCGAATGCTGGCAAATTCGCAGCAATGAAGATGCGGATGCCCATGTGGTTCCCACCACTTCATTGAGAGATAACGTTAACTTGGGCCCTAAAGCGTGGCATGTAGCAGGTACGTAGGCACACGAGGGCATCGAGGGCGGCGGGTTGTACTGTACGTACATTGATCGGGACAGCGTCGGAAGACTTGCCGTGGAGAAGACTAGCGCAGCGCTGCTCTTGGCTGAAGCACTCTGTGTGATACCTAGTATTTGGACTTCATCCTATGCGGCGATAACCTACCTCCTCGGTCTCCGCAATTGATTGTATTGTTGACGCCTCAGGCAGATAAGATTTGGGCGGACAGGTCCAGCATCAGATGGAACAAACCCCTTCGGACTCGAGCACACAATTTTAGCTGTGTGTGAATGCTGCGACGGGAAAAGCCCGATAGTCGATAGCTACCGCCAACCGAGGACTTCAAGTGCTTGCCTAATTGCATGCCATGCCTAGGTATATGTTCGGGCGGAGAAGATATGCACAGCGAACAAATCGTCCATCTCTCCCGTTCGGCATCGCCCTCGAGCATGGGGACGTGCACCAACCTACACGCGGCTCTAAAGCTTCCATTTGTCCCTTGTGCACGTGGAGAAGCCGTGCCAGGAATCAAGACGATGCTGCATGGAGTATTGTATTCAGTACTAGACTACTCCGTATACTGTACTCCGTACGCGCGAAACAATTACAGCTACGGAGAACTACCACGACCACTCGAACTGGATGGAGGTGTACTCCGTAGTTACTCCGTATGAGGTAATAGTTCGTTTCCCGAGGCTGGCGTGGACATAGAGACCCTGGGGGTGTGTTCGCCAAGAGATTCACGCGCTTTGATTGGTTCATCATCGCGAGGCTTGCAAAGTGCTCGAAACAACGTGAGGCGCGGTCTCTCGCACGTTGCCCGACACCTGTCGATTGGGTCTTTACACAGTTTATCCTATCTCTCACACACAGTGATTTCCGCCTGTACTCCCGCCTTGTCGCCCTAGCACACACCCTCCCAGCCTTCAGTCCTGCCGATGGATCCCAAGGTTTCCTCTGACCTTTCTCCCCCTTCCACCAAAAAGCACCAGCCAGCCAGTCCAAAACATCGACCACCTCCCCCAGAAGCCCCAACCAAGGAGTTACTTGGGCTCGAAGTACTTTCTCCTTCGTCCTGTCCTCACTCCCGTCGGCACCTGGTCTATTACTGTTGCTGTCGCTGTCGCTAGGATCCACTGCTTAGATCAGTTCGATATATTCGGACCAGCTCTGATCGTCTGCTTCAACACCAAGGTTGCGCAAAGGGGGAAGAGAAAAGCACCAGTCGACCCGGCGTCGTGTCCTGCCGTGTCCTGTCGTGCCGACGCTGTCCTCAACCGCGTCGCCCGCCTGCGCCTGAGCTCCTGTCCTGCGCAGCGCAATCCTCTCTTCGGCAACCAACGTCCAGCATCGCCACCCACGGGTCCATCTGTCGCCCCGTCATCTTCGGCTTTGGTGCATCAGCTCCCGCCAGGAGACCACATCTTGACAGACTGACTGACTGACGGCCTTGGTCGTTGATGTGATCAATACATCCCCAGACTTGTCGGCTACACAAAAAGAACGTGTCGCTTGCCTTGCAGACTGCGCCAGCACCTGGGCTAGTCTGTCGTCAAGCTTTGCACGCACGCGCACACGCTCAAGCACGCACGCACAAACGCGCACGCACAAGGGAGAGTCAATTTCACGCACCAGAACTTCCACCGCCACCACCACTCATCACATTTCGCGGTTCACACCTCTCACAGAAACGAAGCCCACTTTATCATCTCGTCCACACACCATCAGACCACTGGTCTACGGAGCAATAGCTGTGTGGCCCGCCTCGCCCGTCTAACCAGCCTCCACCACTGAATTCCTCCACACGGCGGTCTCCCGAATCCGTCAATACCCTTCGCCTGCCCAGCTTTTCGAGGCGCAGAACTTGTATTACGCAAACCCGTCACTCTTGCCCTCTACCACCCAGACCCGAGCCTCGGACCACCTGTGTGACTTTGACCTGCTTCACACGAGGAACTTTCTGCGCGATCTGGCCAGGAGAAGCGCACGAGAGAGACGTCTCGTCAACATCGAGGGCTCGCTAACCAGCATTTAGCTGGACGCATACACTGCCCGTAAGTACCCCAGTGTCCCTTCTAATTTTTTTTTCATGTCTATGGAGTACTTTGCGTGCGTTTGTCCAACCGCTGCGAGGAGCATTGCGCCCTGTCAGCGTTGTCAGCATGGTTTTCCCCGTCGCTCGTCTCAAAATCGCCTACCGTGGTTGAGCGCGTCGACTGCTTCCCAAAGCTGGGCTACACCAGCCGCGTCGCTGCAGCCAGACCCATGCCTGTCGCCAGAATGGACACCTCTCGCAAACAACAAAGAACTTGCCCTGCGCGCACTCTCCTTCGCCCTTCTCTGGTCCTTTTATTCTTGCTGCTTCTTGTCCAGAATCGACGCTGACGATATTTGTTTCTGTCGCATCCAGATCATGCAGCAGTGGCAGGTCGGCCCTGTGCCGGAGTATGTTTACGCCAACTCCACTCATCCACCCAACGACATGCAGTAAGTACCGACAGCTTGTTCTTTGTTCCTTCGTGTCCTATGTACCTCCTACCTCTGGCACTGTCACCGTCGTTGTCACTATATTTTACATCCACCATTCCACTTTTGGAACCCTTTGAGATCGATCTATCCTCGTTGTCGGCAGTGCCCGTGTCTCTCCGTCGAGTCAATCGTGGTTCTGGCCTTGTCTTCCGCGATACCGAGATGCTCGACGTCGCTCTCAACGCCCCTGCATACCAATCGTCGTAATTCTGCCTCCGCGCTTTATTTTTGTTTCGGGGGCTTCTTTCCATGTCTCGTTTACTCTTTCATTTCTGTAGCATACATCCTTTCAATCCGGTGTTTTGGATGGGAAACTCCTTGAATATGCCGGCTCGATGGCAGCAAAGCTGCGCTACAAACATAGCTAACCAGTTCACGCAATAGCAACCATCCATACCAAGCTGATATGGCACGCCGAACCGATCAGCGCATAGACTTTCCTTACGGAACTCCTCAGTCGGGCATGACACCTCAGCAGCAGCAGCAGCAGCACCATCCGACCCCAGTTCAACCACCGATGAATGTCCCTCAACCTCCCAACGCCTCAGCTTCTCAACAGCAGGCCTCGACTCCAACTCCAGCACAACAGAGTCGACAGCGGAAGCGACCTGCTCCAAATGCTGCTCCCTCTCCGGCTACCGGGGCGCCGGCTGCTCCGGTCACCGGAAGCCAAGTTCAACCCCCGGCTCCGACTCCCCCCACACCGCAGGCTGCCTCATCGGCACCTCAGTCTCAGGCCCCAGCCGAAGATTCCAGTACAACGCCCGTGCAGCAGCCTCCAGCCAAGAAGAGCCGAACCAATACCCCATGGACGCCTCAAGAGGAACTGCGGTTGAAACAGATGCGAGACTCTGGAAATAGCTGGGCAGAGATTGCCAAGGTATGTCCCTATACGCTAATGACCCAGAAATTGAAGCTCACACATTCTTCAATTAGACATTCCCCACCAGAACAGAGGGGTCTGTCAAGAAACATTGGTACAAGGTTTGTTTCTTCCCGACCCAGCGGGATTGGCACCATTGTGTTAATACCTAATCAGGATATGCACTATGCTGAGTTCGCAGAGGACGAGGTAGGTTCCATGTTATCCAAGTTTTCTTCTAACGTGAACTAACGAAAGCAAACAGAGTCAGGCATTATTAAATGCTATCAAGGAATACGAGAACAACAAGTGGAAGGCGATTGGCCAGAAGGTCGGCAAGCCGGCAAAGGTACAAGACCCGCCGGGAACACATCGCAAGCGTAGACTCGCTGACAGTCGAAATAGGCGTGCGAACAATATGCTAAAGAGCACTTCCCGGGTACGTGATTTTCGGTAGTTGCTGGTTATGACTGTATTACGTGTTGCCGACCAACCTAATACCGTCACAGATCACTTCGCAAGCAGCAAGGGAAGGTAGTGTCCCACCACCAGGACAATCCCATCGAGCACTAGCTTAAACAGTTCGGACAATCTTCCTTCTAGCAGTTAGCCTTGGTGTTTTTTCCGTATTCTATGGTCAGACAATCGTTTTGCCACGCCAAGCGTTATACGATACCAGACTCTCGCGAGTCTCTAATTCGCGATCAATCTGCCCAGGGGTCATTGAGTAGCCACGGTGGTGTGCAACCGTGACACTGTACATAACATGATTTGTACAGCTGCGACATGAACCCATTGCGATGATGACTGGGGTTGGAAAAAGGCGGGACAATAACGCCAAGAGGTGCAATGCGCATTATATTGTTCACAACTGGGGTTTCATCTATCTCCTGTGTGTCTCTTAGGTGTTTGACAATGTTTCCTTTTCCTTTGTTGTCGTGATGCTCTGTTTGGTATGCTACTTCTGTACCTAGATGTTAATTTGTATCTTTTCGAATTTGAGTATGGGACTAGTCCGACTCCCAGGAGGGATTCTGCTTTCGCTTGGGGGAGGAAAACAAGGGTGCCAGAAAATGGGCTTCACAGTCTACCAGCTATGGTAAAGGGATATAGGTCAGGGTCGACTAATGGCGGCTGCCTCGTGTGGGACGGGTTGGGATTGAGTTCGTAACAACTCGACGCGGCGAGTCATCTTTATGGTGGGCTTGTCGATCGGCGACCGGAAGACTTGAAAAACGTATCACGTCGTTGGCAGCTAGTATTTTTACTTCAGGGGATAGGAAGCAGGATGGGAATATATATAATATCCACATTGGCAACTCTCTCGTGGGTCTGGCAGCTGTTCTGAAGAGTTGGTGTGAATGATTCTCTACCTTCGTCTGCATAACAAGAGCCAACCAACCACTTCAGTTATATATCGCCAGTTTGGGTTTATCTATACACGAACGTCGTGTGAGAGCTTGCTAATGGCACTCGGGCGAGTTACCGGCCTAGCTATGAGCTACTTGAGTACCTGGGTTCTTACTTGAGCACTTGCCTTGAGCTTGCAATTGAAGGAGACCATATGCCCAATCCAACTGGTGACTTGTTGTCAAAGTACTCCTAGAACCACGCCATGCATCTTGCCGCGATCTCGTGCCCCACCTCAGGGGCACATGAAACCGGGTAGGGCAGTCAGTACGTTAGGTACCTGAAGTACCTTACCTGAGGTACCAGCTACGCGCCGCGAGAAGTGATCCACATCGTACTCTAAGCTTCTACAAAGTGCCTAAATCTGGGGTCCTAAAGTTCCAGTGTACCTAGGCATAATGTAATATGCGTTGGCACATAAGTTTGTTCACGAGCAGCGCTGAGCCGGTGGCATGAGATGAACAAACCCCCCTCTCCCCAGTCCCCGACCAAGACAAGGTAAGGTCTCTTATAGATTACTAGACCATCACGCTCCAGGAGAGCCATTGGACAGACGTGCGCTGCTGTTCTGACATATTACCCTTCCGGTGCTATACTGATTTAGGACGCTTGACGAAGACTTCATGTTAGGTGAAAGCAGATAACTCGGTTGATGCCGGACAGGTGCATAAACTCCTTCACTGCGCAAGCTGCGGTAAGTGCGCGAAAACGCTGGGCAGAAAAAGGGTTGTATAGGGTAGGTATTCTCACTAACGGGAAGCAACTCAGACTTGGGATACATAGGTACTTACTCCGTACGTGGGTAGATTGATGTTCGCCCCACCTTCAGATGGCTGCTGGAGGCTAGTTAAGTGTTTGTACTCCGTAGAGGCCAATTTTTTTTTTTGGGCGATAACTATCCGATAACGAATTTCTGAGCAGGTCGTCACTTTAACCCAACATCTATCGGTCTAAAGGATCACATTACTGATTCTCAACGACAATGAAGCGTAAACTTGACCAGAACGCCGTACCGGCGTCGGAACTCGAGACCCAGAAACACACAAAGTCCGAATCGGCCGGAGACGCTGAGCTCACATTTGTTGATCTTGGACTGGACCCTCGCCTTGTCCAGGCTGTTGCCGAGCAGAACTTTCTCAAGCCTACTCTGGTTCAACGCAAAGCCATACCGCTAGCGCTCAATGGAAAAGATGTTCTCTGCAAATCCAAGACCGGCTCCGGAAAGACTGCGGCTTACGTTCTCCCAATATTGACCGCCGTTCTGAAAAAAAAAACCGTGAGTGATACCGGTCTGATTATCATATCCCGCCCGGGCACCCTTTGACGTATTTCTAGGCCGACGCCGTCCCTGCTACGTCTACTTTGATACTGGTACCGACTCGAGAACTTGCCGATCAAGTCTTTAAAGTCATTGAACAGTTCTCCTCCTTCTGTGCTAAAGATGTTCGTGCCGTCAAGTTGACAGATAAACTATCTGATGCCGTACAGCGGTCTTTACTATCTACGAATCCCGATATTGTCATATCTACACCCGCGCGAGCCTGGTATAATGTGAAATCGAATCAGTCCCCCCTGTCTCTTTCCGGCCTCACCCACCTGGTTTTGGACGAGGCCGATCTGCTGCTTTCGTATGGATACGATGAGGATCTGGAGAACTTGTCTTGGTCAATACCGAAGGGAATACAGACTATCATGATGAGCGCTACTCTAACAGCAGAAATTGATTCACTCAAGAATTTTTTTTATCGCGACAACGCTCCCACTCTGCTAGACCTGGAAGAGCCAGATGCCGAAGGTGAGGGTGTAACGCAGTTAATCACAAAGTAGGTATACATTTTCTAGATTCGTGTTAAGAATCTTAACTGCTAACCAGTCGACTTGGTAGATGCGCCGAGGACGAAAAGTTTCTTTTGGCCTACATCATTTTCAAGTTGCAGCTAGTCAAAGGAAAATGCATAGTCTTTGTCGGCGACATCGACAGATGCTATCGACTTAAACTCTTTTTTGAGCAATTTGGCATCAGGAGCTGTATTTTGAACTCAGAACTACCCGTCAACTCAAGGATCCACGTCGTGGAAGAATTCAACCGCAATGTTTATGACATCATTATTGCTTCAGATGAGAAAGAAGTTTTAGGAAACGAAGAACAGGCCGATGAGGAAGAACATAATGTAGTTGTACAGGAAGAGGACATCGACGCGGAAAAAGCGGAAAAAGAAGAGGAACGACCCAAGAAGAAGCGTAAAGCAACAAGACGAGACAAGGAATATGGTGTCTCTCGAGGTAGGTTGTCAACCCGGTGTATGGCTCCATCGCACATCTCCCTTTGTGGATGAGTTGGTCCAGCAACCTAAATCAAAGATTCTTACTTATCAATATGACGACGCCCAGGTATCGACTTCAAGAACGTGGCTGCTGTCATCAACTTTGATCTTCCGACATCTGCATCGTCATACACCCATCGCATTGGCCGTACTGCACGTGCTGGCAAGGCTGGCATGGCGTTGTCATTCGTGATTCCAAAGGACCAGTTCCGGAAACACATGCCTACGACGATCCAAAGTGCTGAGAACGATGAAAAGATACTGGCAAGAATAATGAGACAGCAGGCTAAGAAGGGCAAGGAAATCAAGCCCTACAACTTCAACACTAAGCAAGTGGAGGCCTTTCGATATCGTATGAATGATGCTCTACGTGCCGTCACCAAGGTGGCAGTCCGTGAAGCGCGAACCCGCGAATTACGTCAGGAACTCATGAAGAGCGAAAAGCTAAAGAGGTAAGATGCTACGTTACCTGCTTCAACCAACACAGCATCACAATGTCGCGTTCTAACCTAGTACAGGTATTTTGAAGAGAATCCGTCAGAAATTAACCATCTCCGTCACGATGGTGAACTAAGGACGGCGAGACAGCAAGCTCACCTGAAGCATATTCCGGATTACTTGTTGCCAAAGGATGGGAAGAAGGGCCTCACAGAAGAAGACATTGGCTTTATTCCATTGAGGAAGCCTGGAAAGCTACGTAGCCATCGCAAAGGCAAAGGCGTAAAACGGGGGGGTTTCAGAGCTGGTGCTAGAAAAGGCGATCCTCTCAAGACATTCAAGGCAAGGAGAAAGACGAAGTGAGGGACATTCGTCGCAGGACATGAGTGGGGTTGCATGTAAAGGTACACAGGAACAGCCAAATGAATGCCCTAGAGCCGCAGCGTTCTATTTACTTGCGCCAGTTTGCTATCGTAAGGGCCGGGTCAATGAGGCAAGTAGGCATCGTGGGGATTGAATGAAGGGGCGATTTCTACCCTGCAAAGCAGCTCGTATTTTTTTTTTGCTAGGGCGGGGCCGTTGACACCAAGTCGTGGCGAACCTAGTCCACGTCAGGTATCAACTGAATCGGTTGGAGTAGCATTGGATGGACAACTGGAGGCTCTTAAGAATGGGGACGAGCCAGCCCCACATTTTGTGTTTCCCTTCGTAAACGTGTCTACCTACCCCTGCTGTATGCCCCCACTAGGGCCTTTGTGCGCACCACGTTTTTGAGTACATATCTCGGTCGCTGCAATTATTCCCTCCCTATTTCGTCGAGTTTGTGTCGCAGGGAATCTGAGAAGAGGCACGCTGTTGTTTGCCAGTCACTCGTTTCATGGAATCAAGGCGATCGGGTTTGTCAAGAACCCGACGCCTAGTTTCTCACGGGCAGAGCCGTTTGGTTCCGCTTCGGGGGAGGATATTGACTATATTTTTCAGCGGGATTGAGCAGGACCCTGCATTTTCTGCAGCCTGCCGCTGTCAGGGAAAAAAAAAAAAAAGCCAGCCTCCTCCTCTGCTTTACCATGTTGATCGAGCTTGTGCGAGTTGATAGGAACGACCCAGAGGAGCGAGTAGGTGGTACAAATCTGAGATACGGCACGGCATTTATGTTGTAGCTGGCTCAAGCATCAAGACAGGAGAGGAGGTACGGAGTACTCCGTACTGCTTGGTTCTTCCTCTGGGCTTTCTGGCACTGGGTCCCAGAATTCGCTGTGCTTCGGGTCTTGGCAAATTACCAGCCAGCGGTATGGAGCACCTGGTGGGGTACCCGTAGGTACATGCATAGCGTTGAGACCCACACGTCTCTAGCAATGCAGCTGCCATTGAGCGCCTGCGCCTCCGGCCATGGCTCCACGCTACACCGGTTGACAGTTAGTTGTTTGGAACTGATCTACACATTCACCTGCCCCTTTTGTGTGACTGGTGACTGGTGACCGTCTCGTCCCCAACTCGATCAGGTTCTTGCCACCCAAGTCTGTCCTTGGTAACTTCCTCCTCCGTTTCCCACGTGCTCGGCATAATAAACAAGGCCTGTTCCCTTTCATGAGGTAACTAGGTTGGGGACTTCACCTTGCTGTCGCTTCCTTCGTTTGCAACCGACTACATTCGCTTTTCACCTTATCGCTTCGTTTCCATAATCGGCGTCTCCTTCGCACGCGCTTTCGAACTACCCAAGGTGCCTTCCGTGTCAGCATCGTGCGTTTTCTGTTGATTCCACGTTGCGTTGCGACAACTTCAACGGCGTGCGCCTTTTTGCTCTCCGTTTGCTCAGCTTATTACTGTTAATACTCTTCTGACCGAGTTTCGTCGACTCGTGTGTATCTGAACTATCTTTTTGTGGGCAGCTGGCAACGAATAATATTCATCTCAACATGTTGCGTTCCGTTGTTTTCACAACCGTCTTCGGTGCTTGCTCCGTCCTGGCAGCCAAGTGCTCCCTTTCACAGAAGTGCCCTCAGGATAGTCCTTGCTGTTCCCGTGAGTCTTTTTAATCCCCGCCGCCGCTCCTCGATGGAGGTGCTGTTTGGATGAAGGGAAACTTTGTTACTGACTCGCATTCTTGTCCGCAGAATACGGCGAGTGTGGTGTGGGTGCTTACTGTCTTGGTGGCTGTGATCCTCGCATGTCTTACAACCTCTCCTCTTGCGTTCCTGCACCGGTTTGCACCGACAGGACGACCAAGTTTACGAGTCTGGATAGTGTTGTTGATATCAGCAAGTACTACGGCGATGCCACCAAGAAGGAGTGGGTGGCCCAGGGAGAGCCGGCTTACATGGACGGAAGCGTTCTGTTGACGATGCCCAAGAACAGTGTCGGAACTGTTCTGGCATCCACTTCTTACATGTGGTATGGTAACGTCAAGGCCAAGCTGAGGACTAGCCGTGGCCGTGGAGTTGTTACTGCCTTCATCCTGCTTTCCGACGTCAAGGACGAAATTGACTACGAATTCGTCGGTGTCGATCTTCAAACTGTCCAGAATAACTATTACTTCCAGGGCATCCCAGACTACCACAACTCTGGAAACATCAGCCTATCCGATACCTTCCACAACTTCCACGAGTACGAAATTCGCTGGACCCCCGACAAGATTGAATGGCTTGTCGATGGGCAGGTTGGCCGTACTAAAGAGCGTAAGGACACCTGGAATGCGACCTCGCAAAGCTGGATGTTCCCACAGACTCCCGCCCGTGTCCAGCTGTCTATCTGGCCAGGTGGTGCTTCTACCAATGCCAAGGGCACTATTGACTGGGCCGGCGGTCTCATGGACTGGGACGCTGAGGATATAAAAAAAGCCGGTTACTTCTACGCCACTGTATCCGAGGTCACTATGCAGTGCTACAATGCCAAGAGCGCCCCGGGCACCAACAAGGGCAAGAGCTACACTTACAACAATATCAAGGGTACCAACGACACCATTGTCGATGGCGATGGCGATACAGTCCTCGGGTCGTTCCAAGGTACCGGGTCCAACATGATGAAGGACGAGGCTTCCGCTTCACAGAGCAGTGACAAGCCTAAGAATACCGCGGCTACCATACCCGGTGGCAGCTCTGGCGGTACTGGCCAAGACCACAGTGGCAGCTCTGGCGGCAGTTCCGGCAGCAACTCGGGTGGGGGGAATGGTGGCTCCAGCGGCAACTCGGGATCTGGTGGCTCCGGGGGAAGCAGTGGCTGCAACTCCAAGACCTTCAGCCAGGATTGTGGCAGTGGCAGCAGTGAACAGAGTGGTAATGGGAAGAACAGCGGCACCAGAGCTAGCGCTAGTGCATTGGCCATGATTATTGCTGGGTGTGCTCTCTTCTGGCTGTAAGCGTTGCCACCCCCATGATCTTTAATTCCAATACCTCTTTGTTCTGAGGGACACGGTGCGTCGTCGATCATAATGCTCTGTGGTGTTTTTATTCTGCTTCCCAGTATTTTTCTCTTGAGCACACAAAGTGTGTCTTGCCCATGTGTCAAATTGCTGTCCTCTCAGTATTGGCATGGCTCTGCCTCGAATTTGCTGTATCTACGACCATTGTTCACCAACACACAATGTACGTACGGGATTGGTATATGTTTGAGTTGCATAAAGATTTCTTTGCACTTTGGTTTGAGGTTGTGGAATAATAATTAGTACGGTCACAACATAGAAGCATAATAATGACCTTCGGTCGTCCACTCCCTGAAATCTGAAAATAAAGCCTTCGCATTGCAAAACGAAAAATCATGCATATTTATTTGTACGTCAGCAGGGCAGGCTAGACGCCACTGTCTAGTGTCCATCTTGATGTGCGACTTCGGCGATGACATAGTAGTTGAAGGAGCGACTCCTGCTCTGTATTGGTTGGTGCTACGGCCTTGGGTGTTTCGTGATGCGGGTAAGATACGACACTACCACGAGGCACCCGCTGTGTCGGGACAATTAGGTTAAGGGTCGTATGATTGATACTGTAACTAACATGCTTGTCCTATATCGATACTGGATATAAAGATAAGCGGAAGCACGAGCCGCGGGATGCATCGTGCCCGAATTCCGAATTGGAGGTAGCGATGGAGTTGGACCCAAGTGAAAGCGGAGCGAAGGTTGCTTTGCGTGTTCAGATTGGCTGGAACGTACTCCGTACATCCCGCATCTGACAGCTGCCCATGCGAGGAAGCCACCTCGCATGGGACACCAACCAGGTGATGATGTTGAAGCCCTCTGTTCTGCACGACGCGCCGATGGGCGACGGAATGCCGAGAAGCAGGGACCTGTGGACAAAGATGTTGGATGAGGAGGGCGTTTTGTCGTGGCTGATGAGAGATAAGTATCCGTGGCCGTCCTCGATGACAGCACCTGAACCATCATCATCATCGTCTCTACGGCAAAAGAAGCACGACGACTAAAAACAAAAACAACAACCACAACAAAAACAACAAAAACAACAACACTACACTTATCCGGCATTGTTCATAATCAACCAACCAAACACCACCACATCCTTCCTAATGTCCACCAGAACCATTGCCTTCATCGGCGCCACCGGCGGCTGCGGCCTCTCAGCACTCAAGCGCTCCGTCGCCGCAGGCTACACATGCATCGCGCTCTGCCGCACGCCAGCCAAGATGGACGCCCACTTCCCCGAGAAGCCCAGCAACCTGGTGCTCAAGCAGGGCAACGCCCACGATGCCGTGGCCGTGGCCGAGGCCCTCATAAGGCCGTCGGACCCGACGGCCATGGTCGACGCCGTCAACTTCTCCATCGGCGGCAACGTCAAGGCCAACCTGACCATGGACGACCCCGACGTCTGCAAAAAGGGCGTCGCCGCGCTGCTCCAGGCCCTCGACACGCTTCGCTCCAACGGTGTCGTGGGTAGGCCGCTCATCGCCGTCGTCAGCACCACCGGCATCTCGCCCCACGGCCGGGACGTCCCCCTGCTCTTTGTCCCGCTGTACCACGTCGGCCTCAAGGTGCCCCATGCCGACAAGCGGGTGGCCGAGCAGATACTCTACGGCAGCCGCGAGAGGTTCGTCCTCGTGCGGCCGAGCCTGCTGCAGGACGCGCAGAAGCCCGGCAAGGATATCCGCGTCCATGTGGAGAGCGAGGAGGGCGTCGAGCACAGGGAGGTCGGGTACTTTATCAGCCGGGACGATGTCGGCCGCTGGATGTTCGAGAACTTGCTTACCCATCCGGAGCGGACTCATTAGTTTGAGCGCAAGGCCGTGGGCTTGACTTGGTGATTTGCGTATGAGCGTTCACACTGGGTAGTTGTTGTTTTGATCCAAATGTTTTCAGTCTGCATAGGCGGGGGCGTTATAGATGGCTTGGTGTTTGTCCTTTATAGATTCACTTGGGCAGTCTTTCTGATAATTTTGACTTGACTTGTGTTGTGAATTTTGTTCCCTTCTTCTCTCCTTGCTTTTAGTGAACCTTTTTGTCTGCAAGTGACCATTGGTAGCGGCGCTTCTTTAGGCACCGCCGAGTTGGGAGAACACCTTCATGAGGACCATGCCGCGAGATCTTCTCATGCGGGAAGTTGGCAGTTAATTGTTCTTCACGTAGACAGACACCTGACGAGCTGCTTCACGAGTGATGCATGTAGAAAAAACTTTGTGTGCATGAGATTACTGCTGCGGAACATGTCCGCTGTGTATTCTTAGCCGCGCTCTGCATATGTGTGATAGATCGCGGATGATGCCGACTTTCCAAGTCAAAGATTACAAGTATGCTAAGTTTTCTAAAACCGGTCATGTTTGTAGACGCTGATGCAATGCTGCCTTGTTCCCGTCCCATCAACCTGTAGGGCTGGCAAGGAAATCGACCTTTAGAAGATATAAAAAAGAAAACAAAAAAAAAAAGATAAACAGAAAAAGACGCGCCTCAATGCCAAATATACAACGGCTCGTCTCTATAACCATGCTTGCAGCGTCAGAGCACCAATTGCCAATGTGCTGAGACAACGCCAGGATATGCCTGCTGATCCTGCACCGTTCCCATTGTTATCGTTGGCGTTGATCACGCCCTCAGGGTCATCGACTAGCTGCGATATTTCGCTTCCTTGCTGTGCCGAGCACGCCCCTACTATCGACTTCATGTTTGTCGAGGCGTCTATCAATTGTGTGTTGGAACCACAGTTGGCGTATGGTGCAAGGTAGGTCATGTTATTTGAAATGTCGAACACCACTGCATCTCGGTTGTTAATATGGCATAGAAATGTACGGTGGAAGGGGGCACCACTCACCGTACGCGGACCGCATGAACGTGTCGCCCAGCAATGTGAATGACTGGCTGGGCATGATACCCAGGTAGCAGCTTGGGGGAGAAGTGGGCACCTCTCTGATGATTTCTCGATAGGGAACCCGGATGCTCACGCCGTTGAAGTTGAAGTTGATGGTTCCGTTGCTTTTGGCCAGACCGCAATTCATCATGTAGAACCCCTCCTTGCTCAGAGCCCTGGCCCCGATGGATCTGGCGGTTGCGTTCGCGAGCGCGGCGGGCAGCAGCGTGAGCGTCGCGCCGGAGTCGATGAAGACTGGCAGAGTCTTGGTGGTCAAATCGGTGGTCTCGCCGGCGGCAGAGGTATGCTGCATCGAGGTCATGTTGACCCAGAACCGCGTCACGCCGTCGGGAGACTTGTTCCCAGGGATCAGGGGCAGCGCGGCCAGCCTGCCTGAGAACTTCCCGGTGTCCACTCCGCCAAAGACGACGACGCCGGACTTGTCGGACTTGCTGCCCAGGGCGACGCTATAGGCTTTAGACTTGGTGACTTTTTGGTCGGCGAGCTGGTCGACGAAGTTCTTGTAGCCGGTGTTGACGCCGGAGCCGTGCCCTAGACCCAAGATGCCTGAAAACTGGTCTTTGGTCGACCGGGCGACGCCGAACTGAACCTGCTTCATCTGCTCGGAGGAACCAAGAGCAATGTCGTCGACAACGTAGGTGACGTTGGCGGAGCCGATGCCGTATCTAAGCTCCTTCCCTAGGCGGGAGATTTTGGAAGAGGAGGAAGCTGAGGGATCGTATATTCCTACTTCTCTGCAGAATTGCTTGTCGCCAAATGAAAGGTTTCGGCAGTCCGGATTGACCCAGAGTTCGAATGATCCCGTATCTAGCTGCGCAAGAACCTTTTGTGCTGGATTTCCTATGCTGACTAGTATCTTGTCAGTGGCTGCCGACATATTTCTCGTTTGCATAACCGTCATCACCAAAGGAGCAACTCACGTTGTACGTAGTAAGCAACGTCTGACCGGTTCTCAAGCTTAACCTCGAGACCTCTCTTATCCAAGCTGGGCCTTTCGAAATGCAGTACGGGCAGGGTCATGAGACCTGGCGAGATGCCGCCCCCCGAAAGTTCTCGCTTAACGTCCCCTTGCTGGGACGGTTTGAAGCCCGGGACCTCGCCGCTTTTCGTGGCCTGTTGGTTTCCAGCTGCCTCGGGCCGTGTAAGTTGTGGTACAGGTAGCGTTCCCCATGACAAAGTCTCGTCAACGTCAGGCAATCCTCTGGACGTTACATCGGCGATGATGTCTTCAGCTTGTAACTCGTCTCTAGAAAAACTCAATCCATTGCGAAGTTGGGGCCATCCGTTTACAGGGAAAGAATACGAAAGCACGATGGTAGTGAGCAGAAAAGACTTCATCTCTAGAATGACAAACTCGGTCGAATATGATGTGAGAAACCCCCAGGATTTCCCAAGTCTTACACATGAGTAACAAGATCAAAGAAGGGGAAGATTAGAGGAGATAAAAGCAGAAGAGGAACGTATTTGGCAGAAAGAGTAAGTTTGAGGATGTGCGAAGAAAGTAAATCGTAAACAGTGAAAATCAGACGACTCCATAAGCTAGGTAAAAACATTGCATTACTCTCGAGAAGGGCTAACGGCAAGGCGAGAACTGCCATCACATAGTGAATTAGTCACTGCCGTCTGTTTCGACTCGAAAAGGCGGGAGCATACAAAATTAGACGGAGGCAGTAGAGACGCCAGCATTGTGCCAGAAAAGGAGGTGTATGCCTGCGGTAAAGCGACCTTGGTGCGGCCGCGTCTCAGGATAGCTCTTGGGAGCTTCAAGGGGGTCGAAGGATTCGACATGTTGTTACAGAGTTCGGCCGGATAGCCAGATCCTGTCGCAGATGACGGTTAGACGGGCAACGACCAACCAGGCGGAGATGAATTGAAAAGGAAGGGAAAGAGAGAAAGGAGAGGAATGTACGAGAAAATGGGAGAAGAGAAAGGAAAATTCCCATCATTGACCCGATCCAGCTCGGTGTGGGAGAATCAACAAGCCCTGACCGCAGTGCAGTGGGTTGCGAGATTGTGAGGCAACGAGGGCATCTCACTCGCACAAAACAACCAAGAGGTACGTTCCTAGGTACGTACCTACAGGTAGGTAGCAGCCTTAGCTTACCTAGGAGGTAGTTAGTACTGGGTCTTGTCCAGGATCGGTACGTGATGTTTCGAGGAATTTGCGGCCTGAGCAAGTAAAACTCGGGGATGAAACCGTTTCGGTTGGAGGTCAACGATCAGATACGGAGTAATGCACACTTGTACTCCGTACTCCGTACACATACATGTATTACCAGGCCATGCATAAGTTGAGTTTTATGCCGATTTGAACGTACGGAGTAGTTACTCAGGACAAGTCGGAGCCATTGCGCCATGCATAGAAACAGACACCCTCTTTTCTCGATGCAAACCTTTCAATCACCACTTGCCGCCATCGTCAAAAGACATGCATGGTTCACGAGACCGATGAGGCGGAACTTCTCGCCCAGATACCATAACCTGCTTTGTCTACGGAGTACTGACATGCACAAATCCCGTATCTCAAGCCACAAGTTCCCATGAGTGGAAGAAGCCTACAGCATCCTTTGGATGGCCATTCGGATGGCCTTCCGCTCAGCAGCGCCGTGGTTCGGCATTCCGCGCCTGTGATCCAACTCCGAGGTAGCGATCGAAAATCCCACGATTGCCGCTGTCTGTCTGTCACTACAAGGTGGCCCGCACCTCATCTTGACCGAGAGTGTCGTGTGTCTGAGGACGGCTTGATGAGGTGGCATCGTGATGCTTCAGCCGCGAGGATACGGGACCGACAAGGAGGAGTGCGGCCAATGCGGCAGAGAATCCAGTTGCAAGGTCCCTTTGCAACCAAGGATAACGTCTTGAGAAACGAAACACCCGCCCGATCCTCCAGTTCACCACTGACGGTGAAGGACCTATTTCACGACTTCATCATCACACCTACCCCCCTCTGACAGCACAGCAATCGCAACTGCCGCCAGAGACAGACACTTCTGTCTTGATGGTGATGATGATACTTTTTGGTGGCCTTGGTGCGCAAATGACATTCCAACAGCTGTTGGCATCGCCGGCTCCCCCCATCTGACCCATCGTCGTGGTCACGCGCAAATACTGTTGGCTCTCTCGCTCAACCGCACACCGTTTGATTTGCCGACAATTAAGTCCCAGATGGTTCCATTCGACTGACTCTAGTTACCATGAGGCCAGGCATGGATTGACAGCCACGACGCTGACGAGGACAATCAATGGAGACGCGAGCTACCATTTGTCCTTCGTACCCAATTGGCACCCAATACTTCATCACCAACCCATCGCTCCGACAACCCACACGATGAACTTGTTCTCTCTTGTCTGATGTCGAACTTTCCAAGCAGGCTGCCCGATCCGCCCCTCCAAACTGTCTTCTTCTTCTCTCAGCCCTTCTGCTTCCCTCGAGGGCGGCCGGACCGCGGTCCTTTGTGCCTCGCCAGAAATCGGGGCTCCGGCCGATGCGTTGTCATGCAGGACTTGCTGCAAGATGTGCTTGCCAATGGCCGAACCGCCGTTAGTGTTGCATGTTGCACGTTGCACGCTCACACGCTACATGCTACATGATAACATATTGCATGAGATAGTTCTCGAACTCCCTTTCAACTCCGGTCATCGGCTTCCGCGAGCCACGCGTTTCTTTTCCACGACCTCTCTTCTCTCGCCGAGCAGAGTCATTTTTTTATTTCGTGGATATGGTAATCTCGCCCTATGCGCTACTCCGCCCTTTTCTGACTCTTACACAAGAGAGCAAGCGTACCACAACCACTTGTTCGATTTCACCGGGAGGCGTGAGTGCTGCGAAAAAAGATGACAAATGTTCCCTTAGCATCTTTCTTCATGGCCTGATGGAGCTGGAGCAAATCATCCATCTTTGACCCGTGGTCATGTGAAGAAAAACTCCTCTGTGCTGCCAACAAGGCTTGCGTTTCGTTCCGAAACGTGCCCTGCTTGACAACGAGTTCTGCAGTCTTAACGCGCTGATACATCTCTTGCAACATGCCTATCGTAAATACCCAATTTCACTATTTTTCTAAGTCGAGTATCGTTAGGGAGAATAATATTGAACATCTGGCCAGAAGACCACCTCTCCGGCCACTCAAAGTCTGCGACTTGTCCGTCTGGCGTTGCTCAGTTTCCCCATCAATAGGATGGAAGAGTGTATGGTTGGCTGGGCTGTGCGTCCCTTCTTACCACCTGCATGCAGCATGCGTTCTCCGTTGTTCCGCCATCGTGGAGGTTATTCAAGCCTGAAGAAACGGCCTTTTCCATGCCATGCAAGCCGCGTATGCAAGCTCTAGCGAGCAAACACCACATTGGCTTGCTACATCGGCCCCATGTCTCAAACCCCGGTGCGAGGAAGAAGAACTCTGGGGGAAACTCCGTTCCCCCCCCCTTCCTCTCAACCTTCGCATATCTTAAAAGGAAGCTCCTCGACCCCCTGATACCCAGTATTCCTTTTGCTACAGAGATTACGTGGAAAATGAGTATTTCTTTTGTGAGTCCTTGTTTACTTTACCTTGCGACTGTACACGGATGGCCCTCGGCCTAGGGTTGACTTGCCTTCGTATCACACCGTCCTTGATCCCCATCAAAGAAGCACATAGCCCAACCAGCAAGCGAGTGGATGTATATCCTACCACAAGAATCTCAAGCGGCCAGGCAAGAGGCATTGCATCTCTCTGGGGGGTATGAACGTCCTTTTCGGTGGGTGACTGAGCTTGATCATGAAACCGCGCGGCGTCCCAACGCTGGCACCTTGTGGCCAAAGAGGCAATTTGCCAACAACGCGACCGATGCCACCAATGTTCAAATCGGCATCGCACTCGGCGTTATTCTGGGATTCTTCCTCATAGCAACCTGTGCTTTTCTCTACATGTATCGATCCTCCATACGCTTCACGTACCGAAAGCACCGGCGCCACCACACCAAGTCATCCAGGAGCTCGTCCAAGAGCACAGGATCAGCAGCAGCACCGCCGCCTCCTGCGCCAGAGGCAGCGGAGCCACCTAAGTAATTAGCATGGTGGGAGTTACGGTTGTGGTTGTTTTAGTTGCGGTTAATGCAGGGTTTGGCTTTGGTTAGTTATGACTTGCAATCTTGGGTTTGGCTGACCGTGGTGGCGGAGAGTTAGTTGGTTTCGTCTTCTTGTAAATGGGCGCTTTGAATGTACTCTGCGGAGATTCGTTTCTCATTTTATTGACCATCATCAGCACTGGAAATTCGGCTAGTTTGACATGTATGATATGGATTCGTGACATATTTACTGGGAGAGGATGGGAAACATGGGTCGTTGATATTGCGTTTTTCGTTTCGGTTCATCAACTGATGGATGGATGACAGGGTTAATCGAAGTTGACATGGCTTCTTTTGCACCAGAGATAACTAGGCAGTTATTCGATGAATTTTCTCTTCATAATCCGTCCGTCGAATCAGACGTTCTCTGAAGTGTTCCATACATCCATCATCCCCTTTGCGGCGCTGGGAGAAATAAATGTCTTCACAAGGGCCATTTTTTGCCGTTCCCATTTCCCATCATCTACTCGGTACAAATCGTCCATTTTGTCTGCCCCCATCATGACCCTCGTGACCCTCGTGACCCTCGTGACCGTCCTGAACGCCTCCATTGTTTGCACATAGACCCCTCGACATTGGCGCTCTAATGCCGCAACTGTACCGCTGCAGGGCGAATTACGTCCCCCGTATCCGGATCTAGCACATCCAGCGGAACTTCTCCAGAATCAGGTCTTCGGTCGCTTCGTCGACGACTACGCTGGAACTCACCGCTCGAGTTCGAGTACAGCCGTACTTCGTATCTCCTTCGTCGAACAGGGTGCTGCTGACAACCGTAGTAAGCGAATGCACCTAGGGACACGGCCACTACGGCGCTTACTATGATGATGATGGCCACGATGCCGCTGGGCATTTCTTCACGGCGGTGGAGATGTTGTGTGATGGCTGGGGCCATTTGATAAAGGCTATAATGAATGTATGCGGATGACAGCGTTGGAGAGGAAAATGAGGAGTAGTGTATCTTGATCCGGAGCGCGTGTTTCTCGGTGATCAGCTTGTGAATCCGTCCGCGAGAGAAATCTGGGGTTGTCTTTTCTGGCATGGATCAGGAAACATTGAGGTGTTAAACATGGGCACTTGTCCGTCTCTTGATATATACATTTGTTGATTCCCTTGTTTGGCACTGGCAAGCAAGGCCGAATTGAGGACCAAAGCTGGTCTGAGCATTATGAGGTGCAAGCCTGGTGAATGATGACAACGGATCGGATGCTGGTGTGAAGCTGTGCTTGGTCCGTCGGCAAGAGTCATACGAAGCCTCAGAGCGACGTCGTTTGCCGACAGCAAACTACTTACTGGAAAGTGAAGTCGGCCAGCTTGCATATTTGTGCATGTGTTACATGCGAATGGAGATGTTGGCTAAACGTCAACGAGACCGTGCTTCAAACGCAGGCCAGAAGTGAAATTGGGACGAGCAGCTGCTGTATTACGACGGACGGTGTTTGTTCAAACACAATGACAACTTCACATGTACAACAAACCTTGGCTTCGTAAAGGAAATGGTCCAGATATGGTCAAGCTCGGTTTTTGCTCTCGTCGACTGGATCACGTTCCTCAGGACCTCATGTACGTCAGCAGGTGGCACGACAGGGTGGCCGGCCACATGGCACCCTTTGAGCAAACTGCTGTTCATCCCGCGCATTAAGATGGCTGACAAGCTATGTGTGGACGACCAACGGCGTCCGGCATCCGGGGCCCGTCAAGCCACGGGAGGGGAGTCGTTCCACATCGTCGTTTCCTTGGGCGGCAGCGGCAGCGGCAGCGGCAGAGGGGTCGTCGGATCGGAAGTCAAGCCACCTAGGCAGGCAGTTAGTGATTTAACCTCTGTAACTATTGCATTCTGTAGCCGTAGTTCATCAATCTTGTTAGTTTGTCAGCCGGCAAACACTTACTCACTTCGGTTGGAGCCAAGCGAGAGGCCGGCGAGGATGTTGGGCGCAGGAAGATTAGTTCTGCTCAAGCCTCCGTTTTGCGTCCCAGACGAGCCCGACTCCTCCTTCTGGAACCGCCCAGCGGCTCTGCGGGCTGGACGTGAACACGCAGCTGGCCTGGAGATGCGACGAAGCAAAAGCTCTTCCAAGTTCCATTCCAGCCTTAGTTGGGGCCGAGGGAAAAAGAAACGGCAAGTGACATCATACCGCCCCTCCTCCTTCATGATCGTTCCTGCCTTGTAGAGGGGGGCATGTCGGCTTGCACCTTCCCTGCAATGGCACCTCATCCACCCCACTCACGATAAACTCGGGGCCCCCCACTGCCCCTCCATCTCTCTCCTTGGTCTTCAAAGCTTTCTTTTCCCGAGGGCCACAACAAGGACGCTCGAGATCCGAGTGACGTTATTTCATGGGACATCAGGCTCAGGACCCAGAATAATACAAGAAGGCGCTTCTACGGCCGCAACCTGGAGAAGCTAGCCCGTCAATTGAGAACTTGTACTCCGTAACTACCTAGCAAGTTATTGAATGAATCTTCGTATCCACTTGCGCTCATCCGGCCCTCCTCCCCTCCTTTAAGATGCCTCAAATTCCACTTCTCAGCGCATCAATACCGTCAACACACTCTCTTTCTACACTCGACAACCCCTGCCATTCATCCAAAGCACCAGAAAAAGCTTCAGCACCATGTCTTTCGGGAAAACTGTCACTCTCAACTCCGGCCACACCATCCCTCGCGTTGGGTACGGCACATGGCAGGCCGCTCCTGGCGAGGTCGGCAACGGCGTTTACGAGGCGCTCAAGACCGGTTACCGCCACCTTGACCTTGCCAAGATTTATGGCAACCAGAAGGAGGTCGGCGACGGTATCAAGCGTGCCTACGCTGACGTTCCAGGTCTGAAACGGGAGGATATCTTCATCACCTCCAAGTTGTGGAACAACAAGCACAATCCCGAGGATGTTGAGAAGGCCCTCGATGACACTCTGGCTGAGCTGCAGCTGGACTATCTTGACGTGAGTTCCAGACTGCAAGGCTTCTCTGCTGCCGGCTCCCCATGCTGAATATTCAGCGCATTCGCCGCTCACTGTATGAGTCGCATCCGGAGAGGAGGAGCTGTGGTACATTGAACAGCCAGCCTTAACGATCGATTGCCCGCTGACAAGCTACCGTAGCTCTATCTCATCCACTGGCCCGTTGCCTTCAAGCCTGGCGAGGACAAGTTCCCCAAGGTTGCCAATGGAAGCGAGGTTGACATTAATCGTGGCGTGACCATTTCACAGACTTGGAAGGGTATGCATGACCAGCTAGTTCCCCGTTTCTCTTGAAAATCAAAGAAGACAGTTGTTCTAACTTGACGCCTTGCGTGCTCAACAGCCGTGACGGAGCTCCCCAAGACAAAGACCCGCTCCGTCGGAGTTTCCAACTTCAGCATTGAGCATGTAAGTCAAATCGAGTCTGCGCATGAAATGTCCAAAGGTCGCTTGTATTTAGTTACGCAGTAAAGAGGATGAACGGAATAACGTGCGCTGACTGTTCTCCGCGTCCAGCTCGAGGGCGTCATTGCCGCCACAGGCGTCGTTCCAGCAGTCAATCAGATCGAGCGTCACCCTCGCCTTCCTAACCTCCCTCTGATCGAATACTGCGCCAAGAAGAACATCGTCATCACCGCCTACTCAGCTTTCGGCAACAACAGCTGGGGTGTTCCTCTGCTCGTCAACACCCCCGAAGTCAAGGCTATTGCTGACCGTCTCGGCGCTGCCCAGGGCAAGACAGTCACCGCCGCACAGGTAATCATCGCATGGTCGGTTCTTGGCAACCACACCGTCATTCCCAAGTCCGTCACCCCTTCTCGCATTCGTGAGAACTTTGAGGAGGTCGAGCTCGACGACCAGGCCATCCAGGACCTCAAGAAGCTTGGCGAGGCTCCTCAGCGCTTCAACATTCCGTTTACTTGTAAGATATGGAATACCTTGCCGTCTTCCCCCAACCAACAAATACCATTTCTAACCCCCGTCATCCAGACGATCCCAAGTGGAGCATCAATGTGTTTGGTGATGAGAAGGAGAAGGATACTACTCTGCAGGTTCTCATCAAATAATAGATGGAAGTGTCGGACGAGTGGATGAGAGGGAAGATATCCCCGAGCAGTGACTTCTCAACATCCAGATACAGCAATGTAAATTGAATAACTAGACTTGCCTCACAAACAGGTTCTGCCGCGTGAAACATGTCTATTTGTAACCAACAAGGTTAAAATCATATATATATATATATATATAAACTCATCACTCTATGCACAGCTGCCCCAATAATCCATACCCAGTAAGTAGTCAAGAAGAGCGCCTACCATGCAACCATGCTGGCCCATTCTGGGCCGTCGACTAACTTAATATAAGAAACGCCACCCATGTCTTCGTACGTTCGTTAACTAACCCCCGAGTAATGTGTAACCCTAGTCTCATTACCACCTCAGCTGAGAAGTTCCTTGATGTCCTCAATACGCTGTAACTTCTTTTCCTCATCGCTCATCATGCCCAAAGATGTTGCACTGAAAGACCATGTTAGTCCACGGCCAAGGAGACGCGAAGCTTGGTAGCAGGAAAAGCGACTTACATAAACTTCTTCCTGTCCTGCACCCGCAGCATGCGCTCTTCCACGCTCCCCTTTACGATGAACCGCTTCACCACTACCTCGTCTTCCTGCCCGAGCCTATGCACCCGGTCGATCGCCTGTGCTTCCACGGCAAAACTCCACCACGGATCCATCATGAACACCCTTCCCGCGCTGGTGAGATTCAGACCGACTCCACCGGCGCGCAAACTGATGAGGAGGATCACGAATCCCTTCCTCTCGGTGAACTCTTCCAACACCGCGGCGCGCGCCTTTTGCGCCATGGAGCCGTCGAGACGTAGGAACTTGACGTTGATGCGGGTCAGCGCCGGTTCGATCAGCGACAGGAACGAGGTGAACTGGGAGAACACCACGGATTTGACCAGCGGACGCTCCTTGCGTAGAGTTCGCAGCTCGGATACGAGTGCTGATACTTTAGCGGATGACTGATTCACGCCTAGCCGCTGTAGGCTCATCCTAGGCCTGGACAGCATGTCGAGTTCGTCGTCGTGCCGCACAACTTCGAACAAGTCTCTCGGGCTGAGAGGCTCACGGCAGTTAAAGCATCGCGGCACAACGCCGCGGTCGCTTTCGTGCTTCATGAAATCTAGGATGCATTTTCTGCATGCCGAGTGCCAGCAGCCAGTGACTGTCTGATCCTTCATCGGCTCGTCAAAGCATAGCGGACATTCCTTTTCAGCTTCACTGCGAATCTCCTCAAGAGCATTTGCTCCGTACGTGAAATTGTCCTTGACCGCTTCATCAGTCGCTGCAGTGAAGTGTGCCACCAAAGTCTCCAAATCCATGTCGTCGGCCAGACCGGTCGCTGCATCAGCAGCAGCACCGGCTTCTACCTCGTCCGCCACCACGTCTCGATTTCGGACGAGAACGGGGTGACAGCAAGATTGCCGCAACCGCAGGATCTGTGCAAAAATGGTGGTGAATGCCTTCATGACCGTTCCTGCCTCGACATTCTGGGAAAATGTCCGCTTTGCCTTGTTGAAAATATAATCGTACACGTCGCGCTCAGGCTTTGACAACTCGACGTCGACAATGTCAATCTGCTTTGGAGGCAGAGGCACAAGGGGTTGACCATCAGGCGTCTTCATATCCTTCGTTCTGCGCATTACCAGCGGCTCTAGTACTGTTTGTACAACGTCCAACGCCCTCATGAAGTCACCAGCCTCAAAAGGCACGGTGATGAACGTTTTCCAGAATGAAAAATTGTTCCAAGGTTCTACGCCAAGGAACCTTACCAAACTAAATAAATCTTCAAGCTTATTGACAATTGGCGTCCCCGTCAGCACCCATCTATGGTCTGCCGACATCTCGTAACAGGCTCGGGCCGTCTTTGAGGATCTGTTCTTGATATGGTGTGCCTCATCCAGAATGACTCGAAAGAATTTCAGCGAGAACAAGCCGTTGTGGGACGACTTATCGCCGTTCTTGGTTGCAAGGGAACTAAATTCGGATAACACCACACCGTAACTAGTGATAACAAGGTCCGGTGCTTGGGTTGCATTAGACTCGCTACACAGCGCTTGCAGATTTGTCGTCTTCTCATTGCCGTAGTAGAGCTCAATTTTCATAGTACCTTCCTTTGACGCCTTTTCTGCCTCGCTCTTCCATTGTGCGAGAAGAGACATTGGAGCCACTACCAGTGTTGTACAAGGAGCTGAAAGAACACTGGATGAGTTTGCCCCCAATCGAGCCAGTTGATTGACACTCGAGATGCCACCGTTGGTGAGTCGGGCCCGTCTAGCCGTCTCCGATCGATGCGAATGAACTAGACTGAGCATCTGAATGGTCTTCCCCAAACCCATTTCATCGGCGAGTATTCCCCCAAGGCAATGTTGCTCTTGTACTGGGAAGTCGTGTGATAAGTCTCCGGAGTATGGATTAACATAGAATTTGGACAACCCTTGTACTTCAGGCAAGTTGTTATCATCGACATCCTTTATAGGCCACTCATATTCCTCCCAGAGAGGATGCATGGATGGCTCACGATTACTCCTCTCGTCCTTTTCCTTTGCCATCATCCAATGTAGTGATTGCTTTTGATACGGCCGCAAGGTCATGGCGAAAGTGTCGGCTGGTTCGGCTTCGGGGGTGTTGAAATCGAAACATTGTGCCTTTTTATACAAAGAATCCAGCTGATCTTGCTCCAGCTCCTCTCCTTCCTCGGTATCTGATGAATTGACCGCCGACTCTGATTCTTTGGCCGGGACCGCTACCTTCTTAGCTTCGCGTTGCTTCTGTTCGTCCATCTCAGCGGCCTGAAGCAACCCCTTCCTCCCGTCCTTGGCCGCCGAATTTGTCCGGGACGGTTGCAGGTTAATTTCCTGAAATAGTTTGACTAACGAAACCTGGCGCACGCGCAGTTCTTTCTCATCTGTGGTTTCGATTTGCTCAAAGAAGTTGCTGGGGCGATCATCAGCAAGTCTAAAGCTGCGGTTTTCGAACGCAGAGCGCAGCAAGAAGCATTTCAGCTGCAGATAAACTGTGTCGTTGGTTCGTAAACGTTCAGGTGCATATACACATATTCCCTCAAATTGACACATCTTCTGATCAATCAACGTCGACACCCAGCTTGCCGTGTCTTTGGCCAGACGACCAACTTCCGTTCCGGACTGATTGGTAAACCGAACAATCACATCAACTCTTCTCGAAGCCGCTGTATTGGACTTTGGCGCCGGTGAATTGATGAGACCAAGCTTGTTCTTAATCTTCGGCGGCCGTGGGGGTTGGATTTTCTGGCGCTCAATCCTGACGACATCTCCGTGCTTTATGATACTGGTACCGCTTCGGGTCGCCCAACCTTCTGCACCAAAGGCACCCAGATACCGTTTTCGCGGAATGGTCTCCATAGGGAAAGGTGCACTTGTCAATGCGATGTCTTCTATCGGGGCTGCTTGGGCTTTGCGAGGACTGGCCGGCGGCTGACTCGATAATCCGGATGGTTGCTTCGTTGGGGATTTGTTGTATGTGCCGTCGAAAAACATATTGACAGCCTTTTCGATATTATCACCACAAGCACCCCGAATTATGTTGAGAACTTCGTTGCTGACCTTGTCGCCAACGAAACTTTCGAACAGGTCCTTATCGAAGCTCTGAGGCGACTCTGACTTAACCTTGTCTATGCCCTTTTCCGAAAACTCAGGAAGAGCTACTCGCGTATCTCTATCGTTGTTCGTCCCAACGTCATCGTGGTCCTTGAAACATTCCTGAGTCGACACAGGAGAGCTGTGATGTCCAAGGCTGAAGTTTCTAGGGTCAGATGAAGTCTCAACCGGGTCCTTGAAGAACCTCCGTTTCTTGGACGGAGGCTCTTGCGACGCTTCCAAGTCCATGGCATAGAGCACTCATTGGCAATGCGCAAGTTGTCGAGAAGCACGCCTTCAATGTTAGCGGAATGAATCAATTAGTGGGGAGACGCGCCAGAAGTTCACTTTGGCAGCAGCGCGACTGACCGTGTCTAGCGGTCATGTGATCGCGTTGGCCTTGAGATTGCGGAAATGAACCTGAACTACGTCACCCCATCCTCAATTTTTTTTTGGGGGGGGGGGGGGGGGGGGGGGAACAACAAAGGACCGGGGCAGCTCGAAGCCATCGCCATTTGCCCGTGCTCCATCCTACCCATGGAGGCATTGATGACGAACACAATGCCCTTCGTTGGTCCGTGAACTCGTCATCTGTGAGGTATTTGGCCTTTCATTGTACCCATCCATCACCAACAGCCGGGTCATTTGCCGTCCATCTTATCAGCCATCCTTTATGCGCCGCCCTCAACTTATAGGCAACAGCCTGAGAAGGTTCGCCCATACCAGGCCAAACTGTCGCGGATATGTGACAGACGCCGATGTGCAATCTGCGAGGGCATACTGCCTGAAACAGCTTCAGTATGTGCCCCATGCTTCCTCTGTCTGGTGTCGGAATGTTGGTATCTAATATCTCCCCAGGACAAGCGACTATGACGCGCATCTAATCCGACGATTTGTGCCCTCTCCGGTCCAAGACACCTACGCAGCTCTCAGAGCGCTCAACCTGGAGCTGGTCCGTCTCCCCGAGGTTGTATCGAGCCCTATCATTGGCGCACTCCGCATCAAGTTCTGGCAGGAGTCCATCGACAAGACGTTCTCTGGCATGCCGCCACGAGAACCAATCTGCATCTTGCTACATCATGCTCTTCGGGAACTAGAAGCTCGAGCAGGCAGCTCGACCAAGAATTCAATCAAGTTCTGGGTGTCGCGACTCGTCAGGACCAGGGAAAAGCACATGGATGGCCGACCGTATCCCAGCCTAGCAGCCTTGGAGGACTATGCTGAAAATACATATTCTACCATGATGTACACGATGCTGGCGTCCATGCCCCTGCGCTCGATGCACATTGACCACCTGGCCAGCCACATCGGCAAGGCTTGTGGCATTATCGCTGTGCTGAGGGGAATTCCTGTCTTGGCCTCACCAGGGCGTCCAGTGAAGACGCCCACCGGCGCTGATGCGCCTCCCACCCGCGGACCATCTCTGCTGCTGCCACTAGACATCATGGCCGAGGAGGGGTTAAAGGAAGAAGAAGTCTTCCGACAGGGGCCAAACGCACCAGGTCTGCAAGATGCCGTATTCAAGGTGGCAACGCGGGCAAATGACCACTTGATCACGGTTCGTGAGATGCTGAAGCGGCTAAAGGTTGGTGAGGATCCCGACCACGAGTTTGAGCACGAAGGAGAAGCCGAGCACGTGTACCTGGGAGAGAATGATTCGGCCAATGAGATCAGGCAAAGTTTCGGGTTGCTTCTGGAAGCCGTTCCCGCCGGCAGCTACTTGGAGAACTTGGAAAAAGCCAATTTTGACCCGTTCGCAGTGAAGTCTGGAGGATGGCGGTTACCTTGGAGGATATGGCAGTCATTGTCAAGGGAAAGGTTATAACGACATGTATCATCGTGTTAACTATTGTACTATACGAAAGAGTTGTACAACAGATACCCAATATGTAATTCGATTCGAAAAAGAAGAAAAAGCAAAACTCTCGATGATCCTGTGTTGGTGCCTCCTAAAGCTCCAACATACACGACTGATCGATTTGATGCATGATGCCCACCGGGTCAGGGTGATTCGTAAAGCAAACATAAAAGCCGCCTGAAATACAAAATTTTTAGCATAGTTATAGCCCGCGATTCTTGAGCTCAAGAACCGCAACCCATGTTGTTGCACCGCAATGGCTCCTCCCATCACACGTTTAGACAGTTCAAACACGCGACGCAGCGCCGGCAAATTCTCGGCCCTGCACCCCTGCAACCAAATTTCAAGATGCCTACAAACCACAATCCCTCCAAACCCCATGACCAACAACCCACCCTCCTTGACCAGCATAGATGCCACCGTCAAGATGCTCTACGAGCTCATTGCAATTGTACGCGATCCTCCCACAACCCCCTCCGCAACTCTAACCAGAATAATAGGTCCGACCAGGCAACCTCGGCGAAGTGAAGGAGTACGTTGCTCCAAACCCCCAATACCACATTCCACAAGCCGCAAACCAAATCGCCTCACCAGGTCCTCAAGCATTCGGCTAACGCAACTTCAGAATCGCCCAAACGGTCGGCTCCCTCGTTCTTCGAAATGGCGGTGTCGTTCGTGGTCTGGACAACTGGGGCGTCTTCTCCCTCCCTAGGCCCGTCTCAGTGCATCAAATGAAACACACACACGGGCACTACTTTGTCATGCGGTACGATTCCTCGACCACGGTCCACCAGAATTTGCGAACGACGCTACGTCTGGAGCCCCGTATGATTCGCTCTGCGCACGTGAAGCTCGGTGATGGCAAGCTGAGTACCTTGTCGAGTTTTGGAGAGCCGAAATGGAGGACGCAAGGTAGTGAGGCGTGAAAGTAGAGTGGAAGATGGGAAATTTGACTTCACAATGCGAGATAAGTGCGCAGGAAAGGAGAAAAAAAAAGGGGGGGGGAGGACATCTCTGTGTCTTGTCAAGAGGAAGTGTGTACGATATTCGAAACGGAAGCTGATAACTAGCCACCACCAAGAGGCCTCAAACAGCAAGGTATAACCAGGTGGCACGAAACGACAGCGCAAAGGGGCTGTGCTCTCTATGTTACTCCACAAATCTTCGGTAATAGATGTGTGGAAAGAGACATCACGTACTGTATAGAATAAATATATACAATGCCATTGAAGGTTGAGCGTCAGCGTGCCCTTCACTGTTCATGTTCGTATTTTTTCTCGTTACACGTCTATCATAACCCATTCCAGGCGCTACACCTCGCGATAGACCCGAATGACGCTTTCTAGTATGAAGTATATGTGAGAACTCGTTATTGAGAACCCCATATCGCTGTGCGATGCCGTTCTCCTCGATGGTGGCGTCAACTCCATCTCGAGTTCAAGCAATATTCCCTGATGAAGTCATGCCTTGATCACTACTCTGCATCAACATCCATTGCTCCTTGCCTCCCTATACCCTTGCCGTGGCACCATCCAACAAAGTCATCAATTACACTGGGCCAGGCACCATCCTCATTCCAGAACGACAGGCTCTCGTCGGCCACAGACTTGACAGCAAATTCCAACGTCATATTCCACATATCCTTATTGATTGAACGAGTCCATCTTTCGTTAAGAAATGTCTTCCATAAGTCTAGCCAATCGTGGTTCTCGCTCTTCCACACCATGCCGGGAGTTGAAAACAGCATACCCCAGTAAATCAGAGCATTCTCCAGGCTAAGAGCCTTCTGATCACCTTCACGGCCTGCCACAAACGTATATTTGTACACCTTCTTGAAGACCGAGTGATTTGTCGAGAGCATAGACGAAAGGCGGCGAATGTGTAGAGAGTGTTCCTGGTGTGTTGTGCCTGCTCTAAAATTAACAGTTAGCTCAATTGTGATGGTTCAATTGTGATGGCTCAATTGTGATGGCTCAATGCCCCTTTCAGGATTCCAAATAGGACAGTTTCAGAGATTTCATGGTATAATCCGTACCCTGCTACTTTCCAGCCATCAACATAACCACGGCGAGTAATTTCGCCCACGCTGGGAGCTTGGAGAACCTCTAGAGCGACGAGAAGCTCGGCGTTCTCTATACTGATTTTCAGTTTGCTGCTCAGGTACTCCATTGTCGATTCGAGTTCCATCTTGTCCTTCTCATCGTTCTTGTCGTCTGCGGGCAGTGTAAGTCTAGTGTATACCCAGGGTCCGTCCGGCAAAAATTCATAGCTTACCTCGTAATGTGTCGAACTGAGCGTCGAGCTTGGACTCGATCGGGGGCGGCGCTTTCACCTCGTTGGAATAATAAAATCTAAATGACAGTCAGCCTCTAATCGCCAAATCTTGAAGACATTTCTGAACTAAGAGACAGCAGCAGCCACTCGGCATGAGCACCTGGCCAACTTGGCCAGGGGATCATATCATGTCAGCAGTGGCTTCAGAAGTCCCTTTACCGTCGAGCTTTCCCTTTTCCCCTATGTATTTTCGTGTTTTCATGGCCATCTTCGTCTTGAGGTGACTTGGAGGATGTCCAAATTGGGACAGCTCTGAAAGGCAAACGACCCTTAACATCCTTCCAGCCCATCATTTCAATTGAGTAAGAACCAAAAGACGAGATAGACTGAGACAAATTCTCCAGCGTCTGTCATCACACGACGGTCGAATAGGTCGCGCTGGCTTGGGAAGACCGGCCGAAGGCAGACTGGCCGAGTTTGAGATATGGGGCAGCGACCTTGGTATGGTCTAAGCACTACTTCGGTGAGGGCAATTGTGCTGCAGGGTAGGGGCGCCAACGCTAACTATAAGCACTGCTGATGGGACTGATGGTTTGGAAGATGGGAAACCAAGACGGCAAAACGGAAGGCTTGGACATCCCCTCTAAACAGTTGTTTCAAAGCCATCAGCGTCACCCGGCCGTACTATGTCGTGCGTCGGTGATGGCGGGTTGCGTTCGTTAGCGGGACTCCACCGATAATCCACACGAAGGGAAGATCAATCCCAAATAGACAGTAGAGCCCGCACATAAAGACGAATATATCGTGCGGAATGGAGAGCCGGTCGCGAGTAATCATTCAAGGTCTGCAGTACAAGGTGGGGGGGAGTGAGATGCACAGGTTGATACAGTTGCAGACACAGACGCAGGAACAAGAAGAGAAGGAGGGGTGACTAGACTGAATGAACTGGGTTGACGAGGTTGGCTGGGTTTAATGGTCTGACTTCGTGGGAGAGCAAACGATTGGAAACTGTCAAGGAGATGGTGATCACTCACGCATCAACAGCTTCGCTGATCTTGTAACCTGTCGACTTCAGAAACTGCACGACGGACACATTCATTAGCTTAGGCTTTATCAAAAGCAGGCCATTCTGCCTGACGCAACTTCGTCCACAAAGCAACAACACCAGGAGGGAAGAGGCAGAGGTAGATACATCAGAAGGCCGAATTCCAGTAATACAACCTCCAGACGCACCAGACATGGCAATCGGGCCGGGGAGGGAGGGGCAACAAGAGAGGGGAGCTTTTGAGGCTCGGATCCAAGTTGCTCACAAACGTACCTTGGTAGCCTGCCGCTCGGTGGCGCCTGTGAGAGACACGAACTGGGCAGTCAGGACTTTTTGCTGTGCAGACGACGGGGGCGGCATGTCGTTGGACTCGAGGAAGAAGCGCGAACAGCGCGAACAGCGCGAAACGGCGTGACGAGGTAGCACAGCGTGGGCAGACTGGCGGTTCCAAGTTCCGAAATGTCTGTGAGCGAAGCAACAGGATGTGAGTGCGGCTGGATGTCTGTGTCCGTGTTGTGAAGATGAAGGGAGTTGTAGAGTCTTGAAGCTGGAGGAAATGCAGCCTCGCGTGAGCCTGACCGACGATGTATGGCAAGACTGAACCAGGCCGGGGCAAGCACGGTGTTGATTTGATGCGTGCTTCGCAAGAACCTAGCTAGACCAGGGCAGCACGAGAGGCGTATGCGCTGGTTCGGTCTGCAATACCACCTAGACGGAGCAAAGAGCAGCAGGGTGTGTCGAGGCTCGTCAAGGCATTACTCGCGGACGAGGAGGAGAGTAACTAGCTGATGCGAGGATGAGGATGAGAAGAGCCTAGTCTGGCACGCAAGGCTGCATGCAAATGCCATGAATGATTGATCAGATACATTTGGTGGGGGGGCCCATTCAAGACGTGAAATTGATGATGCAACCTGCGGCACATCAAAGTACCCGGTGGCTGTCAGTGGCTGCCAGACGATCATTCCTCCACACAAGCAGACACAAGTACCTACCTGGTAGACGAGCAGCACGGCGCCTGGCACTTGCCCAGTTCCTGCTGAGAGCCGGTGGCCACATGCCTGGCCACTTTAAAAGTAAACGCGGTTTGGTCCACAAGCAGCTTAACGCGTCCCTCCAGCGAAAGGCAACCTCAAATGGCCCTTTGGCTCCCTTCCGCTGTGCCATACACCACCAGCGTATGTGCGGCCACAAAGCCGATATGGCATCTTCGCAATCCGCAGATGATGAAACATACTTGATAGACCCGTCAGAGCCTCTAAAGAATGTCATTGTTTGCTGCACAAGCATTCCGCCAGACCAAAGAGTAGGTGTGATATCTCGAGTTGAACCACGGAGACGACCACGATATGTCCGCCAATACTGCTGACACTCTTGTTTTCACTTCCAACATAGACCGATATTGCTCAAAAGGTCGCAGAGCTCGGCGGCATTCACAAGTACGACCTCACCCCAGACGTAACCCACCTCATCGTCGGCGACTATGACACCCCAAAGTACCGCCATGTTGCCCGCGAGCGGCCCGACATCAAGGCCATGGATGCAATCTGGATAGAAGCCATGACAGAGTTATGGAAAAACGACGACGACATTGACTTCTTGGCACTGGAAAAGAAACACCAACTCAAAGCATTGGAGAGATGCGGCACCGACACTGCATCACCGCATGGGGGAGACGAGGGAGCCAAGGGAGCCACAGCTGGTGGTCGCCAGCCATTGCTGATATGCTTGACAGGGTTCGGCGAGCAGCGCGATGATATTGCCGCCAATATCACAGCCCATGGTGGCCGTTACACTGGTGATTTGACCAGAAGATGCACTCACCTCGTCGTCAGCAAGCCTGAAGGCAAGAAGTTCACCGCGGCCAAATCTTGGGGCGTCTACACTGTTACCTTGGGCTGGCTGGACCAAAGCATCGAGCGTGGCCTTATCCTGGAGGAAGCCAAGTTCGATCCATTGCTCCCAATCGAGGAACAGGGTGTTGGTGCTTGGAAAAAGGAGGACCCAAGACGTCCATCACTTGGCAAAAGATCTAGAACGGCCTTGTCGAATACGGACAGTATCGAAGAGAGGGGAGCGAGGAAGCTACGCAAAACGGCCAGCATGAAACTGAATTCACAGAGGAACAACCTTTGGGGCGACATCCTGGGCCGTTCCGCCTCAAGAGACTATTCGTTTGGCAATGAGCCTACCCCTTCCGAGCCGCAACCGCCACAGCAGGCAACTCCCGAACCTACGTTACAGCAACCTGGCCATCACCAACAACTGCCATGCAACCAGCATGGCAGCGGCGTGTTTTTCGACTGCGCATTTGCCATCCACGGTTTCAGCGAGAAGCGGCAAACCGTACTTGAAGATACCATTGCCACGCTGGGAGGTTCTGTGGTCTCGTCGCTTCGCGAGGTGGCAGCCTGCCGTCAGACAGCGCCGTCACGCTGCTTTCTTGTAGTGCCTCAGACGTCGCGGCCTGAGTCGCACCCCAGGGTGCCCTATGACAATGTAGAGATTGTCACCGAGTTCTACATCGAAAGGTGTCTACACAACAAGCGATTCTTCTCTCCGGGCGAGCACGTCCTGGGCCGGCCGTTCCCCCAGTTCCCCATACCCGGGTTCTCAGACCTCATCGTATGCAGTGCATCTTTCACCGGATTGGAACTGAACCAAGTCGCGCGAAGTATTACTCAACTTGGGGCCAAGTTTGAGGAGGAGTTCAGGCGGTCAACCAGTGTCTTGGTTTGCCAGTCATTGAAGGCGATGAGAAAAGACAAGCTGAAATACGCCCTCCAGTGGGGAGTTCCCGTTGTACCTGCAGACTGGTTATGGGAATGCATATCGACCGGATTCAAAGTGCCGCCGAGCAACCACATCTTTCCAGAGCTACGAGACCGATATTCAACCCAAACCACTCCGGCGCCAGCGGAATTCAAGCAACAGTCACAGCCTGCAAAGGGAAAAGAAGACAACACCACCCACTCACCACGCGCCTCTGCTACTGCTGCCGCCACGAGACCAGCACCAGCCGCTTCACGACCAAGAATCATCGGCGGGTTCGACACCAGTGCTTTCGAAACAGACTCGCTTGAGAAGCAGAGCGCCGCTCGTCATGTCTCAGCCCCGGCTAGACCCATACCTCGACTTGAGTCGACAACCTCAGCAGACTTCTTTTCTGCGAAAAGCCAGGCAGTCGACACGCCGGCCAAAGACTACGACGCTCCGTTAGCGGAAGTATCCTGCGCGAGACTCAACAAGTCGCCATCACCTCCCAAGCACACAGCCGTGGTGCCTCGTACAAAATCAGACCCGTGCCCAAGCACTCTCTCCGAGAAGCCCAGCACCTCTGCGCGCGGCCCATCTGCTCCGCCGCCAGCGAGTCACGGAACCAGGAGATACCAAGACCTCCTCCCTGAGGCAAAACAGCAAGCACAAGCCGCCGAGCGGCAAGCCCTCTCATCCAAGCTATCCAGCCTCATCGACGCATCCCCCATAGACGGCGACTCCCACGCCCATGCACCCCCCCGTCCTCGCCGCCGTCAACTCCTCGGCCGCGCCATCAGCAACGCCTCCAACGGCAGCAGCGCAGCAAGCTTGGACGGCAGCGGACCGCCCCCTCGCCAACTAACAGATAGTCTGAGGGCCGCCGTCGCCGACGACGAAGACGACGCAGACAAACACGACACACAGCCGCCTTCCACACAGTTGCAGTACGCGGATCCGGAGGCACAGCAGGTCAAGGCCGCATTGATGAGCAGGATGATGGGCAGGGACGAACCGGCCGTCTGCACGGCGCAGACCAGTGTGACTGTGGGAGGGAGATCATTAAGAAAGCGATGAGGAGATCTGCAACGAATGTCTAGGGAGGATGGCTACCGCCTTTGAATACCTGTCCTCCCCAATAGAGAAATCCATAGCCCTGAGCCGAATTTCCCTCTTGGCCAAGCCATCACACAGCACAGCCTGCACTCGTAAATGACTAATGCCGTACAATTGGTGCCACGGCCATCGTTCCCGAGTCCCAGCGAGTTATACATAACCGGATAGATACAGGTGACATGATTGTTGTGGGCTAAGTGATGCCTCAAAATGGACTGTGAAACGGAGTTCAGGCTCACAGTATTCATTCGCATCAATTGAATAAGCGACACACCCCGTGACCGCACCAGCTAATGGTATAAATTGTTCTCTACTTTTGTCCAATGTTCAAGTCGTCCATCGTGCCCCTGTGTATCTAAACCTCCGCCCCTAGTTCCAAACCAAAACGCCACCATTGTCAGCCAACTCTGAATGGCGATGATACGCCGCCGCAAAATAAATCCAGTGACTAGTTTGCTTTGTATTTTTGAAGGTAATACATAAATCATAATGCATCACACGATGCATGTGTGAACTGTTGCAAGTCTAGAAAAGAAAAGCACCATGATCGTCCAGGCGCATGAAAAGGGGTATAAAACACTAAGGTCCATTCGCGTAAAAAACTCCAGGAAATTGCTGCACCTATGCGCCAAGAGCCTTTCTGAAAACAAGGCATCCCAAATTACACGCATGACGCGTCAAATGACAGCGGTCATGCTCGAAAAAAAGGTACCAGCGAAGTCGTTTGCATCTTGTCTGCTGATAATTCTTTGCGGCATTATTCCCAAGAACGGGAAATCTATTCCCTGAATGCTGGGCTTGCCTCTTCGTCCGAGTTGGGCAGTCTCTCTGACTGCACATTGCCCCATCGTTGTTCTATCTCATCTCTGCACACACCCAATATTAGCGCAGTAACTATAAATGGTTCCGGGGTGAGAGGGGCTCAAAGACTTACGCTGTGACCTTCACCAATTTTAATCGGCGCTGGCGACAATAGTTCAGAAATCGACGCATTGTAGTCTCTCGTTTGAATGCTGCCATAATGTCGCCTATTGGCTTTCCATCTTGCTTAGCGACTCTTGAGCCAAACCGACTCATTACAAAATGTACCTGCAGGGCGTCGATGTTCCAATCAACCTGGGTAATATCATCTAGAGGGATGTCAAAGTCGATTGGAGTCCGAAAAACGCCCCAAGTAACTGGGTTCATGTCCCTTAGAACCTGATGCTCAAAGAGGCGTTTGTCCTCTTTCCAGTGCCAGTACTGTGTCACCTCAGTGGAGCTCGTAAATAACCTGTTCTTCACCTGGTAAATACGCCAGTCCAGAGTTTGAAGCGAGGCACCGCTGCAAGAATCTGTATCCGAAATGTCATCCGTATAAAATTCGTCGTTTGGTTGGGCCGATACGGGAGATAAAGGCTTCAGGCGCTTTGGAATCGGCGCATTGATCGGATGGTCCGTCGAATATGGAGCAGCGTTACTCATGAGAGGAGAACGACCATAGTCTTCATGAACGTGATTCATGGGTGGTGAGTGACTAGATGACGGCGTTGCTCGGGGCGTGTCTGTCTGGGAGTGCAAGCTTTTCCTTTTCTTCATGCCCCTTTGGGCTGTGCTGTTGTGGTCATTTCCCATAGTTTGGCCAGCTTTGTAGCCAGACGGGCGTCCGATGCTCTTATAGCCATTTTTGGAGCGCAGGCTAGCCAATTTTGGATCATGATAGAAATCGTGCATGATTTTAGAGTAGTTGAAACTAGAACCCTTTTCAAGAATGAGCTCATGTAGGCGGTGGCGCAGCCATTCGACGGGGGAAATATCGAGTCGGTATTTGGCTAGCTCCCCGAGTGTTTCGCACATTCGGAATAACGTATCATAAGCTGTAATGGTCCCCTTGCCTGTATGCGTATACTCTTTCGACAACAGCTGGTAGGGGCTAATCTCGCCATCTTGTAGAAACTCGAGAATTTTCTGTCCCCGATTAACTTGACGCCCGTTTTGAAATTTGGAAGAACCGCCTTCACCCTTCGCTTTTCTCTCTAGAGAATCGGCGTGTTTCCCCTTCCATAGCTCCAGCTGAGGTTCAATAATCGATCGCACGGGAGGCCAACGCGAATCCCAATAAGGATGGGTCTCGTCAATCTTTACAAGAGGGACGCCTTCAACACACTCAGGATATGTATAAACGGTACCATTGTGTCTGAGAACCAGGTTTTTTCGTGTTATTTCGGAGGGTGGTGGGAGATGCAGTCCCCCAGGCTGCGGAGAGTTTTCAACTGACTGCGCGAAAGGTGTTGAAATATCCTGTGAAGATGCCCGACTTCGAAAATTCGCAGAGACGAAACTACTCAGCGTAGCGAAGTTTGAGCTGGGCAAGGAATGGTCTCGGTTTTCTTTTGGTGTCAGCATTTGGACTGCCTCGGATAGGATAGGACTCCCGTTGCCAGGGCCTGATGATCGTGATAGCTCTGCCTCCCGGATGGGGTGCGGTCGGGCTGTTTGATGGAGCTGATTCGCTGGCGGAATTCGAAAGGCTAGTTGCTCTGGCTCCTTGCCGCCGGCGTCAGGAGACTGCATTTGCTCATATCTGGAGGCTCTGTTTGCAGATTTGTGAAGGGCAGGCATATGACACCCTTGGCGATTCCATTCGCAATTGCCACATTTTTGAAAGAGTGGTCCGCCTAGGACAATACACTCATCAAAAGCACCTTGATTCTTATCACAAGAGTGGCATCGCCGTGGTTGTATTTCGCCCGTGGCCTGTATCATGCAAGCTAGCCACTTGACTCCTTTAGCCTCTGAGCGATCGTAGATGGTAGCCAAGTGATCCGTGGTAAACTTGCGTCCCCGACGTATCTTGACCTTTTGCTTTATAGGCAAGTCTTGGATAGCGTCGACCCACTGATTCCATGGATCAGTTCTCTTTACCGAACCAATAACGTGGCCATCAAAATCGACGATATCGACAAGGGCGTTGGACGGCCCTCTTGAGACGAGAGGAAGTGGTGTGAATTTGAGGGGAGCCATGGCTTGCGTTGTTCTGGCTGCTTGTTTGGCATGCTCTAAAGCCTCGGGGCGGGCGGCATCATGATCTTGATCCCTGACGCAACGAGTCCGGGTGCTATTCCTAAGCACTTCACGCAAGTGATCTCTGTCTCGCTCCGAGGGTGCATTAGGATCCTCTCCGCGTTTGATGCGGAAAAATTTTTCCATGCTCTTGCCTATTTTGCTCTGTTTCTCCAGTCTGTCGTGTTCGCTTTGACGATAGTCTTGTTCCGAAGTGCTTAACCCGGTGACTTTATCATCATATTCTTTCACATTTCGAGCAAGCTCCTCTTCGACTTGTCTCGACTCCCTTTGAAGGCGGGCTTGTCTCTCGGTAAGTTTTGTTCGTTCCAATGTTAGGGTATCGAGATCGGCCCTCATCTTCGACTCCATTAATCTGTACCTGAATTCTGCCTCTTTGCGGCTGTCATCGTTCTGGTTGTCAAACTTGTGCCAGAAATTCCGCTCCGTTTCATCCCAAACCGACCGCTGCTCCTCAGGGGGAAGCGTATCAACCACTTCCATCTTGGACCTGACCCTGGCGAATGCAGAGGATGAGGGAAGATGATGAACAAGACGACGACAACAACGACAACGGCAAGAGTAAAGGAGACGGAGAGGCTTAGATGATTTGGTGGTGGGGGCGGGTTGTGCACGCAAGGGGGAGGAAGCGGATGCTCGAGTAACAAGTGAGACAGTGAGACAGAGAGGCACAGCACTTGAGAGCCTAGGATGGGAAATTTGAGGCTTAAAATCGAATATATTGAGCTTGAGCCTGAGATTGGTTTTGAACTCGGGCGTGTAGTGCTTGCGACACAAATCGGAGGCGCGGCCAAGTTTGGCCAGGCAAGTAGAAGTAAAGTGCTGATGTTGTTGATGAATCAAACGGCAAGGTAAGTAGGTGAGTAGTAGGTGAGTAGTTCTGGACGGGACGCATGCGTAGGTGTAGTTGCTCGGCCAAGTCAAGCTTGTCTCTGGCTGGCGATGCCCGTCGGCCGGAGAGCCAAGTTTAGAAAGCAAGTTCGGCGGCCATCGAGTTTGGAGTCGGCTACTGCAAGCGACGATGATGAGTATTTAAGTATAGTCAGATGCTCAAACTCCTGGTCGCAGATGGGGGACAAGGAAAACCCCTCGAGCCCTAGCTGGATACTCCGTACGGAGTACTTGAGTTCAAATGCGGCAGCCAACAAGCCATCGAATCGATCTCGGCGGGAGGAGCGAGGCAGCACTTGCTTGTCCACTTGAGCAGCGTCAACTTTGGACATATTTAGCACTAGCACTGGCACTAATAGCAACAGTTGACGCGGGCCACCAAGCATTTGCCATTCTGGTAAGTACGGGGTACAAGGTATTAAAGTATCTGCGTGCCCCGGGGGGGGGGGTAACTTGGGCTAGGTACCTAGGTACCTAGGCACCTACAGAGGTAAGTACCCGGTTACATCTTTGGTTGGTGCCATCGTATCTGGCATGGAACAAACGGGAGTAGTCCGGTACGCGCGCCAAAAGTCCCTGGTTCAAGAATCCGGGAGGGTCAAAAGAAAAACCGACAGATTTGAAGGGGGTTAAGTTACTCCGTAGAGGGGTCCTGATGACCCCGTTCTTGTTTGACAAGTAGCTTGTTCTTCTTCTTCGTCTTCTTCATACCTACCTACCTTGGGTAACTCTCATCTTAAAGTTGCTAATCTAGTCAAATGGATGACAATCAGTTCCGACACGGGGGCGTGGCCTCAACCAGCCAGAAGTATCACACATTTTGACAGCCTTGGTTTGCGCACACACACTCTCACGTCGCGTGCGTGCGACCTTAGAATTCAATTGACGTAGGACCAAGGACACTTGGAACGGACGTTGTGTGAACGCAACGACTAACCTGACTACCTACTACCTACCTTAGGTACCTGGGTAGTAGCCAGTACGTAAATTACTCCGATACCTGCACTTGCCCTCACCTCAATGCTGGACCATGCGAAACTTTAAGAACCTTGACACTATCTCGACTGGGGCTGCCACTAGCCGGACTATGCAAGCCGCATGTATAATACTATAATGACTACTCCGTATATTATGTCCTCTTCCTCGCTCTGCATGAGCCATACTAAGCTTCAGAAGCAAGGACTTCATCCCCCGGCCCCCCTCCGCCCCCTCCTTCCGCCGTGTCATGCGCACTCATACGACTTTGTAGCTTCAGAGTTCTCTACGAAGTTTCAATATGCTCCGGAGCATACGTGCCCTTCTCGGCTGGACGTGGGAACGCTCAACCTGCAAAGTTGGTCACCGACAACGTCGAATGAGACGCCACAGACCCACAACTTACCACTTGCCCCCTTCTCTTCATACACTTATTACCTAACTTCCTCAACTCTCTTACACCACACTGTAGTGACATCTATATGCAACAGGCGCCGGCGTGGGCTAGGCTTTTTATTCTGTCGTTGTACTCCGTACTCGGTCGTCGTCGTCAACGACATGCTACCCGCTTTTTAGTCTCCATCTAGGATCATGTCCTCTCGGTACTTCCTCTCCCTACGAGGAAAGAGCGCAACTATAATTTGTTTGTTTGAAATGATGGACTTGGTTTGATCTAAGACACCTCTCTCTGCACACACTCCCGTTTGATTGTCTTGTTTCTCTTTGTTGGAATCCTTGTCATGCAACTATCCACACCAATAAACTCAGTCAGCCGTTCCGTCCAACTACACATTTGGCCACTTTAGGTAGTCAAGCATCGTCTTGGCTGTCTCCTTGGCAGCCTTCTCTTAAGCTTTTTTCTTCTCGGAGCGTGGATCGGATCGGTCTGCCTCTCCTTCTACCGAGTACCTATTTCGAAGTAGCCAATGCATCCACAGGAGAACACATTGATGCAGTGAGTTCCTTCCAAAGAAGATGCGCCCCACGCCGGTGTGAAGAGTAGTGATAATCCCACACCGCCCTTCCATCGTTGTAATAAAGGTAGTTCCACATACTTCTATGGAGAACCTCGTAATGGAGGACATGATAACGAGCAGGCACTGCAGAGTATCATGGAAAGCAGAGTATCATGGAAAGCTTATGTACGTGCGGAGCTTACCATAGTATCGCTTCGCTGTACTCCGTACTCCGTATGCTTTGCTTGCTTTGAGACCTGGACCTGGTAAAGTCTATCCTGAGACTTACACGAAAAGCCCCGTATCGCAATTCTCTATTCGTGTGAGAGACACGAGAGCCGTTATGAGAGAGATACAATTAACTACCTAGTAGTTACCTTATTCCATTCTTTTCAGCCTCTCTGCGGACAGCCCGCCATAACTAGATGCCCTCGGCGCTTTCCTATCTCGTGTGGGCGCAATATCCTGATGATGCCTGCTCCCTTGTCAAGGCTCAAATCTGCTTTGTGATGATGGCGGTCTGCTCCTGAGCCTTGTTTCCTGTGCCCATGTCTTTTTCCTTCAACTCGGTTTACAAACACGTAACGCAGGGCTACGCCACCGTGTGCATTGGCGCTAGCTGGCGCTCTGCCAATAAGTTCACATCGCATAAGATGCAACATGAGGCATGCCGCCAGGCCGGCTGGTTGATAAACGTTCTCATCGTTCCTTCTTGAAGCGGAAAGGCCTTCTCACATGCGAGTTTGCAAAAATATTGGCCAGAGACCCTGCTCATGGGGGGTATATAGTGTGCCTGGCCAAACAGCCATGGTATTTGTATGCCAACCGGCCGAGTGTTGAAGACATTGATGCACATCGCCGACTAAATAAAACAGGTTGTGATGGGTCCGGTGCCACTTCCGCTTTTCACATGGTCGCATTGCCCGCTTGTGTGTTACTACTCATAGGACTTGTTGTATGCTTGGCGATGCCCTTAGACAAGCATGACATTTGAAGGGGTGAATTCCGCGGCCATCCATTGAGCTCTTCACGTTAGATCGGTATTGGCACACCAGTTGGTCGTTGGTACACGGCAATCATGGCTCCCGAAGCATCCATGGTCCGGACATGCTCTGCAGCACAACTTAGAACTTGTTGGCATCCTCCTAGGTTTGCTGTGGCGTTTCTTCCTCTGGACGTTGGATGTTGGCTGTTGGAGAGTTGTTCTCGGGTTGAAGATCATCCAGATACCACACGCCACAATATAACCTAATGCCTCTCGACCAGCATTGCGATCGATACAGAGTAATATGGCATGAAGTTTGTAAGCCTCCAATGCAAAGCTGCCCGATAACGAGGCTGTGAATCGGCTGGGCATTGGTCATCTATAATATGCAGTTGTATACTCCGCACTTTTCAAGTCGATGGTCGCCGGCAATATAACAGTCAAGTCTCCGAAAGATGGAGCACTGTTCCACGTCGTGCCCACCGCACTCGCCTGGGCGTAGCCACATTCTCACGATTGAGCCGCCAATATGTCGAAGGATCGAGTGGGTGATGCTAGCACGTCCTGGAAGTACTCTCCATGCTCCGCCTGATATTGAGTTGCTAACGCCATCGATGCCCCGGTGCGAGACTGATTAACGCGCTGGATAACAGCCCAGGAGCAAGAAGCAATGAAAACTCTTCATGCACGGAGTATCCATCTCCAATGCCGGTGTGCGAGCCAAGTTAGTAATCACGGCTAACTACTAACGTTACCTGGCTAGGCCCAAAGGTATCTTCCTGCCCTTTGATGGCAACATCGGAGGCAGGAGCAAGGCGGGCGTGCATGCACGGAAAGCAATGTCCCAAAACTCAAACTTGTTTGTTCAAGATTGACATTTTTCTCCTTGCTCTTGGTGCCTCGTGTGCATGGTCGCCTGTATGGTAGCATTTGATCATGTTAACTAACAACTGCCAACGACATGACATGGCATGATGATCACCACCAACTACCTAATGTTGGCACAGTACGGGGCACATAACTTTACTACCAGGGTGCACAGGATTTTTTGCTCGCCTGCCCTTCTCACACCCTGCAATTCACATTGATACGTGCGACCTATGTCCCACTTTTCATTTATCTTATCCTATCTTGTTATACGGAGTACTAACTTCAAAGTAACGTTAGTGCTACTAGTATACTCCTAGTCTGCCTGTGGAGCAATGTTCCAGCCTATTTCGTGGTGTGGCAGCCGTGAGACTGAAGTACAAACGACTTTCAGGACAGAGAGAGAGAGAGGAGAGAGAGAGTCACGGCAGGGTGTCACAAACTGGCCAGCTAACAGTCATCAATCAAGTACTGAGTATCCGAGTATCCTGCACGATCCTGTCACAGTCGCACAACAAATCAGATGAGCAGTCAATAATACCCCGTAGTTATTTTTCGATGTTTCCTACCAGCGGCCAAGTACGGCGTCGATGTCGTATCTCATATGGTGCCCGCGAGCCTTGTTGTTTTCGCTCTCGGCCCACAGAGCCCTTGTGATTGGCGATTGACCACCCTGGTACGGGCTCGAGATAGGGTGATAAGAGAAAAGGCAGCCCTGCTAAGCAGCAAATAGTTATGTCCAGTCATTAAGTTGTACGGGGTACGGAGTACCTACTGGCTAATTGCTCATCTGCCCCATGCTACATATGAATAACGGCCGGTTCTACTCTGCGACCACGTTCTGGATTGCTCCTACGACGACGGTTTGCTCTGGTTTCTGGAACCTTAACACCGGCCCAGACATCTCGTACTGCGTATTTGTCTTGTGCAGGTCAAACTTACAAGTGATTCGAGGCAAATGAGTACGGCGGACGTGCTTGCTTGGCTATAACTAGACAACCCGCCATATGGACAGGCAGCAGCATGAGGTACGGAGTACTACTAGCTTACTATCCGCCTTCCCAATCTTGGTGACATTGAACCTGGATCATATGCTTTTGGTCCAAACGGCCACGCATCACGGCTGAATAGGGGGAGGGAGAGGGGGAGGACCGGGAGCCGAAAGTCATAGACAAAGCTACAAATGTAATCACACATCACACGTCACACATCGACTTCTCTATGCGGTACAATGCAATTTACGTAAGTCTTTTCTTAAGTATTGTTTCGTGGTAGATTATGCGACTTATAGTGGCCGGAACTGCCGTGCTCACATCTCCGCCAAGACCCGCCAGCCAAAAGGTGAGGCCTCGAGTAATGTAGGGGGTTAGATGCGAGATAGTGATGCGAGATACGGAGTAGTGATGCTCGTCATGTCTTTGTTCTCGTTGCAGGTTGTCTGTCGTTGACAACAACACACCCACTTCCGCATCCGTCTGCGTGCCTGCCTTTGTCCTTGCTGCCTCGAATACCCCTTATTCCCTCCCCCCCCCCCCAATCAAGTATCAGTTCCGATCAGAAATGGGGCCTGAGCTCAGAAACAGTGTGGCAAAGTGCGGCAAGCAGCACACTCATCTCATGTTGCTTGACAGAAGGGAAGAAGGCCTCGAGCTGCCCACGCACGCACACAGCAGCATACTTTTTCCTCAGCGTACGGAGTACTGCTACTCCGTACTCTTGCTGCTGCAGCATGAGACATGGCGTAGCACCTTTTTCTTCAACACAAGTGACAGTCCCTCTGCTCGAAAACCTTCCACTCCCCTCTCCTACTCTTTTGCCCTCGATTCGTATAATGTGCACGCTGGCATTGAGTCCATTGGAACACTTAATTTGCCTGGTCTAAACTAGAGCATTTGTTTCAGGAACCCCTCAGTCAGCCTTGTCCCGTCGAACAATCGTCCACGTACGGAGGGAGTACTCCGTACTCCGTACCCAGCCCTCTCTGCTCGACGCCACCATCAGTTTGGCCATGGGAACTTCAACAAGCAGTCCATCTTCCTTGCCAAGCATCCCCTTATCCGTTCTTGGCGAACGGACGCATATAGCACGAAGTACTGCGGAATGGACAACCAGGCCCATGTGGTTCGTTTCTCTGATCGCATCACGCCGGTTTGCGTCTGCCTTGTTTTCCTGTAATTTGGCCAGGCATCGTGCGGACCGCGTCCAAAGCTACCTACCCTACCTAGCTGTTAGGTACCTAGGTAGGTAGTAACGTTAGTTATATGTACGATTGTCCTTGTCCATGTAAGGATACGGAGTACTCCGTACCTCATTAGTGACCCCCCCCTTTGGCCGTCCGTAACACAAATCAATACCGCGTCCGTCGTTGCAACCTGTTGTTCCCGGCGGAACACCCGTCGAAACCTTTTATACCTACTCCGTACGCACAGGGTGCTCGAGGACATGGCAGGCAGGCCCCCACAATCACCCGGTGCCAAGTCGCAGGAAAGCACGATATGGCCGAGGGCCTCACGAACGCACCGCCCCCTCCTTTGACGCTGCGAAATTTGATCAATGTTCTCAAAAAAGCGGCACGACCAGCCTGTCGGGAGCCGTCGACCACTCGCAGGCAGGCATTTGTGGCTCTGCAGCGACGACTGTGACAAGTGCTCCGTAGTTGTGACAAGAAGTCGAGCAAAGGTACCTTGGCGTTGGTTCCATCTTGCACACCATAGTATTATTATCATCACCCTTACGACGGGGGTGACAGGGCACTTGGGCCCGCGCAGCCAGGTCGCTTCGCCTTTTTGACCTCTGCATTTCCTCATGTCTCTCCCAGACGTCCCGTCTCCATCCCCACCACGTCGACATCGCGGGTGAGCAGGGCGGCCGAGCGAGCCAGCGAATCTGCACTGTCGACCATAGACGCAGGCCTTGGCGCACCGGTCATCGAGGCAGGGAGAGACTGAACCGCACGGTCGGAACCAAATCAGAAATCAGGACTCGCGACTTCCTGCTCCAGAATACGGGGACTTTGAACTTGGCCTTGTCTCCCCATTGGTCGATGCCAACGCTTTCAATTAGGGTGGCTGTCAATTTTATCCTGTCTGCTCTTCTCGGGGAGACGGTACTTGCATTGCGCAAGGTCTATCAATAGACTCCGCGTCCCCCCCCCCTGCACGGGGGAAGATCTGATATAACATTATGTGGTCTTCCATACCAGTTGCGTGCCCAGGTACGTGGGCAGGTAGTACGCAGGAGAAATGTAGACCGAAAGCAAGTGGTAATTATATCTGTCATTCTTGATTCGATGATTCCGCACGGTCTCCCATGGTGAGACCAAGTAACAACATATCATTAATTAAAGGGAACACCTCTGTTCTTTTCCGTGAGAATGTTCCTATTTCGTCTTGCTCGCTTATCCACCCCTTCCTCATCTCACCCCGCGCTCACTATCCATTCAATGCAGCGCTGGATGCGGTCTCCGAGGGTGTAGAGATAAATGGATCGATGCTTGCTCTACCATCTCTGCTCGAGAGAGGCTCTCCCACCTTGTCGTTCAGGTCAACGCTACGCTCCGAGACGACGCTCCGAGACGAGGCTGCGTCGATGGATTAGTCCTCAAGTGACAGCTTGCACAGGTACGCAAGTACGTGCAAAGACGCAAATGACAGACTGAGCCTTCTTTAGCCTCTCCCCGGTCCCCTGTACAATTCCCTGCTCCTTACTTCCCTCTTGAGCACCCAACATATTGCCCGGTATACGCGCAAATTACACACAGTACACCAAGCACAGGAGGAGTCCCATGTCACAGCATCGCTTTTGTCCTAGACAATCTCTGCCGTCTCCATCGAATCCATGGCGTTGTCTGCGCGAGGGACTTGTGGCTCCGTAAATGGTGCATATTTCAAGCCTTACAGCCGATTCATCGGTGAACCAACGAAAGTCCCACGCCTCGTGTCAGTGCAAGCTGTCACCCGGCTTAAGAGAAAAGAAGAAGAAGAAAAAGAAAAAAAAAAGAAGCCGACATTCTTCATCGCTATGAGCGATCCACGCTCCCCAGGCTGCTCCCCCCCATTTAGCTTGCTTTTTTGCGCGTCATCGCACCAGATCTAAACAGTAGTCAAACAACAACAACCACCTCTAATCGCCATCATTTGGCATGCATGTTCTAAAATACTCACAGCGCTAATGCTAGGTTGCAATATGGACCGAAGAGGGGACTTCAAATTGTCACAAAAAAACCACATCAATAAAACATGGACCCTATGAAGTAACACTCGAGCCACTTGACCGTGAGGTGTGAGTTAGTAGATGCTGTCATTCGTTGGACGTGACGGCGAAGACCGCCGAAGAAGACTCCAAGACCCGTGAATGCGTTTGCGGTCAGTACTCCATGAAGATGAACCGTCGGCTGTTACTCGTAATCAGTATTTGGTAGAGTAACGGTGCGCAGTTGGCGAATATGAAGAATCGTAGCTGCTGGTGTGACCATACGGATCATCCGCATAAATAGTCGCTCTGCGTTCGTCTTCTGGCAATAGCTCTTTGACTTCCCAGTTGTTCATGCGTGTTCCCACGGAGAATTCCAAGTCCTCCTTAGTAATTGAGTCCCAATACTGTAGGATACGTTAGTTCAATGCCTTTAGATTATCTCACTTTTCTCATCCGCGTTGACAAAGACGAAAATTGTTGGTGGTGACAATATCGACCATAAAGTGACCAAGAAGAGTCATACCTTGTATACCATCATAACACCAAGCAGGTTGCAAACTGTTGCGAAGAAGAGTCCATCCAGATAATGGCCTACAGCTGTACAGATCTTGCTGCTGAATGCATAAAGGATAACTTGGCCGGCCACAAAGAAAAAGACCCCGAAGGTAATATCGCCAAGGGGCCAACGGTCATGCAAGGTTCTAGTTACCAGGAGAACTTGCATACCCACATAAATGAAGAGTTCAATGGCGTTCAACAGATATAACACCACAAACAAGCCTACTGTGTTGGTCGGGTTCAAGCCGGCCCATCCTTTGAAAGTGGCAAGAGAAACGAGGAAGCTAATGGCGAATGCAACCAGAGAACATATTCGCATCATCCAAACTGAAAGCGGTGTGCCGTCCTCGTATAGCTGGAATCCCACAAACCCGTTGATGAGCAAGCATGTTACCAGTGCATTGCTCAAGCCGTTTTGTATGCTGACAAAGTACGGGAATGGTCCACTGGCTGGCGGAACTACCCCGGCATCGACAATCAACGAGAAAAATGTCAGGAGCATATAGATGTAGAAGAAGGATAAGATCTCCTTTCGACCAACGGCCGTGAACTTGCTACGAACGTGGAGAATCATCACAATCGTCATGATCAGCGCCACGATGTGCATAGCAGAAGCGGCACCTTCAAAGATGATGGTATTGGCCAAAGCGATGTTGCGAGCATAGCAGTCCGGTTCAATGCCGACACGATTAGTCGCCGGGAGCGTCGGCCCAACGGTTGCGCAGAGAGGGAGTGGCGCATTTTCGCAGATTGAGGTAAAGTCGCCAAACCCAGACATCTTATCAGCCGTTGCGATACGCCCGCGCCAACGACTTGGTCAAGATACAGCGATCGTCGAACAAAGAGAGATTGTATGAGCGGGCCTAATCGGGAGAGAGAAGCCGCGTTACCAGAATTTGATGTGGTCGTATTCTTGGCCGCCCACCTTATGATGCTGGTGCTCAAACTTCAAATCGGACGTCGGATGATGCTTTCCGTGGCAGTATGTATAATTTTCGACTAGATGACAGTGCAGCTTTTGGTTCAATGCCAGAACGATGCCGAGTACTAAGTATGCGATCTTGCCGACGTGGCTTGCTCCGATATTGTCTCTGGGAACAAACTGGATGTTGCAATATCTGTCCGTCTTCTCCCTTCAATCAGAGTAAGACAGAGGACTTCGTAAGAAGAATGAACTATGGTTGGTTGAGAACAAGAACAGAGCGCCTGGAGTCCGGGTCGCGGATGGTAGTCGCTACTGCAAGATTGGGAGGCGAGTATTGAACGTGAAATTGGGAGGTATAAACAAAGCAAGCACTCGAAAAACAAGATCAAGATCGCCGGAGCACGACGAATCCCTCAGCCAGAGTTGTTGCGCTAGGTTATCGGGGGTAAGAAGCGTCGCGAGTCTCTAAATACGCGGTCTGAGCTGGCGTTGCGAGCTGTGAAAGATGGTGATAAATGAAAGAACGTGGATGTCGGAAAACCGGGGGATAGGTCGAGGGAGGATGCGAGATGGAGGAGGCAGGAAACGTGGAAGGCTCCACGTCCAGGGCGGTGGGAGAAGTTGGTGAGAGTGCGGGCGCCCTGTTCCGTTGTCAGGTGGCAAATGGACGACGCTACTTGGTTGTTGCCATGGATTGCCATGGAGGAAGTAACTCCGCTAGGAGCAGGCCATGTCTCGTTGTCTGCTGGTCTCTGGTTGGTTGGCGCTGCTGTTGCCCCTCCAATGTCTAGGATGCCCCCTTGAAAATAAAAGACTTCGCCATTGAGACTCCGAAGTCTGAGCACTAAACGGTCTATCGGAGTCCTCCCTCCCCATCGACAAACAGTTGATCCTTCCGAAGTCACTGATGAAGAGCACCGAACTTGTACTGTTTTTGTTGCTTTGATTCAAGAAGCTGGGTTGATGGGTCTACGGCAAGATACGAGCCCATTGAACCGCCTTGGCGTCGCGACCTTGGGTCACAACACCAGCAGGCAGGTAAAAACAATGACACGAAAGGGAAGTCGTTGGCGAGTTCCTACTTCTAATATAGTCTCAAGCTCTACTTTTTTTCGAACACGGCGACCCTAAACCCATGATCTGAACCAAGCGCAACCCAGTTCTACATTGGGCTGGCTTCCTTACATCTACCTTCACTAGCCGCGATCTAATTCATCATACAATTGACGTGGCTCATGTGTAGATGTACAACGATACGATTCCGTCATTGCTGACTCATTGTAACTACCTAATAGCTGCGCGACCAGACAGGTGTCGCATGATGTATATAAACAGTACATGCTATTTCATCTTAGTGGGAAAGTCTGGTAGGATCATGGGCAGCAGTTGACTCAGTCGTAGAATTTGTCCACCCGTAACCATTGTTGCAGAACCCTCGTGGATGATTCGGTATTAACTGAAAAGCTCAAAAACTCCTTTGAATGCATTTATGAATTGCCCAGGCCAAACCATGCGTAATCCTCCACTTTGGTAGCATTTCAACCGATTACCCCAGATGAACCACCAAAATATCTTGGACAGTCCGTTGTAAAACAGACCTGTCCATCAAGAGGCAAGAACCTGAGAAGGCTCAGAAACCGAGACAGAAAATCTCAAAGAAGCATTGCAAAACGAACGCCCAAGTCCATGCCTTTCCATCCGTGCCTGCATTTCAATGTAATGTATAAGAACATTCATACAATTGGCAAAATCAAAGCCCTTGCTCATATATGAAACAAGAAAGCTGGGTCCAGTTTTGTCCCCTTTGGAGACATGAGTGTAAGAAGTTATCACTTTCAAAAACGCTAGACCAAGCTATCGCTATAGTGTAGGCTGTAAGTACGTGTTACGTGTTTTGTCTCGAAGGAAAAGGCTCGTCATTTGAACAGAGAATTCGCATGTGTGCGCAATCAGGACCGAAATTGCCCTTGCTGCGAGCCATGAGATAGAAGCTGGTGTTGCTGGCCTCGATTGTAAACCAGAAATTCAGGTACGATGCCGGTTCGAAGATCGTGTCTTCGACCAAGTGGCTGATAGTGCATCTGGTTCGGCTGGACTGGAACTGATAGATGATACTGGTCGAGGGACGCCGAAGGAGGTGGGTAAAGAAGTCTGTTGACGTGACGAATGGGCTTGTACGGGCTTGCTCGGTGCTGTAGATACACACTTGGCGAATTCGATATCGGCGTGTGAACGATGGGCGTGTGCACTGCGGAGTTAGGCCCAAAGGGTTCAATCAGTGGCGAGGAGCCGTAAGCAGAAGCTAGGTTCCCAGAAGTATGGTTCTTTGTCGGAGTACCATAGGAGACTTGTGGTTGTATAGTCATGCCTGTCATCGGGTAAGTAGGTCCAGATAAGGCAGTAGACGAGGCTGACAAGCTGGACTGTGCTTGTACGGTCGCGGCGGACGGAGGACCGGTCTGGTAGACCGTTGACATTGCTCTAACACCCGGTTGGAGAGGAGGTAGAGATACCACTTGTTGAGACGTGGATGAAACCGGGCCCTGAGAGGAATAATTTTGGCCTGCTGTGAACTGGTTTTGGGAGGGGCCCGTCCCAAGGTTCAAGTGAGGAGCAGGCAATCGTGCGTTGTCGATATGTCCATTAAGTCGGGGACCAGACACCCCTTGAAAGATCTGTCCAGCGGCTTGATGCACAGGTCGTTTGGCAGGATGCTCGGCCAGATCCTCGTCCAGACTTCGCTTTCGAGATGAGGGCAAGGGAATCGGAAATTTGGATGCTAATGGGGATGTGGCATTGGACTGGTAAGCCGACACGTTTTGAGAATGCCTGGCGCTCGGAGAGAGATTGAACTTGGTCGTAGGTGTGAGTAGCGGTATTCCGCTTCCAGTTGGCGACGGAACGGGCGAATATAGGGTCTTGTGGGTAGGAGAAGGAATATGGATGGGAGACACTGGAAGGTTGGAAGCACGTTCATAGTACTCATGGAAGCAAACAAGTTTCGAAATCCACTGCTCCCATGCCTCCTTGGAAGCCAACAAGTCATATCGCATGTTGCTGAGGAATTCGACTTCCATGACATGGATTTCCTGGACGGCGAAACAAGACACTTCAGCCCAGGTCTTATTGGTGTATGTATTGTCGTCCAGAACTGCGGATAAACAACAAGTTAGATTCGCTCGATCAAGTCTTACAAGGCCGACTATACGAACATTTATTTCCAAGCATTAACGCCACTGTCAAGAGCCGATACTCACTACCGGCTCGCCCCTTTATCTGTGGTGTTGACATCTTTAAACGGTAAATGAACAAAAGTGCCAACAAGATGACATTTTGGGTGACTTGAGTCGTTGACAGAACGTTGTATACCCATTTTCGAAACTGCTCATGGGGTTTCGCTAAGATAGGAAGCCGATGGGTTGGTACTTTGGATAATCGTGTTCGGATAGACTCGGCCTTCTTCAGCTCGTCAATAGACTCGAACCAAAATAAACAGGTCATCTAGAATCCACCCCACCCAAATTGCTGTCAGTACGGGTCACTGTTTCGATAAATTTGATACTCGGCATAATATGACGAACCTGAGCAGCAAAATCAGACAAATTTCCCCCAGTAGGACTTATGCACTTTGGCAATTGCAGGCTGTGGTAAATCAACGTTTCGGAGCTTCTACGGGAAGCCGAGTGAGACTGCTTTGCCGTCATCGGGGATTTCGTGACTGAAGTCGAGGAGCGCCCAGTTCGACGCAATATCGTATCCGCAGTCGATGCCGCAGCTGAATAGTGCACATTTCGAGCATGAGCTTGCTGAGATGAAAAACGGTATGGCTGGGAACTTCTACCGTCATCGACAGCTGGTTTGAGGTGGCTAGAATGAGCTAATGCTGTTGTGTACCCTGGTAGAGTATGACCTTCATAAGCTGACATTGCAGGTTGATATAGTGTGCTCATGTCGTCGACAGGCGGTGTTTTTAGCCCGTTGCCCAGAAAAGAAGACGCTGTGGCCAAAGACGAGAGCTTTGGTAGGCCAACGCCGCAGGTCAAATTTCGTCCCCGACAATTTTGGCACGTCGTAGGGGAAGGCAACAGACTCGGGGCTGTGTGAGGAATTTTGACGGACATGGAGAAAGCAGTCTGCGCATTTGGAGTAAATCCGAGTCAAGAAGGCTCTTGATTGCGGTGTTGGAGGAGTATTGTGTTTTCTGGCGTTTGACGTGGGCGATTGTCCGAAGTCGCGAGACGGGTCGTGAAGCGGCGGAAGAATGGGAACTATCCACAATCCAAGAATAGAGTGAAGAGAAAGGCGGCAAGAGAAGACGGGCACACCAAAGCTGTTTGTTTGTAAGGGCTGCCACGAAGGTCCGGGCAGGTGGGAAAGAATCTGTCGTTCCGTGATTGTGGTGTAAGTGGTATCTATCTTGTGCAAAGGCACCTTTCGGTTGCTCTCACTATCGCCTCTCAGCAACAGGAAGACAAAAAGATAGGCAGCATGCAGTGAATTTCTTCCACAACTGCACTTTGCTTCTCACCAGAACGGGCCCATGATTAAAGAAAAGAGAGAGTTTAAGTCGACACGGATCGGCCGTAGAAGACCAGGAGACCAAACCCGGTTCGGCTGATATGAGGGACAGAGGGAGGAAGACGACGGTCTCGGCGAAAGTAGTGGTATGGTGGAGGGATGAATGGGTGGTTCAAAGTTCAAACGGGGCAGTGGTTGGCTCCAAGATTCCAAGGTGCCAAGGCGAGGGCCACAGTCGGTGGTTGCTGGCATCCGTGTTTATGCTTCTGGCTGCTGGGTCAATGAGAGTCAATTGGACGGCACAGGGGGGGGGGTGCGCGGCAGCAACAGAGAAGCTGAGGGAGGAGTGACTGGAGGGTGAGGTGAGTGATGATGTACTCGCACTTGCACTTCTCCGCCCGCCGCTGGTTGGCAGCACAGCAACATGGCAGGTGGCAGAGGGTCCTGGACGCCTGGGGCAACTGAAGGGAAGGAGCGGCCTAGTCGACTTGGTGCGGACTGACTACCAACTTTGGCAGCACTAGAACCATGACGGACACGCCCAGGTGCTAAGTGATTAAGTACAGGCAGGTACTTCGTACCTACTTTAGGTAACTGGATACCTATGTGACACCATGCCTGTCGCGGGCATGCAGGTACCTCTCTGGCGACACTACCGAGACAGTCTACTTGTCGGAGGTTGCCAGCCAAGTTCAAAGTTCATAGTGTCAATTGGCAAAAGAACCAGGCAGCTGACTGCGCTTGCACAATCTGAACGCTCAGCCAACTTGAGAATGCTGGAACATCACGTCTCAGGCCCGACATCGAAATTGTTCGAAATGGGAAGAGCTCGGTCGGCTTTCAAAGCTTAACATGTATTTGGTACAAAAGCATTCCGCATAATCCACGCCAGGCTCTGATTCGGCACCAGAAGACCTCTCAATTTCGAAAAGCCGAGGGCACAAGCTGGCTGGCTGTCATGGTGAAGAGCCAACTAACTAGGGTGAGATGAGAAGGGCGCAAGTGAGAGGCGATCCGCATTGTGCTCGATGCAGCTGCAAACGCAAACCTGGGATGGGAGTACGGAGTGCACGAGGGATCCAGGTCAGCTCCATCAACCTCCATCGTCTCTCACCTCTGACAGTGGTTGAGTGGCATCCACGCATCCAAAGCGTCGAGAATTAGGTCAAGTGGCTCGGCCTGCCACAAGTCAAGTGCCATCCACTAACCGAGTAGTTATCTACCTAGGTACGGAGTACTTGGCGCAACTCCCTGTGGGCTAATGGGATGACCAGTTGCTCCTCTGCGCCTCCTAGTCATAAGGTTTCCCTCGCTACAATTTCCAGGTAGGACATCCAAGTACGGAGTACGGAGTACGCACATCCGCACAAATTTATTGCTACTTGACCCAGGCTTGGCCTGGCCAGAGTGAGCGAGCGGCTCCATCTCGACGTCCCCGGTTGGCTGAGCGGCGTTTCTCTCTCAGACATTCTCAGCAGCAAGCTGGACACACTGACACTCTTGCCGAACTAGTCGAAGCGTGGCACACCAACGCGCAATTGCGACGCCATTCGAGCTTGGTCTGATGAGGTTTGGCCGTGGCAATGGGGTTATTCCGTCGACTGTGGGATCGTGGGCTCCGGTTCAACTTGACGGCAAGTCTTGGTCACTTCGTGGGCGTCACTGGTGTCTTGCTGAATTACTCGCGGCAAGCAAGAGCCATTCGAGGGGTGGACACGCCGGCTTTTAGTTATATCGCATTCATCAATCAAACTCGAGCCACTCCTCCATACGGACGATCTCAACGTGGGATACCAGGCTTTGCCAGATTTCTAGCTGTGCAAAGCTGGCCAGTAGGTGTGGTGGCAGGGACACCGGCGACGAATGGGTCTGTCACTATTGATGGATCAAACCCATGCTTGCTTGAAGTGTCATGATATCGGATGGGTCCATCGATGAGGACTTGGGCAATCATTCGACTTCCAAAGAAAAAGGCCATTGTACGCCTCGCCTTGCAGACAAGATACCATCATGACACCCAGGGCCTCGTAAATGGAACCGGACTTTGCTCCAATTCCTTCTTCGTCAATCCGTGTCACCCTGGAACGTACATGGAAGGACACTCCCATGGTTCGACCCTTGTGAGACTACGGACTAGCTGGCTGTACAATCCCTTCCGACCTTCTTCTCCCGTGGCTAGGTCGGGAGCCCGACAGTGAGCCGCGCACTGGAAGAAACACAGAGGCATGGGCTTCATATTTTGTCACCCCAATGATGATATCAATCTCGGTTGTCTCTACCGCGATTGGCAAATTATTTGGGATGTTTGCCAACGTAGCCAAACACCACCTTCTGAGCTAATCCATGGCATTCCAGGCGTTCGTGGTTATAGAAACAGACCCCCTTTTGCGGCACATGCAGGATTCGATGGTGCTGCGAGTGGCCAGTCAAGGCATGTCAACCAACTAAGTGACCTGGTTGTGATCGATGGCACGGAATCGCGGCACACGAAGGCATTGTATGCTGAAAGGCACGCTAGTCAGTGGGCTGAAGCAGAGACCTACCAAGTGGTTCCTTGCAACGACCAACATGGACAACAAGGGAGGAGATTCATTGCTCGCTGGGCTCTAGCATCATTGCCCCGGTCCAAGTTGTGTGCGTGTGTCCACAGTCCTGATCCAATTGCACTAGTTCAGGTATCCTCGTACAAGCGCATTCAGGCGAGCGGGCGGGCCTCTTGTGTCTGAATCTCTCTCCAGGCGCCGCCGGTGTTGCCGCCACGCTAAAAGTTTTGAGAGCGCAGATTCGCAAGATCCGAGCTAGACGAAGGGCTGGCTTGTGATCGATATTGTCCTAACACTTGGCTCTCCTGCTTTTGAAGATGGAAAATTATTTCTCGTCCTGTTAAGCAGCTCATGTGACGACTCGGAACCGAAACATCAACAGGACGAGAAATCTACTGTTCTTCTTCCGAAAGCTGAGATGCGCGCTGCTGCTGCTGCTGTTCTGCATCCGCATCGTGCAAGAGATGATTCAGACCTCGGGCTCCCGGCTTCCGTGATACGCTCATACAAACTGGCCCCAGTTGTCCCTTGGCCCCCTGCCTGCAGTTGTCACCAACTACAGACAAGTTCAATACGGAGTTGCAAGTAGTACCAATTTTGAACTCTGACCTCCACCTTCTGAAGGTCACCGTCTGCCACACTGCTGCAACGTCCAAGCACCAATCTGAGCCTCTCACGCTGTTAACTTATCTGTCTTCATGTTCACAACACGGCTCTCTATTATTGCACCGTCCCAAATTTTATCTACTGTGGCCTTTGTAGGCTACTTGGACAGTTTGCTTTTTATCAAGACACCATCGGCAGAGGCGTGTGAATATCGTATCCTTCACAGCCGTGTCAGTAGGTCCGTAGTCCGTACCAGAGCGGCAGACTCGTCGACCACCAACAACTAACTAATAAGATCGCTCGTGGTGGTGCAGAGAGTGGCATATAGGCCTGGTTCCACCATGCTCTCCTTGTTCGCTTAAGCACCTAAAGACGCCTTCCAGGCTTCCAAGCATCGATCGACTTGTCCTCTGGATCAAGTTTTCTGACCTGCGGCAAGTGGTGTCCTCTGGCTGGTTACACAAATCGCTTTGTGGCGTTGAAACTCATGTCCGATATATATGGGGTACTCCGTACTCAAACATCCAAGACGACGAGCGCATGAAAAGAAAGAGACGTGGGTTGACGACGTAAGCAGGCGTGCCATGCTCTTTGCTATCCGACCATGGCACAGAAGAATCCACATGCCGCCAAAAACAATCATTTGGCCCTGGCCGGCCCATCATCCAGATACGTGCCTTTGTCTTCTCTCATGACCGTTGAAGCATCGTTGCATGTGAATGTTTTATGGCATGTGTGGCGGGACGCGGAATCAGCTGATACTTTGAACACGAACATACACCCCAGGCAGCTTGTTCATTCTAACTCTACGTTGAATCACGATCTTCCACCAGTCGAGCTGAGTTCGAATTGTTGGTGTGTTTGTTTCACGCTACATGTCGTCGCTAAATGTTTGGGACTACGCTGGCATAACTATGCACTATGCACAGTACTGTACGGAGTACCGTGCTGGAATGGTATCTAGAAACAATAGTTACTAACTAACTACTAACAGAAAACGATGAGTATTGGGCACTCTTGATTCGTTGAGCCCCAAAAAAAGGATTTGAGTCTGGTACCAATAAAACTTGGCGGAAAATGAGCGCTGGATTGGCCGACGAAGCTACCCTTACGAGGTACGGAGTACGGAGTACATGTAGTAGGTTGCTTTCCTCCGCCACAAAACGGTCATCAGTCACCAGGATTGCGGCTCTTGCTGGTTGTTGGTCAAATCGAGATATTCATTAGTTATTTTGTATGACTACCCAAGTCGGTTGTTCAGGTTACGGAGATATACCCTCATGCGAGGTTATCGACTTGTCAGCGCTGCCGGCCGACCTTCAACTGGTCCCCAAAAACTCTAGCGTGGTAGTTATTGTTGCGACGGGTTATGATTATATGATTATTATGATGTGGATATCGACGTCGACCGTGGAGTCAGCCGGTGGACATATTGCACATACAATACGGACAGACACAGAGCCGAGGCGTATCTGGGCGACATTCTCTGTCACCTCCGTCAACCACGTCGTCACATCGCGCCCGCCACAGAACATACACCATCAACGACGGCGCTTGCGCTATAATTTACGGGTTTGCATCCCAAGCTGTCCCAAGCTTCCTGAGCAAGCCAGCGAGGGGAGTGGGGCTTCAAAGCTGGGTGCTTTTGTTTCCCAGAACTAGTTCATGGACCATACTCATCTTGGATGGCCCACCGCGTCCTATTCCTGATGTGCCATGTGCCTCCTTGGGAATTTTCGGTTTTTTATACGGAGTAGGAGTACGGAGTAACTACTAGTTATCAAAACAAGTCTCCCTGCGTGTGGGAACCAAAGCAAAACACATTTCTCTGTTCATGGACGGCGACCTCTCGATTGCCAGGCATGTCCGAAGCAGGGGGTGTAGAACTAGACGAATTTTGCCACCCTCAAACATCACGCTCTCTGAGAGTGAGATGATGACAAGGGCTGTGGCACGAGGGACTCATGCCTCGCCATGAGCAGCATAAACCTGTCCCACTGGCCCGGTGGGCATTTGAAAAAGAGACGTGTTACTCCGTTCCCAAGGATTGTTTGAACACGGATCTGCTGACACACGGTGTTGGGGAGTGTTGACGTTCCTGTGTTTGACATGTTCACGGACAGGTTGGCGGCCTTTGGGTGGCTGTGTTTGCCTCTTCCTCCGTCCTGACAACAACGCTATTGTGAGAACGTGCCATGGTCACGGGTTGACTGTTGACTGCCACTGCGGTGACAAATGGCTCGTATTCTACTGCAAACTTGCGAATAGGCAAGTTTGCCGTTGGGTGAGTGAGCACGCATTTGACTTCGACAGTATAACTAGTTATGTAGTTACTCCGTACAGACACTCGCGCCGCTGACAATGACCGACTCGGGGTCAACGACTTCTTTGCTGCAAAAATGACGGCCCCTGCTGCAACAGGAAGTAGAAGAACAAGCCCCGTGATCCTTGAATGACCAGCAGCTGCTCCGTATTGGTCGTGCGTACCGCGAGAATGCGAGTTACAGGGATGCTTTGCTCCGCATAGCCTCGGGCGAGTTCGAGGTTGCATCACGGATTCAGGGTTCAGAGATAGTTCACGCCGCGGGCAAAGAGCGTCGTCGTAGAGAAGTGTGGAAGAGTACTAACATTACTGCACGTATGTGCAAGTAAACATCACAAAAGAACAGCGACTTTCCACGGCGAAGATTGGGGCATTTGTGGCGATTCGTGTTTGGCTGCTCTCAGCTTTCTACGGACTAACTATGCCAATGCAATCACGGTCAGGTTTTGAGTCGACAAGAGCGCAGGCCTGTCAAGCGAGGGTTGACGGGCGTTGCTGTTCAATGTTGCTGTTCGTCGTCCCCACGAGTCCGCCTTGCATCCTTGTACGGAGTTTGTACTTTTGAAAGTCGGGCGAGCTTTGATATCGGATGTCGTGCAAGCCCGCATCTGCATCTGGCTTTCCATTCAGTGCGGTGGTCAGTCATATCATGAGCCGAGTCAACCATGTCAAAATCGCCAGACGCCTCCAGGATACGGACGGAGTACCTGTGGTCAGGAAGCTTTGCAAGCGACAGCGAACGACCTTTGCCTTGCCATATCCAGTCGATGGCCGTCCGCCGAAAGTCTGACACGCAGGCATCCGCACTCAACGCAAACAAAGCCCGGTCACGCAATGCGGGGGCATGAAGACACCAACAGTTACGGAGTAAAGGGTTGCGTGATGCTTTGAATTGCTACGGCAGTTCACTTATTTGAGGATCTGAATCTGACACAGGCGTGCTAGTGGCTGTTGGTTGGCCTGACAGTGATGGCCTGGATACGGAGTTGTCAGAGCATGGCATGGTTGATGGATGGTTCGAGTCTATCGTCTAGTTATCGGGCCTTGTCTCCTTCTTCTCTCCTTCTCGCATCATCCTTGTTGGCTAAAGTAACTAACTTACTCCGTATCCTTCTGGAGAAAGGCCCGTCTCTGGCCCCAACAAATGGACCATTTAAGGGTGAAACCTCCTAATCAAAGCAGATTGTGGCTACCCCCTCCAGAATTCCAGTGCCTCGCATCGCACTCTTCACTTGCGTTTGGATCTATCAGCGGTCAAACCTGGCTTCTGTTCCGACTCACCTGCAGACACACATGATATAATGATGCTACGTACTCGGTACTCGGTACTCGGTGTCAGCAGTTTGCTTCATACTAGTACTCCGTATTCCATACAACAACAACTGGCCTCACATGGGGGTTGGCGGTTTTCTCTTTCTTTCTTTTTGCCTTGTTGGTGTGGGAGGACCGACTTTTGACCGAGAACCATTCGTTGATGCACGGAATATCTGCGTCCATTTGGAAGACAGCTTTTTTCACATGAACCCAGTCAAGAAGCCGTGCGCCGGGTCGCCCTTTGGCCCCGACCCCTTCAGCTACTCAAATCTTGCAGAGGCAGCTTAGCTTCAGCCATGCCATCCATCGCCTTGCATTGCAACCCTGGGGTCATATCAACTGGGGAAATGTCGATTGGTTGGGGCAGAGCCAGACAAATCGTTTTTCCTTCTTTTCTTTTGCCTCACCTGATTCGGGAATGCAGCCTCTTGACCATTACCGCGGACCGCCACTACAACGAGAACGAGACTCCCTCTGACAGACACTCCCACAAACCCCGAGTTCGAGACATTGATCATCGCCAGATGTGTCCGTGCCGCCATCCACGTTGGCCCTTGGAGATGCAGACGAAAGAAGCCACCTAGGACTGCATTTATGTGTACGTCAACTTCCCTGGCGAGTCCTAACTTGTGAATCTCGGTCACAAAGGGGCTCACTGCTGCGGTCCATTCAACCGCGGCATGACTTCTGGTTGTTTGTGAATAACTATACGGAGTAATGGAACCGGCTGAGAGGGCACACAGATCGCCTCAGCTCCCGACCCTGGTCGCAATCGAGCCAAGTCACTTACTTGCAAGTGGGTAAGTTAGTTTTGATAAGATGTCTTGATGAAATGCAGTACGGAGTACGGAGTAGTTACATTTGTATAATCACCCTTTGACCGGTCTCTGTACGGAGTACATGGAATGACCTCGTCCAATTTGAACGCAGCCCAACCCTCCAGGCCGGATGATGAAACATACTCATTCCCCTGCGTCTCTTTACCCGTTACAAACCAAGACGTTGAAATTCATTCAGTCTTGATTTGGAGGGACGTCGCCTTGAATCATGACATCATGCATACTACATGGATTTTCTCCTGGTACACTATTGTAATTGCTCTTGGTCCCACCGGGAACGAGCTGTTGCGGTTCATTCTTGTAGCCATGCTTCCATAAAAGTCAAAGTCGTGACTTAGTCACATAAGGCCTGATCATCTGGAACGACCCGTGGTGATGGAGGGAATAGGCCTGTAACTAACTACTTCCGTATGTCTCTTTGCTCTCCTCAGGACGCCACTAATGAGCCAAGGAACTTCTCGCTTTGGCCCGTGTCGGACGCCACAAGCTGACGAGTTGTATGGACTGCGTACTCCGTACTCCGTCCGTACGGGAGCAAGCATTCGTTGCAAGACGTTGGACGCCGAGTCGTGGTCTAGACCATGCGCAGCCCAGAGCGTGCTTCGTGCGTCTTCACGCCCAGTTTCCTCGGTACTTGATTGCCTTGTCTGTCCTTGGCATTTTCGAGTCTAGAACAAGAACTATGGACGGGGTGGCTTTTAGAAATAAATACGTGCGGGCAATGGGCGGTCGTTCCCCTCGTATCGTCGGCTTGATTGTGTGTACGTACGGAGTCGAATTGTCGTTGGATTCTGGAAGGGCACGGATTCTGGCATGAGTCTGTTTGCCGTGGCCAGAGACGAGGCCTGACTTGCGTCTTGGGAACATTCCAGCATTGCAGGTCAGCCGCCATGAAGAGAAGGCATTCTACGGGCTTGGCCCAACACATGGCAGACTAGGACCATGTAACTAACTACAGGGCTAAGATGAAGCAACCTGTCGGATGTGGTACCATCTTCAGCGATGCCCAAGAGCCGGGCTAACCAACCTTGTCCTCCTTGGATGGCATTTCCTGGACGAGTCCCGTCCAGGCTCAGCCGGGCGTCTTCCAGACACAACTCCCTACGCGGCGCAAGGACCAAGATTGAGAGCAAACAGAGGGAGCGAGCACGAGACGGGCGGTGCCTTGCCCTGCGAGATTCCAACGACGCCGTTGCGGGGGGAGCAGCAGGGCCGAAAGTCTCCCAGTTCATTGCCTTTCGTATGACGGCGTTGGCACGGCTCAACTGGTGGATTAGAAGTAGCCATCGGTTGTGTCCTTGTTCGCCGAGTGAGGTCTGCTGTAACTTACTCCCTACGGCGGCGGAACATGGGCCACGTTCTAGTACGTGGCTCAACTACTCCGCACTCCGTACGGAGTACATGTTTGTTTGTAGTTAGTTGTAGGACGTTTGAGAGCCGAGCAGAGTGCCCCTTGGTCTTTGTGCCAGACATAAGCCTCGGGGCGTTGTTGCTTGACATCATCACTCCAGGATCCAGGGTTTCGACGAGCAGGGGCAGCCAGCAAAAAGAAAAAGACCTCGGCCTGCCACCCAACGTCGTCAACCCGGGCGCTGCTGTGACAAAGCAGTGCTCCGTACGGAGTAAGTTCACTGGAGTTTTGGCCAAGTTCTCTTTCTCTCGGCTCGGGGCTGTCTGTTCCTGGTTCACCCACCACCAACCAGGCTGGTCAATCACCGAGCTGGTGAGAAAGTCGGAGCCTAAGCTAGCGAGGGCTTACGACGCATGACAACCAAATTTTCCACCCTTCGTCTCAGCCGCCATTAATAAAGAGCAGTATCCATCAAGACGATGAAGGAGAGAAGTGAAAGGAGCCTTAAAAATGTCGGTGCATGACGGGTATGACGGATCACGATTCATCCACGGACGGGTCTACCTCGAACGCCAGCAAGCCGGTCAGGTCAAGTCAACCTAACCAGGCAAAAGGCCAAAGAGCTCATTCCCTGATCCCCTGATACCCTGATCCCCTGATCCATGGAAGCCGAACCACCGCCGAGGTGGGAAAAAGGAGAAGAAAAAAAAAAAAGGCAACATTGGGAGCCCTCGTCCGAGGCTCTGTGCCATTATCGTGAGGCTGTCGGGCCGTTGAGATGGACAGACAGACAGACAGACAGATAGATGATGGCTTCACGCCCTCCCTCATCCACGACCCCCAGTCCCAGTCCCAGTCCCAGTCCCAGTCTTTGGTCTTGGTCTTGGTCTTGGTCTTTCTCCCCCTCTCTTTCATTCTGCCTGCCCGCCCGCCCGACCAACGCCGCCAAAAATAAATGCAAAGGGACTCTTTTGGTCCTTCAAACCCGCACTGATTCCACGGTTCTGCCTTGTTTCCCCAGCGCATTGTGTGTGCTCCTGTTATTCGCCGTCTTCTGGGCGGCACGACGCCTGCAGGTTGCTTTATTGTTTTGTCTGGTCTGGTCCGTTCCCGTCGCCGTCCGTTGTCATTTGCTGACGACGTCGTCACCAACACCAGCACCAGCACCAGCGGCAGCACCAGCGGCAGCGGGACGTTGGGCTCGTTCTTTCTTTCTCTGCAACCGACCCGACCTCTCTCCGTTTTCCTCGTGAGCTCGCCGCGGGAAGTGGGCGGATGGGTGGTTGGCACGGGCAGCATTGTCCCTGAGCCGCAGGACTTGCAAGTTTGTCTGTCTGTCTGTCTGTCTGGCACAACTTGGGCCTCGCATTGTTTGAACCCCGTCGCAGACAAACAAATCGTCAGAGAAGCTGTTCACACACCACCCATCATCGTCTACACCACCCGCCCGTCAGACGTTCCTTCCTTTCTTGCCATGCCACGACCGAGGCCGCCTTCGCCTTCGCCGTCTCCAACGCCGCGATCCCGCCCAGGCCCAGCCACGCCGTCTGGCTCGGCCGCCCGCGCGACATCGCACAGATCCTCACGAGCCGCTTCCCCATCTCGCCCGCCCTCACGCTCGCAAAGTCCGTCCCCGTCCCGCCCGCCCTCGAGACCAAAAGGCAACTCATCGTCGTCGTCTACGTCGTCGTCGTCGTCGTCCCGGCACAACCGCTCCCTGTCCAGACACACCTCCCGTCACTCATCCCACCGCGGCCCCTCGCAGCAGGAGAAGAAACACAGTAGTCGGGGCAAGCTCATCAAGGACTCGGCCGGTCTCCTGCTGGGCATCGGCGTGGCAGTCATCGTAGCCCACAGACTCTGGCCAAAGGAGGTGCCGTACGGCGGCAAGGAGAAGTGGGACACCAAGACCGCCGCCAGGGTACGCAGGCACGACCAAGGTGACTGCTGCCGGCGGGAACGTCCTCCTCGTCGCCGTGAAAGAGGCCGCAGTAGGAACAGGCCTTGCTACGAGAGCGAGAGACCGCCGCCGCCCGAGCCTGTCCCAGAGCCGCCCCGGTGGAGGAGCAGGAGTTCTCGACGTGACCCTCGAGGACGAAGCTTGGAACCGGACCCGAGGAGGGTCTATGAAGACGTTGTCGACACGACCAGGTGGGCGACGCACGCACCTGATCGACAACAGGTGTGGACTAGGGATGCGAGGGAGCCCTCGTACGTCTCTCAAAGATGTTACTACCAAAGAGGTGGTGACGCGGGACACCATCTCCATCGGAACGATGACATCTTTGTAGTCGAGAGAGCTGTGCCGCGCTACGGAGACCGTGGTTACAGATGACTAGACCTTTTTTTTTTTTTTTTAATATCTTTTCTTCAATTCATTCGACTGCTAGCCTATTATTTTTTTGCTGCTTTATTCTCGCTACTAAGCGCTCGATACCCGCCTTGCATTTGCACTACACCTTTCGGTAGACGTATATGTAGTTTTGCTCTGAAAGAATACATTGGATGAGCTTTATCCCTGAACCGAGGTTGAAATAACTACTTGTGTGTGTGTATCATCATTATTTTATAAGCCTAGTGTCGCACATCTTTGCGCAACACTCGCTCTATGCGCCATCGGAAATTGCTCTCTAATAACTATATCCAACTGCCCCTCCTCGACCTAAGAAGCCATCTCTTCTGACGACGAAGCCATTGCTTGTTGGCTGTTTGAAGCTTCCGTTCCAGACGCGGTCCGCTTGGTGCTGTCAGCGACAGCCCTCTGCCAGGAATCGCCTCCCGTGCGCATCACCAGACCAGCGGACAGAGAATCGCCAAAGTACTGTTCCCGTCGTGTGCTTCTTCGCTCGCCACCCTCCAGCGCTGAGTACGCACTTCTCGTGTTGCGCATGCGTTTCCTTGTCCCGCCCTCACGGAGAAAACTGTTCAGCTTGAGTCTTTCCTGCATGAGCTGATGCTCAAAGGCCACGATGCCACGGATCCAAGGAGCCACATCCAGGATTATCAGCTGCATCGTGCGATCGAAAACAGACGGGTCGAGATGCGAGCTTGGCTGCGCCTTGGGCGCTACGGCGATCGGGTCGAAAGCGTAAGCAAAGTCTATCCGTTCCACGAGCCTAGGAGTGTCGTGAAATGACGACTCGAGCCGTGAGATGGTCATGGGTTCGTCAATTGAGCACAAACCGACATTTCGTCGAGATCGTACCACATCTTGCAGTCTTGAACGTAACCGCGCCCGAGCCTGTGATCTTAACGCCAGGGAAATTGCCTTGCTAGGCGTAACCTGATATGTATAGCTGTCTGCCTCTAATAGGGTACGTCCAATGATGAAGTCTTCTCTCACCTTGCTGCTAAGGTCAGGAAGCGACGGATCAATGGGCTCCCGCTGCCACGTCGCGCACATGCCCGCGGAACAAACATCAGCGTCGCTCATTGTTTGGTAGAATTGGTCCAAGGCCTCAAGCGCGGCCGCTTTCTCCCCATGCGTTTTGGCTGAGTCCCATGTTGCTGTCATCACCGGCCACAGTTCATTTGATTGACCCCAGTCTCCCATATCCATTTGCCAGAAATCCAATGATTGTTGCAGGGCCTCGATTTCTCTGTCGTGGCTGTCGCAGTCTGATATGATGACATCCCGCCCAATCCAGCCCATGCCGATCTGGTAGGTATTTTCACTTATGACTCGAACGACATCGCCGCGATCGTCTAGGTCGCAACCTTTAGGCCACCGGGTGTAAAACCAGTCGAATCCTCCCCTGCGATCACCTACCCCAATCTGACACCAGAAGTTAAGATCGGAAATGGTGGCGCGAAGATCACGACCACGAGCGCGGTATAAGGCCTCAACAGCAGGTCTCCCGAGACTATGTCCTTCATTCCCCGCAATGAGGAGACACAGATCTACAGCGAGAGTCTCTGGTGCCGACGAGAAGCGGAAAATTCCATGAAGGTTTAGACTTTGGAGAGGGACGAGACTCTCGTCATTGCAAGTGATGACGAAAGGCCGCCGTGACTGACTCATCATGCTCATCAAGGCAGCCCAGAACTGCTTGTCTTCCTCATATAATATATCTGCTTCTTCGACAAGAATAAGCGACTGTTTCTGAGTTTTCGAAACTGGCTTTTGAGCTCGACTGCCCGTAGGCTGCTTTGGTCTTTCTTTCGTCGCAGGCGCAGCCTTTGCTTTTAAAAAGGCCGTCATCGTCCCTTGTTGATTGGGCCCTTCGTCTTTTGAGAGCTGCTGAGCTCGATGTTGTTGAACCAAGTGATTTCGCGTCATATCGCCAACCCTTTCGACAACGTCCTTGCCACTCCGCCGAGTGCTTGAATTTATTTCAAATATCTCAAAGTCAAGCTCCCTTGCGATCGCGTATACAGCAGCGGTCTTACCACAGCCATGTGGGCCACTGATAACAATGCAGTTCCTCAGACGTCCCAGTTCCTTCACCTTTGCACCCCCAAATCGAACAACGGATTTCAAACGTCGATCGTGGCTGATATCTTCTTCATCACTTCCAGAGATCTCGTTCAGCTCACTCCCTTCCTCATCAGAGTCGACAATAAAATCATCCACTTTGTTCTTCCTCCTCTTTTTCTTTGGCAGCGACTCAGTTTTTGATCTACCCTTATCCCCGGTCCCGTCACCACCAGAAGTTTCGACTGATTGAACTTTCATAGCTTCTAACCATTGTTTGATGTAAAGGGCGTCTTTGGATTCTTGAAGGACTTGCGCTGCTGAGACGGGTGCATACTTTTGGTTCCAAGAAAACCCCTCACAGGTAGACCTGTCGAATGCTGATAGGTGCGTTGCTAGGGACATGTAGTGACGACTGATGGCTGGATGAGCCAACTTTGGCGCCGGTCCAGCAAGTTCGTCGACGCTTAGATCTTCGACACCTGCCAACGCCATTGGTGAGGTGATGGTGAGTTGCGATCTTATCCGACGTTGCAATTTCGGACCGCTCTCACATCGCTTTTGTGGAATGCGGAGCTCCTTGGGTGCCGGGCTAAAAGAGTTGTTATCTTGCGGCAAACTACGGCACACGCCCTCAAGGTCTATTCCATTTGCGACCGCAGCGAGCACTGATTCATTTGGAGCGATGGTCGTGACCTGTCCTTTCGATTTCTTGTACCCTGAAGCTTCGACCCTATATTCCTTGGTACATGATGGATTGACGTTTTTTCCTCGAACATGAGATGTGCCGTGTGCTGGCCACATGGGATGCCTGGCGACTGGTATTCTGGATCCTCCGGACTTATCACCAAACTGTAGCACTTTCGTGGTATTTGCTGATGAGAACTTGTCTTTCGATCTTCTCGGAGACACGGGCGTTGACATAAACACGGAATTCCTTCGTGAGGACGGAGCCGTTGCTGGATTTGTTGACGGAGTAGGTGTCGACAAACGAGGTTTAGGTTTGCCTGAGAAGAACGGGTGAGTCGTCTTCGCAGACATGGAGGGGTTGGTAAGATCAACCTGCGTCTTGGCCGACGTCTTGTTGGATCGCTGCTTCGTCGTCGTCTTGGGGAATTGGAAGCTGCCGTCCAAAATCTGGGTAACCTTCTCTGCAAGAGCACTTCTGATTTCGTCATCCCGGCCATACTTGATGCATACCATGAGGGAGCGTTTCGGCTTTCGTTTCGTATCGGGCGGGGAAACCAAAGTCCCGGTCCTTGAGTTCAGTTTCAGTACCTTCTTTGACTCACGTGGTGCAGTTCTCTCGGTCTGTTCTGTGCCGGTGGTTGATGGAAGGCATAGCGGAGTGTCAATGATAGATCTATTTGTGATGTTGTCAAGTATAGGAAGAGATGGGTCCTTTACGGACTTGAAAGTACTCTGTTCTATCATCTGAAAAGGTGGCAAGAGTTCAGCGGAATTGGTAGCAGGACTACAGAGAGCAGCTCCTGGTGTGCCAATGTCGCAGCCCCATTGTTGAGCGCCTCTGTCTGTGGTATCTTGAGAGAGTGAATTCTCCGGCTTATATCTTTTCGCAAGTGGATCCTCGTCTCGGGCTTCAGATACTGGAGCAGAAACGTCGCTGCCGTCGAGTCGTGCGTTGATAGGATGGCCAAAGGTTGAAGATGTTGAAACCGGATCAGAGGCAGCTTGGGCGAAGAAAGGGTGCAGCTTTTGGGATGATGGTTCACCGATGACCCTCTGACCCATGTTTGCTACTATAATAGATCCCATTTGAGGCGTGGTGACTCTTTTTCTAGCTGTTCAGCAAGAGGCGATGTTAGCTGTGTGGATAAGAAGTATTGTACGGAGTACGGTAGGTTCATACCGTCTCAATTTATCCAAAACGTTGTCAGCAATCCGAGTGAGTACGCTTGAGAGAACCGGCAACCACCATATTATGATAGCGGATCGGACGGCTTCATCTGAAAGGGAAAGTTAAGATGCTGGGTCTAAGACTGACTGAAGTTGCAATTGAAGTGTTGGCTGTGGACCCGCGCCAGCAAACTTGCTTGTACGCGTTCTGGGGGAGACGCGCCTGTGAGCACTTGAGCACTTAAACGGTACGTTCCTCGCCTGGGCAAAGCGCTCACCCAGTGGGCCTTCCGTTCCCTGACCCCACCACTTGCACAAGACCCCACTGTCGGATTTTTGCATCGGCCCGTTGCCAATATTTTTTTCCTGCCTGCATTTCCCAATAGTAGTCGCAACGCCGAATCCCCCCAAAACGACGTTCCAACCGAATACTCTGACCATTGATATAACAAAGCTCTTTTCTGCACAGCAGAAGCGGTCTCTTACGATGGCATCCGAATACAGGATCCATCGGCCGTATGCGCTTGCAGCGTTGCCGCGGCCCCTTGACCACACCCACGGCCGTATCGTTGCTCGGGAGGTTTATGGCCTACGAACTGGCCAGAGGAAGAAGAAACGTATGGAACTAGCTGTGGGAGTTGATGGAGAAACAGCTAGTATATACGATGTTTGTAATCCATGCTTATCCCGTGATTTAATCCAGAGACAAGCTGGCTGATATGGATGGCAGGTTTCTTCGTCGCGACTCATTACATCGTATCCTATCCCGCCTCAAGAATCTTTCACCTGTGCTCCGTATTCAATTAGAATTCGGCAGTCGGGTAACAACGATGTCTACCGGTATACGCATATTGCTACAAGAGACGCCAAGTCATACAAGATCACCCTGTTCAAGGATGTCGTACATCCAGAAGGCAAGACCACATCAACGACCCTTTCTCAGAGCTTGCGAACAGCCCCGGTCCACATTACCGGTTCCTCTACTACCACATCATCATCACAAGGAGCCACGGTGGGCGATATTGTAGCGATATGTCAAGATGGACAAATTGCATATCTGTCTGGGGAAGATCTAAAGGTGCAATGGTCTTCTCCGTGTAAGCCAGCCATTCAAGATGTTGTTCCAGGGCCCATTGAGAGTCTGCAAGTGGACTATGTCTCGTCTGGAAGTGTAAGCGATTTTAGAGAAGGCCTTTTCAAGAGCAGACACGAAATCTTCAGCGCTTTGCCTCGGGCTCTCGATGCTGATCCTTCACTAATATTCGTCGTTGTCAAAAGCGTTGCCGAAGGGCAACCATTTCGCCATCTTTTGGTCCTTGCTGCTATGCCAGGTAGATCTGCTACCACGCCCGGCCTGCAGAAGCTGATATCTCTTGATATCAGCCCTCTCCCCGTCAATCCATCTCCCCAGGAAAGTCCACGGGCATACGATGTGGATATTCACTCAGGTTTTCTCACGGAACTCGCAGATGGTTTGCTCACTGTGTACGATATCACTGGCGCTATTCCGAAAAAGAAATCTGCAATCCAAATGCATGGTGCGCAATCATTTGTACGCCTCTCGAGGCCATTCATTTTTTCGGCGTCCTCAGACTCCATGGTTTTGTACAACCATCAATATCGCTCTGTGCACGGAAGAGCTGAGTTGGATTTTTCCGAACTCTCCTTCGAAGGTCAGCAGGGACGATATTGCCAATTGATCACCAACTTTCGTAGCCAGGATCTCGTTGTTGCTTTGATTGATAATGTGTTGGTGTCTATTCACGTGGAGCCTCCCCATCATCATGGCAAGCGACGCAAGGAAGGCCTATTGATCGATTCTATTGGTAGAGGAGCATCATTCGAGGTGCAAGCAAAGCGATTGAAGGGCGACTCGAAGTCTGCGGAATTCTCGCGGCTGATACCTGGAAGCATGACGGAGGAATACCTGGCTACATACCACAAAGAGATCGTAACCGCAAACGAATTTTTAGCCAGCCACGCCCTGGGAGAATGGGAAGAGCTACTTCGACAAAAGTTTGGCTTGAAGACCCAGAAAGATGTTCCTTCGGCCAATAGGGAGGCATTCAATGGACAATCTCAGGATTTACCCGAGTGGGATTGGCAAACAGAGGCCGGATTGTACTCTCCAGTTGATCGACGGTGGGTGATCTATGCGATAAGCCAAGTTTTCTCAGTGGCGGTGACTTCGTCCGAAAATCCGAAACCCGAACTACGCTTGACTCTTCCGGATAGCAACGTCACAACATACCTAGTTGTTGCCGGCCATTTGACAATATCCAACTTGACATCAGCCTTTCGTGAGGCGCTTACAATGGAAGCCTCTGGAGTTAAGACTGTGGCAACAGACTTGATCAACAGCCTTGTTGACGCCGACCCATCTATGACCCTTTTGCTCAATTACCTGCAGGCTACGAAATTGGGAGAAGTAGAGTTGTTGCTTGCCATACGAAGTCTAATGCTCAGCATGGATTTACTCCCGGACACGAACAAGTTGAATAAGCTCAAGCTTCTGGCGAACGAAGCATACCAAGAAAGCGAGACACAGGAGATGGACCTTGATGACCTCGAGAGGGAACTTGCTGTCACCGAGCATTACTTGGGTGACGAGTCGAGCAGCCGCTCGCGCGGGCTGACTCTAGCATTTACAAAGTTATGGCGTATCCCAGCCGTCGCAACAGTCAAAGCTCTTCGTGATACGATCCGAACTGAAGAGATACTAGCCTTCATCTATATACTCAGAGTAGAACTGGTACGCGGGGCCTGGACAACCCTGTACATTGATCCCTCTAGTTTTGATTCCGAAGGCAACGATCCTCCACCAGATGGCGTCATTACTCTGATTGCAGACCTTTTAGGACGTTGCTTGGATGCGATCGGCGCTGGAGGCTGGGTGTTCAACGATGCCATGACTTGGGCGGACAAGACTGAAGCCGGTGACTTTCTGACCGCCCTGAAACTGGAGGTCACAGCAGCTCTGGAAGGCTTGGAGGAAGCCGTTCTTCTAAATGGAGTTGTTGGCGAGGCTGTACGATATGGAATTGCAGCGGAAAAGAGCTGGGCAGCACGTCAAGTTTGGACTCATAAGAAACCCATATCTTTGAAGCTGGAGGGTGAAGAATCTCGACTTTTGCCTCTTGGACTGAAGACGAAGCTGCTTCCCTCCAGAGAAAAGGTGGTGTCTGGTGGCGAGATTGTCACTCGTAGCTCTCGAGAAACTGGACATTTGATAAGTCAAAAAGTGGAGGCCTACTCACTTGAGAGGCTGGGTATTTGAGCCGCATTGAAGCCGTTTCTTGACGCACGGATGGATGCACATGACCGAGTTCCTTGTGCCGATGATGTGAGGACGGCGTCAGTATTCAGAGCCCATTCGGTGCGGCTGAGAATACCGCTTACATGCCTTCAGAGACGAGTCACGGGTCTCCCGGTGTAGTTGGAGAGTGTCGCCAGGACGCAGCTGGCTATTGCCATGCTGGCAAAACCGGATAACAAATGATAGGCCGTCGTGTAAAATTGGAGATATTTCCTGCATACATGTAGGGCAGAGATGCCTCGAAAGGCGTTCAAGGTAGTTCATATTGCTTTTGGTGTTGCATATGCATATATTGGCCCCCTCATGCTTGAGTCTCACTCGGCGAAGGTATCGCGAAAAGTATAATGTGCCTAAAGCATGCCAACAGAAGCATGCACAGTGACTCTAGTCCGATTTTTATGGACAGTATTACTCGATACTCTTTGATGTCAGCTCTTTTTCCGTGCACTCTATGAAGATCGTGAACTACAGGTTCGACGAAAAAGTGTATCGTAATAACACTGGCCTGTTTGGTTGTAGTGAGGCGTAAACACATGTCACCACTTGAGAGGCTGATAACCAGGTTAATCGAACAATGATGACGGGGTGACGTCCGAAAGGCTTGTGTACCCAAGGCGTCGAATGCATGCAACTTGTTCAACATGAGCTAGGTCTTGGTCATCTGGGCGTCAGGCCAGGGTCGGAATAGCATCTGTCCTCGTGGTTCGTGTCGTGGTTTGTAACGAGGCGCAGCAAGCAAATAAGGGGCGTGGAAGAGGATTCTGGAAGCCGCCATTCTATGGTAGGCTCCGTCACAGTGGACTTTTGAACCTGCCACATTGAAGCTGGAGGCTGCGGAAGTTCGAGATGGCAAATCTGACTTGCTGGGAGCCTTGGGCTGTGGCATAACTAGTGCAGCCGCTTTGGCCTCAAAGTGGCTATTTGTTCGACAAAGAACTGGGCCTGGCTTGTGAACTGATTGCTGTAGCTTTCCCAAGCTGCCCAACACGTCGAACCAATTACAGGAAAGTAAACGGCGTAGACTAGGATCGTGACTATCGGACAAGCGGCTCTGCGGAGGTGACCGACCATGTAAGCCAGATGGGCATCCTGACGATGCTCGCGACACAAGTGATGACAAGATCTATGCTTATTACGTACCGACGTACCAGCATGTCCAGTCAGAAAGAAAGTCACTCGGTGACGCGGATGGAGCACCCAGGCGACCATTCATGCCAGGAAGGACAGGAAACTCTCAGTTGGTCAGTTAGGCGCAAGGCCGTGTTAGATCATGAACCAGACTCGAACATCCATGTCGGAGAAACCCCGCCACTTGAGTGGGTTAGTCAATACTCCGTACTTGGTAGTACTCCGTACAGTACTCCGTACAGTACTCCGTACGGAGTACTCCGTACCTTGGGCTGGATCGAAACAAACGGGCAAATGACAATAGGAATATAGTAATAAGGGTGGCTGATTCGTGAGTGACGGCCGAGCCCGATGAGAGGCACAGCCCCAAATCACTAGTGGCCAGGCATCCCTTTTGGACCAGGTACGCACGAAGGCAAGGGGTCACGGCAAAATCCGGAGACCGGGATGAATGAGACGGGAGACAGCAAGGCCCGACAATCTCACTGAGTTAAGAACAAGATTCAGGCATGATTTCAGGCATGGTTGGGACCAGCATAGGTACCTACGTACCTACGTACCTTCCTTGGCACACGGTGGCAAGGTGGAAAGTGCAAGTTTGCTCTGGGACGGCCCTTCCGCTATCCTGATCTGTTGTTGCGGGGAGTGGGTCGGAGCTGTTATTGGTCGGGCAGGCATGACATGAAAGGGTCGCTCTTGCACGTACTGCGTATTGGTAGGTTCCTTTTTTACTGAAGCGGAAGGGGCGAATTGAGCTGAGCGATAAGCAGAAACTGCTGGTAGAAATTCCGAGGCGTCATGTATGGCATCTGAGGGTAGAGAAACAAGTGGCCGCAGCAAGATGCAGCTTCAGCGTCAGCTCCAAAAGCAAACCCCCAGGTAGGTCCCTGTCCCGCTCGTCTCGCTTGGTGGCGGCAATCAGTGGCTAATAACAGCTGGCTGCTAGGCTGACGAGCCATAACGAAGACGCAAATGGCAGGTCTTAAGCGTAGTCTGGGTTGCCGAAACCAACACCAGCCAGTGCTGGGCAACGAAGAAAGCAACTGTAGCTTGGTAGTGCAATATTCCAGACCGACCTGGCATTGATAGCTTGAGCATTGCAGCACGGAGTACAGCAGCTGTTCCACGTGCAAATTCGGGGATGAAAAGGTCAGCCCTGCGTTCAGTTGGCCGTCCTCTCTGAGTAACCATCAACTACACCCACTGTACGTACCTTGTTCCCATGTGGAATTTGAACGACGTCACCAGGCCAGGCCACCCATGAGGGTCCTAGAGTCTTTGCCTCTTGGCGCGCTCTCCTCTCGAGAACGACATGCCCCTACTCCGTAATTATACAGCCCGGGAACAAGTTCGATACAGGGATCATCAACTTACATGGGATGGTAGCCCTCTCTGGAGACAATGGCCTCGATTGGTCGGCACGAAGACCGACAACCGATACGTCGCCCTCTGTGGGCAGTGTGGGCTGCAGCAGCATGGTGAGCCGTCGCCCGTTGTGACACACACCCGGTCGACGTTGCCTTGGAGTACGCCGCAGGAGCTTGGTCGGATGGGGACGATGGAGGGATGGGCAGGCAAAGAGTGGGTGGAAAAGGTGTGTGGCAGCCCTGTCTTGCAACCATCACGGAACGGACCAGCTGCTCACGCCCGCTGACATGGCCATCATGTATCTTGTGTGTGAGAGTTCTATCTTGACTCTGTGAGGAATGGGCAGAAAAACGGGCTTTCAATGAGGCCACCTTGCTCTCACAGCAGAGCCTATTTCTGCTCCTCGCTGCCACGTCTGTCATCGGGAGTTGGAAATTATCTTTACTTATCCCTCAGTCCCGGATTTTGCGCCGCGCATTCCCAGACTTGCCACTTATACATGAGCCCATCGGCTGATAGCTTCAACTAGCGACTCGCGCCAGAGCGCGTACCCACACGGCCATCACGGGGACTCATACTGTATTTGTTCTCGCGCATCCCAGATCTTGAGACTGGCAACACAACCTCAACCTTGGGAGCATTTAGCACGTCTTTCGTTTCCTTTTCAATCAAACCGAGAGTTGATCAAGCCAGAACGACGCCGGGGGGCGACGAGTCACGACTTGTACGAACTGGTCTTCCAGCAACCAGCCATGAGCGGCGGTACAGCGATTGAGCACATTGACGCCGTCGATGCTTTTGCTAGAACACTTTTTGTCCGGGCCGAATCCTACCCGTCAGCCCTTTTCGCAGAGGTTTCCGCTACTGTCAGGCGTCTTCACCTTGCCTTGCGACATCTACGAGTAGAAGCTGCTGACCCTGACTCATTACTCAGGAGCGCAGATGCTGCTCTTTATGCCCGTCAGCTTAGACCCATCGTCGAAGACTGTGGCTTTGCCTTGAAGCAGCTCGAAACAATTCTAGAGAGATTTGATGCTGCTGGCGGTCGAGAAACAGGTGGACTGGTAGATCGAATCGCTTCGGTGAGATCTCGCCTTGCCAACGAGAAGACAAGTGTAGACATGTTCCTGGACACCGTACAGCTACATAATCCGGCAAACAGTGCACCCGAGGTTGTTCCACAGGGGAACGAGTCGAATTTGGAGACCATCAAGGACAAGGTCGATGGCATCGCTTCGCGATTGTTTCGTCACTGGAATACGAGGGGCGGCATCAATAATGACGAGGATAGCATGTGGCAAGAATTTAAGTCTGAACTTGAGACGGAAGGGTTCTCTCCCCAAATCCTACATCGGCACAAGGTCAGTCCACTTCTGATACTCATCATATCACCTTGCTTCTTTTTTCATCACATCGATGCTAACATACTACTTCATGAAGGAGGTGCTCCGCGCATATATTCGTGAGCTCCAAACTATGTCACCGGTGAACGGCGGACCTCCCCCCTCAGTACGGGGTTTACTCGAGCAAGAAGCCATGATGAGACCACCGCCATTGCCATCCAAAGAGCCTCTGTCTCCGAAAGAATTATACTCGTCTTGTGTTGGAAACGAGAAGTGTTCCTCAAGTATCAAAACGGAGCGGCGCATGCCTGATCATACTCCTCTGGCTGAGGCATGTGGTACCGAGAATCGTTCCTTCTCCTCCGATGACAGGTCGGGTGAAGCAGGAGACTCCCTTGCACTTATATCCACAAGAGACTTGATTACAATGGACAGCATCAACGCAAGGATGGCTGTCATGAATTTGAAACCATCCGACTCCTACCTTGAGCCACCTGGTGTGAAAATCAGCTCAGGATTGATACCTCATGGGATGTCGGGCAGCTGGCCACCACCCTATATGACTGCTGGACAAGCGAGCCTTCCTCATTCTGTATCCGGCTCTCCTAACGTTGGAAGTCTGCAGCCGGGATACCTGTCTGCCTCTGGAACACAATCAAGTGTCTTATCCTCATTTCCAGGAACGGTATCTCGTCTGGCACCAGACAGGTACGGCAAAGAGATACCGATGGATGCACCCTGGACAAAGATTAGAAGGTCACTGGTCAGCCCGGAGGTACTACAACGTGCTGGTGTCCGCTACGAGGCACGGCCAGAATACGTCGCCATCCTTGGAAGACTATCCCGAGAACAAGTAGAAGATTACGCTAGGCAGAGTGCAGATTGTCGAGCCGCTCGACCAGAGAGATACCGGCCAACGCAACCCGGAGATTGGCATCGCCAACGCGACCGTACGGACTCGAAGAGCAGCCGCGAAGACGATGATGGTGAAAGTGTTGTGTGGGATGAAAGCGATGCAACCGATCATGACGACTATGATAATCCATCAAGAGGAGCAAAATCCTTTCCATATATTGTTAGCCCGCCGATTAAGGACAAGACGTCACCTTCTAGTACTGTGATGCCGAAGCCTATCCTAAAGAACAAGAACGAAAACCACGTACGATTCGATCCAGAGCCTCATGAGGTAGATATAAAGAGCTCAAGATCATACTATGACGACCGCCATAGAAGGCGAGAAAATATTTCGCGGAGAAACCGCGATCATTCGGATAGTAGCAGACGAAAGGAGAGACCACGTGGAGATAAAGACCGTCACAAATACCCAAGTCGCAGTGAGCATGGGCGTCGGAAGGATCGAAGAGACGAGAGGCATACTAGAAGGAGAACATGGGGTGAAAGCATTGGTGTCGTGAGCATCGGTGGTGCTGCTGCAAGTCTTTTGGGCGTCTTAACGGAAGCGGCCGTCGGGTTCTAGTCATGTTTGAACCAACCAGCCTATCCCGAATTACTCTATGATTGATGAGAGCCCGGCGTGCACCTCAAAACTTCTCTGGTATCCTCAATAAATGCCACCTTCACCTCATCTGGCTGGCTTAATGACGACTTCTTGCGTCTTCTTTATCTAATTTGCACACGACCTTTTGAGGGAATCGCAGAACCATGTAAGAAAAGCAGAAGAAGTGCATTCTTATTGTTATTTGGTTTTTTCCAAGGGGAGGTTATTGGCTGATGTACAGTTGGGAAATGATGGAGAAATAAGTCATGAGATTATGTTATAATGACTCTTTGACTGGATTGCTCTGTTTATGGAGTCTCTGGATGCTTGCTTGGATTGAACACCCTACTTGGCAAAATGATGCTTTTTTTTCTTGGTAACGCACTGCGGACGAATTCGGAGATGATGAGGCATGTGGAAAATTATGAATTTGCGTTGGTTCAACGGCAGGGGATGTTACGCCCATAATAAAATGAAGTCATCGATGCATAATGGCACATCTACTACCTCACAAACCCATGGTTAGTTACCCTGCACTATGTAAATGTCGCCAGATGCAGGTGTGTAGACATAATTTACACCAGAAGCTCCTCCTCCAATTGATCCCACCACGCCCTTGATTTCGCGTCTTTAGGCGGCTTTCCCAACTGGACCATTCGACTCCGCGGTGTGCGTCGCCACTCGAGCAGCCTCATGACAGGAGCCTTGGGATACGCGAAGCCAGGTTCATCAGTGCCTTCTTCATCGCGAACATGATAGCTAGCCCTTTTCTGAGGCAGGGTGTTCCGCCAGCGCCGAGCCCATTCAAAGCGGCGAAAGGCCTCTGGACGGTCAATCTGGACGAAACCCTGGGCTGTGCGGTACCGGACCTGGTGGGGGAAGAAGTCGGCGAATTCGAGGAGGAGATTGGGTATCATGGTCTTCATGACGGATCCATCGCGGTGGCCTTTGTTTGCGGACGCGGTCTTCAGGAACTTGTCTAACCAGCCTGATATGTGGTGGTGGACGTAGTCCTTGTACACCTCTGCTTGGTAGCGACGGTGCGTGGCCTGTGGCGAGGGGCCGACATCGTTCTGCAGGATCTCGTCTTCGATGGCTAGTTCGTAGTCGTCGACGGCGGCTCTGTAGAATGGGAGGATGTCGTTCCTCACTGTGGTGAGGGCGCGACTGAACGAGCGCTGCGCGAGGAGAGTCTTGATGTAGATGTTGTAGTCGTCGAATGTGGGGGTCACGTTGTACGGCGGCGAGGTCATGGCATCCCAGACTTCTCGGATGTCGGCGTTTGTTGTGACGGTGGACGGGAAGTCGCCATGGATTATTCTCATGGGCTTGAAGGGCTTCGAGGCACAGAGGTAGGTCCAGCTGAGGAGGTTCGACCATGCTTCGCGGGGTATTGGGATGTCATACCGTTGCGAAACAAAGTCAAGGAGCTTCATACCCAGCGCGATGTGGGACATGGACCCGAACGCCTCGACAATAGCATTGAGAAAGTTGCCAGTAGGCCTGATGGGCGACTGTGGAGGGAGGTCGATTCCACCCGAGATTTGGGGGTTTCCAGAAATCGATTTGGCGCCTTCGTCGATGTTGATACCGTAGTAGTTTCTGAGAATCAGCGTCTTGATTGAGTAGAGGGAACTTGATCGAGCAAAGGCCACCAGAGATGCACAGAGAAGCTCTTCGTCCATTTCGTGACCGTAGTATAAAGATCGGATCCAGTGGCCCTTGTAGCCACGGAAATCAGCTCTCCTACGGAGAAGCCGCCTCATATCTTCATCCAATTCATCCGGTCTTCTGTTCCAGGGCTGTGATTTGAGAACGTTGATGCTATGTCTTATGCTGTCCATGCGCTTTAGTGTCGCCATGGGCAGAGGCGATCGGTTGCTGTACAGATCACGAGCTACGAAGGCCACGCGTGACCGGTCCCACTGGTAGTAGGTTGGTTCGACCATGAACCGAGACTTGATGAAGTTCGTCCAGGTTTTGCAGGTGCGGGATTCTTCGAGGCGTTGAGATGGCATGGCAGCCCAGAAGCGCTTGACGGCTTGATAGTCGACTGCAGCGCCGGCACATCTCAGAAAGACCTCCAAGTCAGCTGGGGTAAGACCATAGCGCGAGCCAGCCCGGGCACTCATCAGGGTCCGCATGCCAAGTAGGACTTGGCGATGGTGGTGGCGGACTCCAAACACGTCGACCAATCTGCGAGCATCGGTAAACTGAGCTTGGCCTTGAGTCAGATTAAGTCCATGGGCAACATCAAGCTTGCTCGAGGATAGCAGAGGATCAAAGCTGCGTATAATTTCCGAGAATGACGGGCCTGGGAGTTCCTGCACTTCTTTGACAGCGCCGTCGTGCCAAGGGGAGTTGGGGTCACCGAGGACATCAGTCCATCGGAAAAAGGCCTTGCACAACAATTGCGGATCCTGAGTTTGCACCGCCCTCAGCACATAATCGAGCTCTGTATAGTCACGAGAAGGAAAATAGCCGCCGAGGTGATGCTGCTGAGAAGCTGTTGCGGCCACCTTTGCCGCGGGAACGGGCAGGCGTCGTCGTCGTCGTGCTCGGCTGAGGAGCTTGGAATCGGCACGTCTCAGTGGACTCTGCGTTCGAGATATGTTCACGGCACACAGCCGGTTGAAGCTGGCCTTGGCCCAGAGTCGTCTCCTCGACGCCATTGACGACGTTCTGGATATGCACAACACCCAGCAAACCGCGCCAAACGGTTGTGCCAAAGGTGAACGGGGCGAATAGTTATCTGGGGTATTCGATCTGAAGATTCAGATCTGCCCAACGCCAGCGTGGAAAAAAATGTGGAGACGACAGCTCCTCAAGGTGCTTGAGTTACGTACGGAGTACCTACCTTAGGTAGTCAGTTACATACCTACCCTAGGTAGGTAGTTTGTTACATGGGCGGGTGCCTCAATGCTGCCCTGCCAAGGAATACTGAAATATTGACCCGAGGCTTTTCCGTCCCACCAGCAGAAATCAACGGCATCGCTTCTCATCGAACAGAGGTTCGATTCAACGCGCTGAGCACGGGGAATCACGCGCACCTTGACAGTCAGACGCCAGACGCCGGAAACTCTCTCATCTCAGAGGGAAATAACTGTCCCTTTAAACTTGCAGAAATGGCTGACACTGGCGACGATACCAGCCATGTCTCTGAACCCCTTGATCTCGTTCGGCTCCTGCTCAACGAGGTAGTTTTCGTAAAGCTTAGAGGCGACCGTGAGCTTAAGGGCAAACTTCATGTAACGCTATACAAAGCTGAAACGTACGAGGACGAAGTGGCTGACAAATCTTAGGCTTACGACAGCCACTGCAACTTGGTTCTCGGCGAGGTTGAGGAAACTATCTATGCAGTCGACGAAGACGAGGAGACAATCAATCGCAAGTCAGAAATGCTCTTCGTCAGAGGTATGATGTCACAGTTCTGTGACAACAGATGCCCGTGCTAACAGAACATCACAGGAGATAGCGTTGTTTTGATATCACCGCAGGTTCCCTTCTGATCGGTGCGACGGGACGTGGGCGGAAGAGAGAATAATTGTTGGCATCGACAACTAAGCCCATAACGTGGTTCAATTCATCCTCACGACCTCTCTTTATCAAAAAAGAGGCAAATAAAAAAAAGCCCATCATGAAAGTGGGTTACAATGCGTAACTATCACTCTTCAAAGCTGAAAAGCAATTTCCGAGCTCCATCGAGGGGGTTCAGGGCGTCCAGTTCAGTCAATGATCCGACGACTCCGTAGGCTCAACCCCATCTCTCTTTGCTGGCCCAGTAGCGACCCCTCGGAATGAATCAAATAGCCGGGAAGAGTCCTTACAAGTCGTTTCAAGCTCATTCCACAGGCCGTGTTCGTGTGGAAAAGAGCTTTATTTTATAGGAATAATTATAAGAAAATGTTTAAACTTCGCCGACTTCTGATCACAGCCTCCCCTGCCTACCGTGACGATCACGCAGTTGATTGCAATAGCCTCCGGCTACGTATATATGCACATAGCCGATTTTGGTTTTCGGCTCTTATCGATAACAACAAGTGGAGACATCCCTCATTCGCCCCATGACTTGGTATCCATCTTGCCATCCAACCCATCGCAACTGGCCCATGTATGTGTGTTATGACTCCTTGCAGCAAGAAAGAGTCAACTGGCCGAAACCTTGGCGCTGCGCAAGGCTGATTTGCCCCCATGTTATATATACATGTGAACACAGGAGCAAAGACTCGACCTCTTACGTCGATGATATTTCCGTCTCTCCCTCAGCCACAGAGCAAAGTAATCCGATGATACCTCGAATATCGGTTTGATCTTCTCTATTCGTTGCTCAGCGGATAGCCATGTCAAACAAAAACATAAAAGCGCTGGCACATGAGAAGCGCAAGGGCGAGTCTGTAAGTTTTATACAGCTATCGAGTCATTGCTGAAGATGGTCTCACAGTAAATAATAAGGCCTTGAGTGACTTCGCCGAGTACGTTGAGCAGCAGCAGAACCTTCGCTTCCCTGCATCAAGACGGGCTGCTGTCGCCACTGCCTCCAATGCAACCGATGCAGAGCATCACGAGGAACTGGATGAGTTATTTGATAATCTCGAATTAGCAGACACAGCCCCAAGGATACCTTTCAGAGATATTGTGCTCGCAACGGATGAACAGACTTTTGAGAAGCTCCGTGATGTCATCGCTGAGCGCATCGAGGAGGGGATGGGTGAGACCGTGTTCGAACTGGGCTATGAGAACAACGGCGACTCAATGAATCTGACTCGGGATGAGTGGAATACCGCGCACAAGAGACTGGTGGATGTGGCAAAGTCTGCAGGAGCTAACTGCGAACTACTTCTGACCAAGAACGTCGGTGGCAAACTAGAGGCAGAGAGCACAGCGAACAAGCCTGACAAGGGAGGTGGATGCAACGGGAAAATTCTTATTCGGAGGATCCCCACTAACGTTGAAGACGTTATTGAGACTAGGATAGCGGTTGTTGGTAACGGTAAGTCAAAGCTTCAGATGTTGAACGTTGGAAATGATGCGGGAGCTGATTTTTGCCATCTAGTGGATGCTGGAAAGAGCTCCATGCTGGGAGTGCTGGTGAAGGGCGACCTGGATGATGGGAGAGGCAAGGCACGTGTGAATCTTTTCCGTCACAAACACGAAATCGAAAGTGGCCGAACAAGTTCTGTCGGGATGGAGATTATGGGCTTTGATAGTGCGGGCAAAGTAGTCACTTCCGATACTCCAGGAAGTAAGTCGGCACTTCGCCTTTGGAACCATTATCATTTGGCTATCTTTCTGATGACTGTACGCAGGGAAACTGTCGTGGGAAGATATCGGAAAGCGAAGTGCCAAGGTCATCACCTTCAGCGATCTGGCCGGCCATGAGAAGTATCTGAGAACAACTGTTTTCGGCCTGCTATCTAGCAGCCCGAACTACTGCTTGCTTATGGTTGCCGCGAACAATGGGTTGATTGGCATGAGCAAGGAGCACCTGGGGATTGCCCTCGCTCTCAACGTCCCTGTCATGGTCGTTGTTACCAAGATTGACATTTGCCCCCCCAACATCTTGCAAGAAACCATCACCCAAATATCCAAGATCATGAGAAGCCCGGGAGCCCGCAAGGTTCCGGCTTTCATAAGGAACCACGAGGAGTGTATCAACACGGCCACGCAATTTGTCAGCCACAGAATATGCCCCGTATTCCAGGTCTCCAACGTGACTGGAGAGAACTTGGACTTGGTTCGGACTTTCCTGAATATACTTCCCCATCATGGAAGATACAACACGGATGGCCCGTTCGAGTTTCATGTTAATGACACGTTCTCCGTGCCCTTCACTGGAACAGTCGTCTCTGGAATTGTCAAATCTGGCGTAGCTCACGAGGGGGATAGCATCATGATCGGACCCGACTCCCTGGGACAGTTCACACCTACGGCCATTCGATCCATTGAGCGGAAGCGAATACGTGTCCCTGCCGCTGTTGCTGGCCAATCAGCCTCGTTCGCTCTCAAGAAGATGAAGCGAAAGGACGTGCGGAAGGGCATGGTTGTACTTCGAAAAGTGGAAGGTGAGCCGAACCCCAAGGTTCACCGCGAATTTGTTGCGGAAGGTAAGTCATGACGCTGTCTCAACATTGTACTGCACAGATGCAAGTTCTAACACGGTCCCAATAGTGTTGATTCTGTCCCATGCAACCACCATCAAGAAAAAGTATCAGGCAATGCTTCACGTTGGATCAGTCTCTCAGACTTGTGCCATCATCGACATTGACAGAGAGTTGATACGAACAGGAGACAGAGCCACAGTTGCCTTTCAATTCGTCCAGAGGCCCGAGTACCTGGCGCCAGGCGACAGACTTCTCTTCCGAGAGGGCCGCACCAAAGGCTTGGGCATTGTCAAAGCCGTTGGCTACGATCCCAGCCAACCTTTGACGGGAAAGCGTGCAGAAGGCAACGAGCACAAGGACCAGGACAAGCCTCACACGGGGCAGGAAGTTCAAGTCAGCGCATAGAGCTTGTACGGGCGGACGTTCCCTTCACCTACAGATAGAGCAGGGTGGTTTTGGTGACACAATCTACATTATTTGTAGTGTGCACTTGTTCGTGCTCAAATTGAATATATGTATCAAGTTTGATCGAGACAAGACATGCGGGCGCGAAAACTTCCTATGAAGAAACAAACCATTGCACCCTCTACGGCTTGAAGCCCAAGACGGAGTCTCTTTTCATCTCGACACCCACATTAGAGCAACCAGCAGAAAGAAATAAGTCTTGGGTAGGATTTCCGAATGCATGAATTCTGGGTTGGCCCCGAGGTTATGCCCAATAAATATGCATATCGCCAAGTCGTCATACAACGTCCGCCGCTGGGACAATCATATTGGATATGCGGCGATCTCATTACTCAACACCGGTGTATTAATAGCTCGAAAATCCTTGTGTTGGGGGAGTAGTTACATGGTATTGCGAATCGGTTTGACTCAGTAACGAGAGGGAATGGTGAGCAAATAGGGGGCAGGTTCGACAAAAGGCTGCTTCAACGTGTTAGGGGACTTATTCTAGGCAGTAGGCTGAAAGCCCCTGTCGAGTCTCTGTACGGAGTACCGTCAGATATTTAGGTTATCTCCATCAGACAAGCTAGCAGCACCGTGATCGTCATCATCATGACCTCAGCAGACAACGAAGCATGAAGACCATTCTGCCTCGCGGACCGGGCCAGGCTTCAGCCCCGGCAGCATCACCATCCAAGTTTTGCATGGTACACAGAAGTTGCTAACGGCCCAAGGGCACTGCCGGTGCAGGAGGCTCCGTCAAGAAGAAGTCGTATCCTAATACCCCCGGCGGCTATGGCGTAGGCTGAGATGCTGCCCCCGGGCCCAACATTACGGCGCTGAAGTTCCTTCTCCCGGACAGATAGTCGGTCACCTTCGACGCGTTCGTGCGTGCTCCTGACGACGTGATGTCGCAATCCTACACGATGCCTCTGACGGGCTCGATACCAGACGAGGAAACCTTACACAGGACAACTGGCAAACTGGGTGCTCGGCCGAGTAACGTCCGCCTGCTGCTGGAGAATACATGGGCTGTCGCCAAGACCGTCTCTTGGGCCGACTTGGCCTCAAAGTCGAGGATCTCGTCTTCCTGTGCCCTCTGCCTTTTTTAACGACGGCCTGCGAAGAATCAATGCCAAGGCCGGCGAGACCATCGAGGTCACTCCTGCCACGGAGTTATACTTACCAGGCTTCTCTTTTCTCATTCACGTTATTCGGCGGCGCAGTCATCGCCGTGAGCCGGAGCCGGAGCCGGAATTCCAAAAGGCTAGGCAAGCTGCGAGCCGTCTCCCGGGTCTAAGACCGTTGTACCGGAAAGATGGAGAATCTGACGCCATTGTAGACTTCAATCCCCTGGTTGCGACGATTTAGAGTACCCGGAACAAGCTAGCTTTTCTCCTCTCCGAAGGTATGAACGTGTTTGTTTCATGGGCGGGCGTGGTGAAACCAAATTTCTTTCCCTACGGCTCGATGATGCTCAAGGACCGGATGATATGCGGATTCCGGATGTACGAGAGGACCACGTGAAGGCTTTGGTTAAGACGGCGGAAGCTGGGGTCTTGGAGCTCGGAAACGCGGCTGGGTTCTAGGAGGCAGCAAGATATAGAGGCAACGCAGTGTCTAGCGTTAAGACCAAAGGATGATTCATACTGTATCTCATTTGCCACGCTGTATCTACGTGATGTCTACAATCTTCAGGACAGCCATCAGTGTGCAGCCCTGGGCTACATGTCGATCAGCACGACGGCGTAAGGAACCGTCAGGGCAATTCTCAGACCTACATCGCCATTGCTAAACCATGTCATAAGCCACGCGTTTCAACGGCGATCGACATGCAGAACAGGATCTGGACTGACGCGGTTTTGATTCGCGAGTCGCCATACTGCGGGATATCCAGCGCGGAAAGGTGAGGTACTCCGTACAGCGGCGAGGAGTGTGTCACACAGGGGCACTACTCCGTACATCCTTGCAATGCATTGCAACTTGTGGAAGGTTGCTGGGGCAGAGATTCGTTTCAAGCTGACGGTGGGAGTTTCGTGCTTGGTCGTTGTGGCTATGACCTTCAGTGGCGCGGATGTTGTCACTCTGTGTTTGAGACACGGCGAATTGAACATTGGGCTTTCTTTTTTTTTTTTTTTTTTTTTTTTTTTGAAAAAGAGACTGCTACTGCCAAGTCAGATGTGCGAAGGAGACTGAAATGACTGACAGTGGATGACGATGACGTACCTGTTCAGGGATGTGCCAGCATTCAGATGCAAGAAACTTGACAGCCTGCGCAGGCATTTCCCAAAGGCAGATTATGGTTAAGTTATGCCTTGAAAACCCAAATTCCAGGGAATAAGGCATGGTTAATGTGCGATAATGTGAGCGCCATAGTGAGGCGGCCCATGTTGACGGGTCAGTCAACCGGGTTCGTATTGTCGATTGAGGCGAAGCAGCGGTGCGAACCATGCACATGGTGACACGAGACATGAGACATGCGAAATGCGTATGCGCCTCTCCAGCCTGGGCGGAGTAGTCCGTCCCTTGATGAATAGGTTGAAGAAAGCATGAACAAACAAGCGAACAGTGGCGCTGGACCTTTCTTTGCTGCCGTCTCTCGTACGCTTGAAAGGCAGGGTCTTGCGATCGGGGGACAGCAACACACACAACGTCGGATCTTTCGGATCTCACGGCGGCAGGGGCGAAGCTCGGTCGTATCATCAAGCCATTTGAGATGGCGGCACTTGATCGCGGCATGACCGTACTCCGCACCAGCTTGGACTGGAGCATCCGAACCCATGGGCTTGGTATAGGAGCCAAGGGCATAACTAACTACCTACGGACTTCGTACTCCTTCGCTGAGACCTGGACTGCTTATGGGGGGCGAATGATTGGTCAAGACGGTAATAGTTATGACCTCTTCAACACGGGGATTGCTAGAAATGACATGCCAAGTCCAACTTGCATAATAAAGGCGACTCCACCAGTTCCAGATACTGAATCTTTCGTTCGCCCACTGTCGACTCTGTCGGGGCATAAGTCTGAGCTCCTTGGGCGACATCCAAGGCCGGGGTTTACTGATCATTGACGTTGCTTCCTTTGGTCCATGTCGGCGGGGCCCGACCTGTGTTTATTATGATGGGCCCAGCAAGAGGTGTCAATTTGTCAATAATGCGGATACTCATGTTGTATCATGTAGCCTGTTAGAATGAATCAAGGCAACGGGACATCGGCGATGATGACACGTGAAGTAAGGTAGTGTTGGTGAATGTGCCTACGCCAAGTCAGTCCTCGGTGAAGGCACGGCCGTAGAAAAGGAGTCCTCGCTGGTGCTCTGAGAATAGTGTTATCGGCAACTCACGGCAGTTCTCAGATGCTCAATGGCATGAATGGGCTGACTGGCGTTGACGCCACCAAAGCTTCACCCTGGTTCCCGAGACGGGACAGAACGGCAAGCCTTCTCGATTGAGCAGAGACTTGTGTGTGCTGGTGGGAATAACGGCAGCGGCGGAACAGTTATTGAGGATCCGCTTGTTTAATATTCCGTACTCATACGCCGTACGCCGCCATACGGCGTCCTGAAGTGAAGATGCCGTAGTTCCATCGGCGCGTACAACTACTGCCCGCGGCCTTTTTCACTAGTTTTTGGTAACCTATTTACGTCCGGCCAGATTCGAGCTGGCGTCGATGAGCTCGGTACGTGGTAAATCGGCTGACACAGTTTGAGCAGTCATACCACCCACACGTGCTTGGATTCCTTACAATCCGCCTATTTTGATTCCCTCCACTTACTTCGCTCGGCTTGCTGTATTCGGTGAAAAGGTGAAGAAGAAAACCTTCCCCCATTGTACGGCCTGCGTTCATCGATGCCGCAACCACCGTCTCTGTCGTCTCAACATCGTGGCGCGTGGCTCTCAGCCCAAACTCAAGCCAGCGACCCAGGCTGGTGTGGCGCGTTCTCATCTCAAGCGGCAGGAATCTTGAAGGCCTTAGCGTTTTGCCTAAGCAAGTCATGCCCTAGCTTTCTGCCTCATTTCTCCCTTCGCCGCCAGGTGATCCTGGTTCCTGCATCGGGAGACTGCACAGGATTGCAACCGATGTTGTATGAATTGAGGAACTTGTCTTGACTTGTCCTTGTCCTCACTCAGAAAATCAACCGTCATCGGTCTCCACCCGCAGTAGTCGTTGGCTTTAGCACAGAAGAGAGGCAAATGATAAGGCTCTCTCTTTGACAATGCTTAAACAAGCATGTGCTACTGACAGAATTAATGGCTGACTGCATCTGACCCCAGCTCCTCACGTCCATATTCCCCGTTGCTTCTCCACGCTTGGCTCGTCCTGTCTGCTAGTCAGCCCAGACCATCGGAAAAAGAGTGTGAATCTGCATCGTTGACGTAGTTGTTGTGTTGTTCATCCTCGTTCTTCCTAACCCTCAACCCTCGTCCTGCCCAACTTACGACGGATGACAGACGAAGATACACGAAAACATCACTGTGATCTTATTCTTTTTGCGCGGTTCGTTTCGACGCGTATAGTCTATCGTGCAGCGACGTCTCCGCCGTTTTGCGTTCAGCTTCCGCATTCGTTTGCAGCCTCTCGTTCGCCATTCCGTCAGCAGCAGCGATCATAGCAGCAATAGCGGCAGAGGCGGTGACAACAGCAATAACAACATTGGTCCATTTGGCGCCTGGTTTGGTCTTGAGTTTGAATTGACGGGCTAGTGTTGCGTCTTGTTCACGTCTTGCCAATCTTATCACGGTCGTCCCTACTCTCGTCTCTGTGTCGCACCTGCCGTTGCAGCGTCGGCGACGACCAGCAAGAGTGACTATCTGTCTCCGGATTGGCCAGAGGGAGGAAAGAATCAAAGTGTAAGCAACGCCTTGTTTCAGACTTTGAAAGTTTTGCAAATTTTATCTCTTTTGCGTTTTTCTGTCCTTCCATTTCACCTGCAACTCAACTGAACAGTTTTAACCCCCTCCTTTCGCCCTCATTTCCCCCGGCGTCTCGTCCTTGATGTTTGCCAACCTTCGCCCTGGCTCTCTCTCGGACCTTAGGGTTTGAGATTTTGCACCAGACGTCAGCAATCGAGCGCTTGCCCATCAATCAGTCATTGCCGGTCTTTCTCATGCACCAGATCCGCTTGGGCAGATGCCTCGGGGTCTAGTCTACGGTCTCTCGGTCATGCTTGGCCCTGGCGGTCCCTGCTACACACTCACGCAAGCCCACAAACACACGACTCAATCATCCAGTCGACGCTGTTGCCTGGAAACCATATAAGCATAGGGCCTTTGTCCCGTCTCGTCTCGAATTCTCGTTGCATCCTCGCCATACCTACTTTTTTTTTTTCTTTTTTGGTCTGGCTGCTTTAAACTTTGGTGCGTCGCGCGTGGCTTTGGAGATAATCCAATTTCAAGGTTCCAAGTCAAACGGGGGCATCCCGGTACTTCGAGCTGGTTGCAGCAGGCTTCAGAGACTGGAGAAAGAGAATCTGCAGCTCTTCCCCATCCGTCCACCGTCTTTGTGGTGGTGCTGTCTGGTGCGCAACGGGCATCGACTCGGTGCCTGACCGTTCTAAAACGCTCCACACCCGTCTCATTTTACTTTCCACACTGGCCTTGATCTCGATGCGCTCAGGCTTGTTGTGTCTTAGGTCTGAGGACTGAGGTCTTAGTTCTTAGATCCCGGGACTTGGGCACTGGCGTCGACTGCATGAACAGTTGACCCCGTCCACAACACCAAGCTTGACCAAGCTTGAACAAGTAAATCAAGCACACAAAGTCCACTAGACCAATCAATAACTTGCCCCATCCGTCCGGTCAAAGAAATGGCGGCCAGTGCCCTTTCGTCCGTTTTCTAGACTCGTTCTGCATCAAGGAAAATAAATCTTCACGGGTTCAAAGGCAGGACAATCCTAGTCGTTTTTCCTCCCTTCTTTCTCATTTCGTTATCATTGTTTTCTTTGACTTTCCTCCGGCTTGTTTTCTGTTATCCCACCATCACCGATTCACTGCAACGACAGTCCCGCTTTCATGAGCCCTTGCAGACTCCCAGTTCATCTTGGCCAGCGCCTTCGTTGAGTCGCTTTGCCTCATAAGATCATATTGGGGGAGAGCTGGCTGTGACGCCGCGAACCAGGCTGTTAACCCATTACAATGACAGTTTCACAGCAGCAACGTCAGCAGCGGCCGGGCTCGTGGCTTGCTACAAATAACACAGGCATCTTTTACCGTCCCGGACCCCACGTCGCCCGCCGACCGCCATCTACAGAGTGCTTCCCTACACCACTCATCAGCCCAAGAAGAACAAGACCACATGCTATACATGTCGTTACCTATCCGCCTGGATACGTACCCCGAGAATTACGTCCCGACCCAAAAGCCAACAGGGAAAGGTCGCACAGAGCCCGAGGTTCCAGATTATCGAGACCAAATCTCGACTCGGAGGTCCCGTTAACGATTCCCGCCGCCACTAGCACCGGCATTGGCGAGCGCCGCAGCAATAACAGCAGCCGCCACAACAGCCAAATCTTACACAATAAGAGAAACTGCTCGGCAGCATCATCACCATCATCACAAATCCTCAGGCCCGTCCTGGAAAAGCTCAAGCTCATTGCATCCTTCTCACGGTTGTCACCAGCCAAGGTCGAGGGTTCGCAACCAGCGCTGGCACAAGCCCAAGCACCAACACAGGCACAGGCACAGGCACAGGCACAGGCACAGGCACAGTCTCTAGAACAGGGGCAGATACCGGTCCCCGCGACGACAGCATCGACATCGACACCTTCGACACCGACAGGGGTTTTGGAACCCCCAGCCTATGACGACGTCCGTCAACATTCGGCGGCCCAGATCCCACAGCAGCCCCACCCATCTTGTCTAAGCCGCACGCCTCATCAACCGTCTCATCCGCTCTCCGCCGACATGGCTATACCTAGTAGTGTCGCCAACCCTCCGATGGCATACAACGTCACAAGTCATCGTAACAGCCTCATGTCGGTCCGCTCTGCAAAGTCTGCCGTCACGTCACTCGTGACTGAGGTTCCCAAACCCGTTGCAAGCGGCAGCGGCGTCTCGTGCTCAATACTACTCGCCGAACGTAACATCTTCCTCACTGGCTTCGATCACGATGGCCATGTACCCCGCGAGGGTCAGAGTGGCACCGCCTTGCTGCGTGGCAAACTGCAACTAAACATAACAAAGAATGTCAAGATCAAGACAGTGCAACTGAAGCTATTGGGCCGTGCTCGCACCGAATGGCCCGAGGGCATTCCTCCTCAGAAGCAGGAAGTCCGTGAGGAAGAAAGCCTCAGAACGCAAGTGTTGACTTTTTTTAACGCCATGCATGACGGCTGGGAGGGTGAATTTGGCAACCAGTGCACATACAAGTTCAAATCCGGCTCAGCAAACTCAAGTAGCACAAATCTCGCAATACCACGTCGTCCGGTTAGCCTTCTACTACCTTCGTCGTCCTCACGAAGTGGCTTGACGGCTAAGGAGCTCAAGAGATTATCCCTGCAAAGTACGCAGTCGCGTAGCTTTGGCAAGGGCGGAAACGGCGTGGTCTCGATGACTCAGGCCAAGGGTTTCAAGGTGTTTTATCCTGGCACTTACAACTATACGTTTGAACTCCCCATCGATCACCATCAGCTGGAAACAACCAAGTTGCAGTATGGCTCAGTAAAGTGGGAGCTCCATGCGAGTGTGGATCGTGCTGGTGCGTTCAAGTCCAACTTACATGGCAGTAAGGAAGTCTCCGTTGTGCGATTGCCCGATCAAATGTCCCTGGAGACGACCGAACCCATCTCCATATCAAGACAATGGGAAGATCAGCTTCACTACGATATTGTTATTTCTGGAAAGAGCTTCCCTATTGGCTCGAAGATCCCCATTGCTTTCAAGCTCACTCCACTTGCCAAGGTTCAAGTGCACAAGTTGAAGGTCTACGTGACGGAGTCGATTGAATACTGGACAAATGACAAACGCGTCACGAGGAAGGATCAAGGACGCAAGATCCTCCTCCTCGAAAAGGCGGCGGGAAAACCACTCGATGCCGACTGGGCTACGTCGGATATTACCACCGTTCGCGGTGGTGAACTCGACCCTGAACGGCGGCGTCAGGCAAGAGAACTTGCTAGTTTGAGGCGTACACGAGAAGCGCAACGACGCGGAAGGGACGCTGAACCACTCCCCGAACCGGCCAACAATCTACTCGGTGATCTGGACCTCGGCTTGGAGCACATGTGGGGGTCTACAGAAATTGAGGCAAACGTCCAGCTTCCAACATGTCAGATGATGGCAAAGAACAAGAATCTCAGACTCAACCCAGACTGCAGCTGGAAAAATGTCAACGTCTACCACTGGATTAAGATTGTCTTGAGAATCAGCCGCATAGACCCCGATGACCCATCGGGGAAAAAGCGCCGACATTTTGAAATCAGCATCGACTCGCCCTTCACTGTGCTCAACTGCCGGGCCACGCAGGCCAACACAAGCCTCCCAGCATACGCAGGTCCCGACAGCAGGCAAACGCCTTACCAGTCTGCATGCGGCTGCCCTGACTCGGCTACGTTGCCCTGTGATGATTCACCAAACTCATCCACTGGCACGCTGCCAGGTACAGAATCGAGTAACGGGGGTCTCTCGCTACCGCCAATGAGCACTATGGCCAACACCGGTAGTCCCTTGCGGCCAGCGATTAATTTGGGTATCCGTGGCGAGCCACGACCCATGCACTTATTGCGCGTGCCCAGCTTCAACCCTCCTGCGTTTGAAGATGATACAGCACCGCCACCGCTCCTCGTTACCGAAAACACAGCAGCAGCAATTACCACCATGATGACGCCACCTCCTCAATATGATGTTGTGGTTGGAACACCAAGCGTTGACGGTCTAGCTGATTATTTCACTCGCCTAGCAAATGCGGGTTATGAGAATGAAGATGATAATGACTCGGGGTCGGATGATTCCGATGAGCTACCCACGAGGATTCTGGACCGAACAGGGCGAGTCAATGTGGCACATCCCATGACCCCAGGAGGTCGGATGCCTAGCCGAAGTATGGAGATTCCACGGCCTCCAATGAACTTGAATCTTGCAAACTTACCCAACGGACTGGGCAGAAATTAATGACTTTGATGCGAATGTTCTAAGAAGACTAATGAAAGCCTGAAGAATCTGCAATTTTGAAGCACTGGGAAATTCCGGACTGGTGATTTTTTGGGGGATAGAAGTGATAGAGAGTACAAATTGAGAAAGAAGGGACTGGGACGAGACATGGCGTTTTCTCTTTCAAAGTTGACCTTGGGCCGGGAGCGAACGAGGAGTGCTGGGAAAAAGGCTAATCAGCATGTGAATTTGTAGAGTTCATACCCCAACAGCTGTTGAGATGATTTGAACGTGTCAGATAGATCACATGTGAGTATATGTACGCAGAGTCTACATATAAGATGTTTGGACTGTAAGACAGGGCGTTGCAGTGGTCTGGTAAAGATGTTCGATGAACGATGAACAATCAACAATAACAATGATGAATGAACGGGAATCGTCAGATGGTTGACGGAAAAAGTTGATGGACGACGTGAGACTGCGCATGAGAGAAGGGTGAAGGCATTCATGCTTGGCAAGGAGAATAAATAATGTGTATGCAAAATGTCCTTTAAGGGAAAAGGGGGGGGATTCGAAGCATGCGTCTTGAAGACGCCACGACGAACTTCTAGGATAATGGTACAGTCACGCAGCGGTATCGAGGGCTTCTTGTAGAAAACATCGAAGCAGCCTCACAAATGCGTTGATGGAAATGACTAGGTCCAAGACAAGGAGAGGCAAGAGTGAAGTGTTGCTGGATTTGGCCTGGGGGAGAAAAACAGGCCGAGATAGTGGGGGCCGGTAGTGAAGCTTACGGGCGGTACGGCGGAGGAGGCAGACAAATGAGGCAAGACCAGGCAGGTTACTAGTAGTACTACATACATGAGCGCACATGTACTCCGTACAACAAGTCAAGTCTCGGTGCACGGCCGTCAAATTGGGCAAGTTCCGGAGCGCCGGAGCGGGCTCGGGGAAACTCGGCGCTCGGGGCGGGCTGCAACGGCCTGTGCACGGAGCGGCACTGCTTGACTGGGGCGGAACCGCCAATCTGGGTTCTTGTTTCTGGTGACATGGGAGTACGGAGTAACTACACTGATTGCCTCTCCGGATGAGGGATTTCCCCTCCGCCCTCTCCTTCCCTCCTCAACAAGACGGGGCTCTCGTTTCCTTCTCGACTTTGGCCTCTTCTCGTGCGGCCCGTATTTGTCTCGTCCAGGCGTCTACTTCTCGAGCAGCGGGCGAGGACCATGTTCTTTCCCGAGAACCACGGCGGGACGTACCTGCTTGCTCTGGCGATGCTCGCTTCGGCCACACTCGGCGGCGACGTGCTCCGGTACGGCACGCCGGAATCCGTGGGCATGCTCTCGGGGCCTCTCGGGGACATGGTCTCGAACCTGACGCGCTTCACCGAGGTGCGCAACTGGGGCAGCCGCTCGTACAACCAGACGGTGGCCATCGAGCCCGGCGGCACCGTCGTCGTCGCCCGCAAGGGCGTCATCGTGAGCCACTTCGCCTTCGGGAAGCGCAGCCTGTACGCCGGCGTCAACGGCAGCGAGGGCGCGCTGCTGCCGCCGTGCCGCCGGGAAGACGCCACCGAGGACACCATCTACGACATGGCCAGCCTGACCAAGATATTCACGACGGTCGCGGTCCTGCGCTGCCTGGACAGGGGCCAGCTCTCCTTGAACAACACCGTGGCCAGCTACCTGCCCGGGTTCGCGGCCAACGGAAAGGCGCAGGTGACGCTGCTGCAGCTCCTCACGCACACGAGCGGGCTGGCCGCCGGGCCGGTGCCGGGCCTCTTCGACCCCCGTTACCCGACGTACGAGTCCCGAGTCGGGGCGGTGCTGGGCCAGAAGCTGGTGTACAAGACGGGCACCAAGTACCTCTACTCGGACCTCAGCTTCATGACGCTGATGCTGGTGGTGGAGAGGGTCACGGGCAGGAGACTCGACGACAACATCGGCGAGTACACGTCGCTGCTGGGCATGGACCGCACCTTCTTCAACCGCGGCAACGTCGAGGGCGCCGCCTCCGAGCACTACGCCGACACGGCGGCGCAGGAGTTCCAGGCGGCCGTCCAAGGCGACGTCCCGGGCCTTCCGCAGCGGCCGCAGCCCGTCCGCGGCACCGTCCACGACGAGAACGCCTGGGCCCTGGACGGCGTCTCCGGCCACGCCGGGCTCTTCTCGACCGCCGCCGACACGGCCCGGCTCTGCCAGATGCTGCTCAACAACGGCACCTACGGTCGCCGCCGCATCCTCTCCCGCGCCTCCGTCGACCTCGTCTTCACCAACTTCCTGGCCGGCCTGGGCGAGCACCACGGCCTCGGCTTCGAGCTGAACCAGTCCTACACCGCCGGGCCCATGGCCAACATGCTGGCCGCCAGCCACACAGGGTTCACCGGCACCTCCATGGTCATTGACCGCGCCACCGACACGCTGTTCGTCCACCTGAGCAACCGCCTTCACCCGTCCCGCCGCTGGAGCAGCAACAACATTGTCCGCCAGACTCTGGGCGCCTGGGTGGCCACCGCCCTCGGGAGGACCGTCGAGTTTCCGCAGTGAGAAAACCCTTGTTTCGCATGAAGTGCCTCTCGGGTACAGCTGCCTATATTGGACATGTCCCCCCCCCCCCCCCCTCCTCAGCGCGCATGGGGCCCTCATGCGGGAGTGGAAACAAGTTTATGCCATGGCTTTTGTACATACAATAGTGTAGTTGGCACATCCCGCCTCGATCGTGGAAAAACTGACTGACCCGGGGTAAATTATACGTCACTTCACTTGCGGATGTCGAGTGTTGCAGGAAGAACTGCAGTCCGAAAGCCTCTCGTGCCTGCGCAGCATGTAAATCGGTTGTGATACCCCCCCCCCCCCCCCCAACCACCCCTTTCTGTAATTCGCCGTCAATCTTGCTTCCTTCTCTAAATCACAAGTTCCTCCTTCACCGCACTTCTTGTACGGAGTGTAGATGGAGCTAATACATGGTCATGTGGAGAACGCACACAATGCGTGCCTCTTGCTCGGACCTCTCGTGTTGTCTTAGTTGGAACGTTCGGCTGAGTCCGTGTGAAAACACCCCCTTCGCAGAATCACCAGCAAAGCCTGGCGAACTGAACTGCCGGGTTTATAAAAACGACCCAACGGGCCTCTTGCAGTCGATTGGGGAACTCCAAGCTCGCCATCACTGGTCGATCGACTTCTTGAGTTTGTTCCCAACCTCTCTCTCTCTCTCTGCCTGACGCCGCCATGCCACAACAATCCATCCTCAAGTCCCTCCTTGTGGCCTCGGCCGTCCTCGCGTCCAGCCTCGCAGCGCCCTGCAACGAGCTAGACATTCTCGTCGGCCAGCACGTCGTCTATTCCTTCCCGACGTCCAGTCAGCCCCCAGACGAGCTGATCGAGCTCACAAGGGCCGGCCTCGTGGGCGGCGTCATCCTGTTCGGCGTAAACGTCGACAACAACACGGCCGAGGCCATGGCGGTCCTGAAGGACGCCTATGAGGCCTCGCCGGCTCCCGCGCTCCTCAAGAGGAAGACGGGCAAGGATGCCCGCTTCCTCGTGACGACGGACCAGGAGGGCGGAAAGGTGCGCCGCATCAAGGACGCCGAGCCGAAGCTGACTGCCAAGGAGATGGGGGCTTCTTCCGACCCGGCCGCGGCCGGGGAAGCGGCCGGCCATGGCGCGGCCGCAATCCTGAAGCAGTATCAATGTAACTCGAACCTCGCGCCCGTCTTGGACGTCTTCAGACAGCCCGGCGACTTCTCCGACTACTACCAGCGGTCCTTTGGCAACACCTCGGAGCAGGTCGTCAGGGCGGCGGTGCCGTTCATCACCGCCCAGCAGGGCGAGGGCGTGTCGGCGTGCGCCAAGCACTTCCCCGGCCTGGGGGCAGCCCCGAACGGCGCAAACACGGATCTGGAGCCCGTGGTGCTGAACCTGACGCTCTCCGAGATCCGCGAGGTCGACGAGGCGCCGTACGTTGCCGCCATCCGGGCCGGCATGGACATGGTCATGGCCTCGTGGGCCGTGTATCCCGCCCTGGATGAGCACCCGGCCGGCCTGAGCAAGAGGTGGATCAAGGACGAGCTCCGTGGCAGATTGGGCTTCAAGGGCGTCACCATCACGGATGCCTTGGAAGCCGGTGGTCTCGCTGCGTACGGCGACGACGCCGCCCGGGGCGTCGCCGCCGCCAAAGCCGGCATGGACATCCTGCTAGCGAGCGGCAGGAACGTCACGCAGGGAGAGGCCATCAGGAAAGCGGTCGTCCAGGCCTGGAAGCAGGGCCAGCTCGATAGGACCGAGTTTGAAGCTGCCACGGAGCGCATTGCCGCCGTGAGGAGCAAGATTGCCGCGTAGGCCGTTCGTCATCCATATAGTCATAGCCCAAAAAAAAAAAAAAAAGAAGAAGAAAGGAGAAACTTGTCCGCCGCGCGTTCATCACAGTGCCTCACTACTTTCCTCCACACCATCCCGCAGAGACCTTCACACGGCTCTTCTTCGTAACCGGAACGCCTCCAGAATAACGTCCTTGGTGCTCTTCTTCGTAAACGGAGTCTTCTTGCCCCCGACTTCCTCCCGCACAACCTCCTCCTCCGTCGCCCACGCAAAGTCCTGGTGCTCATTCGCATCCAGCCTTACTGCCTGCCCCTCGTCGACTTCCACCTCAAACTGGAACTTGCCAATCAACTTTGACCTCGTGCTGTTCCTGAACTCCTGGAACATCTCTGTCCCAGGACCCTCGGTGACCAAGGCGCCCATTCGGCGCGCCATCAGGCCTGCTTCTTCCCAGAGCTCCCGGGCGCATCCGTGCAGAATGGTCGCGTCCTCCGGGTCGACTGCCCCCCCGGGGACTTCCCATAAATCGGGCATTGAGTCGTGGGATGTACGCTGGACGAGGAGGATGCGGCCGCGGGGGTCAAACACCAAGGCGCCGGTGACGATGCCGTCCCAGGGCTTGTTGTTGGTTTGGATCCAGCTTTTGAAGGGGACGTTGAACTGGCTCAGGGAATCATGGTGCGAGAAGTTGAGAAGCGATGGTTTAGCGGTCGTCACCCCCGTGATTTCCATGGTTTGCGCGGTATATGAGCTTGGTTAACGCTGGTATGATTGATGGTGACTGTCTTGTCTGTCTGACTGTCTGTTGGAAGTGCCGCAGCGTAGAAGCTTTATACTTCGTATCGCAATGCCTGGTTCGGACTGCTGCCTATGTACGAGTAGAAGGAATGGAGGGGGAAAAAAAAACACCAAGCATTTACTGAGTGCAAGTCAAACACGGCCCCCGTGATGAGTCATGTGGGTCTCTGTCGTTGGAGGCGTTTGTTTGCGTCGTGGAGATACGGCAAACTGAATCCAGCTTGTTGTGGAAAACAAGTAACTTACCAAAGTTTGAAGCCTCATATGCGAACAGATAGACAGATGTGAAGATTGAACGTGGGCACCAGGGTCCGTCAGACGCTCCTATATCCGATGACAGGAGAGACGAAACGCAAACCCTCCATGGATTTACAAACGCCGTACGAAGCCGTTATAGAGAGTCAAACCAACATGATTGCACAACATCTTTCGTCTTAGAGGCTTGAACCTCATCTCCTACCTACCTACCTACATATCGACAGGTGAATCAACACACAGCTAAACGCTTATATTTTCAAATCGCCGCCTGGCTGCGTTCCTCATCCGGCTCAATCGCCCCTCTCCCCACGTAGATTCGACAGACTAGGCAGTGACTTTCGTGAAATTGTACAAGGAGATATTATTTTATGTCATGAGAGTCGTCAGGAATGTGAATGTGAACACATTCACCAGCAGGGGCAGTTTTTTTTTAATACGGCACGCCCCTGACAAGCACAAAAATCAACCGTGCGCCAGACATGCTTGCTGCCAAACGATCCGAAAAGCGCAAAAACACAAAATTCATAGGTAGGAGCCCGTATTATAATGGAACAAGACACGGCGTGTCTAGTCATGAACCTTACTCAGTCGATATCCCCGTAGATTTCTGGCTCCGTGGAAGGGCATCTTGGAAAGAAGCACAACAAACCTCTTTGGGAGTCATCTGACAGACAACCAGTACTCATGTTCATCCAACTCGCCATGTCACTGGCATGAACCCACGACGGATTTTTCAGCTCTCACGCGTAAATGATTCGCGTATGTTTCCAGCCCATGAGCTGCTACACGAACCACAGGCCAAACAGCTGACTTGTTTACCATCCAGGCTGCGAGACGAAGGACCTGAGTTGCATAGCCTGTGAACCCGTCCGGTGACAACACGGACTCGTGCTCTCTTACGGTGCCGGTAGCATTCGTTCCTAGGCGTAAGGTTATCTTCAGCTCGGCCGTAGACAAGATGTCTTTGACCTTTTCTAAAAGCTTGATGTCTTCTTCCTCCAAGAGCATAATCGCAGGAACTTGGCTGAAATCGATCTGATTCTGTCCCAATATACCGATGTACGGACCGACTCGTTCTTGAAGCGTAATAATCCACCCGGCAACCACCTGCGCGCATTCAACTGTGCAGAGAGCTGTCTGTATAGGCAGCTCGTGACTAGTCTTGTCCGCAAACGTAACTCCAAGCTTGTCTGACATAGATAGAGAGTCAACAGCATAATATGATGCTGTTCTGAGATGTCTCTCGCGTCGCGATATGCTTCGTCCGGAAACACTGACGCCATCCTGGGCGGTGCCAAAAGGCTTGTCAACATGCATTTCATTCCAAGAGCTTTGCGTGCCCGGTGAATCCATAAACCCGGAGTGTCGGACAGAGACAAACAACGGGTCTGTACCAGACTCAGAAGAGGAAGTCGGCGACCATGCTTGGTCTTGCGTCTCACAGCCTCGGGACAACTCTTCAATCATACCATCCCAGTCACGTTGCCAGATTTTCTCCTTGGCTGGACCAAAGTCAACAAATAACTTGACGTATGCCAGATCCAGAAGAGGAAGGGCGTCTGCAGATATTGGCCCCAGGCCAAACGGATTTGGTCGCTCAATACTATGTTGTGGGTTGTTGTACCAGGCAACTTGCCAAGCCTTCAGAGCAGGCTCAATGTGTGTATGCATCTTTTCTGTTTCCGTGTTGGTCCACGTTCTGTTCTGGTAACGTTGTCGGGTTTCCCATATATAGTTGTGCAGCGCATATATGAGCACCAAACAGCCAAATGTACTAGGTTGTAGGCCCGTCAGGGTTGTATTTGCAGCGTTTATTTGCGATGCGAACTGGAGGTGGCCGTTTCCCATAGTATATTGCCTCTCATTTGTGCGTAAAAGATCACCCAGCGAGTCGGAGAAGGTCAGGCGATTGTGGTTGGCGGCTTCAACTCCTCCCTTCGCAGCAAAAGCGACGCTAGATTCGGCAGCGAAGAAACCTTCGTCGCACGGAAGGTCGAGACTAATCTGGGAGTTGGTCAAGGCCGGGCTATGGTTAAAGCTGGCAACAGCCATACTGGAGAGAATGAAAATCACAAAGACCGTGCGTTTATGCTCCTCCATTGACTTCCATTGGAGCCATTCTCGTTGCCCTTCTTGCTCAGAAATACGCATCCAGCCTCCAGCGCCGGTCATTCGAATATCTTGTTTGACTGGTCCGTTGCCCTTTTCTTGGCTAATGAGACCAGTCGATTGAGCGAGACTGACGAGAGCTACACAATGGCTTGACGCAATATCACTCGTCACTTTGTCGGAACAGGTGTGGCCATATATGACGTTGAGCAACATGGCTTGAACAAGCCACAAAGGAATACTGGATTGCGGTTGATTCTGTAGAGCTTTTGTGTCAGCAGAAATCGTGCTCCGTCGCGTATCGGCTTTGCGAACATCCGACTTGCGTCTCTCTTCAAGATAAAAAAAGACAATCTTCTTGGCCATGTCAAACAAATCTTTGGACTCAGCGGGTTCCATCTCGTAGGCAGCGCCGAATGCAGCCATTGAAAGTAGCAAGCATACGTTGCTACCTGCGCCATTAGAACGACCTACTGAATCAGGAGCCACATCAAAAGACAGTGTAGGAAGATGCAAGAATGGAAGATGGGGATGAAAACATGTCAAGTAAGCCTTGACGTATCTCTGGAGATCCTGTGTACTGGGCACGTTGAAGGCCGAGTTTGAGGGCGAGTTGCCACCCGGGTGGATTCGAGGCGACGAAGGCGAGCCTAGCGAGGAAGATGAGGCATATTTACGGCTACCAAAGGGCAGACAGTGGGAAAGGATGGTCACTATAGCAGTCCGGGTGGCATCTGTTATGGTTGTCACGGGAGAAGCCGCGTGGTTTCCCCCGTTTAGGGATGACGGAGTATCCCGGGCGGCGTTGAAGCCAAGGGCTGGGTTCAAGGGTTGAGAATCTAATCCAGATACGACGCTCGTGCTCAACGAGCTCAGCGAAGTTGGAGGCGCGGAGAAGTACGGGTCATTGATCTTTTGAGTAGCTGGCTGAGGTGATAATGGAGCACCACTAAGGAGATCTGGAAAGACTGAACCATTTAAATCCATCGCAAACGGGTTCGGCATCTGCGGGGGTCCCATGACGGAAGGTTGCCACATTGTGCTCGTCCCAGCTGGGGCCGGATGGTTTGATCCATCTACCATAACATCGCTTATCCCACTCTGACTCGTCGTGCTAATAGCCGAAGGGCTCGATCCATCAATCACATTATCGTTCGTGTTGAATGACATTTGATGCTCAAACCCTGTTACCCAGTCAAGGTTATCGTCAAAGTGCTGCGTCGTATTAACATCGCTCAAGCCTTGGCCGAACGGCGAAGTCTGGTCCAGGGCCATGGACTGTGGCGAGTCATTGTAGTGAAGAGCGTTGGGGTTGATTGTAGAGCCCGGCCCAAAAAAGAGGCCCTCAAAGTCAAACTCTGGGTTGAAAACGGCCATGGGCGGCGCCGTCCTTAGCCCACTGGCATCAAACTCATTGCTCCCAATCTGTGATGTCTCAAGTTTGGGCAGTCCATGCTGCAATCCTCGCTGACCCAGTGCGGCAGACATGCCACCAAATATGTGATCCAGGTTATGAACAGGAAGTCCAACCAGGCTAGGGTGACGACTATGAGCCATTCCCCGCGCCACCGAGGTGTTTGCAGAGGCGAGCATCTGCATCGCAGCACCGTCCACATGGCTGATGGTATTCGCCCTCGGCCGCATGGGAGCGGCCGCAGTGCTGGATCCAGCAGCATTGACACCAGCCACGCTGTTCTTGCGCCTGCTCTGGGAGGGAGTGACACCACTGGCAGACTCACGTCGATTGCGAGGACGAGACGACGGGGTAGAGGTTTGGTGGAGCTTCTGCTGATGGCGGAGTAGCAGATCACGGCGGGCGAAGCAACGCGCACATTCGGGGCATTCGAACGGCTTCTCCTTTGTGTGTGAACGTTCGTGCCTTTTCAGGTGCTCGAGGCGAGCGAACGAACGCTGGCAAGTTGCACAGACATGCGGACGAGGCTTGTCTGTCTTGGGAGGAGGAAAGTTGGCGGACGGTGCTTTGGTATTTACAGTAATTGTAGAAGCTAAAGCATGAATGCATCAGATGGTCAGCAGAGTGAGCACAGAAAATCGAGGAGCACCGGCGAGAAGAAGACATAGTACGGATATGACTGAAGCATGACTTCAAAATGACTCGATATGCGGTTCTGCAGGTTGTGGCCGGAACAACAGGAAGGGCAAGCAGTGCAAAGCAAAGGTGCCAGAAGTGGGCTCAAGCTCACCAGAGTCGTCAGCAGCAGCAGCAGCAGTAGCAGAAGCAGAAGCAGAAGAAGCCGCAGGTGGGTTGCTGGTATCAACAACAGCAGCACTTGCTGCCGTGGGATTCGACATTGTAGAAGCGCGCAACGAGAGCCTGGGGCCAGAGTCGTCCAAGACCATGGCAGGCGTGTCCCTACACGCAAAGGAGTGAGAGAGGAACGGTCGCGCGAGACCAGGCAGCGACTGCCGACAGCTTAACTAGTTAGCTGTTATATTGCGATGCAAGAGGCGGTTTGCGACCGCGGGGTGGGCTTGCAGAGACGAGAAACGGCGACACAAGAAGTAGTCGGTCGAGCAACTCGAGGACTCAAGCGCGGACAAGCGCAAAGCACACAAGCACGGCAAGTGGGTTGAGAGTCAGCGTGCGTGCGAGCGTGCGCGAGGGCGAGGGCGAGTGTGAGTAGATTGAGAGCAGGAGCGAGACTCAAGATTGACAAAGTGTGTGTGCGTTTTGCGGTATGCGTGTGTCGGATTCAGTCAGCAGGCAGGGGCAAGAACTGGAGCGCCGTGTCGAGCGGGCGGCGGATGGCGGGGGGTTTTCGACAGCTTTGTTGGGCAAATGGAGGGGTTAGGTTCAGAGGTTTGGGAGAGAAAAGGCGTGCTCAGCAGCCGACAGAAGCATGTCAATCCGATGCGCCAGCTGCGACGACAGGTTGAAGCATTGCAAGTCGTCTATTGAGATCACGTCGGCCTTGCCAACAAAGACAATTACTGCTGCGGGGGGAAGAAGAGGCAGGGAGGCAGAGACAGAGAGAAAGAGGAAGGAAAAAGGATTGGTGGTGTGGGACGAGATCCGCGGGAAAGACGCAGGCGACATGACACAGTGCAAGAAACAGTGCGCCGTCCCACCGGCGAGTAACCCCCGGGCAGCGCGTTGCAGGCCAGCCAGCAACCAGAGTTACTCCGTACTGCTTCTTCAATGTCGAGGCCAAGGGGCGTCATCACCAGACGTGGTGGACGGGCCAAGACCTCCTTTTGCCGTGGCGCATGACGGCCGGCCGTTGGGGCGCCGCGCCAACCTCAGGTCAAGTAACAATGTGTGACCGGCATGAGTTTCGACACAGCTCAAGGCCAGACCAGCCACCGGGCAGAGGCAGGGGAGTCGAGCGCAAGCGCAGAGGCACGTAACTTTGTCCTTGTCCGTTGCAAATTGCAAACGTGCATCGCGCGCCAGGCTGACAGTGAGCTCACTCAAACAAAGGTCGATTCAAACTCCGGCCTTCAGCCTTCAGCCGTCAGCCGAGCGCTTTCCAAAATCCGCGAGAAGGATGCACTTGAGCCATTCCGGGAATGGTGAGCCCGGGCTCGGCTACAGACTATAGAAATATAAATACAACTCTGGACCAATGTCTGCATTGTGACTGAGCTTGATTGCTGGTAATTTGCTATCTGTGCCGTGCCCGGAGGAGCATCGACAGGGGCTTTGGCCGATGCATGGGCCAAACAAACCCCCTGGTGTACTCCGTAGTCGAGCAGACGTCGCGCTGGTCCAGTTTAATGATACTACGGCGAGTTCTGTCCATTTCCGTATTACGGGTCTGGAAGGGAACGATCATGTACGGAGTACCTAACTTGTAGGTGTGTGTGTACTCCGTACCGAGGCCGCTTGACTACGGAGCACCTGCCTCCCAATATACTCACTCAAGTACGGAGTACGGAGTATGGAGTACCCAAGTACCAGCGCAAGTAGAGTAGATGCGTAGATGCGGCAAGTCACCCATTCTGAGCTGCAGACTATTGGCAAGCAGGCCCTAGAAATTCCGTCCTCGTCGGACGGGAGCCAACAGATTCGACCCTTCAATGTTACCGATGAAACGTCGAACTGCCCCGAGAATCTCGGCATCACCAGACCAGACCAGACCAGACCAGCCTGGGCCCCATTCGTCGCAGTGCCCGGATCAGAGTCCACGGCGAGAGCTGTGGTAGAGAGAGTCATGATTGCAACAGAGACGTGTTTCAAAGGAAGCCAAGTCAATAAGTCGACCACACTTGATATGAGACCCCACGATGAAGAACGCGCGAATTATTCAACACTAGTCTGCACAGATATAGAGACTTTGTACAAATCCGGGCATTATCCGCTAGGGGTTCAAGAGCAGCGTCACATCGCAACTGGCAGCTGCGTTGCTGTGAGAAGGGTCTGGTGTCCAAGCGCCTAGGGTCTTCTACAACAATTTGAACCTTTGGACCAGACAACGACTGAATAGCGTTTCAAGACGAGATAATCGTTCGCGCCCACCTCACCAACCACTTGACGTCGTTAGTCACTGACGTCGTTGGGCGGGCCAATCCTTCATCGTCTTCTTGTTTCGTCGAGGCCCCATCGTTAACTCACGTCAACTGTTATCAGCTTATGACAAGATTGTGCTGCGCCCATCGACGCCTTTAGCTTTGGCTTTTGCCTGCGTCTGTGAACAAGTTGCTTGTTGCCAGCATTATGTCTCCTGGAGCGTCGCACCTTCTAGTCTAGTCTGCTGCGGCCCAATCCCGGCTCAGCAGCGACGTAGGAACCACACACAACTTCAAGTGCTTCATCCTCGGACCACCAACGTCAAATATTCAGCGTTGCTCCTCGGCCGTTCAGTGTAAGGTACCAGCCAGACCTAGGTAACTGTCTACGGAGTGTCTACGGAGTAGTACTTCAATGTTGTTGGTTGGCCGAGACGAGCCAACCAAGACGCAGCGCTCAGATGAACGGGTCACTAGCGTTCAAAATGTTCGACGTTCGAATCCCCATTGTGCAGAAGCTGCCGCCACTTGATTGATGCCCCCCATGGACCCCACCATGGACGGGCTGGGCTGGGCTTCCCCGAACGCCGAGATGCTGCGCATTTGAAGTAGGCAGCGCACAAACTCGGTAACTACCTGCTGATCAAAGGCAAGGGCAAGAGGCCGTACTCCCATCGTCAAGCTCTTGTGTTTATTGCGATGCAACTCCCTTTTTCTTTTTTCCCATCTATCCATCTACTACACGCCCAATCAGTCACTCATCTCAGGTTCCCAGGATTTTTCCGGGGCTGCAAATCTGTTGACTGCCTACAAACACCAGACCTCGCGAAAAGAATTCTTGAAAAAAGCGCATTATTATATAGTTGACTTATGTTATGATGATAGTATGTATATCCATGCGAGGGCCGCACAATGGGTGGTGGGGGGCACGAGCATCCAACACAGTGCGCATCTGATTGCCTGAATCCCGTAAACCCGACGCAGGCATCTGCGCATTCTGTCCGTCTGGTCTGCAATCAAGATGGATTCAGTCTTGACTCTTGACCATTAAACGACTCACCACTCACCATTCCACTATTCATCCTCCACATGTAGCGATGATGTTGACAGCAATACAAGAAACCCGAGATATTGTTGTGTCAATGATTAACAGTATGGATGTCTTCAAAAGCCAAGAAAGAGAGGGCAGGCGGGAAGCTCCAGATCAACAACGGATTGACGCCTCTGCGTTGAGTTGGCGCCGCAGCCGATCCTGAAGCTCGGATGTGACTGTACATGTTTGGGAACATTCGATGTTCCAAAAGGCGATTGCGTGTAAGGAGTACAGTGACATTCATCTGCATCAATAATTATCCAGGTTGCCAAGGTTTTTGTGAAGCCGTGGCAAATGTGGCTTTGGGTTTGGAAGTTGGCTCAAGACAGATGTTGTAACTATTTGTTTCTGGGGATTGATAGTAATACAGCCACCGACCCCCCCCCCCCCCCCCCCCCCCCCCCCGTTCCGGATTGAAAGCTCTAGTCGTTTGGCAGGCTTTTGGCGTTTTGGGCCGGTTTCGTTCCAGATGTCGCGCTGCGTCGCTGCGTGGTTGGATGTGAGAATGTAAAAGCCTCGAGGCCGAACCGGAGCGGCGCTTTTATTTATGGGACGACCAAGATTTGGGCTATCAATCTGCCATTGCGCCTTCAAATTCGTCGCTAACGCCAAGTCAAAACTTTTCGGCTGTTAAGCCGAATGCCCAGCCAGGTGCTGCGCGAAGTCGAAGAGTAAGTACGCAGGTAGGCATCGTTAGTAGGCATTCGTTGAGTGTCTGGGAAGCTGGAGCTTCTTCACCCAGTGAATGTGCGTGCCAAGCTGGCTGCACAAGAGCCCGGAGCGGCGCTGGGGCGGATTTCATTAACAGCCGATCGATTTGTCGAGTTGCGACTCTTCAAGGCAAAGATCTGATGCAGCCAGGCAGAGCCGCCCGCTGATTGCTCCAGCCCGCAGCGGGCCTTCACCTCTTTGGCGTTAGCGCCTGTTGCTGGTGCACAGACAACGTCGAACATTGCAGGCGGCTCGCATCCAGAGCATGGCCTGGCCACAGTGCGCAGTCAACAGTATTTCGAACTGCTATTTTGACGTGCAGATAATCCATCCATCGGTGGCCATCAATGACATTTGTTCCGTTGATGTCGGGTTGCTGCAAGGATCATGCGCAGTCATACCGTCAACAGCAATGGCTCAATCCAAACCACATCCGTCGCTTGTGCGGCTGACGAGATGCAACGGTGAAATGTATTTTCTTTATAAAAAAAAAAAACAGACATTAGCCTGTTCGAATCAAATCGCACGCGCATGGGCTCTTGGTTCGATATCGAAGTACGGAGTAGTCAACAAGAACCTTTCAGATCACGGCAAGGGCCATTCAGGGTATTAGGCGACAAATCCGGGCACGTCAGCTCGAATTCAACCCTTCGCTTCCGAGCGCCCTAGTCTTCTCCAGGATCCTCCGTACCCAGATACGGGCTAGCTGGGTAGCATGTAGGTATCATCTGCATGACCTACGCCGATTCTGGCCCCTTTAGAAGTAGCGCTGATGCGCCCATATATCGCCTTGGCGTGGATCTTTTGCCTGGGTCTACCAACTGCAGTATCCGGCGCAAGGCCAAAACATGCATTGACCGCAACCTCCCAAGTTCGCGAGCCCGGTGGCAGAAAATGTCCTGCAAGTGCCATTTCCAGTCTGTACGAATAGATCGCCGCTACCCCCCTGACTTCAAAGTGGCGAGGGCTATGTGTGACGCCGAACAGTGTCTGATAACCTTGTGCGTAGGTAGTTACTTGGTCCTGCATGAATGCACAAATCCCGTCTGTCGTCAGAAATTCCTTGGGTGGATAGCAGACCTATTATAACATGTAGATCGCTGCACATATAGCCTCATCAAACGCCCAAGCTGCATACTAGCTTAACGTTGAAGCGGGTTGGGCGCATAGGCGTCCCTTACATAGAGCGAACGATCAGGTTGCGGTGTGACACTGTGCCGTCGAAAAAAAAAAACTAAAAAAAAACTTACTAGCACGAAGCACTCAGGCATCACGTGGGTTGTAACCAATGGGTTGTTACCGTCTCTGCACTGGGATATGACTTGACAGAAACATGGAATCAATGTCCGGCCTCGGATACACGCATTCTCTACGGTAGAGCCGGCCGTTGGGCTATGCAAGGGAAAGTTCCAGCCCTTTAGGCAAGTACGTAGGGACCCAGATGCCCAAGATCACTGTCTGATTGATTGCATGTGTAACTAACGGCAACTATCCAGGTACCTAGGTAGCTAACCTACCTGACCACCTAGATAGATACCTACCTAGGTAGTGCTGGGTTTAGAAAGGAAGGAGCCAGAAACGACGTCGCCAGTAGCAATGTGCACTGTGCTTGGCATGCCACCCTGTGGAGATTTGGTTGGTCCCAAATGCTTTCGTCCACCAAGTCATTGCGATTCGTCAACACGGCCAACTTCAAGACAGGCAAGGCCAACTGTTGCCCAAAATCCACCAACCCACCAATCCACCAAGTCGACGCCTTCGACAGAAGCCTGTTGGTGTGGTGCGACAATGGCTCCATGTCCCTATGTCCACAAGACGGCAGGCTGTGGGCCTTTGGCCTTGTCTTCGCGAGCTCCCACGCAGATGATGGCGTGGGCACCAGGTCCCAGGCGGGGACTAACGATGGCGCCAACGCTGGAGGCCAAAGATTGAAAGGACGGCCCGTTATTGCCAGGAGTTATTTGCAATCTACCCTTGGATCCGGTGCCTTTATCACCTCACGACATGCCTTCCCGCCACAAAGAGACTATGGGAGCACGAGTAGAGCGCAGCGTGCTAACGAAATCGGGCACATAACGTAGCTGCTGCTTTGGAAAGTCGAAACAGTCGCTCAACGGGAGTCAATGGGAAGGTCCAGAATAGCCCTGGCAAGTGCAGGCTGAGATAAGCAACTAACTACAAGGCACGTTTTGATGACCGCTGACGATTCAATGACCATGGGGTTCAAATGTCTCCGCCAGCTCATGCATCTTTAAGCAGCTTCAGTGTTAAGTGGTACGGCATTCAGGGTATTGAGTTGGCAATGCTGCATGCGGAGCACAAACTTCGCGCCGTGGCGTGACCCTCGGCTGGTCCATCGGAGCGTTTCAACGTCGGAGCCAAGGCAGCAAACAGACAGCTTCTCTTGCCACCAAAGCCACCATAACGTTTCAAAATTCAGCCCGATTGTCACCAGGAAAAGACGCTGTTTTTTCGGGGCATTTCGGCTTTGTGTCCCGTCGCCTTGATTGTCTGGGTACCAAAATCGACAGGCCAATACTTCTAAGTAGCCAACAACGTATCTGAAAGCCCATGCGGGAGCGGTTGTGCCAGGCATGGTTACAACCAGGCGAGGGAAGTTTCTTGGTGCTGAGTCCATAGCACTAATAAGGTTTGTTCATGAAGTAAGCCGGCGGCAAATCTCCCCTAAAAGGCACAACTTTCAAGTAATCAAATCAAAATATGTTTTTCAACTCCAGCTTACGACTTCAATTGAGTGAGGAGTCTCCCACAAACATGCGAGGTTGATCCTCACGATCATAAGCCGTTTTCGGAAACGTCATAGTGGCTGTCACCACTCATGCATCTGAACACTGAATGACGATTCCCGCTGCTTGTCATTCGTCTGCCAAACCACAGAATGCATTGCTACAGCTTTATTGCAGAAGATTGGACAACTTTGCAGACCCGGATGCACAACCGGCGATGAAGCATAATCTCAGGGTTATGTGGCACATGCCAACCAGGTCCAGGCATCTCCTGTCTGTTTAACTGGACTGCCACTCCATGAAGTTCAGACGTACCCAGCTCATATTGGTGAACCAGAAGGCCATGATTGAGGTCCCCAGAGGCCTTTGATGCGGCTCGTTCTCGACCACCAGCTTCCTAGCGCTCTGTCAACTTGGCTTTGGCACCACACCATTGCTGGTGTCAAGACATGGAAGGAAACAGCCATGGGTCCCAGTATCGATGAACGCGTCTTGCATGTAAGTATTGTTCTCGAGCAGTTGGCTGGGTGTCCTATCAGTCGGCGTACCTGTCATTAACTCCACTAGTACTTCCGTACTCCGGATACTGCACGATATTCAGCTTGCTCGGCCCCAGAGTCTCGACAACGGGCTAATTGGGTCGACATTCGCACCACATGTGTACTTTCCTGGGGTGCCCAACACATTCAAGCATCGGTATTCGCAGGGCGGTTTATAGCAACAAGGTTTCCGGACCTGGTTTGCCCCCATCCGAGGTGCCCAGCCGATACCACCCCTGCCTTCCCCAGATTCTTAGTGCCGATATGACGCCCTGGAGCAATGAACCGTGTTCGCCTGTCACTTATACTCTGGAATATCAATCATAATGCTCATCAAGTCTTAAAACGGAAAACGGGTGGTGGCTAGTCACAGTCTCATTGATGCGGGTTGTTACTGTTGACAAAGGGCTGATAACTCCAGCCCGTTGCCGCCGCTTCCTCTACTGAAATGGCTCGCTTTTCGAAGCCAGTTTAAGACTCAACCATGGCCTTTTGTCCTTGGGTGCGAACTGCTGTGGAGAGAAAGCCCCTACTGAACGTCTCCAGCTCAACGGTGCGGTGTCGAGGGCTAAAAGGCAGGTGTGGCCAATTTCATGTCGAAATTGTCTCGAACAGAAGGCTGCTTCCCATGGTTTTGTACATGGCATTCTTTTCCACCAGCTAAAAAGACAGCGCACCTTCTATCTCGTCGTCGTCACCATCTGCATTATTCCCGTCGCTATCACAGAGCGCATCTTAATGGAAGATCGCTGGCTCATTAAACCTGTTTCAAACCAAGTCCGGGGCGCCCATCTACTGATTCTGCAATCGAACGTCCAATTGGACGAGAACATCACGCCATTCCCTCGTTCCAAAGACCAACTCTTCTCGTGGTCATGTAACAACTATACCGAGAATACTAGGATGGGTTGGATTTGGTCTCACGTCTCAAATAGGACATTTATCACCCAAACACAAGCTCGTGTTCTGGAGAATCAAACCGATGTCCCGTTCTCGAGCAACGAGAATCCATGTGCGGCGGCTACTAGCGGTGGTCAAGGTAATGCTGCGCCTGTTGGAAAGGTTCTTATCATTGACTACAGTGGGACGCTACTTATGCCTCGTTTCTCTAATGATCTTCTGTCTCTTCACGACCTATATCAGCAGTGGCAAACAGATCCGTGACGCCGTCGCGGCTGCTTGAAGGCCGCTATTCAAGTACCAAAAACCTTAATACTCTCATATTACCCTCCAACATTCTTGCTGCAGCCTCGAAGCCCAACCTCTGCAGACGACACGGACTCGTTCGTTACACAGCCGCAATGAGAGTGGAATTAGCTCGTTGACGGAGGTTTCCAGCATCTTTTGAATATGCATTTTTGTCCATGATTTGTCCAAAACGGCACACGGCACAAGATGAGTGCCTTCGTACTAGTTGTCAGAACGAATAATTTATGGCCATAGTTGCGAGGACTGCTCTTGCCATCTTTTTCTACGCCCTGACTTATTTGCTCCAACGCACAAATGCACCATGTCTATCCTGCGGGTTTATGATATGTGCATTCACACGTGGTGTGAACACTGGCTACGAGGCTCCAGGATCGAGCGTGTCTTTCGGCTTCAGTTCCCACTATTCGTTGCGTTAAAGTATGCTGTTCTCCGAGTCCAAGACCTTCTGTCTCGATTATATTTCTGGTGTGATTCACTCAATGTAACTACATGTGAGCAGAGCTGACATTTGTCAGTAGTTTATTTCAGCATGCACTTACACACAAACCTTGCAGTCTCTTGCATAGGAGTGTTTTTGATCAAAATGCAAGATGACTCCATCGCGGGTGCCGAGCCCATACTCAGTGGGCTTTCCAGGACACATCAGAGACTCTTCATTTGATGCGATGATGATGTTCTCTGTTAGCAGGAAGTATACTGCATACCATCAAGAGGCATACCTGATCCTGCCAAGTTGAATCCATTGGTCTTCAGTCCTCGACACGTCTCATTCAGTCCCCCGTTTCATTAAGCGCCGGCCCATATACGGGTGTGATCCTTCGTCGGATCAGAAAAGCAAGCACACCCAGTAGGCTTACTTGTCGACGTTGCGGGCGCGGCATAGGGCATGCTTCTCAAACACCCCGTACGAATTGCTCTTTTCTTGCTGCATGGCTACTGATTTGCGCCGCGTCCAGGTCACGGAATCTGACAAGCCGGGTTTCCATGTTCAAGAACAAAGGATTGTTTGTTGTCGGGACAGGCCGCACCAAGTCGTCTACACAACAAGCGACAGATATGAAAGGTCCTTTACATAGTCTGTGAATTCCATTTCAAAGACTCACATTTAAATTTCTCTGATCTGATCTTCCCAACGATTAATCGTAACGATCAATCTTCCCGCAAACAACCGCAACAACTCACTCGGGGCTCGACAGCAGTTTGCAGTCTCGCGATGAAACTGACAGTCGCCTGCGCGCTGGTTCTTTTACCGCCGCCGAGCCTCTCGGCAGTCGTCACAATCACCGTGCCCCCGGCGATCCCGTCTGACGAACCCCAATGGAAGACAACGGACAGGTTCACCTCGGCAATCCTCAACAGCACCAACTTCTACCGGAAGCAACACAATGCCAGCGAGCTCTTCTGGAACAAAACTCTCGCGTCTTTTGCCACCGACTACCTTCGGAAGAGCGACTGCATTTTCGAGCACTCTGGTGGTCCTTACGGCGAGAATCTGGCAGAGGGCTATCCGAACGCCACTGCGAGCGTGGAGGCATGGGGAGACGAAAGGCATATGTTCGACTTTGATGATGCCCGGTTCACACATGACACTGGCCATTTCACGCAGTTGGTATGGAAAGACACCACTACTGTCGGGTGTGGCAGGCGGCTTTGCGGCGAGTCCGGGTGGTATCTCGTGTGTGAATATTGGCCGCGGGGGAATGTCATTGGGCAGTTTGAGGATGAGGTCGGCCAGAAAATATCTGCTGTAAAAACGCCACGACCGAGGTTGCTATTTGTTGTGAGTTTGGGGATATGCGCGGTATTCCTTGCGGGGTGAGAGCAGCGACTCGAGCCTCTCGACTTGTTTAAGCAGTTAGTTGTCAGCGAACTGAAATCATTTATGCTTCTATGTACATGTCTCGAGCCATGTATCTACTGAAGTCCATTACTGCACTATTTAGGGCGCAGATTACAAGCCCAGTGTTCTGGTTGAGGTCGGCATCATGGCGAATTGGGGCTGAAACAGGACGTGATAAGCAACAGGGCGGATTTACCCCAGATCCCGCAGTGGATGAGTCCTTGCTGCCGGAGGTCGTCGCCGGACAGGGTATGCAAGGAGCGACATGAGTGGCGGGTGATGATGGGCGATGTTGCCAATGGTGATGATGATGCGTGATGATGAAGAGCGTCTTGTTCCCGGACCTTTCCTCCAAGCGGTCGCGGCTACGGAAGGAGCAAGTAGTTAGTTGCCGGTACGTACCTAGGTACTCCGTACATATAGTACTTACTCCGTACTCCGTACTCCGTACTCACTGCCAGTCAACTGGTGTTGCGGCTCGCGTGAGCGATTCATCGAATGACACTGTGTTCGCCAGTCCCCACCAATGGCGTGTGTTTCTCACGAGTTCCGCCCCAAGTCCTCAAACACACCTCGTTTCGCTTCGTCTTCACCACCACCAGACGGATCGGCTTGTTGTTCCATTCTCTTTCCACAGTTTGGGCGTTAGAGGCAGGGTCGAGATAACGAATTCCCCTCTTACCATGTTGTCACTACTTCATCCACAATTCCTCGTTACGCAAGAATGATTGTAACCCCCTCCCTGATCCTTGACAGGGAAGGGACCATGCATCATCCTTTTCCTCTTGGCGTCTATCTCGTCTCCTTCATTCTGTCCCCATTTGTTCTCCCTTCTCCCACCTCCTTTTCTTCAACAAAACCTGAGGAAAAGTCCCCAAGCTAGCTCAATCGTTGCCATCCAAGACATCAATACTCAGTGCCTGAGAACCACCACAGCAGCACCGAGCGCCGACGGGCATCTTGACTCTTTGACAACGCCCTTGTCTGCAGACAGACATAGGATCAAGGACCCGTGTCCAAGTTTACATGAGCCGAGTCATGCGCAAAAGTGTTACATTTTCTTCTGCCATCTCTGATCTGTGCCTCAGCGCTTCGGGCACAGAGCATGACCTTTTGTGGTGCGTATAGTTTGCATGATCAGAAACCTGCCCACCAAGTCCCCCCCGGCTAAGTCGTGTTTGTCCAGAAGAACGAAGCGTTTTACCACCTGACACAACAGCAAAACCTGTGGCAGCGTAGATCCCGTTGAACTTCGATCGGCGTCTGGCATTCCGAATAAACCCCGTCGTCGTTCTTCAATTGTCCCAGACACCTGGTGTTTCAAGCGAATCTTTTCCACCTTCTAGACAGTCTAAACAACTCCAATTCCCAGAAATTATCTCATAACTGCATTAGTCAGGCGCCATTGTTTCCACCACTACCGCAGTATCTCGACTCAATCACATCTCGCTTTGACAGCTTCAACCAAATAGAAAGCTGCCGGGCGGCCTCATAAATTTTGCAGTTGCCGGCAATGTCAAGGACGCTGTTACGACCAGGGAAATTGCTCTTGTTGATGCTGTTGATCACACAAGCGTTGGCAACGTTGGGCTTAACAATGTCAAATTTCGAGTCCGTTTCCAAGTTGTCGCTGCCTCTGCGATGCGTCTTCGCTTACAACACACCCATGCGAGGTTGTTCCAAGAGAGACTTTGGCCAAGGCAACACTTGCTCCTCCACCTGCAAACAAGCGATCTCGGCAGTAGAGCAAAAGATTCAGGCTTCATGTGATTCGGTTCGTACCGGGTCAGCTTCACTACTAGACCAGGCCAAAAAAGGCAGGCTCATCATCATTATTTGCGGCGGACAACCATCGGCAGTACCGACAACAACAATCACGGTTCCCTTTCCAAAGCCAGGAACTTTTTCTACGATACCTTTCAGCACGTCGCTGCCAACTTCGAGATTCACTACTACTCAGTCAAAGAAAACGTCAACAACGTCTACTGCATCGACGTTGACCAAGGCGCCAACGCCAACTCAAGTGTCAAAGCCAACTCAGGTGTCAACGCCAACTCAAGTGTCAACGCCAACTCAGGTTTCAACGCCAACTCAGGTGTCAACGCCAACAAGGACGTCGACACCAACTCCTTCGGTAACATCGACAGCTACGACTTCAGAGACAGAAGTGACGAGTACGGAAGAACAAGTATCCACGTCGAGCACTGCCACAACTTCCTCGATTAGTGAACCTGCACCTCGACGAACACAACCACCAGGAGGAGGGGGAAGCCCTTTTGATTTTGTGCCGGGAGTTGCGTCACAAAATTCTGTCGATACGTCGTCCAAAGTTCTGGCAGTCCTCTTGTTTGCCTTTGCGTTGTACGTGGATTAATGAGGGGACGATGAAAGTCAGGTATTATCCAGCAATCTCTATTGAGAAGAGGACGGTAATTTAATGCTCACGACGCTGGATACATCGGGGGGGCGTTTATTGGATGGTCTTACATACCCTGAATATTTAGAAAGTCCAAGCTAGGCCCGCGAAGACGGGAATAATATCATCACTTTTGCAAAGGGCGATACGATTCGTTGGATATTCAATGCTGCATGTGTTACGACTCGGGGACCAGCACAAGTGGCGAAACTTCTCGTGGTGACAGTATTGCATCACACGACTGCTCATATGACCATTGGCTTCTTGTCGAGAGCACCTACTGGCTTTTGACGCAACAGCCACACCCCTATACGGGACTTGGCAGAGCATCTTCACCGCTACATAGTACTTGCACACCGGAGCCAGTGACTGACGGAAAGAAGCAGAGGCAGAAAAGTGCGAGAAGCAAAAGTGTCATGGCAAGTTACCCGTCTGGAGGGAGACATGCTATGTAAGCACATTGGACATGTTGGCTTGATGACAATTGGGTGTTTCTCGACTGGTGCTGAAACGCTGCTTCTTGCACAGGCAGCTGCGCTCGATGGCAACGTTTGAAAGGGCGATGGGCGCCCTGCCTGGGAACACGAGGGATAGGAAAGGAGGGAGGGAGGGGGAGAGGGCGATCTTTGATGCCAGACTTTTGACTAAACGGGTGGTCAGGTGCTTTGAAGGATTTTGATCCTCGCAGGCCAGCAGACGATCCCTGTTGCATTTCCGCACCCCCGGCTGCTTCGTGGGGTGAAGACGAGAGAGGGCTCTCGAGCGATGTTGTGACGTCTGCCTGCATAGATGGGCTGGGTGAAAACGGGGAGCCAAGAGAGGCGTTGCATTGGTGTGGCTGTTGATGGGAAAAAGTACTCCGTAAGATGAACTCGAACGCAACTCACTTGAAGGCCGGGGACTGACCGAGGACGCCTTGGCGAGGGTGGACTTGTCTTGTCTGGTTCAAAGCAACTGACTCGGGGCGGGCGGCTTTGCACAAGACGGCGCTGGGGAAGGACGGCGGGCGGGCGATGGGGGTCGTCGGGCACGGCTCGAGTTTGCTTTGCCTTTGCTTGTAAGTACGGAGGAAGGAAGTAAGTAAGTAAGTAAGTAAGTTATCAGGCTCCGAGTCCCGGGAGTCGGGAAGTCGGGAGTCATGTCTTCATTGGTTAAGCATAAATGCCGGGGCTTCGCAAGCGCAAGGACGTTGGCTGGGCGGACAAACATTGGAACCAGCATCAGGCGCCCCTCCGCCTGGGCAGGCAGAAGACGCGGATTGTCTATGTCTTGCGGGCGCGCGTCCGGCGGTCGGCTGCAGGGGACGCGACGCGCCCGGTGGTTTGTTCCGATGTCGTCTGGGTTCCTTTGCATCGCAGCCATTTCAAGATGGGGAAGTCGAGAGAGGGTACGGAGTGAGTTACTCCGTAGAGCTTGTGCTGCACCGTCCGGTCCCGTGCCGGGACGCCGGCTGTGATAACTACCATGCGGGCGCGACCGGTCTGTAGGGCGCGGCCGGCATGCAGGTCGCAGGACGCAAGGACGCAAACAATGTATTGTGAGTGTGAGTGTGTGACATGGACGCAGCAGGCAAGCAGGTAGCAGGCAGCAGGCGGACGGGACTAGTTAGCGACAGCATCATCCATGTTCTCGCCACGGCCACGGCCACGGCCACGGCCTTTGCCCATGGCTCTCCACCTTTGGTCCATTGAACCTTCGTCCATTGACCCCCCGTCCTTCTCGTCCTTAGTGGCAGAGGCCACGGCAGAGGCCACGGCACAACAACAACCCACCGAGTAAGTTCAAGTCTCTGGCGTTGGTCACTCCGATTCGCGCCGTCCAATTTCCATCCCGGCTTCCATGGACCCAGAAAGTCTTGGCCGGACACCATTTTCTTGGAAGCACCGACGTCCCAACTGTTCAAAGTGCGTGCATGCATGCATAATCATAATCATCCCTCGTAAGTAAATCGCCCATCCGGCAGATTGCTGCTCTCTCCTCATCTCCTTTCTTCTTCCCCTTTCTCATCATCCATCCCCAACCTTGACGGCTTCGGCAAGGCGCGCTTTCTTCACCTGAAGTCGCGGCTGCCCTTCGCGTCTGGTCGCTTCGCAAAAGAGACGCACTCGCACCTTGCAAGCCAACTTGTTTCCAGAGCAGGCAGCATTTCGGCTCTCTGGCGGCTGAAACACGCCCCGCTGGGTTTTCGCTTTTTTTTTTTTTTTTTTATTTTTTTTTGAAAACAAAATCGGACTGCGTCTTCTGTGCTTCAGTCGGCAAGTCTCATCTCCCCCGGCCTCGTCCATCTTGCCTGCAGAGTGACGACACTTCCCGCATCGAGCCTTTTTGCCCGAGCTTCTGTTGCATGTGCTCCGACTCCGCGATACCGTCCATGCCAACCGTGTTGTTGCCATCTCATTCGCGCCGGCATCTGGACCAAGAACCATCTCGCTTCCGTCTGTAACAGGAGCCTGCGCCGAGTATTTCTTCGAGCAGCCCGTGCGCTGTTTCCGAATTCCATCTTTGACAGAAGTTTTGTTCTGCATGTCTCCCACCGTCGTCCTCTCCGGCTCGAGATCGATTGGCCGGCGCCGAGTCAACAATACTCTACGGCCGACTTTGCTGAGAAAGCAACGGCTGCGCTCCTTGCGCTTCACGCCAGGACCTTGGACCTGACTCGAAAAGCCCCGAGCCTCATGGTCCAGGGCTGAACGACCCAAGACACACGTGTGTACAACGTACGACACGAAATCAACCACCAATCCAACCCCCGTCAGTGGTTGCACAAAACGACGACCAAGATGGCTTGGGATCAACTGGATATCACCAAGCCGCACTTGGTCTACATCATCCTCGGTGGCTTCACCTCGCTCTTCATGCTCTGTTCTTCCTTCATCAAGGAGCGCATGTACATTGGCGAGGCCACCGTTGCTACACTATGCGGCGTCATCTTCGGACCTCATGTCGCCAATCTCATCGACCCCAATTCCTGGGGGAACACCGATATCGTCACCGTCGAGTTCTCGCGCATTGTCCTTGTCGTGCAGTGTTTCGCCGTTGGTGTCGAGCTGCCCAAATTCTACATGGAAAAACACTGGAGATCCGTCATCTTCCTCCTAGTCCCGGTCATGACCGTAGGCTGGCTTCTGACCAGCGTATTCGTCTGGTGGATGATGCCAGCCTTGAACTGGCTCGACTCTCTCGTTGTTGCAGCATGTGTCACCGCAACGGATCCTGTTCTGGCCTCGTCCGTCGTTGGCAAGGGCAAATTCGCAAAACGGGTCCCAAAGCATTTGCGAGATCTCCTCTCCGCCGAGTCCGGGTGCAACGACGGCATGGCGTTCCCCTTCATCTACCTGTCTCTCTATCTCATCCAGTACAACAGAAGCGCCGGAGATGTTAGTTTCCATTTCATCGTCTACGTCGTCCTGTACGAGTGCATCTTCGGCGCCGTCTATGGCTTCCTCATCGGTTACATTGCTCGTCACGGTATCAAATTCGCCGAGTCCCGCGACCTGATCGACCGCGAGAGTTTTCTCGTCTTTTACTTCGTCGTTGCCCTCTTTTGCGCCGGCTCGGGAAGCATCCTGGGAGTGGATGATCTCTTGGTTGGCTTTGCAGCCGGTGTCGGCTTTTCCAACGATGGATGGTTTGGTGAAAAGACAGAGGAGTCACATGTGTCCAACGTTATTGACTTGTTACTCAATCTGGCTTACTTTGTTTATTTTGGCACAATTATTCCTTGGGAACAATACAACGACGGCAAGTTTGGCGTGGTGGCGTGGCGTCTCGTCGTCATTGCCATCTTTGTTCTTCTCTTTCGTCGGATCCCCATCATGATGGCACTCAAACCGTTCATACCCGACGTCAAAAATTGGAGAGAGGCTCTCTTTGCAGGACATTTTGGCCCTATAGGCGTGGGCGCGATTTTTGTCGCCATCCTCGCACGAGCAGAATTGGAGCATGATGAGCCGGTGCCTTTGGGGGAACTACCTCCTCCGGATTCGCCACACTTTAATCTTATTTACCTTGTATGGCCTATTGTGACGTTTCTCGTCATTTCATCCATTTTGATTCACGGATCCTCAATAGCCGTCTTCACCCTAGGAAAACGAATCAACACTTTGTCGCTAACCATGTCATACACGGCGGCTCCAGAGGATGGTCCCTCTTGGATGAACAGGCTGCCTAGAATATCCTCCCAGTCTAGATCCATGGCAAAGACTATGTCGGAGACCACACTTGATGATGATCTCAAAGATCCAGAGTTTCCACCTGGTACACTTGCTCCGCCAACGGGGTTTTTGCGTCGGCAAAAGGAAGAGGACGGACACAGTCGTTCGGGCAGCCGCGCCTCCTCGCTTGTATCCCGAAAACGAAAAAACAAAAAGTGGGACGACGGCATTGGACCTGGAGGACCGATCAGCCAGTCGGCTATATTTCCCAACAGGCCGTCGCAATCCGAAGCAGTAGAGAAAGAGCCCTCGCCGCCGGCTCGAGAAGCTACTGACTCGACCACGCTCTCCGACGAACAGGGTGCAGAGAAGCAGGAGAAGATTGGGGAACACGCCGAAGCTCGTCGTCGTGATCACTCGCCTCAAATTAATGTTTATGATGAGGGTAGTCATCTTGTGTTTGAGAACGAGGACGGCGACGTTCTCGATATGCAGCCCAGCTCGCCGGAAGAAAAGGAGCAGAGTCCCAAGACGGAAAAAGAGGCCCAAATTGCCGGCATTCAAGCAGAGGGCGGGCCGTCGTCTGGCTGGAGACATGGAGGTTGGCGGCGCAAGATGAACGACTATTACACTTCAGAATTGGAGAAACGCAAGGACAAGGGCAAGAGCGACCGTCGACATGAGCCAGCCCGCGCCTACCAATTTGGTAACATGGTAAGTCACCAATTCTTTTCTCTTCTCCCCTATTTCTTCCTGTCATTTTTCTTTTGAAATGTTGTGGCCACTGACAATCTCGAACTAGGTCATTGTTGAAGATGAAGACGGTGAAGTCGTGAAAACATACCAGCTGCCATCGTCCAAGCCTGAAGGCCAGGAGAGCGATCTGATTGGTGCAAGCCTCAAGTATCTTGGCTTGGGTGCTCTCATCCGCCAAGGCGAAAAGAATCCTGCTGCTGCCGCGGAAGAAGGCCAGGCTGGCGTCGAATCATCCAGCAAGCCGCAGTTCAAAACTGGGTGGGCTGGCTTTAGTCAGCGTGGTGACGGGGCTAGGCGCAAGACTGTCGCCCAACAAAAGCAGGATGATGACGACGACAAGAAGATCAGATTCACCATTGGCGGTGTTGGTAGGCGCATGACCAAGGAGGACTTTATAAGAGAAGTCCAGAAGCTAGACACCGGGACTCGCAACGAGGTCGTGGACCATTCCACCGCCTCGAACGCTCTCAAGACTATTGCCAGGCAGGACGCGCCTGTGGAACCCAAGTCTTCGCCGCCACAGCTTTCGGTTCCAGTGATTCGGGAACACGCCAGCGAGACTGCCAGCGGCAGCGGCAGCAGTAATGGGGAGGAGAGCAGCCGTGCCGCGGCGGAACGATCCGTTTCTATTTCGCCTGCCCGAAAGCAAACCCCCATCAACGAGCCTTCTCGCGGTCGACGTGACCATACGCCGGAGGAACAGAGCGAGACCGCCGTTGAGCGTAGACGCCGTCGTGCAGTCCTTGTCGGCCAGTCTGAGGCCGATGAAAAGGAAAACGATGATACGGGAGAAACTCCAGCGGAAAGACGCCGACGCCAGGCGGCATTAGGAATGGGTGGTCCTGCGGCCGAGGAAGACAGCGATAGCGAGGACGAGGGGACGGAGAGAGTTCCTCCCACGAGGAGGGGTATTCGATTCGCAGAACCTCAGAAGAAGGATTCATGAGGCAGTATTTCGAGCTTGCTATAGATCTGGTTCCGTGCTTCGGGGTTTCTTGCATATTTTCCTTGTCATTTCATTGTTGCATCGTCCGGTCGTCGTCGAAGTGTGGGCATCAGGATGGGCATCATGATGGGTTAGCAAACGAGATGATGATTGCATATATGTTCCATGACGAATCTAATACAGGAATATAATATAATGAGGACACTTATGTGTTTGTGTCGGATTTTTTATCCTCTTGTAGTAGAAATATGATTGCTACATGATACAATGAATGAGCGACTGGGGCTTGGGATCGACAGTTGCCAACCCACGTTTCCATTCTTCGTCGACGCCAATTTCACGTGTAGTTGCCGAGTCGGGATAAGCCTAACCGCTGTGGGGCCGCTGCAAAAGCATGACAGAGTACGGAGTACTCCGTACGGAGGAACATAAAAACGACTTGACAGATGGGCTTGTGTGCTCCTAGTATATGTACATATAAATAACCCTGTTCGAATTCTCTCCGTTCGGACAGGCTAGTCCATGATTTCAAACAATCGAACACTCATCCAAGGGCACCAACTTGTTGGGCGTCAACGCTGCCCTGGGGATGTTGGCTAGATCTATGTGATCACATGATCATATTGCGATATTTGCCTCCACTTGGTTACACGTCAGAAAAGAGCTTTGCACTGCGTCTTTGAGGAAACAGAACACGCGCGCTTTTGATAAGGATGAGTTATAGATCACTACTTGGGTCATTTGCAACGAGTCTTTGCACTACGCCCTGTGGCTACAGAGACTATCCCTAAAGTCTAGTTAGGGCGGCGGTGATGGACACTGATGTCCAACAAAGAACTCGCCGCTCTTCACAACGTCCAACATTGTCGTCACCATTGCAGCGGCGGTAAGTTGTATGTCCGTCTCAACCCATCTCCGCAGTAGCGATGAGGAAATTTCTCCGGGTGCAAGACCTCACTTTTGTGCTACAAGACTGAGTCTACGTGGATCGGCGACCTTTTGACAACACTGGGATTTTGCATGCGCACGGAGGGGGGCGGTACCTATGGCCACCAAAGACAGTACCGGATGTACAGTTTTGCCATGGAAGCATCGATTAACCTGGAGCAACGACTATTTTGACCTGGTACCGGAGGTCGAGGCGAAGGCAAGTACCCCCCCCCCCCCCCGAGGACTAGGATGTCGAGATGATCGGTGGATGAGGTGCCGAGTTGGCACCGTGGCACCTATCCGGTCGGCGTGGTTTTGGATGTCGGTGCGAACCAGGGCGTTGGAGCTCGTGCGGCAGCGGGAGGCATTGACTGCGAGAATGCGGTTCCTTCAGATGAGTATGATCTCGTCCCGTTTACGTGATCCCGAGGTGAGGACAAAGTGGGGAGAGTCCAAGACGGACGAAATCGCACGCAAGATGAACGCATTGGGTGGTAGAAAGTCAAGAGGATGAGTACCGTCGCCTGGGACCCAAGGTGCAACGACTTTCTCGTCCGCGACCGAAACGCAGTCCGGCCGGAGGAGCCTGGGTCTGACGACGAATGATTGCGTAGGAAGCCACATGTCAACAGTAGCGCAAGACCACGACATTTGGTACCCAGCCTACCAGTCTCTTCCCATTTTGGCCCTCTCTACCTGATGCCGTAACCCTCTTTTTTGAGGAAGACTGCGGCAAGGAGCAGACTAAGGCAACCCCATGCGAGGTCCAGTTCCACAACAGCCCAGAGCCACAGACAGCCCAGCGGAGGCGCTTGCTTCATGGTAGCCAAATAACTGTAAGTATTTGAAATGTAGATCAGATAGCATCCGGACACAACACTCATCATGAAGAAGACTGTTTGTCGTAGCGGGCGCTGAAATCGTCCGGGTAGGCCAGAAATCAGCACGGCATCGGCCGAGAACGGGTGGAGAAAGTAGAACAAGAAAAGGAAAACTGAGCAAAGGAGAGGGTCAGCGCGTGTTTGTTGAGAGTCGATGTTGATATTGATATTGGGATTGGGTGCGAGGAAGTCATACTTAGCCATGCACGGCCTGTCCTCACGCAGACATCTGACCACTCGATTTCCCGTCCATATTGATTCTGCACCAGTACGTCAAAGGTGAAGTGAAGCATAGCGATAGTGGCGGTCCATAGTGCGGCTTCAAGGCCACGCTCTGCACCGGGAGACAAGGCTGGAGCTTCGTTGCGGTCGTCGTCGTCGGCGGCGGCACAGTGGCTAGAGTCAACACTGCTCCGATTTCCTGTCCCCTTTGCTATCTCTTTCTCCCGCTGTCGGGCCTGCTGGAACAAGTTATGCTGGTCGGCAAAGTCGAGTAGTGTCTGTTCGGTTGGCCCAGACCTGTCGGGCTGGCGAAGCTTCATGTTGGCATTGCCGGCTCGTTCCTTGCGTGTTTTGACCATGGTGTTCTTCGGTATTGTGCGCTCAGCCGTTCTTGGAGGCAGAGCGCGAATCAGTCGACAAAGTTGGTTCGTAAAACTTTGGGTTGGAACAAATGACTAATCAATAAAACAGGGGCGTGAGTGTGGTGGGAACCCACTGGTTTACTTCATTAAGGTGGTCAACGGGTTGTCTCGTCTCGGGTCTCTGTGCTGAAGGCTGAGTTAAGGAGGGTAGCGCCTCCGTACTAGGTACCTACCTAGGTACCTAGGCACCCACGTCAGTCCATGCAATTGATGGAGCTTATTCATCGTGCGTTGGATTTATGAATTGTACAAGATCATACGAAGTACTCCGTACATATCCGGTACGAGGTAGTTACTACCTAAGGTATGTACTTATGCACCGAGGTCTAGTACCTTGGAGCTCTTATGAGGCAGGTACAACAGTACAACAGTACAACAGTACCTACCCAGGTTACCTACAGGTAGGTACATATGCACGCGGGCGCACGTGCACACGTGAGCCACTCCCGTAACTAATCGCCTTCATCTTTGGCCGCTTCTTTTTCCTAGGGCTCGGCAGTGATGGTTGCACTCATTCAATTCAATCGTTGGCAGTCTGGTCCCCTAATTTCCCCAGACAAGCTCGGTGATCATATGCGGGCTAGGAGCTTGCCCAGAGCTGGACCTTGCTCAATTCCGCCAGGGGGTTGAACAGCCATCCGGACTCACGAGAAAGGGAGGCAAAGTCGACAGGGTCCGGCCAACACGGACTCGTCCAAAAGTCGCAATGTGGCATTTACGCCCGCCCACTCTCACACTATCTGTCCATCTATCGTGTGTCTTCCCGTATCCCTTCACGCCGGGTACGTGGCCATCATTGGCCTCTCGACGTCAACTGCATACCAACTTCGGGTCTACGTGCGCTCTTCTCAAAGACCCCTGAGAGACTCTTCCCCGTTTCAATTGGTCACTCACCCGCCTTTGCGGCCCCTGTTGGAGGAGCTGCCGCAACCAGACATTGGACTTGCAGTTAAGCTCCTGTTGTCTCGTTCTCTTCTTCGTGTTGAGTGAGTTCTGGTCGCAAAAGTGGCGGTAGCCTTTTGAGCCCCTCCTTGCTGTCCATGGTCGTCAACGTTTCTTTGTCCTGACTTCTTTTTCCGCCGCTGCTGCTTCTTCTCTGATCCGAAGCCCCCCCCCCCCCCTCGGGAAATCCTCCGCAATCACCACCAACCCTCTCGCCGTCGAGATGGACCGTATTCTCGGTCTTTTGGCGACTCTGGTGGTGGTGATTCCTGTATTATACATGTACACTGTCAGCGTCGTACAGTCGCGCTTCCCAGCCGTGCAGAACAAGCGCATTTGTTTGCTCATTGCTCACCCCGACGATGAGGCCATGTTCTTTGCTCCCACCGTTCTGGCTTTGACGCGGCCCGAAACGGGAAACCACGTCAAAATTTTGTGCCTGAGTACAGGTATGTGCACTCTACATGGGTCTCTAGAAAGCCAATAGCTCGGTCGCAGTCTCGAACGAGCACTTCTTGGGACAGAACCCTCTGGCCTTGCGCCGGCATGCTGATTTTCTCTTTGGTACCAACTTGCAGGCGATGTGGATGGTCTTGGTGAGACTAGAAAGAAGGAGCTTGTAAAGAGCGGGATGCATTTGGGCTTGAGGGACGAGGATGATGTGTTCGTAGTCGACAACCCGTACGTTGCAGCAGCCTTGCCCTCCTTATCAGACCTGTTTCTTTCTTCCGCTTTGGCCGAAGAGTCTTGCTAACGGCTCGCTCATTCTTCAGTACCGACTTCCCCGACTCCATGACTGCGAAATGGGATGAATCACGAATCGCGACGCTCCTATGTAGCGCCTTTGCGCCGCAGCTCGGCCGTCAACAAGCCGACGACTCGGCCAAGCCAACAGCCAACATCGACGTGCTCATCACCTTTGATGGCAGCGGGGTGTCATCACACCCGAACCATATCTCTCTCTTCCACGGCGCTCGCGCCTTTGTGGGCGCCCTCATGCGCGGCAAGTCTGGCTGGACCTGCCCCGTCGATCTCTACACACTCAGCTCTGTCAACATGCTGCGAAAATACTCGGCATTCCTCGACGTCTTTGCGACCATGGCCTTGTGGACCGTCAGCCTGCGCCACTCGGACAGAGCGCACCCGGACGGCCTCGTGTTTATGAACCAGCTGGTCGGCGAGGGTGGCCTGCCGACAGCATGGGGCGCCATGACACAGGCGCACAAGAGCCAGATGGTCTGGTTCCGCTACTTTTGGATCGGGCTCAGCAGGTACATGGTGATTAATGATTTGCGACTTGAAAAGGTGAAGAGCAAATGACTGGACACAGTCCATGATGATGATGTGTGCGATAGGAAGAGGAGAGGGAGCTATTTTCGGCGGAGTGTGTACGACAAGACAGAAGAGAGGTCATGCATATCCACGGGCGTTTGGAGGTACAGAATGAGCCATCATCGCATCGCATCGTCTTGTCTATACAGACAGATCAGACTGTCGAGGTTGAATTTACATGGCAGCACATTACAAGGAAATGAATACAATCTTACCATCGCGTCTTGAAAGAGAAAGAAGAAAAAAAATTGGCTAGCACCTCGTGTCCTGTAACAATGTGGAAATGTCAGGCGCCGCAACAAGCACTCCGGTACATGCAACGCATGATATTCAAGTAAATTCGCCTACATACTCCCCATACATGGTCGGGCGGCGCAGCAAAGATAGCAATAGGTAGCCAGGGAAAGAAAAAAAAAACATAAAACACCGACAGCTATGCAGATGCGCACGACAGAGAACCGCCACCCACGTCCAGTCATCAAAAATGCACACTCCTCTTCTTTTCCACCCTGTCCCGCCTGTCCTCGTCGAGCCTGTGAAAGAGCCCGCTGACACTTGCGCCAAACGAGCCCGAGGACTTCTTCTTGCCGGCCCCGGCGGAGGGTCCCGGCCCCGGCAGCGACCCCGCGCTGTTCGGACGTGGCGGCATGGGCGGCTTTCCCGGGCCCAGGGCGCCCGAGGCGTAGTACTGGTTCGGGGCCGGACGCGGCGGCAGCGCGGGCGAGGCGCCGGGCTGTGCTTCCGCCGTGTGCCCCGGGACGCCGTACTGTCTGCGGAGGCGCTCTGTTTCCTGCTCGACCTCGGCCTCGCGCCGCCGGCGTTGGCTCTCTTCCTGCTCCAGCATCTGGCGGATCCTCTTCTGCTCCTCCTCGTCGCGTCTCTCGCGCTCCCTGGCCTGCCGCTTCTCCTCTGCGACCATGGCCTGCAGGCGTTTCGTCTCGGCGTCGACGCTGGCCTGCTGGGAGGACGGGCCGGCGCCCGGGGAGATGCCGAGGCCCAAGGCGCCCGACGCCATGGGCATCTGCTGCGGTGGCGATCCCGACTGTCTCGGCGTCTTGGAGTGCGACGGACCCGGTGCGCCTGCCGCGTTGAATGGGTCCTGTCGCGGAGATAGATAGAGGTCGCGCACAACCTCGGCACTCAGAATCAGGGCGACCTCGAGGCCTTTGCGGTCCTCGATGTCGACACGAGCCATGTTCGGTTCGTACATGGTCACGGCGCTCTCGTTCCTGCCCGACTGGAACATGGCCACTGTGATGTCGGGCTCCTTGCTCTTCTTCCCGCCCACGCTTCTCCCGGACATGTAGCACGTCATGTCCTTGCTCAGGCGGCCGTCCTTCTTCCAACGAAACACCACCTTGGGCGCCAACTCCGCAAGGGCAGGCGTGGTGTCCTTGTCGATCTGGCTCGAGCTGGGCTGCTTGAAGCTCCGCTCGGGGACCTCAAAGTCCCACGTCTCGGACTTGTTCCAGCTTCCCTGGTTGTGCTTGACGGTGATACTCTGGTCGGGGTTGTACAGCAGCACCGTAAACGTTTCCGGGGTCATGGGGACGAGCGTCGACGCGCCGTTCTGCGCTCGCAGCTCTGCGGCCGACAGGCTGGGTTGGGTCCATTCGGGCTTGACCAGGACTTCGGCGTATATGACCGAGGTGTAGTTCACGTCGAGGAGGCCGAGGGCGTATTGGTTCCGGGACTCGGCCCGCAGCGGTCGCTTCAGAAGATACTCAGGCGAGGGCTCTGATCCGTTGTGCGTGAAGTAGAGGAGGGTGTTTTGGGGGTTTTCGGAGGACTGTTGAAGCCGATAAGTGGGGAGGTTGTCGTCGAGCATTGTGCTGCGAAGCCTATGGCCTGCTGACTGAGCCAAAAACGCCCGAGGGCCGTCCGAGTATCGAAATTGTGGTAATGTGGTACAGCGCTGCCGATGAGGGCTTTGATGTCGGAGGAGATGGATCGCAGATGGGCGCTCAACCCGAAAAAATGTCGCACGCTCGTCAGGGGGTGTAGAGGGTGCAGAGAGTAACCAGACAGTTCTCCCCGCGGAGAATTAGATGCCAGCGGATAAAGATAGTAACATCAGGCTCGGGTGTTGTCGTTTGAGATGGATAATGATGGCTGGCCCATTGAAGTGACGCGCAGCCGCCCGCGCATGTGAGCGCCCGCGGTGGAGACGCAAGGTGGGATAAGTGGGGATTGACCGCGAGATCAAATCGTCGGCGCATTCCGAGGCTGTGCGCTGTCGACGCCCCATCAAGACCGCACCGCCACATCATGCAACCCTTGCGGCTCTACCACGCGCGGCTTGCTGGGGCTGAATTATGAATGCCTCGACCGCGTAATCGTCCTGTCATTCCCTCGCCGCAAAGGTTGCTGTTTCGCGTCGTCTCGATAACTCCTACTCCTGTCGTGCCAAGAGGGACGTCAAGAAGCACACCGATTTTGGACCACGCAAAGACGGAAGCGTCGGGCCCGGGCTCTGTCGCACGAACTACCTGCCGCGCTTCCGAGGGTAACTAAGTTAATGCGCAACCAAAAGAATCATGGTTCGAAGCAAGAAGTCTCATCTTGTACTCCGTAGTATCCTACAAATGCCCATGCCAACACTCCGCTACTATGCATAGTCTCCGCGAGATGATCATAAATGCCCGATATCGTCCCTGTTCCGGTGCCCCAAGACGCCGTTTATCCAACTCGATCGTTGCCCATCCATGTAAAACACCAAGAAACGCCTCGTCGCCAATGTAGCCTGGACAAACACGACGAATTCACCCGTGAATAAGAGCAGCAGAGCATTGGTAGCTGGACCTCCTCACCATGTCATTGTGATTCCCTCTGCTGCTGCCGCCAAACGCGATCCCAGCGCAGGCGCATATAGCTGCTCCCGGCAGCCGGCGCATCTTGGCTGGGCCGACTGCTCGATGGCGTCTGCTGCATCTCGGTCGGATCTGATGCCGCTGTCGTCTGCCCATCCGTTTGACCGCCCTCGCGTAGTCGCGCCTGGTCCCGGGCTTGTCGTTCGGCTTGCTGTCTCTGTTGTCTCCTCTCTCGACGCTCTTGCCTGCCTCTCCCGAAACACGGAACCCAGCAGCAGAGCGCTCCGCCCAGAATGATACCTACGGCGATGCCCATCAAGAAGCCGCGGACAATCTTCTCGCCGTTGGACCCGCTCGTGACGAGCTGCATGATCCTGTTGCCGACATTCAAGTCCCCAAACCCGTTCGGCGTAGACCCCCAAGACGTCAAGGTTGGCAGCGTATATGTGGTCGAAGGCCACGTTGTGAGCACACCTCCCGACGAAGTGGGCGTGGGCGGCGTCAATGCTGTGGTCAAGACCGACGCCGTGCTGCTGGTGAGGTTTCTGCTCGTCATCGTTGCTCAATGTCCAGATCCGCGCTCCCTTCCTCGCCCTTCCCCTCCTGCTGCTCAGACAGGCCCTCCGAGTCTCGTAGTCGACTCGATGCAATGTGATACGCAACTATCCCTGTATTGGGATGGTGTACGCCCGTCTGCGGCGAAACTGCTAGATCAGTTGCCAATGAGTCGCAGCTGGCGATTGAATTTCGATGACGACGAGCCAACGTCCCCCCGCCCATGCCGTTCGTTGTCTTTGAACGGTCGCGCAAAGTCAAATGCGTTCGAGGGTCCCAGCCGCCTCGCACGTTTCAAGAGGCAAACACTAGACGAGGTCACGAATGTGAATGAACTAGATGAAGTGTGCGTCGCCCATTGAACAACCTGGAGATGGGCGTCTTTTGCCAGAACACCACCCGCCAATACGAAAAGGTGGGAGGCCTCGGCGGCTGCGGTTGTGGCGACGTGAATCCAGGTTGCACCGATTAACTACCTCGGCGCGAGAAAAAGAGGAAGCGATGGGAGGAGCAAAGACCTGGATGGCGATGGCGCCCTGGCACGCAAGCTGTCGTTGGATCGTGGGAATGAATCGAACGGCCGAACGAGAGGACGATGCCCAGATGCAACATTGAAGCGGCAGCAGTGAGGAGTCTGCACGGTCAAATTGATAGCAAACCTGGGAGCAAACGAGGTCCATGTCGATCGCTGAACATGGACTGCGTTCAGTGCACATTGGCTGCTGGGTGCCCCGACAGAGACCAGACCGCTCAGTGCAGTGCAGTGCAGTGCAGTGCAGTGCACCAGCACATGATTGATTGCACCCCCGAAGATCAAAAAAGTTCGATTGGCCCAAGCGCCAGCGGCCGTCAATCGGTCAATGCAACGTGCCACAAATTACAGTCAATCGATCGATCGGGTCCAAATTTGTCAGTGGCGTCCGTCCCCTCCGACGGCAGGGCAGCTATGTAGCTCGGAAATTTTGCCTCTTCAAAATGAAATGGCCCAAATGTCCGCTTCTGCTGTTACAACATGACTAGTTAGTTAGTTACTCCGTACATCTCACTCATTTTCAGAAACTACCTAATCTGACATGCCTTCGGCAGCCGTTGACCCATCATCTCATCGATCGTGGTTCTGGACGTCTGTCGTCAGTCATCACAAGCCTTGGCTCCATTCAGCGAGTTGCAAGTGAATTTTGGCAGACCGTAGCTGCAGGGACGTCTAAATATACACTTTCAAGTCCTGAGGCCGTCAGATGTGGCCCTGCGCAGCAATTGCGCGCATGTCGAGTAGTCCGAAATCCACGCAGGTCTCACTCTAGTTGATACCTGGTCACTTACATAACTATTCAGTCCCAGACCTCGGCCAAACCAATTCATGTGCATATCCTCCTGAGCAGCAGCCTTTATCCAAACACCTGTGCAATACTTCTTCCCGAATGGACTCTGCAACCAAAACTCTTCATCAGAGTTGCAACATGTATCCAAAAAGAAACCAGATAGTTAGATCCCTTTCCTACCACGGGTGCCACATATCACCATGTGCTAATCAACTCGCAAACTCCGAACGCCTTTGCCCATCTCGTCAAGATTATCAATCACATATTGTCCCCGTCAAGGTGATGGAGACATGGTAGAGTGATGCTGATGTCAGAGCTGCTATGCAATGTATGTTTGCGTATAGAACAAGTGAAAACAGAAAGGCAAGAGAGTAACAAGAGTCATAAAAGTAGGAAGAGTAGTGGAGTAGTAGGGAGGAATGTAGTGTGCCGCAACTGTGATTTCGAGGTAAAAGGGAAGGCCGCGAAAGACTTCAGGGAGCATGGGTGTTCCAGACGGCAGAACCCCATGCCGTGTAGCCAGTGTGCGCCGCAAGTGTTGGCTTCTGAAGTTCCTCAAGTGGCGCGGGTTCACGAACAAGTGGAGAGATGAGGCATCCGAAGCTATCCTGCCAGAGCTCAAATCCTCATCGCTTCCACAGGAACATTTGCAAAGCTCAGCCTCCACCAGATGGCATCTTCACTTCTCCGACACAACGCAATTGTTGGCAAGGCTTTGGCTGATGCTGACCAAAGCGGGCACTCCCCTTTCTCTTTCACAAAGATTGGCGCAAATAATACACCTGGCCGTATTCACCGACGCATGTAGTACGACAACAGCTACTTTGCGTTCATATAATGCCTCCGGGTGGATCGTACCCAGTTGATGCCCCTCTGGCCGCATTAGCTATGCCAGCGCTGCCTGGTTCGTTATCGACTTGGGCGTTTGTGGTTTTCCGGAGCATAAACATAGGCTTCTTGCCTTCTTTGTCGAGTTGCTTAAACAAGATAAGGGGTTTCTCCTCCATGCCGAGGCACCGCTCCTGGTCGCCATAAACAATATACAGGGCATATTGGTCCCAAGGGGCGTTGATTTGATACTTCTTGAGCGCGGCCGGAAGAACCTTGTAGCAGGGGTCATCCATGCTGACTCGGAAAGACTTGAATATTTCAACAGAAGATCCATTCGAACTCGGTGTCGGGGTGTCGGGAACCGGTGTTTCGCGGCGTCTTGGTGGACCGGGGGGGAGAACACCCTTATCCCGTGACACGTACATGCCATGCTCCGGATCGTTCATTGTCGATCGATTAGATGGTGCGGACGTATCGCCACGATACGATCGTGCTCCTAATGTAGTACTGCTGGAGTAGTTTTGCGGCGATGTCGGGGAAGGCATGTTTGGTGAAGGGTGGGCTGACGATGTCTGTCCGTTCATTGCCGCAAGATGTGACGACGACAGAACGGCCCGCTCGGCTGCGCTGGAGGGATCCAGTGTTTGCTCAGCAATTGACCTGTCGTGTGTTACCTGTGTAGGTGAAGCATTCTTGGGGGTCGCGCCTATGAGGATTTTGCGTTGAGAGTACTGGCGCATGATTCCCGAGCCAGAGCCGGGTGGTGGCGTAGGGGCAGGAGGGGATATTGTGGCTTCGTACGGGAATCCTGGTCCCCCGCCGGCACCACTTAGATTTGGTAGTGGTGTTTGCTGGTCTTTGACAAGGCGCAGGGCAGGCAGCATGTCTTCCCTGAGACGTCTGTAGTCGTCCGTCATGCGCCGCAAGTCTTGTTCCAACAAGTTCATTCGCTCGTCTCGTAATCGCAGCTGTTCGACAAGGTGCTTGATGTCTTTAAGAGTTGCGGTAGCGTATTGAGCTTCAGCGTCCGCAGCTGTGTTCCTCGAAGATTAGCATTTGGGGCGTCTTTTCTATTGACCTTCTCAAGACCTTTGATCCGAGTGCAGCAGCGTGTCTTTCATGGTGTTTGAGGAGGGACAGGGGAACAGGGGAACAGGGGAACCTTACACAGCGGGAAATAGTGATCACTCTCGATAGGGATGTCCTGCGCCTTTTTTACATCGTAGACGCTCTTCAAGATTGTTAGGCGATGGCCAACACTAGCAATGGCCAGGCTTTTCAAGTCCTCATGCTGCAGAGCAACCAAGGCCTCGCCAACGATTTCGTTTTCTGTGCCAGAAACCCACAACAAAGGCGGTTTGGTTAGTCACGAGTTCAAAACATTGAATGAGCTGCCGTCTAGAATAGTCCCTAACGGGCGGCCTCATGAAGAATCAAGGGCAGAACGTTGCTCTGCGGTGTTTGATCAACGTACCAACAAAGGCATCGGCGTACTGGGGCAGGCCAATGGTAGAGATGAAGTCGGCACACTCGTCGGCGGTCCATTCGGTGATGATGGTCTCAGGCAATCGGTCAGCACTACTGCGATGTCCATAGGTGGTGGGTGTATGCTCTGCGGAAGTCGATAGCTCGGAGTCGATGGGTGAGGCCTCGGAATCGCCAACAGGAGAGTGGTCGCCCATGCTTCGCTCGTACTCGTCATCAGCGTCGGACTCGGCGTAGGCCGTGCCGCCGTCGAAGCTCATTATGTCTGGGGACACAAGCTTGCCGGGCGATGATGCTGCGATGGTAGAGAAGAGAGTCAAGCGTGGGAAAGCAGCGCTGGAACCATCGGCGTGCTCGCCGGAGATTTTGACGATGAACCGGCGCGGTGACGGCGGGACAAGGCGATTGTTGGCTGTTGTTGGTTCGTTGGTGGTTCGTTGGTGGTCAGGCTGAGGTGGAGCAAAGGCACTTGAAGATGACAAAGAGAGGGGGGGTTGCGATGCACATTAGATAAGCTCCGCAAAATCCCGCGAATGGATCTTCTGGACTTCCTGATTCACACAAACTTTTGTTTATTACGGGTATCTAATCGCGTATTTCGCGTATTTTTCAACATTGTTGGTACAATAAAATCACTAGATAATGAACAAGACAAGGACTACTAAGATATTGACTGCATGTGTGAAGGTCTAAGCCCGATTAAGCCATCGCAGGTGCCAGCTGCAGTCATCCCGGTCGCCCGGCCACTTGTGCAGTAGGTTCAATACCTTGGGCAATCTAGCACTGTACTTGGCAGCTAAAGAAAAGGGGAGCTCCTTCTCCCTCCTCATCTCAGGTTCAAGTACCCACTCTTGGCCGCGAGCCGAAGTAGCTTCGAAGTGGCTCTGAGACGACGAGTCCACATTGTGCCTGTTGTTATTCACCTTGACTCAAGCTGGAAGCTTGAGTCTATAACAAGTAAAGTGAAACGAAACTCGGAATTACTGGGATAAACTGTAGAGCTAGTCTGGAATAAGTCACGAAATGTACTCCGTATATCAACTACCTATGCGCGCGGTCTGTTGTTAGTGACGGCAGAACTATGACTAGGCAGGTTAACAATTATCATTTACTTAGCAGCAAGTCTAATAAGCTGTTTTATCACAGCTAATAAAGGTGAGGACAGTCATCAGAAACAGGGACATCGCGCGTAGGTACATGAGCGTCCATCAGGTTTTGTTGCACCTCCTTTTTCGAGGCAGAGTACCAACCTACTCGGTTGAAATAATTACGCCTGTGACATGGGATCAATTCACATGAGGCATACTGTGCACATCCTATTCTACTCGACAGGCCAACAGAGTTATTTTTGGCAACTTCATTACTTCTCACTGGTGCTGGCGAAGAAGTCGCAGTCACAATCTCTAACTGCGCCTTCGTCTCCAGGTCATAAACCGCTATCTATACATATATAATCCATGTCTCCAGGACTCGTCTACTTGCTCTCATGTCATATTTCGCCCCCTGAACAAAAGGTCTTGAGCCGTCTGCTCTGCTTCCGAAACGTGACCGAAGAATTGATGTCAGCCTGTGAACGATGCTACAGGCTATTCCGCAATAGGTGCAAAAGAAGATATGTAGGTGAGTACGCTGTAGTACCTTAGGGCAGTCCACCAAGAGAGTCGGTCCGCTAAGCAGCGTCACGCAGCATGTCGTAGCATAGAATGAGACAAGAAATGATAGCATTCTCCAACGTTTGCTATAGGTCGATTCAAATGCAAGCCCAGAACAAAAGAAAAAAACCATGGTTGGCGTACTCTATCGGTGAGTCTGCATACAAGTTACAACGGCCCATGATGTGTCGACTCAGTCATTCCAATTGTTCTGAAGGGGGTGTCGGTTTTTTCGCATTCTGCTTGCGGTGCGTTACCGCAACGGTCGCTTGGCATCACGGACGCCGCAGCGGACAATGTCTTCCACAGTCCATCTGGGAGGTGTGAGAGGGATCCCGTTGGCCCGTCTCCATTCTTTCTCTTCCCCAGGGGCTATGTCAACGCCGGCTGGAAGGGGTTCAAGACCGCCAGCAACACCAGTAGAGAACTTGAGTTGGATGATATCCGCCACTTCGTCGCAAGCGGCAAGCAATCTGTCCAAGTCGTCCTTGTTGTGGGCTGCGGACACGCAGAAACGAGCACGAGAGCTGATGAGAGGCGTCGCCGGATACCCAACGACAACGACAGAAATCTTGCGCTTGAGCATTTCGCGGCTGAAAGCGGGCATCTTTCCGGGATTGTACAGCATGACGGGAATGATGGGTGAATCATCATGGCCATACACAATGTAGCCTAGACGCTTGAGACCGAGACGAACGTAACGAGAGTTGAAGGCAATGCGTTGCAAGCGTTCCTCACCCTGGCCAGGGCACAACTCACCCGTGATCAGCTTCAAGGAGGCCAGAATCTGCATCAGAACGCAAGGAGCCGGAGATTCACCATATTGGGTGGAGGCGTTTGTGCTTCTCAGTTTGTCGATGATGTATTTCTCGGCGGCAATGTAGCCCCCATTTGCACCGAAGGACTTTGTTAATGTGCCCATCAAGATATCCACCTCGCAAGGGTCAATGCCAAAGTAGTCACAGACACCGCGGCCGCGGGGCCCCAAGGCACCGATAGAGTGAGCCTCATCAATGAAGAGATAAAATTTGTACTTCTTCTTCAAAGAAAGAATGCCAGGCAGATCACACATGGTGCCTTCCATTGAGTATAAGCCTTCGACGACTACCAAAATCTTCTTCCATGGTCGGTGGGTACGCGGCTGGCCCTGCGAGATGTTTTCTCGAAGAACCCTTTCCAGATCATACATGTCATTGTGTTTGAAGGACTGGATGACTGCATCAGAAAGACGGGCCCCAATACGGATGGAGGCGTGATTCAATTCATCAGAGATTATGAGACAGCCTTTTGAGGCCAAAACGGGGAAGGAGCTCGCGTTGGTAACGTAGCCCATGGAAAATACCATGGAATCAGGTTTGCCAACAAAAGAAGCAACTTCTCGCTCAACCTCGAGAGCCAAATCAGTAGTACCAGCGTCGCCTCGGGGGCTAGCCGAGGTGACGCCGTAACGCCTGACACACTCTTCAACGGCATCAGCACAAGGGCCTTCAGATTGGGCAAATCCCAGATAGTTATACGAGCTCATGTTCAAGGTTTCTGTGTGTGTACCGGTGTACTGGTAAGAGCGGTTGTTGTCGTTGGATTTGCGGTCCATTAGAGTAATAAATCTTCCAGGAACGCCGATGGTTGGTCGAGCGAAGCAATCGTCCAGTCGCATCTTTAATCGTCTAGTATAAAAACTGTCGAAGTCGTCATTGAGCGGGGCATAGCCGTTTTGAACTTTGAGGGAGTCGTAATGTTTCTTGTCTCCAAACCTCTTGCCGAAGAAATCACAAATATGGCCCACGAGGATGAGAAGCAGATAGCTGATGTAGGTAGTCAGGAGGAAATAATACGGAGGCTCGTCTTCGATTGGCGACTCCAGGGGCATGCCGTGTGACTTGCTGACGTAGAGATGAGATGGATGACAGAGAGGACCAAATTGAGAATCAGCCCGTCTTTTTCTCTCCATCTCCTCGGCCGACTTGGGGCGGAACAGAGTAGTGGTTGGTGGGTCAGGGCTGTTGTGGTCGCCGGCAACGGCAGTAGACAATGAGATTATAGGAAGAGAGGTGGATGGAGGCGAGATTCCAGCGGGCGCACCGTTGGCTAGAGTCTGCTGTTGCTGCATCGCAGTGGTTTGCTGCTGCTGCATGGCGAGCAGCGCCTGCTGAGCAGCGGTGTGATCCTTGGACTTGGGACTCGAGGAAAAGAATTGGCTGATACGACTTCCTTTGGAGGTTGAGGGACGTCTTTCGCCCGACCTTTCAGAAGATGACATGGCGGAAGAGGTCGAGAAAGGGTTTGCCAGTTTGCGGGGCATAGCTCCTCGTCGTCGATGCTTTCGAACTGCGGACAGGGCGATTGCGCGTCAACAATGTGCCGGCCGAGACGGGCGTGCCGAGAAGGTCTTGGGTGGTCCAGAGTCGATCAACAGGTATAATTTTGAATCTAAGGAAGGAAATACCACGGTCAGCTGAGAGGAAGGTAGCGACAAAGGTAGAAACGGGGACGAAGCAGCGCAGACAAAGGTCAGTAGTTGCTTCTACTCAAAAGCGACCAATGACATGAATATGGACAAATGTCAGCGTGATGCCCAGCACGAAAGCACCGGAAAGCATAGCGTCAAGATACAGCAGGCTGCATCAAACATACAATTGCACAGGTGCACAATTGGCGATGTATTTGCTGCATTGGACATGGGAATATAGCGGTCGTGAGGCCTTTGGCACTGAAAAGGCCGAGTTCAGGAGATAGGGGGCCAGAATGTGTGCGGGCCAAGACAAGGGCAAGAAAGGAATTGGCGTCGCTTCCAAGTATGAGAGAATTGCCGGAAGAGACGGAAAATATTGACCGCAGCTGACGAATGCAGTAGAAATACTCACCATGTGTGTGTGCAGCATTGACGCTGGGCGAAAGCTCGGAATACTGAAGTTGAAGGACGGATGAACGAAAACCACGGGAGGATGTGAGCACCTGTGCACGCGTTGGCTCCGTGTAGGCGGTCGAAGTCGAAGGAGGTGAAGTTCTGGTGCCTAAGGGCAAAGTACTGGGCCAGGTTCCGATTCTTTTGTTAGGTCAGGTACTTGACAGATAGGTACCTACCTACCAGAGCCTACCCACCTGGTAGGTACTAAGGTGAGTGTGCTCAAGTGTCAACAAGAGCACCAGCAGGAGTAGGTCCCCATGACACCCTGGACCTCAATGTGCACCGTGAAAACCAATTCAATTCATATGAATGGTTCCCTGGGTCTAGACCCAGGGACGGTACTTTTGAATCTGGCCCGCCGCGAAATTACAGCAAGCGACAAGCACGGTCGTGTTGCATGCACGATGAAGAAACAGAAAAGTCTGGCACAAGTTCGATAGTCGGAATACACGCGAGTGCGGATCATATACTACCTACTACCTAGGTAGGTGTTAGGTAAGTACCTAGGTACCTAGACTAAGATACTGAGCGTCTACGTTTTGGGTACCTGGATACTTAGATGTAGAGACGTGGGTCACAGTAGGGTGAGAAATGACTTTCAAGCTCTCATCAATAATAAACCAGTTCCCGCCTGGCGACGTCCAGGTCGGCGAGCAAAGCTTGCTGGTTCTTCCTGATACCAACTGACAGCTCGATGACGAGATTGCGTCAGGGGGTCAACACTTCCTGCGGGCAATTGACTTTGATGTTCCGGACCAGCCACCATTTTTTCTGGATGAGAGTGGTCTGGTGGCGTCGAGTGAGCCTGACATGAGACCTTTCCCAACTCCTTGGTACCTACCTAGAGTACTCAGATACCTGGGTACCTGGCAAGTAGGCCGTGCGGTGCGTAGTGATGTCGGGAACATGCATGATTGTAATACACAGCAAGTACTCCGTATGCTACTGCTACTGCAATAAGGTACTCCGTACTCCGTACTCTCTACTATGAGTAGTACTCTAGCAGTCGGATTTCAAGTCTCCGTGCCAAGCGAGTTCTGCCCATCCAGACTCATGCCAATGCCATTCGTCGTGATGTACTCCGTACATGCGTCCCTTCCCGCTCGGGACTTGTCCCGTTCTCCGGCTCCACTCTGTCATTACGCACCAGACTGCATGCAATCGACTTGGTCAAGATCGGCAACTTGACTTTTCCTCATCCTTGACAGCTGCTGGCTCGTTCGTCTGGTGGTTTTCTTGCTGCCACGAGCAAATGCATTGACATTGCCAAACTTACCGTTTACGTTACAGCACAGGAAATGCCATCAATGGCACACAAGGCCGGTGGTCGTTCCATAAGCAACTCGAGAATCCCAATGGGCTTCACGCCTTCTTGTTTGGCAGCTCGTGGACTAAGTTTGGTCCAGCTCATAGATGTGCGCAAAGAGTCCCCAAGCCGTCCCGTTGCAACCATCAACAGTGCGGTAAGGTGTCCCGTAAGACATGCGCACCTACAATGGAAATTCCGCGGAAAACCCTACTTCCCGTTATGTCACTGAAGGGAGCACAGCCTGGTAGTCGGCTCCGTCCTGTGCATGCGTATCTGTCTGTATAGACAGACACACTTATACTCCGTATATGCGCAGCTGTTCACCGTCATGTGAACGTTCGCACCTCAACGGCGGTTTAATGGACCAAAAGTCCTTTGCCTTGCGCCGAGGGACCAAACTGGCTAGTGCGCTGGTTATTTGCGTGCTTGCCGGCGCCAGAGACGAAACCGTACGACTGGCTGTATGGAGTACGTCTGTTGATGTTGATTGTGCGGAGTACTCCGTACTTCGGCACATCAATAACTTACATGTACGCGCCGGAACTGTGCAATCAATCTTCTTAGCGGCGTACTGGTCAACTCTAAATGAGCTTCCGGTCGCGGCCTGCGCCGGGCCATGCCAAAAAGACTCAAGTGCTACCAGTGCCCTCCTCGTTGCTAAGCCAAACGATCAGGCGTGGCGGGCATGTTCTTGTCGTCATTAATCAGTGTCTGGTACTCCGTACATCGTAACTACCTAGGTACCTAGGTAGGTACATCTGGACCAACCAGACCGTCTCGTCCCTTGCAGCAGCCGCCCCTCCCCCACTAACTACGGAGTATAACGTCCTGTTCCCTTCAGTTTGCGCGCGCCAGCCACGCTCCTATGCAACGTCAACATCGACACAATGGGCGAATACGTCAACGACCACCGCGCTTCCGACGAGCTTTGGAGACATGATGCTCCTCATAATACGCCAATGTGGCAGTTCATCCAGCAGGTGAACGACAAACATGCATTGAGTATTGATGATTACCCCGGACTGTACCGGTGGTCAGTCGAAAGCGTGTCTGCCTTTTGGGAAGAGGTCTGGGACTTTGTTGGTATCGTTGCCTCTAACAAGGCCGACAAGGTATGTTGACTTTTTATCCGTGCCATCGCTCCTTGCTGCTAACAATTCATCCAAGGCTCTTCCCGAAAATGCCCCCATGTACCCTCGACCCGACTTCTTCGCACTCGCTCGTCTCAACTTCGCCGAAAACCTCCTCTTCTCTCCGGATTCACCAGTCGACCTCGATACCGTTGCTGTCATTACCGCTACAGAATTTCCAGATGACATCAGATCAACAACCTGGAGTCAGCTACGTGAGTCTGTGCGGCAATGCTCCAATGCCCTTCGCGACTCCGGGTTAAAGTCTGGAGATGTTGTTGCCGGTTACGTATCTAACCATGCGGAGGCACTCGTCGCCATGCTGGCTGCTGCATCTATTGGCGCCATCTGGACTGGTATCAGTCCGGATAATGGTATCTCGGCCGTTCTGGACCGTCTTGCCCAGATAGGCCCAAAGGTGCTGTTTGCTGACAACGGTGTCGTTTACAATGGCAAGGAGTGGTCAAGTACCTCCAAAACAAAGGAGATTGCTGCAGGATTGAAGAGCGTTGGGCTTGACTTGGTTGTCGTCATCGACAACATCAGCGCTGACCTGGGTATCGAAGATATCAAGTCTCAACAAGTCAAGGCCCTGGACTACGAGTCTTTTCTCAAAGACGCGTCCGCAGACCCCATCAAGTTTGAGCAACTACCTCCCTCACATCCCCTCTACGTCCTGTACTCGAGTGGCACAACTGGTCTGCCCAAGGCTATTGTTCACACGGCGCTGGGTACCCTTCTTCAACACAAGAAGGAGCACGTGCTGCACTGCTCTATGACTGCCGCCTCGCGCATGTTGTACTACACCACAACATCATGGATGATGTGGCACTGGAGCATCGGCGCCCTGGCAGCTGGCACTACGCTCATCCTCTACTCTGGATCCCCATTCCGACCAAGCTCGCACATGTCGCTTCCTAAGCTCCTTTCACAGCTAAAAGTGACTCACTTTGGCACATCAGCCGCCTATCTCACCGCCCTGGAAGCCAACAATGTCCGCCCTGTTCAAGACACCAGTCTGGATTTATCCAGGCTTCAGGCAATCTACTCTACTGCTTCGCCCCTCCCCCCGTCCACCTTTAGGTTCGTATATGAGGCATTTCCAAAGTCGGTCAACCTGGCCTCTATCACTGGCGGCACCGATATCATATCTCTCTTTGGCGCGCCCTGTCCTCTACTTCCTGTCAGGGTTGGTCAGATTCAATGTGCGGGTCTTGGCATGGACATTCGAGTGGTAGACTCCATTTCGGGAGAAGACATGCCTTCGGGAGAGCAGGGCGATTTGGTCTGCGTGAAGCCATTTCCTTGCCAGCCATTGACCTTTTTCGGTGCCAATGGTCAAGAGAAATACAAGTCAGCCTACTTTGAGCGGTTCGAAGATATCTGCGGGGTCAAAGGCCCCGTCTGGCACCACGGAGACTTTGTCAAGATACCTGATCCCACCACCGGAAGCCTGGTCATGCTAGGCCGATCTGACGGTGTTTTGAAGCCAGCAGGTGTTCGATTCGGATCAGCAGAGATTTACAATATCCTCACACGGTTCTTTGCCGCAGATGTTGAAGACGCCGTGTGTGTCGGCCGCAGAAGAGAAACAGACAGGGATGAGACGGTGTGTCTTTTCGTTGTCATGGCTCCTGGGAAAGCTTTCAGCGCGGACCTGAAAACTCAAATCATGGCCAAGATTCGGTCTGAGCTCAGCCCTCGACACGTTCCAGCGGTTGTAGAAGAGGGTGGTGCTGGTATCCCCAAGACCAGCAACGGCAAAAAGTAAGTCGGGCATCTGCGTATTGCTACAGTCATGACAGAGGGGGCTTGAGTAATCTAACATGGCTATAGGATCGAGGTTGCGGTCAAGCAAATTCTGTCCGGCCTGAAAATCAAGACCAATGCGAGCGTTGCCAACCCCGAGGCTCTGGAATGGTTCAAAGAATGGGCAAAGAGCAATTGATATAAAACCTGAACAAAGAAAAAAAGGCTAGCCCGGGTTGAAGAGAGACACCCACAGAGAAAAGATGCGCAGAACTAACCGCTTGTTTCAACGGAGTTATAGGCAGAGGCCGTTACAGAGCAAATAGATGACGGACGACTTTTTTGGTTGAAATGGCAGGCGCAAAAAGTACAGATCAATTCAGTTCAACAGGGATTGGGCACACTAATCCAAGATTGTGGCATACGGTCAGCTATGTCACAGTGGCAACGAAGCCGAAGTCAAGCAGGAAAGGCTGCATACTACTCCGTAGCTGCCCGTCTATTGCGAGTATCGAGGACAAAAATAGAATGTGATATGCCCGGGATCACCTCGGCCCTCACCTGGGAAAAGGACTGTTGGTTGGCTTTCCCAACCACTTCTCTGGACCCAAGATATGAGACAACAAAGCAAACCCCTACCAAACAGAGGTCGTCCTGTCATCTCAAGGCCAGCTGGACGCAGGGCCTGGCAACGTCGGCCATGTTCACGGCTAAAAGCTAAAGATAGCGCACCAACTATCCACAGTCGTTGTAAAAAGGGAAAACAACGGACCGGCAATCATGCAAGTCTCAAGCAAGTCTCAGCGAGGAAACACGCTGGAACAATCAGACACATGGAGTCGGGAAACAGATGGTTTTGCGTGCCGCTCCTGCAGATTTCAGGTATTGCAGCGTCACTGATATCGTTCCCCGTCTAGGCGGGCGAAGCTGCCGAAGGGCATTCTGCTGAGTGTTGAGAGAGAATTACAGCTTGGTTTCTGAGACAGTGTCTTATCCAGGGGGCGTTTTAATTTTGCAGCGTTTTTGCTATGTGCAAATAGGTGCAAGTATATTATATGTATATTATATGTATATATGTATATACATATATTGGTAGACATATTTTGAATACAATGAAGCGCAGCATCGTCATTTAGACTAGACCTACCACCGACCTGTCTGCCTTGGATTGTTGGGGGGTGGTCAATTCTTCTTCGCCAGTGTGATTAGTAGTTTCTTCGGCTCACGAAGAAAAAAAACGCGGAGCCGCAGGGGGGAAAGGAGATCGGGTTACACAAAAGGCCAGGGGTAGGGAAGTGGTGGCTGGGCAGATGGACTTTTACTCCGTACCGCAATCGGTGTCCCTGAACGACCCTCTCAGATGATTATTGGCCATGATGTCGCGAGGGACGGTCGTAGTAATCTCCGCATTGAGCCGCACATCAAAGCGCCAAAAAGAAAGATGCTTGAGCTTGGCTGCACTGCCCGCAAGGCTATGGGTGAGGAAGGAGGAAGTGCGGAAGGGGAGGGGAAAGGGAAAAGGGTCAGTCGGGTGATTTGGCAAATGCATGAATTAATAGCAGGGACGCGGTACCAATCGGCAGGACGGACAAATTGTCAGTGCACGCGATCTCTATCCTAGTGGAACGGACGAGGACGACATGGGACGACAGCGCAGGGCCAGGAGAGATGGAAAATGGAAATGGAACAGGATTGAACGGCCACGTCGGCAGCCTTGGCGGCGGTGGCTGTCAAGATGCACATCAAACGATGACTTGTTGGTGGTCATTGGCGGGCGGAGTACTCCGTAGGGAACAAGCTGCATTCCAAGGACCATGGTCCTGGCGGCTCCACGTCAAGCCCGACCCAGCAAGCACGTACGGAGTAACTTACATGTGCTCCGTAGAAGTGGTAGAAGGAGAACAGGGGACAAGGAGGCGGTTGATGGACTGATTTACCGAAAACATTTATTGACCATTGGGCAGACCAGACTGGTGCTTGGCCCACGGTCAAAGTCGAGTGCTAAGTTATAACTTAGCATCCGCACACTGAGGGTGAAGCTTCAGAGCAAGCCGAGAGGAGCAAGGTGGAAGAAGGTACCTGACGCGAGCCTTGTTCCGGAGCGGTACAGAGTACTCCCAGGAACTGAGTTCCGGCTCAATTACTCCGTACTCCATACGGAGTACACAAGTCAGCATCGTCTCTCGTGTTGCAAACATGTACGTTAATACATGATTGCATCGAAGGGGCCGGGTCAAGATGAGCAAGCTCTCGACTGTTGCGTGCCCTCTATCGAGAGGCTAACGAGGCTATTGATTCGAACATGAGGATAGGGCAAATGTCTGTTCCCAACATGACTGCTCCGTAGTTACTCCGTACATGGGCAAGCCAACCTTGCAGTGCAGTGTACCTACCTTAGGTACAACTCCCCCACCCCCTTCTCTCTCCGTCGCTTGGCTGCATCGCCCCGTCACCATACATGTGCTAGCCGCTACAAATAGTAGTCGGGTGTCGGCAACCCGTCTCTTCAGTGTATGTGCACATGATTGCACCAGGCAGTACCGAGCACTAGTTAATGCTGTGAATGCCTTGCACCAACACCGCACCAGCTTGCACAGTTTCCGTCTGTACAGAGGTCATGAGTTGCAAGTCTGGTCGCGGTTGCAGTCGCAGTCGCAGTCAAGTTGCATTGAGTCGCTCGAGTAACTAGTGTGGCCGTCTTGATGACAGCAGTGTACCAAAGGAGTCTTGTGTGTGTCTGCTTTCTATTTGTCGCCGTGTGTGCCTGTGTACGGAGTATGTCTTTTGCGTCAGCCTCGTCGTGCTCAACCCTGTGTGCCTCTGAAATCGCCTCTTTTTCGCTGTCGAGAAGTGAGTGTTCCTCTCACCGGACACTCGTCCAGCTCGAGCATTCGAAGCTCCCGCCACCTCCCCCCCCCCCAAGAAAAAACGCATGAGCAAACGCATTAACTACCAGGCGGCTTCGGGGAGCCAAGCGACCGTTTTCTAACGCTGCCACCTGTGCCTCTCACCCGCTCGCCTCACCTCTCGTCTCTTGTCGCTCGCCTCTTGCCCCTTCTCACTTTCCCCCTTTGCGAGCTTGACCCCGTCTCGTCTCGTCTCGTCTGTCTCTTATCCAGCTTCGACTAGCTGTTGAGCAATACATACATAACTACATACTCCGTACATACATACATACATACACACATACATACATCCATCTGCTGCCACTGCTTCACATACATACACACGTCAACGTGCCCTGCTACGATAGTGCACCACGGGCCTCAATTAGAGCCCCCCCCCCCTTCTCCATCCTTCTCCCCTTCGTCCAACCCCGTCCGTCCAACCCTGTCTGTCCACTTCTTCCCACGGGTCCCCGTCCCAGTCCAGTCAGTCCTCGCCAAGTCCCAATCCAGTCTTGTTTCCACCCCCCTGGACTCCCAAGTGCTCAATCAGCCAGTCACTCTTTGCTCTGTCAACCTCCCTCTCCTTTGCACTCCGCCTCTCCACACCCATCTCGACAATCTCATCGCTGGACGACGCTCCTTTTGACCATCCTCCTCTCGACTCTCCAGCCACGTCTATTTCCTCGCCTGTTTCGCCTCCTTCATCAGTGTCAGCCAACGATGAACTCGCAGGGCGCCAACGACGTGTCCCCTGAGGCCATGCAGGCGCGGATCCAGCAGGCGCGTCGCGAGGCAGAGACGCTGAAGGATCGCATTAAGAGGAAGAAGGATGAGCTGTCTGATACCAGCCGTACGTGCTCAATTGGCCAACATGGCCGTCACCGTGGCCATGATACGATGGCTTTGCGGCTACCCTGCCGTTTCTTCCGCCCTCTCGAAGCAGCACTCGGCTAACCTCTTGATTTTTCTCGTACAGTTCGAGTCGTCGCCCAGCAGGCTCACGAGCCTATCCCTAGGAATCAGCTGATGAAGGCGAAGCGAACCCTGAAAGGCCACTTGGCCAAGATCTATGCCATGCACTGGTCCACCGACCGTAGACATCTCGTTTCGGCCTCACAAGACGGAAAGCTCATCATATGGGATGCTTACACCACCAACAAAGTCCACGCCATTCCTCTGCGGTCATCATGGGTCATGACCTGCGCCTATGCTCCTAGCGGGAACTTCGTCGCCTGCGGCGGTCTCGACAACATTTGCTCCATCTACAACCTCAACCAGCAGCGTGATGGCCCCACGCGTGTCGCTCGAGAGCTATCTGGTCATGCTGGCTACCTGTCTTGTTGCCGCTTCATCAACGACCGCAGCATCCTGACTTCCTCTGGCGACATGACCTGTATGAAGTGGGATATAGAGACCGGCCAGAAAGTCACCGAATTTGCCGACCATCTCGGCGACGTCATGAGCATCAGCCTCAACCCCACGAACCAAAATACCTTCATCTCTGGGGCTTGCGATGCCTTCGCCAAGTTGTGGGACATACGAGCTGGCAAGGCCGTCCAGACATTTGCTGGCCACGAGTCCGACATCAACGCCATCCAATTCTTTCCCGACGGCCACTCCTTCGTCACTGGCTCAGACGATGCTACTTGCCGCCTTTTCGATATCCGAGCAGACCGAGAGTTGAATGTTTATGGCGTAAGTTTACGACCTTGATTAAAAGGTTTACGTGAGCTAATGTCTTGTACGACAAATAGTCCGAGTCCATACTGTGCGGCATAACTTCAGTCGCAACGTCAGTGTCTGGCCGTCTGTTATTTGCCGGATATGACGACTTCGAATGCAAGGTAAACGATTCCGAGCCGACTTTTATATCTGGTTTGATCCTCATATTAACCAGCTCTGCCCTGTTTAGGTTTGGGATGTTACTCGAGGTGAAAAGGTCGGATCACTTGTGGGTCATGAAAACCGCGTGAGCTGTTTGGGCGTGAGCAATGATGGTATTAGCTTGTGCACAGGTTCATGGGATTCCTTGGTAAGTCTAAAGCTGCGGATGAAGTTTCCGCGACGAGCTAGAGGTCGAGGCTTCCTGTTGCCTTATCCACAAGGCTTAGTCACCCATATGGAATGGCAAGTGTCAAGGCTAACAGTTCACAGTTGAAAATCTGGGCATATTAGATGAAACCCGTCCGCAAAAGTGATAATGTCCTGCTTGGACAAGCCAACAACCGCAGTACTGCGATGACGACCTGAACATCTGCATTGGAACGACGATATTGCGCACAAAATTTTCGGAGAAACCGATGATGCTCATCTAGCACGCGAGTACTGGCGTACGCTGGACGAAGCGACGAAACGTACCTTGTCTCATTATTTTACTCGATTTGGACTGTTTATCTGGTCAGCAAAAGAACACATTCGTCTAATGCGACACTGGGGAAGAGTTTCGGCGACAGACCCTGAAATGGCATGTCAGCTGCGAGTGGTAATAGTCTGTGGAGGGAGAAGGCTGACTGACGCGATACCACATTTTCCTTGTCTTACTGTCCATTTATTTTTACTTAGCTTTCTTCTTTTCATACCGGTTTCTTACTCTGCTATCTGAGGATGCCCTGCACCATCAATTTCCGCTCTCCCTGGCCGACTCTCGGGCTTGTCGGCGATAAGGCGGTTGTATTACTTTCACGTTTTCCATATCCACAATAGCCTCTCTATTTGTCGTGTTTTCTGTCCTCTTCACGCGGCGATCTTTGCTACACTTGGTCAGCTCGAAGGAAGACGAGGGTTGAGGAAATGAAGCGAAGCGAGAAGAGGACGCAAGTCAGGCACACCTGAAAAAAAAAATCAAAATGGTTTTTCAAAAAGAGCCTGGAGAAGAAGTTGCGGGGGGCGGAGTCTTATCAACCGCGGGTCTGGGGAGGGAACTAGAGAGGCTGTACCAGGAGCTATCAGACCTCAAGATAATACAATTCGGTGATGCAGTATATAGGAGCACTCATGAACCTCCCTCCTATGTGTTGCAGCATGTATTTCGTGAGCTAGGTCCGGTTGCTGCACATAGTTTAAGTGAGACTAGTCGACACAGTGGTACTGGGTTTTCCATTTGCTTTTCCATTTGCCGCGTCCAGTATTGTTACGTCGAAAACTTCCAAGGCCGGCGAGTCGAATACCTTGAAGACTTCATCTACTCGGTCGATCAAGAACGCGGAAACCATATGGCTGACGAGAGCATCATGCATTGTATCAATATTCTTGACCCGGTGTTAGAAGCCGACGAAGAAAGCTTGAGTTTTCACATCCTGAACATGAGTATTTCATGCAGGGTAGGTCACCCATATGGCTCAACAAGGTGGAAAAAACATTGACATGGCCACGCCACGATATTTTGTCCTTAGACCCCCTTATATCTCATTGCGACACATTGTGTAGTTATAACCAACAGACAAAACTGATTCAGAATTAGTTAGACCCAGCAGAGAACCATTGCGACTTATTTAATGATCGGCACTGCGGCGACTTGACGTCAATTATCCCTATTTTCTAGTCCGCAGCAGTTGCGCCTTACTAGATTTGTCTAAACCGGACACAAGGCCAATATTCCCATCTTGGGGGACGGAGACCCGGTCCTCGTCACGTGGATGTCCTTGGTTCATGCTGGTATGACATGACATCTGGAGAAAGGGACTGGCTATCTATCTTTCTTTGGCACCAGGATTCGTGGTTCCCCCCCCACCGACCGAGAACGCCTACAGGGCGACAAGCTGAGTCGATATCGAGGCATCTTCTGGAACTTTTGTCTGCGGCAGGCACGGGGGCGCATACGGTGTTCAGCAGCAGAGGACAGTCCCTGGTCCTTCTGGGTGGAGGGACGGGCAGCTTGCAGGCACCCCGAGAGAGGTTGTCGTTTGCTTTTCTCATTTGGGCGGTGTGCGACCTTGGTTAGAAGTTGTGCCGGAAAGCCAGTATGGACGGGAGTAGGCAACCTCCCACCTAGTGTGTCGCGGCACATCGTATCGTGGCACGAGGCAAGTCGTATAACTCGCGACCCCGGCGAGCTGCCGTGTCAATGCCGTGGGACACGAAGCTTCGGCCTCGCCTGGCCTTCTTCAACTCGGAATCCCGGTCCAGATGCTGCCCCCCCGGGGCAGCGGTTGGCGTTACCGTAACGAGCCGGGGAACGGCCAGGTACTTCGACCCTCTTGTACTCCGTACGGTGGGCTCACTACTGGTTTTCGTGGGAACATTGCGACTTTCACTGGTTCGAGAAAGCCTGAAACGGACAGACCCTGGGACTGTTCAGCGGTGAAGACCGCCAAGGATGGCGGGCGAAGCCGTGGTTGCACACGCCGCTGTAGTCGCAACACATTGCTAGTTACTAGTACGTAGTTTGCCTGTTGCAAGGGCCATTACGCGATACCGGTCACTGTGCTGGGGAAGTGGACAGAATAGCCATGGGATTCTGCTTCCACAAAGCGACTAATGTGACTGCTCCGTGCTCAGCATGCATATATAACAGGTCTTGCATGATATAGACACACTCATCATCCCTACATGGGAGATAGAAAAGCCCGGCGTCTGGATCCGAGTAATGGTCTCACTTGAAACAATGCAAACGTAGGATACCAAAGCATGTGCTCATGCTTTCCGCTCCTCTGGGCGCCACATCAGCAAGGGCGCTGACTTGTCGTCATGGTGGTCAGATAGTTACCGCGTGTTCTGTACAGTATACAATATAGGCCAGGTAGCTGACGTCGTTGAGCAGTCCGAGGTGGTGAGTTTAGAGTTATCAGACAGAACTCCGTACTCTGTACTCCGTAGTACGGAGTACTCGCGACAGTCGTGTTCTTGTCATCCATTGCCAACCAACCCCTTGCGAGCTCAAAATAACCCGGCAAAGAAGGGGGGTAGTAAGGGGGCCGGCAAACTCGACACCTACGGAGTAAAACACATTCAGCTCGACATTCTCGAAGAGCCAGGGACACGCCTCGAACACCTCAGGGCGCATTGGCTCCATGCCCGGTCTTGCCAGCGTATCCGGGTAGTTGTGAATCTGGCCTGTGGCCAGGAAACTGTAGTTACTATGGCGTGGTTCTTCCCGAGTCCCGGCAAGCATGGCGATGATGATGTCTGAGGGCTATGGTAAGGAGAGAATTCGCTCTGAACAGATGAAACATGTTAGCTGTCCTGTCCATCAACTACCTAGGTACTTGTGTGTGGACTGCGGGCTCAACTGCTCGAACGGAGCAACCACGCCTGCTGAACTGTAGTTCAAACACGGCCATGGCGTCAGGCAGCTGCCCAATAAAGGAGGATGTTGCTGGAAATCGGGCAGACAACAGACTCGTGCTCTAAAAAAGGAGTACGGAGTACGGAGTACAAGCACAGACTCTTGGCTACAGTGGCTAAGCAGGCAGGGCTCGACTTTGTATGCAAGCAACGCCTTGTCTGGTCATGACTCTCTGATCATGTCACGACCAAGTACGGAGTATGTGCAGGTTTCAGAGCGGAATTGCTTTCCCAAAAGCCACATGGTCCGTCAAGGGGTCTCGCGAGAAGGCCCCACCTTTCGTCCTTCAATGTTCCCCACTCGTCCACATGGGCAACTCGGCGTCTTATCGTGGCTTTAACTACGGCCCTACAATCTTTGTTCCCTTGACGGATTGAGCCACCTTCTTGACTTGCCTACCTCGACCTCGACGTTTTCTTCAGTCCACGCCAGTCCACGACGCGGCCTCACGCCCCATCGACTGCTCGTCATTTGCGCCTTCTTGATACGACCGAACCGACCCCCCACGACGAAACAAGGGGGGCCGTCCTTGCCGTTCATTATTCGTCCGTGCCTGGGATTGTCGAATCTCCCCCAGCGCCAATTTGAGCGCTGATCTTTTTTTTTTTGCTTGTTCAGTGTGCCCATGGTTACCGGTCTGTTGTCTGTTCAAGTATACGGCGTGCCACCCATTCGTTGCGAGCAAGAAACCTCCAAGGCCAAGTATTCACCGCATTGTACTCCGTACGGGGCCCTCACATTAACTTGCTTTCCGCTTTCAATCCTTGTTTCCCCCTCGTAACCGGCCTAAGGCATTGCGCGCATTAAAACAACAAGCTGTTCTACACCCTTGCTCCACTCCTTCGAGAACATCATTAGGCGCCTGCTCTTGTCCTCCCGCCCGAACGCGACCTCGCTCTGAAACCACCCCCCGTGTTTGTCACTCGCAACCGTACAAAAGAGGAGTCATTCCCAGCCTGTTCGGACAATTGCCTAGTGACCTCTTCCTTTCTCATCATGGCCACGACCGCTGCTCAGGACGAATTCAATCATCTCGTTGCGAAGAACACTGCTCGCGAGACACTTCACCCAAACGATCGTGACGACCCTGAGCACTCGCCGCGGGACGAACATCTCGACGAAGAAACCATACATCGCAACGCCAAGATCGAAGCAGCCATGCGTACGCCTATTGGTACCTCGGAGCTCAAACTCCCACCCGCATCCTTCGACAGTGGCCGCTCAACCGGTGTCAAGGGCGTCATTGCCGACGCCAGAAGTTTCGAGACCGCTCGCAGGACCAAGTGGATAGACAGAGCCAAGTCGGCCCGACGAAGCATACTCGGCTTGACCGGTGCCGGTCAGAACGGTGGAGGCAAGAGCGAGAGCGAGACGGACGAGGATAGCCTTGTCGGGTCTGGCTCGGACGAAGAGACCTTCTTGCAACAGTGGAGAGAGAGCCGTCGACGAGAACTTGAGAGCGAGGCGAACAGAGCTGTTCGAACAAGACGGACCAGTCCGAGCGTGCGAGTGTATGGTCGGTTAGACGAGGTGGATGCCTCGGGCTATCTGGATGCCATTGAGAAAGTAAACAGAGAGACCATGGTCGTTGTGTTTGTCTACGATGATGAGGTATGCTTTCTGCTTCCCTCGTTTGGTGATGGGGCTAGTTGCCCCAACCCGACTTTTGTCACATACTAACATCTGCGGCATAGTGTGACGTTTCTGCCACCATCGAGTCGGCTCTCATGCCACTGGTCAAGTCCAATCCGACTATTCGTTTTGTCAAGATTCACTACGAGGTGATTGAGTTTGACAACGCCGCTGTTCCAGCCTTACTGGCCTACCACAACCAAGGTGATTTAGTTGCCAACCTGACGGGCATCATCGAAATGATGCCTGACGAAGAGTCATTTGGGACGAACTCTCTCAAAATACTGCTGGAAAGGCATCGTGTGTTGTAAAATAAGCCCCTGGTGCTTTTTGCACGGCAACTTGGACCGTATGCCCTTTTGAAGAGCTCGGCGCTCCTTTCTTGATGATACCCATCTTCTCTCTTATTTTCGGCACTGACGGTCTAGTGAGACCGCGCTTTGTTTGCTAGTCGACTTGCACGACTACGCGGCGTCGCACTTGTGCAAAGACACCACTCTGTCCGGTTGTACTACCAGCACACTGTCCTTCTAGCTTCAATCTTTGTCTATTCGTCACATGGCGTTCTATCTGGTTCTACATTGATCGAGTCAAGGCGTTATGGAGATGGGAAGGAAACCCCATACTAGTGATTTTCGGAAATGCAAGAGATGATTAAAAGGACATCCTAGGATTGATGACGGTACATTTTGATTCGTTGTATTGCGGCGGGTATGTCGGCTTGTGCATTGGTGGATGGTGTTTCTTTTGTTGGTCGCGAGACGGTCCTGCGTGCATTATTGAAGGCTGGAACGGGACTATTTGGACCGTGACGAATCATTCTCGGCCGGAGAGTAGAGAGGCTCCGAGGGATTGTCTCTCTTTTGGGTGTTTACCCGCGAGTTTACCACTGTCATCACCGCGTCTTTTTCTGTATGTTAGTTGCAGCGGTTTCTCCGTTCCACATATTTACGACCATGACAACTAGCTCATGCCACGCAGTCGAATGAATTAATGTGTGCGCTCCTGAACGCGATCGTCTCACGTTGAACGAGCCTTTAGAAAGGCAATTTTTCACGACCGATGTTGTATTTTATTGCGGTGGCTTCACTTGCCCTTGTTTTTGTGTGCTGCCTTTAGGTGCCCTACCTAGGTAGTACGGGGACCAAGATGACTGAGCTGTGAAAGCGTCATGTGCCTCGCCGGTTAATGCTACTTCTCCACAGCCCCCGGAAGGCCGTCATTGAGAACACCTTGATGGTTAGAGTCCTTTGACTCTGCGGGCGAGTTCAACGCGTCAAGCGCCGTGTGCAAGATCTGTCTGTTCAAGGCCGTCTCCACCAGCGTCGGCGTCTCTGGCAGCTTGCACAGTGTGATTTTGATTTGATGGCGGTCGCGCTAGAAGCCAAGGCGGATCCGCAAGCACTCATTTAGGTTCATTTAGGTTACAATATAACGATACGAGATGAAGATGAACCGGCAATTGGAAGAGATACCTGTATCCTCTGTCCCTCCTCCACATGTCAAGTACCTAACCTAAGCTACTGCATGGATGGCCGCGCCTATCGCAAGGATTTGACCCCTGACGCCATTGTGCATATCGTGCATGCATTGTGACCCATTCGTTCGACAGCCAACATGGCGTGGCATCAACACGAGCTGTTGATTACGTCGGGGTTGTCTGTCCCTGCCCAAGATTTTGGGAAAGCACCTGCAGTGGTTTGTCGTTTCGCACGCGTCCAATAGTTCGTGTTGTCCCTCCATGGAGATATTGGAACAAGACGAGAAGAGGGGTAGGAGTTGCGTGGGAGTCGAGACACCCTGACCCCGGGGGAGGCTTCTTGTCTGCCCCTCATTCTGCTAAACTCGACGAGGTGGTGTGGAGGACGGAGCGCACCTGATGGGATTGTGCCCTTCCTCGCTTTCTTCTGCGCGATGGACCAGCTGGCTAGTTCCACAGATTGGTTGATGGCTGTGTAGTAGCGGACACTTGAGCGTCAATATGATGATGCTTCATGAGACCTGGACAGTGAACTGTCTGGTATCCAGGGAGAGGTATTTCATCCCAAGAAAGTACTCAGGTAAGTACCTGTAGGGGCTTAAAAACCAGAGATGAAGCATACGCTTGCCTACCTGCAGGTAGGTACCTGTAGGCATCAAAACACGCAAGTAACTGTGCAGGTACTTCTAGATACTCGAGTTTGTCAGGAAGGAACACTGCTCGTCACTCCAAGGTCTTTGGCCACCGCCAGAGGTCTGGTTGCGGCTGTCATCACAGGGCTTGCCAGCTGGCATCTTCCTTCTTCTGCACCGAATCTCATCCCCCGTCACCTGGTCAGATTCGCAATTCCGAATCCCATCCTGCCCGCAGGTTCTCGAGCTTGACGCGTTTATTCACTTGTCGATCTACCGGCTTGCCATTCTATCGTCGTTTTTTCGTCTTGCATCAACCCCTAAGTGCTACCTGCTCCGCTGCTCACGACTACCTGCCTGTATTTCGCACAGTGAGGCTCCCCGACGAGTATCAAACACACCTTTGCCTTTACCCCACCCTGCTCTGTTGTCGGGATTCGCTACCCCGTACGCCTGGGCACATACGACTTATCTCGGCCTGACATCAGGTTCCAGCTAACGCCGTGAACAGGCAACTATCAGCCTTGGATTATCGGATGGATTCAAACTCGACTTCTTTCAACTCGTGGGTGAAGTGTTAGCTACGCGGCGTGGTCAGTTCTTTTCCTAATTCCTATTCTCTGCAGTTGATTCTCTACTCGTCTCCCATCCACCCGTGCCTCGTCTGCTCTCGCCATCAACCCCGCCGCCTCTTTCCCGAAGACCGTATCTAGCCTTGTCGTCGTCATTTGCACGACCTCAATTTAACTGCACTTACACCTCCCCGCGCCTTGTGTTACCAGCTGTTTGTATTCTCTGTCCTGTTTGACGACGAGGACCGTCTCATGGCAGTCTGTGCATCTCTCCGCGTGTGAGACGGTCGAGACATCCGTACTCGTTCTTCTCTCCCGTCTCGCTATGGAAGGGCTCCCCTCGACGACTACATCCACGCCGCCGCCTGCGAATCGCCGTGATATTCAACAACATCGTCTGACTCAGAATAGACCACGCTCTCCGTTACCTGGCTTATCCAATTCAGAGCCCTTTCTTCGATTTCCCCGACCACAAGGGAACAAGCGTCTTGCAAACTGGATATCAACAAGCAATCCAGACATCATGCGAGCGATCACTCCAACTGAGGACTCCGGTATGGCCGAGTCTACCTTTGAGCTGATTAGCAGCACCGATGTCGAATCTCATGACGAGAACTACACCGAGTCTATATCCGAGTCCGTAGGCTCCCTGGACTTTCACCGGCCAGATGATGTACAGTCGCTGGCTGGTACTGAGCGTACTTTTGACGATGAGTCATTGGTAGACGAAGAGGCCGAAGGCACTCCTCACTCTGTTGCGCAGGAAGAGGGCAGTGATTTACACAGTGACGAACCAGCATTCGGCCCGGAGGCTTCTGACGACTCGGAATTAGAGGAGGAAGCCCGATCGCGGTGCTCTTTGGACTACACACAGCAGAGCCTGAAGACGCCTTCCATCTTGACTCCAGAAGCCAGCAAAATATTTGACAGGTCTTTGGGGGATACGGACAGGCTGTATGCACCACCTGCACGCTATCAATATTGGGTGGACATTGCCAGAGAGGGGCTATCACGTACTTGGGATTATACTACAGATGCAACATCTGCGGCCTTACCTGGCCTCCTATTCGCGGTGACATTCAGTCTTCTAATCTCAATGCTATACCCTTCAACAATTGAGTTCACAGGACCTGCAGGAAATGCTGCCACCTCTACAATTACTGCAACTACAACCCCTTATGTGATTTTTACGAAACAGGTAACCTCGACTGCTACAGCGGCACGACAGACCACATCGGCCAAAGGCATGGGGCTAATTTCTATTAACGAAAGAACATCTGAAGAGTGGCTTTTTGGCTCCAAAAGGCCGGATGTCCAATTTAGCCCTCTTGGGCAGGGCGCCATTATGGTACACGTTGCCTCCGGTGTAAAGAAAACGTGGCTGAAGAAGAAGAATTGTGTCTCCATTACAGCTACCCGTGTCGATGAGGCTGTGGAAATGGAGTTCTACCCATCTGAGGATGGCTTCCTCGTCAAGTTTCCAAAGAAGGAGGCTTTCGGAGTGGTCAAAGTTCTTGTCGAGGCCACATGTCGACCTGCTGTCACTAAAGCTGTTAAGGTGCACTTTGGTAAAGGCATAATGGAAGAGGCATATGAACGGACAAGGAATTTGGCTTACGATATTTCCGAAATGGTCCCGGTAGCTGCTCTGGAGGCAGAACGGTGTCTTGTGGAAGCCAAGAAGTCACTTGAGGCAGTGTCTGATACTGTAGCCAGCAGTATGGTGACTGTCTCCGATACTCTGGTGGGAAGAATTAAGACATCCTCCGTCAAGATGCAAAAACTACTTGCAAACCTTACTTCATCCTCTAAGGAGTACGCCGGCGAGGTGGTAAACAAAGTTCCACAGACTTTGGAGTCGATGTACAAGCAGGCATCAGAAGCCATGAGATCTCGTGACGGCTTCAAGCTTGAAATTCAAGATGGTATACTTGATGTCCAACTCTACTTACTCAGGACTCAGATATCAGCCAAGATGTGGTGGCTCAAGGTGACCAGGCGGACGGCGGAGCAGAGTGAGTATGGCGAGAAGGCCAAAGACTTCGTGGCTCAGAAAAGACGGGATGGAAGAAACAAGATTCGGGGGTTGTTCCGTGATGTTTGCAGGGAACAGACACTTTGCGGACGAACGAAGCAGCGCTGGTGCAAGCGGAACAGCCGTAAAGGAAGAGATATTCATCTTTGCAAAGTAGAGGCTTGAAAGGAACACACGGCGGGCTCACGTGCAATATAGGTGATGATGCCCAGGCGTTGGGTACTGTTTGTAAATAGGTTATGGGACGCGCTGGAGTTTCATGGTCATGATTGAACTGTTGAGGACTTTTGCTCCGACATTGTCGATTTATGGATTTTGTGGCCCTCTTTAGTAGCGAATAAGGATATCCATCCGACTCGAAAACAGGTAACCTTTGCCTTGCTATGCGTAGCTCTCTACGTCACCAAGCGCCAGATCTTGCGTGATGTCAGGAGAGTGCCATCTAAGTGGTTGGACAGTGCGGCCTGGTGACATGACCTTCAAAACTTCCGAATCAGCACTCGCCTGACAGCCTCATTTGGCTGCATCTGCATCTAATCTAGTGCAGGTTTCTACAAGTGTGTGCTCATTTGGCGAAACGCAAAGGCGGTGGAGAGGAGTCGCCAGGTCTTATAGAGTCTGGTGGTCACGACCGAGAAGAGCACTGGTCTGGAGTTGAGGGCCAGAACAGGCTACATCTGGATAAGGCGACCAGGCGACGAGACGACATGGCATGCTGGACATGTACCAGACTTAAGCCAGCCGTACTCCGTACAATAACGTACTTGACTAAAACGGGTGCTGGAGGAAGAGGGGAAGGAGGGACAACCCAATCAAAACAGACCAATCAAAACAAGACCAGTTGACGTTGGTACGTGCTCGCTCAAGTTAGTGTACCTAGGTACTCCGTACCTAGGTACCTGGGTACCGCGGGCAAGTTGGAAAAGGCGCAAGCTCTTTCGCACGTACTTAAGCCCCTGCTTGTTGACCCTTTCATTGTTCGACACGGCGACATCTCGTCACCTTCGCAAAGAGCCCCCTCACAGAATCTGTGCTGCAGGCCATACGCATCCGATTTCTTGTCCGGAAGTTGCTTCTATCACTTAGTATTAAGCTCATCCAGGTCAGTATTTCCATCACTTCTTCGAGCGCAAGTTGGTTAGTCGGATGACGGACCCCGTTTCCAATGGTGGGGCGCCAAAGCCTGAAATGCCCAGCGGGTTTGGCTGGAGGGGTAACAATCAAATGGCAAATCTGTGGTGGGTGGGCATGGGGTTTTTTCATTCCAGGCCGTTCTGGTGCTGCTTTCTCATGACAGACAGACTACTTGACCTTGACTGACTGTTCTGTCCGGTTCTAGTTGGAAGCATCCAGTTTTCACCACTTTTCTCATAATCTTCGATTTCACTTTCTATCAACGATATCCCTTCAGGAACTTTGAAAATGTCTAGCGCCGACAACACCGAGCCCAAGGTCGGCGAGACCAAGCCCGTCGAGACCGTCGAGGTATGGACCACCCTTCATTCTGACGCCTGCAATTTCTACAGGAGTCGTCTTGTCCCGGACGGAGACCTGTTGTCATGTCCGTCGTCCATGGCTGCGTCTGCCGCCGCCTGTTGGAGGTTCGCCGCCGCCGACCGCGCGCCCATATCTCCTGAATGCTATCCTAGACGCTGATGCTGATGGATTTGATGGGACACGGGCGGGATGACCCGCGTGGCGCGCATTTATCTCATTTTCACTTCCGATGCTCTTTTTTCTTTGCTCCCTTGCTAACAAAATATCTGATGGTTAGGCTACCGCTTCCGCTGCCGCGCCCGCCCCTGCTACTGCTGCCGCCGATGAGAAGCCTGTGACTTCGTCTGCCGTTTTCTCCATGTTCGGAGGCGGCGCCAAGAAGGAGAAGAAGGACGCTCACGAGGACCGTGGTGATAATTCTGGCAGCGCCAAAGCACATCGAGACGCTGCCAAGGCTGAGGCCGGCGAGGTATGTCTTACCACGCACAAAGCACGGGAAGCTGCGATGATGGCTCGAGAATTGCTTTGGGGACTGGGATGGCAATTTTTTACGGCGGGGCATGTAGGGACACGTTGATAGACTGACGACATGTTACTACTGCAGGACGAGCCCCCCGAGAGCGAGGATGTGCACTTTGAGCCCGTCATCAAGCTCACCGAAAAGGTTGAGACCAAGACCAACGAGGAGTCTGAGGAGCAGCTTTTCAAGATGCGTGCAAAGCTGTTCAAGTTCTCCAAGGAGTCCAGCGAGTGGAAGGAGCGCGGAACTGGTGATGTCCGTCTGCTCAAGCACAAGGAGAACGGCAAGACCAGACTGGTTATGCGACGTGACAAGACCCTCAAGGTCTGCGCCAACCACTACAGTAAGTTTCTCGTCCCATGAACGCCGTAGACCCGGGTGGGTGAAGGGGATTGTTTTTTTGTTCAAGTTTAACAAACAGAGTGCCTGACCTGTCTTTTACGTGTTAGTCGTTCCCGAGATGAAGCTTTCCCCCAACGTCGGCTCCGACCGCAGCTGGGTATGGAACGCGGCCGCCGATGTCAGCGAGGGTGAGCCCGAGGCTTGCACGCTTGCCATTCGCTTTGCCAACTCCGAGAGTAAGTCTGCACGACATTGCTCTCTACAAGTAAAGTGCGCTATCACACAAGTACTGACGCGATGGCCTGAAGACGCCAATCTCTTCAAGGACGCTTTTTTGAAAGCCCAAAAGGAGAACGAGGTGATTTTCGGGAAGGAAGAGGGAGAGGAAGGGGCGGCTAACAAAACTGAATAAATGGCCAGAGGCTCGGCCATGTGGAAATTGTTATGGGCTCTTGCAGTTCATGAAGCACGAAGAGCTGCTGCTCCCTGCCGCCAACCTGACATCACTAACGACCCTGCCCCCTTTGAACAACTTTAACCCCATCGTCACATCAGCGTTCAGTGTCATTCCAGCAGCGAATCAATTGCATCCTTGAAACAGCGGCCCAATAACGAAGCCAACCCGACCCCGAAACTAGGTACCATGTCTCTACATTGTCTCCCCCCACCCCCTTTTGATGTTCTTTTCTTAGCAATGGATTTGAGAACTATTCGGAAGGAAGATGATGATGATGACGATGATGAAGAAGGAATGGTTGAGTGGACATTTCGTGAGTTTGGGTCAGATAATTCAGATGGAAATTGGGACCACCTTGAGTGGTGCAATTTTTTCTCCCTTCCCAAGCAAGGTTAGCAAATGGTAGACAGCATTTCGGAAATATCAGGTCACAACACAAAGTAAGAAAGAAAGAAGAAGTTAAAAAAAGAGAGCATCCCTTCCATGATGTACAGGGGTGATTGTGTGTTTCTTTGGAGCGTTTCGCGGCATGTCTAAGGCTCAGCGGAAGAAGCTGAAGTGCATTTATTGGGCAAACTTAACCAAACTTGACGCCAAGTCTGGCGTCCAAGCGGGGGAAATAAATTGTGTCTTGAGATGCGGCGGCGGAGGCGCATCAATGCCCAGGGCAACCAGAACATACATTGATACCTTAGGTACCTTAGGTACCTGGTAGATCGGAGACTTAGGTAGCTACATGTAGATACCTGGATATCCACCCACACGTGCCTACTCTAGTGTGAAGGCAGCGTTTCTGTAGGTACATAGCAGTAGACTTAGAGCCATCTTATGTTGGCGACTAAGAGCCGCGGCGCTGTGGCCTCTCTACTCTCTACTCACAAGTCAATTTGCAGTGGGCTGCGCCAGTGGACAGACCACCAAGCTGCAGTAGTCCAGCTCTTCTGGTCCCGTCCCGTCCAGTCGATCCATCCATGCTGAGTTCACGCGCCTGAGCGTGCATTTGGGCGGGCATGGAAGGCTCTGGTCCTGGTGGCGCCAGCCCATTTGCCTGTTTGTAGGGACGTAGCAGTACTTACCCCAAGTACTCAGAACCCAGGGCTCGTACTAACTCGCCGAGCACTTCCCTCTAAGTAATCGTGCCCGCCCCACTCATTTAGGAGGTCCGGTTGCCCTCACCCCCTAAAGGTGGTGCTCGACACCAAGACGGACCGGACACCAAGGCGGGCCAATTTTTAACCTAGACGCGTTGAACCGCAAAAATGGCTGCAACTAGCGTCCAAACGGCAAAATGCGATATTGAATTACGTGTCAATGAGGCTATTGACTATATCAACGCAAATCCAGGCGCTAAAATTCGATCTATGGCCTGAAAATTTAACGTGCCTCGCGGCAGGCTTTCTTGACGTGCCAACGGCGTTCCTGCTAGGAAAGGCTATCTAGCAAGTAATACAAAGCTTTCACAAGAAGAGGAAGTTGCTTTATGTAACTATATTAATCGCCTTAAGAAGGCTAACTTTGCTATTCGAGCTGAGTTTATCACGGATGCTATAAATTATATTCTAAAAGAGAGAGTATTATTAACAGCCTCGCCTAAGCTAGTTAGAACACGATAGACTACACGCTTTATCTAGCGGTACAACTATTATAAAAGCCTTCAAAAGAAGCTTAATTTAAATTAAAAGGCTTTAGAAGACGTTGAAAGAACTCTAACCTATTATAATAAGCTTAAAGAGGTCATTAAGGAGTATAGAATCCCTCCTAAAGATATCTAGAATATAGATAAGACTGGCTTTTAAATTAGAATTAGCTAAGACTATCTAGTTATTATAAAGCGAAAAAGAGCACATTTATTTTTAATGCTAGAAAACAAAGAGACCTTAATAGTAATAGAAAGCATCTCTACAGGTGGCAAAGTTATTCCTGCCTTTCTTATCCTTATAGGGCAAAAACACATAGAATTATAGTATTAAATAAAGGAGCTTGAAGCTGATACTAAGATAACAGTCTCACTAACTAGCTTTATAAATAATGAAATTGCACTTGCTTAGATATAATATTTTTAGGAATTTGCGATACTAATAGGCAGATATTATCTATTAATCCTTAATAGTTATAGATTACATTATACGATTAAGTTCATTGAATACTATAAAAGGCATCAAATAATTTCCTTTATATTACCCCTATATCTTACACACATCCTTTAACCTCTTAATATTATAGTATTTTAGCTATTAAAGCATTATTATACAAAGGCGTTAGATATTATTATTTAAGATAGTGTGTTAAATATTACAAAGATTAAATTCCTTGCTTATATTTAAGCTATATAAAAATAAGCTTTTAAGACTACTACTATTCTATTAGCCTTTCAAAAAACTAGAATTTCACCTTACAATCTACAGCCTATAATTAAGGCCCTTAAACAACGAGCTGCAATTTACACCCTAATACTATCGCTGCTACTATACGCATATCAAGACTCTTCTAATTTTAAGACCCCTATAACGCTCTAGCAGATCAATAAGGTTGCTAATAAGCTAGAGAATGTACTAGAAGAAGATACATCCCTTGAACCTCAATTTACATATAACATAAGTCGTTTTATCCACGGCTCTCTTATTACAGCTATAGAGCTCATACAAACAAAAAGAGACCTTAGACATACTAAAGCAGCTCAATTACTATTATAACAACGTAGGGCTTATAAACATCATGCCCTATAAAGCAGCGGCGTTCTTTCTGTGGATAACGCACGTGAAATAGTCAAGCAAAATGATAATAACCGCCTTAATACTGCTCGTTAAGTTGTTGAGGCAGCCGACAAAAGGCGCCACAACTACGCCAAAAGAACGTTTTTTAAAGCTGCTAAAAAGGCACGTAAATGGCGTCTAGACTCTATATTAGATTTACTAGAAATTTAGGATGAAAAGGGTGTGCATTATAGGCGAAGAGGTTAATAAAGCTACTAGGTTGAAAATTGGCCCGCCTTGGTGTCCGGTCCGTCTTGGTGTCGAGCACCACCTTTAGGGGGTGAGGGCAACCGGACCTCCTAAATGAGTGGGGCGGGCACGATTACGCCCAGGCGCCGCTTCTGAAGTTGTCTGGTTCAGATCATTGAGGTTCCTCACCACCCCATCCGACCACCACCAAACCTGAGCAAGTCAGTCATTCTGAGGCCTTCCTGTCGCCAACCCGAACCTCCGACTCCCGCTCCTCCACCTCGTGTCGCATCGCATTCTCGGACGAGTTCGCTCCATCGCAATTGACGGCCGCGCACGAGATATATTATACCATTCTACGCAAATCTCCTCTGTCCACTCGTCCCTTCACTGGATCGCAACTGGGCCAATTTTTTCCTACCCTTGTTCTTGCTCTTGCGCCTTCCCTTCTGTCTGTCTTTCAACGTCTTTACGACCTCCCTTCGAGTTGTGTTAATGTAATTTTTTTTTCCCGCCCGTCCCTTTACTTTCAATCCTCTATTGTGGTACTCGACACGCAGAAAGAGACGGGAGAAAACAAAAATCCAGAGGATCGAGCCCGTGCAGATCGTGTCGATTTTTTATTTTTCTTCTATAAAGAGATCGGGGATCAAGGTAGCCGCCGAAATGTTGGTCGAGGTATGTTGACGCTTTTGAAACCCCCTTCACTTCCGGGCGGCGGCATCGGTCGTCTGCAGCAAGTTGCTTTGCACTCCCCCAATTACCCCATCACCCAGTTATCGTATCCCGTTGGCTGGTCGTCTTCTCCGGGGGGGCGGCTTCCTGTCGATGAGGACGGGGAAGAGGAGAGATCATGGCCTTTGCGGAGGGTGGCGGAAGTTACTGTGCGACGGAAATATGGCGAGGCTTGGGACGAAGAGAAGACACACATCTCCAACAGCAAGCGGGCGGGCGGGAGCAAAGTGTTGACCGCCGCCGCCTGCAAAGGACTGTCGACTCCCTGTTCCGTCTGCTCGACAGCCGGCGGACGGGCCTTCAATGCGTGGCTCAAGTGTTCAAGATTCTGAACCGTTGACTGTCTGGTTCGATGCACACATACATCTATCTGCTGTGACTCAACTGGCTGCTCGTGTTTATTTTTGGGGCCATGAGCTACCCGCGCTCGTGCTCGAGCTGTCCACGTCTCTTCCCGCCTTTACTTCCAGTATATGTTGCTTGCGAGAAGCCTCGAGCTCAACAGCCCTTCCCTACCTTTTCTGCTTTTTTTTTTCCCTCGCCGGTACCTTTGCTTTGAAGCCCTTTGGGAGCTTATCCCTCCGCATCCCGAGTTGTCGAAGAGCAAGAAGTGGAAGGGGACAACGGCGCCGTTTTCCACCTTGCGGAGAGGGCCGTTACTCGCGATGCCGCCTCGGACAAGGAAGAATGCTAACGACCAACAGAGGAAGGTTAAAGTCGTCACCGAACAGCACGTCATGTAAGCAACTTGTCGCGATCCCTATTGTTTATCAGCCCCTCGAGCCCCTCGCCCCCTTCGGTCTCGAATGAAACGAAAGAACGAGAAGGAAATTGCCTGCGATGAATCTGGGTGTCGCGTTCCGTGTGCCAAAGACCACGCGTGCAGCGGCGGTGAAGCGACAGAGAGACAAATCTGCTGCAAGGAGAGTCCTGGCCAACATTTCTGGTGGAAGTTGCTAACTATGTGTGACCTGCGTGATAGTGACAAGCCTTCTCCGGTAGCGGAATTTCCTATGCGAGAATGGAGCTTGAAGTTGCACTTGTTGGATGAAGAGGGCAACGAGCGGCCTGCCGATGTCTTTACTAAAGTCGTTTACAACCTACATCCAACGTTCGAGAACCCCACTCAGAGTGAGTTGAAGCCTGGCGTCTTGGGCCCGAAATCGGCCATTGTTGCTATAATAGAAACCCTGCGCTAACCGTGGATGTCTTCTTCCGCCTCTAGCCTTCACCAAGCCTCCATTCCTGTGCAGCAATGAAGGCTGGGGTGAGTTCGAGATTAGCATCGACTGCTATACGACGGAAAAGACGAAACTGGCCCCCATCATTCATGACTTGAACTTTCTGGAGGAGAAATACGAAGCCACGCATACAGTCACCTTCAAGAACCCCTCGCAAGCTCTGCAGGAACGCCTGCGTGAAACTGGTCCTCTACCCAACGACGATGACCGGCAAAAGAAGAAGACGGTTGCTAGCAAGAAGGGTAGTCAAAAATTCGATTACGAGAAGATCGCCGAGGCGCTGGAAAAGCTCGATGAGGAGGACCTGCTGCGTGTCATACAGCTCATTAACGAGAACAAAGGTCCGGATACGTATATAAGGAGTGATGTGGAAGGTAAGACTTGACCCCATGCTGTTCACATTGTCCACGCCGAGCGATGTCTTCGAGGTTGTTGATACTTGGCATGCGTATGAGCTAATAGTCGATAACCTCACTGAAGCCGGGGAGTTCTCAATCGACCTGTATACCATGCCGGATATGCTGACGACGAAACTGTGGGAACATCTGGTACGTTGATGACGTTGAGCCCTACCTTTGTTCACTGCTGGTGAAGTAGAAGCACCCGAGTCCTAACAAGATGTCAAAGTCCAAGAAGGGATTGGTTAATTGAAAATTCGTCCATGTATACATTCTGCTTGTGTGCGTCCCGCCAAAGACTGGAGCTGCGAGGCGAGGAACGACCTTTTCCCTTGGCGCAAGCCAATCGTCGAGTAATTTAAGGGCGGGGTAGACGACATGCCTGGGTGGTTGATAATTTTCGAGGCTAGATGTCGTTTTCTGAAACGACATTTGAACCGGCAGCCATATGGATGTAGCTCGATTCTTACAGCATTGAGACGAAGGCGGGAAAGACGTGCTGGACGGAAAGGGACAGACGAATTGCACTGTATGGAGTAGAAGGGGCGTGAAACGATAGTTTTATTTTTATTTTATTTTTCCATCTTGTCAGATACTCTCAAAAAAGTGGGTTAGGAATAAATAGTCTTCACGGTCTCGACTGGCCATGGTGATTGCAAGATGAACTCTTCCCCTGGGGCCGACGCGGGAACCGGTTGCTGCTTACATGGAGGGAATTCGGTTCCCCGTGACACGTCCGGTGCGTGACCGTCTCAGTGGTCTTGCTCCGGTCCTTCGGCCTTGGTCTGTTGTTCCTCGCCCGGATTTGAATACAGGGGTCGTCGGTTTCGCGACCGTAGTTACGTGTGCGCCTATTCGTTGTGAAGTGGGTTGAGGGTGCGACGTTTATCTATATGTCAACTGATGTGTGTCTCGGTGGCGTCTTGGGGGCTAAGTTGCGTGCCTGTCTTGTCGGCGGCGTGAGTGCGGTTGATGCTTGGTGTGGGGGAATTTGAAGTCCTGGTCGGCATCCCGTATGCGTTATGGCCGAGCAGGAGGCCGGAGTACAGAGTGTGATGTGGGCGCCGCGATTCTTGCGTAACTTATTAGCAGTCTTTTTTGTATCGGTGGCAGTATAAATCGTGATCAGAGACCGGGCGGGGCAGCTTACATGCTTGTACGGATAGGGATATTGCCATGGGGTGTGGTTGTTGTCTGTCAAGTACAAACACGGTGAAGAGAAAGGAACAGATGGCCAAAGGGAGAGATACGGCAAATGGATTCTCTGAGACTGAAGATACTGAAAGTCGTCGACTATCTAGAGGCGCTGACGAGTATAGTCTATTATTGGAACTAACTCTCATCTACAGCAGCACGGATGGGAAAGACAATCCGTACCCTCTCTCATGGGAATGAAGAGAAGGATATCCAACCGGTTCAAAAGAGGGCTTGCTTCGGTGGCGGACTAGGTACTCCGTAGTTACGAGCAGTTGCTGTAGGCGTTGCAATATCGAGCCATCGACATGGACATCTCCAAGGACCAATGCCCTTGCCACTTGCAAACCACGCAATCCATCTCCCGTCAAGGACAACCCTGGCTTGGATTGCTCGTTCCTGTCGCTATTGGTCACGACGAGGGCCTTGATTGGCTAACAGCGAGCGAATTGGTCATCTCCATTGGTCAGCATCGGTATGGAGGCGAGGAAGAATACGGTCTGTACCGACCTACATACTTGACAACAAAGAGCTCGGCCTCAACTGCCACCCAAGTAGTAGTTACTCGTGCTACGCCGCCTGTCGCCTGCCGCTGGCCGCTTCTCAATATGCGGGTTTGAATATCTGGAGTGGAATTGGATGGGGCTGGTCCCATCATGAACCATGTAGGTACATCGGTGCTCTTCCCGTCCTCGGGCACTCGAGAGCCATCGCCTTGATCCTCAACACAACTAGTAGTATTTGTATGTTGTATTGGTACCAGGATGGCCGTCCCATACAACCCAGTAACTCTGCGCACCGGATTTGTGGTCCAGTTGCAACCAGAATGACCACCCACATGGGGATTACCATGACCAAAGGCTGCCACGGCGCCGGAGGAGAACGCCATACGGGGCGTCTGGGCCGGCTTGCTATGGTCATTGGGAATATCTTAGCAAATGAGGGTACGGAGTAGCGTTGGCGGGGCTAAAGAGTGCAGAAAGGCTTCCGTTTTGTGCTTCGGTAAATTCGGTTTTCATCAATCGATCTCGTCACAATCGATCTTGGCTTCCCGGAAGCTGAAGAGAAAGAAAGGGGGGGTTGGATTGGAGCCCATGACGACTGCAAAGTACCGGCGTTGACACCATTTGCGTTGCTTTGTACGTAAGGCAATTGTCTGGCGCTGGGCAAAATTAGGCAAAGCCAAAAGCCAGCAAAGACCAGACGGCGGGAAGAAAACGGCAAGGAAGGGGGGGGGATTGATGGCTTTGACGGGTTCGTGTCAGAAGATCCCTAGAGCAACTAGTGACTGCCAGACACGTGAGACACGCCGCACGATGCGTGACTGTTTGCTTCGATGCTTCGAAAGACGTCGGAAGATAACTACCTGGAGTGCCTGTTTTGGAGTTCCTGATTGAAGCCATCGGACGGGCCTCTTTCCCGGTGTTCTGTCCTTCCTTCCTTTTTTCTCTACGCCCACTTATGTATGTACTCCGTACTCCGTACGGGGTACGTACACTCGAAACTTTGGGGAACAAGAGTGACCGGGACCTTCCTAATTCTTCGTGGACAGGGGTCGTTGGGTGGACTGAGCTCCAGGTCCTCAAGTCAAGACAAAAGAACCCTTTGAGTAACGAGGTAGTTACGAGGTAGTTACGGAGTACCTAGGAGCGCAGTGTGAGGGCCCCGGCAACACGGGTAGCAGCAAGGCACTTACACTCTTCCATTATTTTGAAATTCCAAACCTGATACCATTGCAAGATGTTGTTGGCTCTTGGACCTCCTCTGATTTGCAGACCTTTGGACCCTCAGACCTTCAGACCTTCAGACCTTCAGACCTTCCCCCAGGGCGAGGGGGAAGATTGAAACCTGCAGCACAGCAGCCACCCCGCATTCGTGGCGTTGTACGGAGTACGGAGCAGTTATGCAAAACAGCTTGCCTGGCTGCTGCCGAGTGACTACCAGCCACGGTCGGTCTGCTCCATGCCCTTAGCGACTTGCTCAACCCGAGGAGAAGCTGAAGCGAGACAGACAGGATAACTAGACAGGATAACTAGACGGCGCTTCCTTTTGAAGGGACGCCAGACCCGACGCCAGACCCGACGCCAGACCCGACGCCAGACCCGACGCCAGACCCGACGCCAGACCCGACGCCAGACCCGACGCCAGACCCGACGCTTGAACTGACTCTTGAACTTGGCCAGACGCTGGCCACCCCCGCTCGCTCCCCAGCAAAAAAAGGCCAGACGCCAAACAACCCGCCAGACTCCACCCTGCCCTCTGTCCGCCCCCCAGTTTCCTCGTTGGCTCGACAAACAGCTACTGCTCGGCGCCCACTCATTTCGCCGCCCGTCATTTGCTGACGTTTCATTTCGTTTTATTTTATTTTACCCTATTTTACTTTATTTCTTTTTATTTACTTTTCCTTTCCTCCGGCGTCTTTGCCCGCCGTGGTGCATGATAGGCCGGGGCCGTACGTGGTGGGAACCGCCGACGCTTCTCCACGGCCCTTCGACTGCCACTCCAAGCTCCCACTCGTCTTCCGCCGCAAACCGAAGTTCCAACAACAACGCATTGTCGCAGCGTCACAGAGCCTTATTGCTGCCTCGCCCGGCATGGCCCAACCTCATTTTGGTGCTGGCACTTCTGCATCAAGCCCCAGTGTCTCTGCGACGCCTGGTGCTCGCCAGCTACCGCACCAGACGGGGTCGTCGTCGGGAGCCGGAGACACACCAGCCCAACATCCGCACCAGTCGACGTCGCAGGCCCAGCAGCAATCCTCGGCCCAGAACCCTCAACACAAGCGCGTCTACCAGGCCTGTATTCCTTGCCGTCGCCGCAAGGTGCGCTGCGACTTGGGCAGCGTCGACAACCCTCATGACCCGCCCTGCGTGCGCTGCCGCCGGGAGAGCAAGGAGTGTTTCTTCTCAGCCACTCGCCGTAAGCGAAAGACCGACGACGACGAAGGCAGCGATGTCGACGAATATATAGTTCGAAACGGACGCAAGAGGCTTCACGCCGCCGAGAGCCCACCTCCCCGTCTCGACCGCCGCTTCTACAGCGAAGTCCCCTTGACACCCGGTGGCTCTCATGGCCGCAGCCAACCTTTGCGCCGACCCGACGGGAGCAAGCCGAGACAGCGCAGAGACTCTGAGCTTGACGGTGACGGCGACGCCAATCTGGAAAACCTCGAGGCGCAGACAGCTATGCGCCGTGCAGTCTACAACCCCCATGATGCCCTAGACCTCCTCTACAAGGCTGCAACCGATAGGTCTGTTGTCGAGTCGTCTGGCAAGGTGGTGAACAGTGCTGACTTGAATAGTCCCGCTGCAAACAACCACGGTCGTGAGGGAAGTATCGCCTCGGCAACCACGGCGCCAACCCACCAGCCCACGCCCCAGGACACTGCGAACAGAGACGTTCCTCGTCCGCCATCCTTGTCCACCGCGAAGCCCGACGCGGAACAGCACATGCCTCAGCGTCAGTTCCAGCCCAGCCGACCTCAGCAGACACAGCAACAACAGCCTGTCGATCCTGTGCTTGTGCAGCAACCAAATTTGGGAGCTCAGCCTGGTTATGTAGAGGCTTTGCGTGCCTGGTCACGGTTTCGCTTTGTTCGAGCTGGCTGGTTCACCGCCCAGGAAGCCATAGAGTATATTGACTAGTACGTCTACCACTACCCGTCACACGGAGTCATACCTGCTCTGGAAAGTCTCCTTGTTTGTGCAGTGTTGACTAACTTGCCCGTCTCCTGCAGCTACTACAAGTACCTCTCGCCCATGACGCCCATTTCACCACCAACCTTTAGCGATCCCATCTCTCATATCACTCTCCTTACCGAGGAACCAATTCTCACCGTCACCCTTTTGACGATCTCCTCGAGATATCGCCAGATGCCTGGGACTGGAGGTCACTGTCGCTCACATGCCATCCCGGAACAGCTGTGGACTTACCTTCGAGGAATGATTGAGCGCTGTCTGTGGGGTCAGGAGGCCTTTGGTGGAGGATTCTGCGGCTCTGGTGGCCCTGGCTCCTCGTCGATGATTATGGAGGAAACGGATACGAGCAGTACCGCGCCCTGGCGCGGCATGAGAAAAGGCAGTCTGCGAACGCTGGGCACAATCGAATCGTTGTTGATTCTTACTGAGTGGCACCCGCGTGCCTTGCATTTCCCTCCGCAAGAAGCTACCGATGAGCTCATGCTCCCTGACTACACCATTGGGCCGACGGCTTCGTCTGACGACCAAAGCAGGAATGTAGGTGCTGGATTTGGCGGCAAAAGAATTGAGAGCTGGCTCGAGCCGGCCTGGAGGAGCGATCGCATGTGTTGGATGCTTCTCAGCACAGCCATGGGTCTCGGTTACGAGTTGGGTGTATTTGATGACATCGATGAGATGCTCAAGGATGATACAATTACGCGCCCAGAGTACATGGACGAAGCCTACCGAACGAGAGCCAACCGCATCAAGCGTCTGTTACTCATCTATACGTCCCAGCTAGCTGGTCGACTGGGTTGGACAAGCATGACTCCAGAACACCTTCGTAAAGCTGATCCGGCCGTGGCAAGGCGTCGTACCGCGACCAACGAAGGAAACACCCCGAGTACATCTTCCATGGCGAATGGTTTCAACTACGTGCCGGATCTGGAACTCGATGATCAAATCATCCATTGTTGGGCCGGAATCAGCAATGCTATGCATGTCGGGAATGAGAAACTGTTCCGCTCCAGGAAGTACACGACGGAAATAATCCAGACAGGACGGTATGTCGAGCTGCTTCGAGAGTACAGTCCTCTGCTCAGGGACTGGTATCGGGAATTTGAACTTTTCCGCCTCCCTCAGTTCATCAGGCACATCCTCACAATAGAGTATGAGTATGTCCGTATTTATGTCAACTCCCTGTCTCTTCAGGCAGTGGTAGAACGTTGCACCAACAATGCCGGACAGAATGTCAATGGCAACAATGCCGACGGACCGGCCGCTAACGGACCAACTCAGCTGTCCCCGCAGACAATGATAAACTATGGCAAGCTGCCGCTTGGACAACTCGGGGGCTTTACCATTAATGACCAAGAATACGTCCGGGAGGTGGTCGATGGATGCCGGAACCTGCTGCGCACCGTGGTCGAGGGTCTTCTGCCAGGCGGCTACCTGAAGCATGCGCCGGTTCGTACTTATTTTCGTATCATTAGCGGAGCCATGTTCTTACTCAAGACGTTTGCTCTGGGTGCGCCGCGATCAGATGTCAAACTCAGTATCGAGCTCATGGATGCCACTGTGGAAGCGCTCCGAAACTGTGTTGTAGATGATGTCCATCTAGGCATTCGGTTCGCCGATCTGCTCGAGACACTGACAAGTAGACTGAGAAATCGGTTCATTCAGGCGCCCACTCTGCAGCAGGGTTCTGGTAAAGATCAAAGCCCATTGCCTGAAGGCACCGTGTCTGGGGCTGCGGCTACCGGCGCCCATGGTAGCGACCACACTGCAAGCTGGGTGGGCAAACATGCGCAGAAACTGCGAGAAGGCCTAACTGGACAATGTGAGTGCTCATCTGTCACTGGGATGACGAGTCTTGTGTGTGTGTGTGTGTGTGTGTGTTCGTCACTCCGGACTGACCCTCGATGTTATTTGCAGATCGCCCCCCTTCCCCTGGCGCCGAGGGTAATAACATCTCGGCCACACCGTTCGACTTGTCCACCGGCAACTTTCCATATCCCGGCGCGTCATCGATCGGGCCATCAACGCCAGCAGCACATGTTGACAACAATGGAGTTGCCCCTCCCAGCGGGGTGGACATGCATCTCTTCGAGGGTTGGGACAACCCAGGCAACGAGATGTGGTACCTGCCACCGGGACCAGCCTTCTTCCAAAACATGGGAGACAGCTCCGTTGCCATGACGGCCGAAGGTGTCAATGTTGGCGGATTAGACCTCTTGGAGTACATGGCCATGGATCCAGTGCAGTTTTCTAGCATTGACGGACCTGGTTCGACCAATGGAAATGCCGGCACACAAGGCTAAACAAATCGCCCCTCGAGCGATCTAACTATGAATATAAGTCACGAGAGAAGACGGCGGTAATCTCGTTGGCGTCTAATGATGAGAATGATTTTGATCACAGCGATAGCATTCGATGGGGGAGTACGTACCAACCAACCAACCAACCAACCAAACTGACGTGGTAGTTGTTGAACTTTTTCTCCAAAAACACATGCTTTTTTTGGCTTTCACAAACGGCGGCCTCTCAGTGTCCCGTATTTCACAGGGAATCGGCGAATAAGGAACGGGAAAAAAGCTTGTTCTTTGTTCTTTTGGTGTTTGGGAACTGCTTCATCTTGGGTGTGGCCGCATGGCCTGGGTTCTGTCTGGTCTTTCGAGACTCTCGCCGTCGGCCCAGTTTGACGGCTGTTGTGGATACTTGCTTCGAGGACGGGGTCATATCACTGCCCTTTGGTTTACAATGACAGCAACGTAATTACTTGGTTCGCAGGCGAAAGGGGTGAGCCTTCAGGGGCAAGCTTGGGGCACGACGTCGGTGCTTGGAAGCATGAAGCAGTGGCTGTTACGAGGACACATTACTGAGGCACATGAGTCGCTTCTTGTAGCTTGACATGTAGAAGACGCTCAACCAAGTCGGACTATCAACTTGGACATGTAGGTTTAGCCGTGAATATTGCAACTACTCAATACAAGTGGGCATTCTCTCAAAAAACATGCGCAGAATTGCCACCAGATCTTGCTCGACAAAATTGAATCCATGTACAGGGAGGGGTTATAATACTAAGTCTTAATCTTATGCCTCTTCTTTTGTCCCAGTCGCCATGTACTCTGGCCCAGAAGATGATCATCCGTACATCGGACCGGTGAGGCAGCCATTGGAAGACCAAAATGGAGAATTCACAGAAAGGGACATTTGGATACAAAGTGTGCCATGTACGCCTATAACGGGCTGTCTCTCGCAGAAATGAGCTACATGATGATGGACATGGCTTCAAATTGGAAAATGAATCGCTCCAGTTCTTCGCTGTAATGATTACATAACGCTAATCTACTCATACAAAGAGAAGAGGCAACATATTTGACCAAAGTCTTTCCTCCCCGGTCTTTCTCCATACTAGTATGCGGCCTTCTAGACTAAAGGAAGAAGAATTCCACATTTTACCGAACCAATTGAAGATGACAAGACAAGATGGAACAAAAGAAAAATATGCAAAAAAAAAAAAAAAAATTATATGACGGTTGAGATGACGGCAAAGATAGTCGTATTATAGCAGAACGTGGCGGACAAATAAGAGGATTGGCAGATGATATCATATTGATACTTGATGCTGTTGTGATGTGCGAGCGAAGATGGGGTTTTTTTTAAAAAAAAAAAAAAAAAGACCGCCAAAACAGAATGGACTGGGTATTTTGTATCAAGTAATGGAAGAACGTCAAATCAAAGGTGGGCGAGAGTACATAGGCGTGTAAAGGCGCTTAGAGTGCATACGTAGTACCTCGAGTAGCGTGGGCTTCTTGTAGGGCTATAAAAAGTGTCAATTACCCATGTATTAGTGTTTTCACAAATCCAACATGGGCAGAGTTCCAGTATGACTTACTTTGTAGTACTCTCAATTGCCCGACCCGGTCTTCACAGGCAACTTGGATGCTTGAACGCTCAATGAAATCCAGAACCACACTGTTGGGGAGCTCTTGTACCTCCACATCCGGAATGTATGGAGCGCGGAATTCACTGAGATGATATCGCCTCGTGCCTTGCGCAGGTCGGCCACTTTGGGCAGGCAAGGCGCTCAGGGTCAAGAATCCCTGAGAGTCGAGCGAGAGATTTCTACGTTTCCAAAGAAGGTTGTCTGGGAACTGAACATTGACATCGCCCAAGTACGACACAATATTTGGTGTCCCGGTTGTTGATGGGCGCGATTGAACAGGCTCTTGCGTCTCCCCCTTTGTCATGGATGTCGATATAACAGAAGAATTGTTCTTGGAACGAGATCCTGAGAGGTTAGAGAGACGACGCATGAAGCGACCAGTCCGAGAAAGCTTCTTGTCCCCGTTAGTGGATTTGGTATCATCCCCGGATACAATGTCTGCTGGCGCCAAGACGATGTCACGATCCTTGCTTAAAGATGAGCGGTGGCTGCTAAAGGACAGCCGAGGAGAGAATGCGGGGTTTGCGAGTGTCGTATCTGGTCGTGTTGGCGAGAAGGCAGGGTTGCCGGTGTCTGAAGTCGTCGACCTACGTCTTTCTTTCATGAAACCTTTTACGATGCTGAAGGATGATTGTTGAGATTTGCTTGACTTCCCAAGCTCAGGGGTTTCAGCGGTTTGTTCACCTTCTGGCTCAATAGCTGAGCAGTCTCTTCCCGGAGAGGCTGCTCGATGGTCCACTAGCAGTGGCGACTGTATCAAGTCAAGCGGATTGTACTCGGATAGATCCTTAAAAGACTCGAAGCCCATTTGCGCAGGTTGATCTGGATCACGAATAATGCGCGCCGTTACAGAAACTGATTCTGGTCGGCCGCGGGGATTGCTTGCACTGGGGACCACAAGGCTTCGCAATCCAGGAGGTGATTCGAACATGGATAAACGGTTGGTTACCGAGCCGGATCGTTCCAAGCGATTGCGCCTTCCTGCTTCTGGAGAGGGCTCCAGTGTACGCTCCGGGGATGGAGGAGTTTGAATCCGGAATGAATTCGCTCTGTCCATGACGGACGATGATCTAGACGGCTCTCGCTTGTTTACTGCAACGAAGGAAGATGAGGGTCTTTCTCTTGTTGGAGGTGTCGGCACTTCTCCCACCGACGCGGAGAGCATTTGAAGTGCCTGGATTCGCTGAGAGATGCTTGAGCCAATGTTGGACCTCCTAACCAGGTTGCCCCCTTGCTGTTGCTGCGTGACGTGATGCAGGTAGGCGGCTCCAGAGCTCATGGAACGCGCCGAGGATTGACTGACGTCGGAAGGAGGAATAAGATTGCCGCGTACAGGATTCGATACCGTCCTGACTGCGTGGCCATCTTGTGTCTTGCTGGGACTTGAGGGAAAACTTGGAGTCACCGGTGTCTCGATAACTGATGCAGACGTAGCCTCCTCAAAAGTCCCACTCTGCAGCTCTTCCTCCAACTTCTCCTCCGTATCCAGATCCTTCGGTTGTATGGGCAAGACCTGCAATCTGGGCGTGGCTTGCCGCTCCTCCCGAGGCGAAGGAGCTTTGCCATTATCATCTTCTTTCGTCGTGATTTCTGTAATGTGATCGGTTTCGGGGGGCAGACTCAGCCGAGTTTCTGGATTCGCAGTAACCGGGGGCACGAAGGTTGTCTGCGAAGCTGCTTTTGCGGCGGCTACGAGGTCTTGTGCCGAAACCTTTGAATTCAGAGTGTGTGAGGTGTCAATTTTTCCGGGAGGGACAACTCGATCGGCGAGTCGATTTCCCGGATCAGGCTGTCGTACTGAAGAATCAGGGAGAGCTTGCCTTCTCCCCTCGAGGCCACGAGCACCATTTGCAGAGAATTTAGAAAGCGGCAATGCAGGGTTCTCCAGGCCGGTATTTCCATTATATCTTTTCTCGACTCTGTGCGCAGAAGCGTCCTCGAATTTCTGTGGGACATCTGCCATCGTGGTCGCGCGACGGTTGGTACCTTCTCCCAAGTTCTCGGCCGCGCCCCGAGTCCCCCGAACACCACCTTCGACGGCCGCTTCTGCATCACAAAAAGGTTCACCAGCAGATAGAACACGAGCGATATGTGTTGCTCCTTCGAGACTACCGCCAACGCAACCATGAGCACGCGAATTTTCAATTTCGGGTGACTGCTCTTCCTCTTTGGCGTGAACTGTCTCATCAGTAGACTCAGAAATGGATGAAGCTTTCGTGGAATGATCCGCATCGGAGGATCCAACAAGAGGACTTGCTGGGTGAGAGTCCACGGGAGTGAGGTCTGAACTCTGGTCGGTCCGAGCCGCAGGGGTCACCGTTTCCAAAATGACACCAGAGTCGTCCTTACTCAATGAAACGCGCCTGTCCTTGTCGAAATAGGGTTCCAAACATGATACAGACTCGTTCCTCACAGGCGTGGTATCACCCATAGCACCACTAAACTCTTCACCGTCAGCGGTGGCTGCTTCGAGCGATGGCTGCATGTTCAATTTCTTTTTCTCCTCTCGCAACTGTACAGCCTTCATCAATCTGGCCCTCTCGCGACTTATGATCGGCTTCTTGGGTGCGAGTCCAGGCAACGATATCGAATCGATGGAAAAGCCCGAGCTGGTAACTGGCCTGTCCGAACTATTATCAATGGTCGGGTTGTCAGCCACTGCATAGTCGGGGCCTGCGAGGTCGTCTTGGGGTTGTGAGAAGGAGTCTTCACGCTCTCTTCCTTTGCCCTTCTTGCTGCCTTTCCTGAACAATTTGAACCCGGCAGGGATAGCAGATACAGGCCGAAAATTTCCAGCTGTTTGGGGTCGACCATTGGCGTCAACCGAAGGACGCGGTCCGAGCTTCACCTTCGGCTTGCTGTACGGGTATGGGCCATAGGTATACATGTCGGTCTCGAGGGAAATGGGAGGCTCGTCAACACCGACGAACCGGGGAACTTCAGCCGTCGTTGGCGCAGAAAACTTGCTATTTGCGGGGGAGGATGCGAGCTCCGAGTCAAGCGTAACAGGCTCGGTCATTGATTGTCGAGCAACAGGAGACTGCGGCCGACTTCCGCCAGATTCTTGCAAAGACTGGCGCTTTGTAGCTCTTTGTTCTTCCTCTTCCTCCTCTGCAATTTCCATCAACCGTCTCCGACGCAGCGAGCTGGTTGATGATGAAGTCGAGCAAGAAGCGGTGTGCAAGGAGCATGCTGCGGAAAGCTTCGAGTCTTTCAGTTCGGTGGCAGTGGTAATTTCAAAGGTGATGTCGTATGGTGAGAACCTTTCGCAAACAGCATTGAAGTGAACCGCAACGCGAGCTAGAGGAGGCGTGAAAGGGTGACGTCAGCTTGGCTCTTGATGGTTACAAACTTTATCATGGCCATCAAGCAGTTCGGTCGCCATTATAGGCACAGCGTGTGAATGCGCATACCTTGAATGATCCTTGAACAATCTTCTGGAAGATATTTAATGATGACATTCCTCCGGCGGTATTTCAGAAAGCCATAGAGTGGGCTGGTTTCGTCATATCCGGCAATCGTATTGCGCATTTCCACAATTCCACCAGTTCCACGGTTGAGTACTTGGACTTCATCTCGGCCCTCGTATTTCAAAAGAAACCTACCACGTAGTCAGCATGATTGGACGCGCAAGGTACATTGTCTGATGTCTCCGAAACCAATAGTATTCTGCTCCCTGGCGATGTCACAGTTGCGGAAGGTGTTCAAAAAGGACATGTACATACCAGCCTCCAGGCTCCGCGATGGCAGCCTCATGCGCCTCTACCACTACAGGCTCATCGAGGCCATTGAGCGACATGATTGTTGACTTGTTCTATCAGTAACGCGCCTCCAGCGGTGGGGTCTCTGGACAAAGTGGCCGGACAGGTGCTCAGAGTTGATGGATATGTTCAAACGAGGGACGGGGTTTGACGGCGGCCAGATGAAAGCTCCGAGTCTGAGGAATTGAAGAAGGAAAACACACAGAGGGCCAAGCTGAGGAAAAGAATAGAGACCAGGAAGCCAGCATGGGCCGACGAATCCGAGCCGGTGCTTTACCAGGGAGGAAGCAGCGATTAGTATAAAAATATAAAGCGACCCAAAAGGGGCTGTCCCTTGATGCCGAGGATGGGTTGGGAGGGCTGATAGATGAGAGAAGCTAGCACCGACGACAACAGCTGAGGGGGGCTCAACTAAAAATCTACCTGCCGGCGAAAATGTCTCAATGATGATGCTAGGAACTCGTCGTGTTGATGGGGTTGATAGAGTTCTTCGATGTAGTCGGGTCCCGAGACACGCAGGGAGATAAATCAGCGCCTGCAGGCCAGACGGCGTTAGCAACTCGGCAAAGCGAAAAATTGTGCAGTGTTTCGTTCACGGTGTGGAACTCACGAGGTAGAAGGAGAAAGGCGAATGGGCCAGGAAGAAGAAAGCAGAATAGAAGAAAGAGGGAAAAAGAAAGGAAAAGAGAGGGAGAAGAGACAACGTCACGTCCAAGCTCGCTCCTCACCAGGGAGAGCAATGCGGAGCAGAACAAGACGGAAACTGCAGGCAAAGGCCGAAACAAAGACCAGCTCCCATAGACTATTCAAAAGCGCATGATTTTCGCGGAGTTGAAAGGTTTGGGAGTCGACGAAGTGAGCCTTGAACGACAGATAGATGTTGCTTCAGGGGTTGTCCAACCCGTCGCCTTCAATGGTACGTTTGTGACCGGGGGGGGGCAACGGAATGTGAGATGGAGAACCGGGAATGGGACGAAGGCGCATCAGTTGGAGCTCGCATCCCGTCGCCCGTTGACCCAGTTTGTTGTCCGGTTCAATGTTACCTGAGTGCTAGTAGTTGGTACATGTAGGTTCAAGCACAGAGTACCTCCTCGCCTACTCCATACAGTTACGTGCCTAAGTATTCCGCATCTAGTAGGTACTAGTTACCTAGGTAGTTTATTAAGTACCTGCCTGGGGTACCTAGCAGGCCCAGGTGCCACCAGTGTCTGCATTGACTGCAAGTGGTTGCGACCGCTGGAGCGAAAGCCTCCTCCAGTCGGGGCAGTTGGCGTTAGCGGCGACATCTGGAACTAAGATGAGGGCATGTGGCCGCCGAGCGTCATTGTGGATTAATACAATCCATCAACATTGCACGAACATGAGGACAAGAATGGTTCGTGGTCTGCGTTCAAGAGCCAAGTCGCACCCGAGCAAATACTTAAGTTGCCTACTCCGTACTTCAGGTAGCCTCAGCTGTACTCCGCACGCTATCAAGATAGGATAGCTGGATGCTTGAGCGTGCAAATGTTTTTAGGTACTTGGAAAAGTTCACCTCGACATGGTAGGTGCCTGCTACCTGCTACTAACTAGGCGCCCGGCCCCTATCTTCGGCGACAGGACAAGACAGGTAAAAAAACATGTCACCAGCTGGTAGTCAGACTTACCACAGGTAGGTGACAATTTTTGACCTGTCTTGTCATACTTTTGCTGTCACCAGAAATAGCAGGTGGCGCGCGTAGGTAGGTACTTAGAGGTACTTATTCAGGTACTTAGAGGTACTCGACATTATTTGGCGCTTTATTGTTGCACAATCGCTTTTTGCATGCCACTCTTGGCCCACGCAGCCAATCGCCTTAGTACGTTTTCAAGTACTCCGTACTCCGTACCTCCTTAAGATACAGGTAGTTACTAGGTAGTTACCTACTAATAGACCTAAGGTTCGTACCCAAAAAAGAAAAAGAAAAAAGGAAGCCGTCAAAGCGCGCTCAATGAATCCCAGCTACGGAGTACTCCGTACACATACGCCACTCTTACTCTGGAACTACTAATCTACCTGTTTCCTTCAGCCTGGTCCTTACAACCCAATTATCAGCCACATCTAACTATCTATCATTGATCGCCAGCCGCTGTTGCAGGAGTAAGGCTTTGTCAACAGAGGAAACAGCTTCAACCTTGTGCGCAACAAACAGTGAAATCGTGCCCCTGATTTCCTGCCTACGTCTCTGCTTCAGCCTTATGGAGAGGTCAATGGCCGTATAACTCGAGCAACTTGCAGCATCTACCCGTCGGAATGTCACGCCGCACCAGAACATGGAAGTCTATAAACAACGTGACCCAATAGAAGGTATTACTGAAAGCAGCACCGGGTTCATATTTAAGCCTTCCTTCAACTTGTCCGCCGTCTCTGTTCCGCGTCGTATCACAAAGTCATGCCTAACTAAATAGTTGTTGTATGTCCGCACCTGCCAAACAAAGCCGCGGCTTTGCCACCACATGTCCTATCACTTATTAGGCCTCTCCTCCTCAGGCGTTGTTGCAGCCTTCGCCTTTTCTAGAGAATCTTTGCCTTTCTTCGATATTTCAGGGCTATCCTCTGCAACGGCACTCTCCGTCTCCTCCTCTACAGAATCATCCAGCGTAGTTACGATGAAATCTCCTCCATCAGTAGGTAATGTGTCATGTCCTCGACCACTGTTGCTGGCAGACACTCCAACCGCTGGCATGGTGCCTTCGGCGATTGCCTGCTTAGTTTCCAAAACAATCTTCTCGGCTTCACTGACTCTGGGCTCCGATTCGGTTTCACTCTCACTAGTATTCACGCCCTGGGTCGCTGTAGTAGCAGTCTTGTCAAAACGTATAATCATGCATGACAAGTTGTCGGAACTGAATCGTTTCAATGCCTGATCGACCAGCTCCTGGGCCGCTGTGGTTGGATCTTGAATATCCCGCACTAGATTTACGGCGTCCTGGTCACTACAGACGTCCCACAACTATGAAGTAGAAACTCAGTCAGCCATTTGCAACCGCTTCTTTCGTACCTAGGATTCACTCACCCCATCACACGCAATAATCATGAATTCGTCACTATCAGGCTGTATAACGGTTTCTGTAGTGTACGGGTGGCCAGTAACAAGGTCCTTCATATAAGAGTCGCCTAGGGCACGGGTTACTGCCAGAACGCCGTTGACGCGATTGTTTAGAATCAGCCCGCCAGCATTTTCGATCCGTTTGCCTTCATTCTCGTCGCTTCCTTTGTGGTCATATGACAGTCGCAACGCCTTGCCGCCACGACATAAGATGATACGAGCGTCGCCGACATTGGCCGTATATAGAATACGTTGCCGTGTGGTGGATGACCTCGGCTTCATTTGAACGTCAGTAGAAGAGGCAGATACCGTACGGCCACGAGGTATGTAAGATGCCTTGTCTTTATCGGGATTGATTGCCTCGTTCGTTTTCGGCATCGGTTTCGTCACCGCCGCAGCAGTCTTGTCATTAGAGGCACAATCCTCCCATCGCAGGACAGCAATGGCAGCGGTACACCCACTATTCTTCAGTGGGAGTTTTTCTAGCTGTGCGTCCGCCGTGGTGAAGGTCTGATCCAATAACTCTGGTATAGCCGTATTCGGATTCTTCCGAATGATGTCTTCAAGGATAAGGTGAAGCTTCTTTCCACACCAGTCAGCAGCAAAGGTACCGGCATGGCCATCAAAGATGGCGAAGTATCCGTTGTCAGATTCCACCATTTCCTTGCCAATGTTTTCGGAGCTGTTCTTCTTCTTCGACTTCATGTTGACTGAGGCGTCGGTACTAGACCGGGGAGTCGCCAAGAAGTTGTACAAGAAGGCATGTGTATCTTCCATAGTCCGGCGGCATTTCTTGTTCCTATCTTCCCAAACACCGACGCGGAATGTAGACTTTGGGCCTGGCGCTGATTCACCTGCGGAATTATTATGTTGACCTTGGGGAACTGCCAAGGCAGGATCTTTCTTACCCAGCTGCTGCAAAGGCGTCTGAGCACTCAGATCAGAGTTGCCACGACCGGCCTGGGAGAAGCTCAGAGTATTCTTAGCCGATGCAAGGAGGCTGCTCGCTTTGCTCCCGACGCCGCTACTCCTACGTTTTTTATCCGTCGAGCCGCCGGCATCATTACGACCAGGTGGGCTGCCGTTTCCACTGCGTTTCTCTCCACTTGCAGGCTGATTGATAGCCGTTTTGGCAGGAGCCCGAGGGTTGGCGTTAGGACTTGAGCCCGGTGAAGGAGGGCTTGTTTCGGCTTTCGATTCGCTCTCTGTCTTTAACCCTGGAGAGCTGGAGCTCCCACCAAACATTCTATTCAGCAGGCTTCCTCCTTGGGAGGAGAGACTGCGACGCTTGTTGAATGCCAGGGTTGTGGAGTGGAGGCAGGACTCTGGGTAGGAAGTGTTTGGGCGAGCAAAAGATGTAACAAGAATCGTGTTTACCCTCAAAGGCAGTCGCAGGGCAGGTGGACGTCGCAGAATAAGGAGAGCGTAGCATGCGACGATGAAGCTCGAATGATGCCCGTCGGTGGGAAGCAAGACCTCGAGGGCGGTAAGTTGATGTAGTAGCTAGATGCTAGCTTGATCTCAGGCTGGAGCGACAACAGCAGTCCGAAATTTTGGTGCGAGGTGACGATCAAAGTGCAACGAGACTAAGCAAAAGTATAAATAGAGGTTAGAGATGCCATAAAGAGCGAGGAGGTAGCAACTTTTATAGTGAAGGTGACGAAAAAAGAGTTCATCATGACTTCGGATGCCTCAAGGGTATTCTTAAGGAGAACGAACACACTGGGATGTGCAAAAAAAGACACAGCCGAACAGCGAATCCTCAAGAGTTGGAGATCAGATGGTTAATGTTGCAAAGGCATGCCTGGGTGTTCGCTCTGGCCAAAGTGCGCCCACGCACGAGATCCTCCCACAGGGTGTGACCAGTAGAAGAGACGGACAGGACGAGGTTGGATTGAATCAAGGTCTAAACATACCAAAGTGTCCGGCGGTCGGCAAGGCGTGAGGGCGTGAGGCGTGACGGGATACCGCGGCGGTATCAACTGGTGGTGTCTGGTTCAGCTGGCGAGGTACGACGCCAATGCTAGAGGCAGCGGCCGAATCAATACGGCTTGTTCACTCTCCTGCCGCGATGATGCCGTCTCGGTAGTGAATGGCAGTGGTGACAAACCAAGGTAAGACCAGTGGTGAAAGTGAGGGTGTGTACTCCGTATGTGTCACAGAATCAATGATTCGACGCCCGAGTAGGCCAGAAACGGACTACAAGAAACGGGCCAGTGCAAGAAACGACGGCCAAGGTCAGGCGAGGGGTCGTTGTCAAGTCTTGGTCTTAGGTCGAGGGGTCGGTCGGTGGAACTGGGTGCTAGCGCCGGATGAAATGCAGGAGGAACGGACAGAGCAAGCTTGAGACGGACGGGTGTTCGATGGAGTTGCAGACATGGATGATGAGATGGGAACAAGCGAGCCTTTGGAAGTGACAAGTGACATGGAGCCAGTGAGTTGAGCGCATGGGCAAATGAGAGAGAGGTCTTGGTTCTTTCTGCGGGCCACCAGGCAAGTACCTCCGTATACAGAAGTAGTCGGCACCCCGCGGCCCACTTCCACCTCCAGCTTGCTTTGAGAGAAAATCCATAAGACCACCAGTTCTCCCTCCTCACCTCTTCCTCATCTTCGCTCCATGTCCTTTTACAGCGTACGAATTGTGTTGATCTCGCCGCGTACCTTCTCTCAATCCATCAATGTTGCATCGACCGGAGTCTTTTCCTGCATTGGCTGAATACGCGAAAGGTTGGAAGCTATATGCCGTCTGCTTAACGACAGGCTGAGGAGGCATCGTTCGATGCTTGGCTTCGCGACTTCCCTCCCGCACTACATTATGTGTCCCCGAGGGCTTAAATAATACGTCTAATCAAGGTTGCCGTTGTATAACAGAGAGACTTCTGGCCGCATGCACCGCGAGGCATAGCTGCACTGAAGATTGCTGGTAGGCGGGGAGGGCAGATCAACTCGCAGCGTCATGTCATCGCAAGCCGTTGCCTATACTCCGTTACCAGCAACGAGAATTCCTTACAGGCAATACACAACGATGAAAGAAAAAAACGTGAAGAAGAGCAGATTGGACTAGTAAACAGATGGTCAGATGTGCATATATGGACTGAAATCCGTTTCTAATTTTACCGGCTTGAACTCGTTCCTGGCTCTACTGGCGCTGTGGCAGGCTCAGCCGATGGGCGGTTACTGCCACCTCCTTGAGATGCGATCTCAGAGTACCTGTTGTGCCCTTTTCGTAGATATGGCACGCGTTATACGACATGGATCATGGTGCCTCTCCCATGATGACGATCTGATCCTGACATAAGTGGATGGGAAAATTGGTTGAGTCCTGAGCAGTCGATTTGGTGGGCGACTGCAACCTTATTGCAACAACCGCCAAAGGCAACCGCTCTTCGGTGGCGGAGGAGACTGACTTGTTCACTCAAAGAGCCACTCCCAGGTGACTGCATTTCGAACCCAACCACATCGATGGAAGCTCTTGGCGCAGCCCAAGAGTAGGCCCCGAAGAGGGTAGATTTTTTTTCTCGGGTGGCAAGACTGGTGTATTCGTCCGCTACGCGCCAAGACTCGTTGGCAATTACCCTTGGCACCATCATGCCCTTAAACCACAGGTATGGCAGACTAGTCAATGAATGTCTCTTTATCAAGAGCAAGAAATTGCCTTCGAGTAACGAAAAAAAGGCGAGGCAAATCTACTTTCGCCGTTCTTCTATGTGTATAACTCGCTGGACATGTAAACTCCCAGTCACAACCAGTGGAAGAACTCAGATGAGACGTAAGTATATATATCCTCCATGTTTAGGTTATTGTCAAGGTACGCTTTCTCGGTTTTAGATCTTGTTTGCACAAAATATTATCGGGCTGAGTGGCGCTCTGAAATCACTGAAGACACCATAAACACCATACATGCCACCTTCGCAAGGTGGCACCGCCGATTATTGCTCACAGTTGATGATTCCAAATTGTCAATGAAAAGCCGAAGAGATTTCAGCCCGTGAGCTACTATGCGAGAAATAGCAACGCTATGCATGCCAGGGCAAATTAGGCCGGCACGCTGCAAAAGCAGTAGCCTTCGTTCAGAACTCAAAACGCCGCCATAGACAAAGTCGCCAAGCCTCTCCCGTAGCCATCGTCCGTGAGAAGAGTTGCATAGTAAAATGATGTTTCCTGCGCCGAGAGCCTGTTCATTTCTTGAGACTATCGAGTCGGGCTTGAAGATCGTCATCGACCGGGTCGCCGCCGCTCCCTCCTCCGACAGCCTGTGCAATTTTGCCTTCAGCAACAGCAGGGTTCCCTATTGCCGTTGGTGTCTCTCCGAGCTACCGAATCTGTTAATAGGTGAGACCAAATGGGACGAGGTTGTGATTCGCTCACAGATTGTGTGAAATCGACACCAATTTCTTCCAAGACTTGTTCGACCACCTCATCACCTTCTTCTTCGACACCAACATCCATAGCATCATCGACGGCATCGTCCATCATCTCCTGCCTCTGCTCCATTATGTCGTTTTCTCGTTCAAATTCCATGGCGATACGTTGAAGCTGCGGTAAATTCATGGACTTGTTCATGCTCCCCAAGGCCATCGTGGCTCCTTTCATGGCTTGCATCATCTGTTCGTTCGTTCGGTAGGTCTATGCCGCAAGTGCCACCTGTCAGCGGACATGCTGTCTTCACCAAAAAGTAGTCCCGCAGCCATCTCATGTGCACAATGAGTAACCGTCGTACCTGAAGCCGTAGCGAGATCTTTTGTAACTGGCTGCGCATCGAGAAGAACTTTTCGATGTATCGCCTCGTACGGACCAGATCTTTGGCCTGGATCTTGCAAGCGCCCATCTGCCCATTCTTGGCGCTGGTCTTGATCTGCTGTATGAGCGTTTTCTCCTGCTTCTCCAACTTGACGCGCGTCTGGTCGAGCTCTCGGATCGCTTTGTCGAGCATTCTCTGGTTCTTACGCAGACGCTCAGCAGGCGTCATTCGCTTTCCAAAAGCCCATTCGAGGATCTGTAGCTGCTTGATTAGCCAGTTCGTCGGAGGCGAGCATGCTGGAGTGACACACATTCATGGTTTCTGTTGAGAACAGCTCTGTCCCGTGGCGATAACTTTGACTTCAGGCAGGGGCTGTCAATTGTCACAGAGGTCTCTCAGACGGCTTTGCGGTACATATATGCGCGGTCGACATGAAGGTTGCCGGGTCGAGATCAAGGAAGTGCACATGTGGTTTGTCGCCGCTGTTCCATTCCTCCCCAAGGCGTTCAACTGGTAGGTGCAGGCTGCGGAAACATTTGGCCAGGTCGACTGGCTGGCTTGGCAGCAAGCAAGCGCTGAGCAGTCAATTCCACTGGTCAACTCGGTACACTTTTGGTGCCACAGTGGGACAGGCGTCATCGCTTGGCGCTAAATGGCAGCAGCCCTGGCCTTGAATACGTTTGTTACTGCTTGGCAACTTGACGTTGTTGACTTACGTACACCCATCCTACAGCCAGATTCCGAGCTCATACGACTTCCACATCCATTCACTATCACTATTCTATCATATGTTGAAACCTCATCATGAAAAAGTTTCAAAGCTTCTGCGTGTCTGACTTTGCCGCCCGTTGCTGTCACTCGTTCCACATGATATCCCGCAATCGCTGTTTTTCCTCCTCTCCCGCAAATATACCCTCAATTCCCTGCCTAGCCAACGCGCATATCTGAGAACGGTCGAGATGGAAATGTTTGGCCACCAAGCGGTACTCGTTCGAAAGAAGGCTCTCAAAGACACCCACATCGTCTGTCTACATGGGCCTTGTCAGCTCTTTCTGTATTCACTTACCCAGCTCCCCTCTACGCACAGGACTAGGCAGGCTGATAAGCTTACCCCGAGTGAGATCTTTGGGCCCTTCACGTCATTCCAATGCCTGAAGTGGTGGCCTTCAAAGCTCCCCTGAACCATGCCCGCTTGCACATTGCAACTCAAACAGAGCTCCAAGCACAACCCTCGTTGGGCAATTTGCTTCCTTGCTTCTTCGTCCTCCCATATCACGTGCCCTAGTCGGCCAGGATTCCACGAGAGAAGGGTGCGAAGTTCATCGTGGGATCCACTGGCCTCTGCCTCTGCAAAATGAACAGTAATTCCTAGCCCGGCTTTAGATGCTGCCTCAAAGACAGGAGTGAACATGGCAATTTCCCCCCCAGGACGCGCGGTGGGATCTCCACATAGGTCGAGGCCGACTACGCCGCGCCCGTCCATTTGATGATGTCGAATTGCCAGCTGAAGAATGGATTGTGCTGTGTCAACGGAATGGCGGCGGTCAACAGACAGTATAAGTCGGGTATGCAATCGGGGCTGCGACGCTTCGAATTCGTCAATGGTGTCCAGGAGAACTGTGACATAGGACTCTGCAGACATATCGGTTGTACATCGCGGCGTGGTACGCAGCTCTAGGTACACAACGCCATCATCCAAGAAGTCTTGCAAGACACTGTTCAGAGAGTATCGAATGGACTCTTCGTCCGTGAGCAGGTTGTAGATGTAGCTGCTAAAGAGCGGGAAGAAGCTGCACAGGCTCCATTAGTCTCGTCCCGGAGAGTAATACGCAATTTGAAGCGGTACGGCGTCGTATTTGAACTCTCTGCAAGGCCTCTGAACGCCACGTACATTTCCTGCAAGTTGCTTTGTGCTCTGAACATACAACAGGATTTTTGGAAATTGTGGTGAGAATCTGCCCGGCCACACTCACGTCTGTAAATTGTAATCATGTTTGCCCTCGGGCATGACAAGCTGCGGGTCTTCTAGGTCAGTTTGACATGAAGCCTTCTTCTTTCTCCATATCTCATGTAGTGTTAAACGGGAGACGCTTCCAGTGAAATGCGCATGTAACTAGAGCGTTGTTTCAATGGTTAGCATCACCAAACATGCGTTGTTCAACCTCTGTGGCTCACAGTGATCTCTGCTTCCCCGCGATTCCTTCAACCATACCTCGATTTTTGGTAAAGACACGTAGTCCATTTCTACTGAGAGAGAAAGTCGCACTTTAAGCTTACTACATAAGTACCTGGTTATTCAGACTGGACAAATACTTAAAGCAACCCAAAAAGCTCGACTACCTATAAGTAGGTAGGTAGGTAGGCAGCACCCCGCCGGAGCTGAACCTACCCTACACGGAGCTGCGGCCTAATTCATCGGTCATCCACTGGGGCTCACTGCGGGTCATCTTGCGCTCCTTATCCTCATTGTACAAGTCAGAACCAAAAGTCTAAAGTATGAGTTACAGATACATGAGCCAACTCGTCATTGGAGATGAGATTTGAGAATATAAAAAACCCACTCCCGTATGACCCCTGTGGCCATCTCCCCCCTATTCGTGATTTTATTACCAGCCTAGACAACCCAGTCGCTCGCTTGTCATCGAGCGGCAACTTCAGATTCCTAAATTTCGTCTCGAAACAGTATTGTACAAGAAAAAGCTCTTTGTGAACATGGTCCGTTGTTACTGGCTTGTGGTAGAGATTCTTTGCTTGACTGAGCGTATAGTCTTCAAAATCTCCGCATAAACCAATTCTGAATATGAGTCTATAGTGAAGGCTTAGCCTGACCATCACCTAGTGCGGCTCCAATCTTGTCGGCCGTGTTTTGCTCAGTTCCAGCGGTTAGCAGCTCGCTTCCGGTTTGTCGCATGTTGTACTCCTGCTCCATGGCTGTAAGTTGCTGGTCCTCGGCAAACGACAAAGCAAAAGGAACACCAAAGAAAAGGGCAGATGTGGTAATGACCCAAGCACCCTTTCCACTGAATGATAGAACGCTCCAAGCCGTATTAGAGATAGAGTTGACGCGGCTGGAGATCCAACCTCTCGTGGTTGGGGGAACGATATCTCGAAGTGCGTACAGACGTTCTGTCAGGGTTTCGTGTTTGGGGTCGTAATCGGAGTCATTGGAGATTTCGGAGTCTAGCATGGGTTTGTTAGCCAACATATTCTGATTCAATCACCTGAAATGCCGGGAGGTGAGGTTAACAAACCAGTGTCAGTGAAGTCATCGTCATCGACATCAGGACCAGCCTGAGAGGACTGGAAGTGCTCGTCCTCGACTTCGGTGAGAGTTACCATTTTGGTGGATTCGAAGAGTAACTAGGGATGAGAATGCGTCGTCGTGAAGCGGCTAAGAAGTGTATGTTTGCGATGATCCCCGTGCAAGGCTAAGGGTGAGGAAAAGTGCGTTGGCGGGTAACAATATACAGATGGAAGAGAAAATATTACGACTGCTGATACGGGGTCACACTAGCAGCTGGTTGTGATGCAGACTGCTGCTAATGTTCGCGCGTTATGGGTATGCGGTTGTTGAATTGAATGGATGAGGCATCAAATTTTTTGGCCGGAGCTTGTCTTGAAGCACCCGACTGACCGGGGGGGGTTTGCTCTGCGTGGAGGTTTAGCCGAAGGAAATGCGACGTCACGTGGTCTCACCGCCGTTCAGGGTAAGGTCCCGACAGATATGAAGAGACAAACGCTTGTCGAAGATTGCCAGATGGTAGTCACCAATGATAAATTTTTTATAGATTGTTCTCACCGGCATTTTAATTCGTTTTTCTTGGGACAGGGGGGGACAAAACAAAGTGTTGCGAATGGAAGAAGCGAGGCTTCTTGACCAGTTATTCTAGCAAGCTTAGCTTGCATGGTCAAAACCACCACCTGATTGGCTGTTTATTACAAACATTCAACGTTCTTAGACTTCGCTGCCCTGTAGACTTGTTTGCACAACTGGCTTTACTGAGCGTACCCTAACATCAGGTTTTTGGGGGGCAATGCCTTTCCATATAGACATGCGCTAGATCACTGGTGTCAGAGCATGTCTGTTCGTTGCCAAGTGCTTGAAAATACATGACAATTCATAAGAGCTTACTTAGTGCTTGGTAAACTGGCAACTTATTCGAGCTGTTCTTCTTGCCTTGGGCTGTAGCTGCAACTGGGAGAAGCTGAGATGGATACACGTTCCTTTGGTAATTTTGAAAGTGGTAAGAGGTCCCAAACACAGCACTTATATAACTTATATGTTGTGCCTCAGTTCGTGCTTGGCGGCATTGGTTGCTAATTTGTTAAGGCTGTGTAACTAGATGACAGCCAGTTGCGGATGAGATTGTAGGACGAGAAACGAAAGAACCATACTATGCGGCTAAGCGATTGGAGTCGAGAGGCGAAAGCGAAGGGCCAAAACTATACAACGATGCCTTGTACGGGTTACCGAAGTCATGTGGTCTGCGATGTCTTGTGGGGTAACTAATAGTACGCGAGGGGTTGATGTGCCTCTGATCCTGGAGTGTGATGGTGTACGAATAGTTATAAGAATAAAAGGCCAATCAACTCTTACCGCACCAGGAAAAGATGGCGGACAAAAAATACTTTCTGTCAATTGCCGAGTACGAATAAGTACATTGCAATTGTTGCCAGCTGTCTCGGACCCCACGATTTACGATTTGGCATCGTCAGGCAGGAATGAGAAATTTGATAATTTCGCACACCAGGTTTGGAATCGCCAACACGATTTACGGCTGTGCACTTGGCCACTCCGCTCTCCGCCGTGACAAGGACAAGCAAGAACAGAATGTTGGCGGAGGGATCTGATGAATTCCTCGTAGAATGCGAACATCTGAAACATGCTGCTTTGTGGATCAGACGCCGAACCACCCACTGTGAGCTGTCACCTGCCGGTCATGAGGGCATCGTGACCACATTTATCGAACCGACGAATTCCCGCGTGTCAATCAATGGTGGTATCTCAGCACTCACACTTTCAATGTTCCAGGATTGGGCGCCAACGGCGCAAGGGGGCAAATCTCGGGTGACACGGCTGCGAGCAGACGGCAACTGTCGCCCGAAATTGGGGCAAAGCATCAACCATTGCTCGCATAATGGATAATGATGCTTCGCCTCTGATGTTTGCGTCCATATGCCGCCACGATATCATGCTTACGCGAAATAATCGAGCAAGGGAGGTCGCGTGCCCCTCTGACGAGACACAATGACTAAAAATCATGGTGAGGCTGAGCAGATGGATGACAAGAAGAAGAAAACAAAGGGAACGAACGGTAGGAGGGAATAGAGAGCCTGGCAGAGCGGCCGTGTTGACCAGCAGCTGAAGCGAAGTGCATGATTCGAGCATGGCCATTCATAAATTCGATGTACGTACTCCATACTCGAAATATGTAACTATGTCAACCGGTGTATCGAGTCTTCCATGGGCTCTCTCTCTCTCCATAACCAAGTGCGTACTGGGCAATATTAGCTTCTCGACATTCAATGCTCATTACTGTAATCCTGAGTTCCATCTAAAAGAGGTGTAATTGACACAGAGAACAACCATTCAGGAACCCAGCTTCCATCGATCGACGTTCCAGTGCAGAGTCACATTATGCATACATACGTGTAACTAATGGTGGAAATGTAACCTCTGATTTCAATCCAAGCGAGTTTCGTTCGGAGTCGCACAGCATTTCCAACATTGGCAGGCCACACCCACTTTACCGCTTGACAAATGAAATGCCCAGGCTGTGCTTACTGACCCAGCGCAACAATAGCATCAGTAGTAACTACGGGAGTACTCCAGTCCGTAAGTGTGCTCCCGCCAGGAAATCCGGGGGATCAGCTCTAAAGACTCGTGGGCGAGGACAAGCCGAGAGGGACCTGGCAATCTCGGAAAGGGGAAGCACCATTTGAAACTTGAAGTTGCATACTTGATGGAAGGAGCACGGAGTTATATGCAAGGGAAAACAAGTTCTCTGCGGCCTGTGGTAGCAGCAGCACACTGTACGGATCACTACTGCATGTTTGGGTACCTACCATTACCAGGTAAGTAGATAGGTACCTAAGGTATCGTCGTAGGTTCCGTAACTATCGTGCATCGAACCAGCAATGCTGGGACAAGGGAGTGGCGGTGGCGCGAGGATGGGGGAACAACTGAAAATCAGGTAGTTATTGGCCGATCGGGCTGAGGCCAGGTACATATGGTAACGAGTCACTGCCTGAAACTGCTCAAGTGGTCAACCAGACGGTTAGTCTGTCTGGGCTTTTCATCACTGGCACAGTGTCCCCTGGCACAGTATGACCACTCCCAGACCTAAGCTTGCTTGTCGCAAGAAATGTACGTAACTACCTGCAGGCAAAGAACTTGGGGGTTGAAATAAACCACGAGAGCAAACACAAAGCAGGAACCTACAACAAAAGGTATCCGGCACGTACTCTGGTTTCCGATTACCCATTCATGGCCGTGCTGGCCGGTTGGCCAGTGATTTGTCCACAAAACCTTGTGATGAGCTTGCTTGGGGCTCATCGAATCGACTTCGCCGCTTGTACGTAACAATGTCTCCAGAACGCGCCAGAAATGGCATTCTGGTGAGGTATCGTGACCAGCACACAGGGATGCTCAAACCCCAGCTCGTTGGGGCAGCTGGAAAGGCTAATAAGACACAGGCCCGTGACCAAGGCTTGCTTCTTTGTGTTTACAAAATTTACCATCCTTTTGCATTGACTTTTTGATTTTTTTCTGTTGTCCTCGTGATCAATGCCGGTGCCAGACCGGGCAAAAGCCCCCCCCTTTAATTGTGGCCTTTTCTGGGGCTTTTTTTTTTGGGGGCCCTTTTTACTCTACATACTCCGTAACTTACTCCGTCCGTCCGTCCCCTTCTCCACTCAGGTCTAAGCGGGAATGCGGGGGGACAGACACTGTTTTAATGCTCAAGGAAGTACGGAGTACTCCGTATATTCTTGCTGCGGCACCAACCACAGCTGTGTTGTGCGGGACTGCGTTCCGCGTATCCGTCGTTTTGCAGCTGCTTACGGAGCACATCACGGAGGAGTGCTGCCGAGAGCCAGGGTGACGACGGCCGCTGTGCTGCTGCTGCTGCTGCTGCTGAATGGCTTGGCTGGAAACAATCTCGTTTGCCAATGTACAGGCTGAATTGCTATGGCAAGACATGCTACACGCATTGATGTCGGTCCCTCTCTCTGTCTATGTGCATTGGGAAATAGATAGGCAAAATCATATCACGAATTTTAGCAGGCTTGACTTAGTACTAGTAATGTTCCAGCTACTAATATCAAGTTCTTGAGTCAATAGCCAACAAAGGCATATGCTAGGTTATTAGTGTAGCCCACCATTACACATGTTGCAATGGACGTATGTATTTCGCTGATTGGACCACGTTGAATGGCGCAATATCCGCGGCTTGCTGCGGGAACAAATACTGTGCATTTGCGGCTCTTCTTGCTGCTCGAAACTGTGCATGGTACGCTACCCGGGGCGAACAGAGTTGTCCATCTTTCCACGGTTCGTAAAATGCCCCCTCATTGGCCAAGCGTAGATGTGATCAAGTGAACGCCCGCGTATCCATCCCTGCGGCATGTGGTCCGGAACGGTTGCTACGTATTCGACAGATCATCGTTGAGGATAATCGTGCTTGCCCGGTAACAAACGGTGAAGTGTGGAGACCGGAATTTGCTGGATGCTGGGAAGCGAAGCGGCGGCGGCGGCGGCGGCGGCGAGGGCGCGGAGAACGTATTGCCATGCCGCTGGGGGCGTAAGAAGTCACCAGTGGATCAACTCAAGTGCCTGAGCTGCGTTCTGATAGGCCCTGATGGAATGCCATGGGCAGCCATGAACTGCAATCAAGTAAAACGGGGGTAATGGAAACGTCAACTGGTGACTTAGGGGGTTGTAGAAAGCTGGAGGTAATGTAGATCGGGAATGGCTTCATCCAAGTGGCCCAGCTGAGATCAGCCTGTTGCGCGCGGCAGTCCCAGCGAGCGCCGAGACTGGCGTTCCGGCCTCTAGATGTCCAGAACTATCAATGTCCAGATGCTGTCTTGTCGCCCCGCTGATGCCAGCCAGACACCATCGACATGTGGAAGGCTGAGCTGATTGGTTGATCCCTGTATACCGCCCTGTGTTTAGCACGGGGACAAGTGAGGACTTGGACTGGACTCACCGTGTGCGCGCCGCCGGGGGTGCCGGCCGATGGGTTGTGGCGGGGTGCTTGTTACCACCCACTCATTCCTCTTCCCAAGCCCTCCTTACCATCCGGCGGACCCCGGAGGTGGACCCCCGACCAAATGAATGCTGCATCTGTACGTACTGTGGGCTGCCTACGGACCATACCTGCTGTATTTGCCTTGCAAAACTTGGCATCTTATAGACGGGCGTTTCAGAGTCAAAATGGATTAGTGGAGGCGATGAAATGTAATACGAGCATGGGCAAAGCGGTTCCCGCAGAAAACGTATCACGTCTAAAACCAACCGCTGGCCAACATCCAAGTACCTTGCTTGTCCTCTTCAACAGCCCAAAAGTGGTAACCACCACAAAAATGACGAACTGGCTGACCTAATTGGCCCGTCTACTAGTTGCTGCCCGTGGGCCGGCCAAGGTACTAATAGATGAGCGACAGGTCTTTTCCATTTAGTAGTTACGTACCGAGTGCAGCACAATACAGTATCCGTGCTGCGCTCCGTACTGTAAGATGGCAAATATGCACGTGTCTTGCGTTGCCGCCACGGTCGGTGCACCTCCAGACCCCGCGCCGTCCGTCGCCGCATCCGACGCCCCGTGTGGTTTCCGCCTTGATGTCGTCGACATGGCTTGATCTCTGGCTGACGGGTAGTTATTGGGTCAATCTTGTTCACAAAGGTTAGTTACTATGGACTTTGTGATAAAATAATGTGAAATTGGGAGTTCAGTGGACGAATTTGACCAATGTATTATATCCGGCACTCTTTGGTATTAGAACAAACAGGCCTTGCCTGATACACAACTCCCGCGCCAAACAAGCGGTAAAAGAAGGCGACGAGGTTGAAAGTCATGCACACCATCCGCATCACGCTAACCTCTTGCAGCCGAATCACTTGCTGTTGCTGTTGGAGCAGAATATTCGAAGCGTAACAAGACAGTAGTCTGCCTTGGTCCATCACATAGAGATGAATGTCTGCACAAACCTCATGCATACCTTTCGTCATCAAGCATTCGAGGTGCAAAGAGCTGAAGTGATGTGTCATGTCGCACGGCACCCACCCTTCGTCATGACTGCCCCGGGGCAGTTCCTTTCCCTCGACGGTCAAACATGTCTTAAAAAATTCTTCATCAGTGCAATGTTCACTGTCTGTCTGTTTGGTTCTGTAAATTGTAAATTGATACCCTCGCGCAACAGGCTTGAAACGCTGGAATCTAATGCTGTCGTCGGACCTGGTCTGCACTTCTCTGGCAAGAGTTCCCGCATCGGGATGGACGAAACTCGTCTGAACTCGACTTTAACGAGCCAGCCTCTGTTTTTCATCTTCATAGCAGCAAGTAGCACGGGAACCTTGGCAAACGTAGTAAAACATGGTTCAACCGTAAATTTTCTTCACTTAACGCGCAGGCTTTGCACCTGGCAGGGTACGCCATGTACGCCATGAACATGAAGAGGCAAGATTCAACAAGATTAAAACGCATAGTGCATCAAGCTTGTCATGAACCCACGTTCTAATCTGGCAGGCACAGTCAGGTCCCAGGGTTGAAAGAAAATCCCGTTACTCCGTACTGCTAGAGGGTGGTCCAAGCGGCGCACCCATCGACAAAGAAATCTCTGGGGAAGACACAGGAGTGGACAGAACGGGGAGAACGGCCAGCTGGGGATCAGCCACATGGGTATCGTGGCCATCGTTGGCGTTTACTAGGACGGCCAAGAATGCGCCAGAGAAATCTCTGACTTGTCTGCTGACGCATCCTGAAGTCGCCAGACAGGGAAAGAGCCAGCTACTAGTACCAAAGTACCAGACTACCAGACTTGCAGCGGGGCGTGGGTACCGATCAGGCTTAGTCGTCCCCACGATACCGCAGCGAAGGCTCCAAAAAAGAAGCCCAGCAGAAGCCCGGAGAGAAGTCGCCGTCTTGGAGAGATTCCTTCAAGCCTTGGATAGCCGTTGCCGTGACTGTGCTTCCCACATGAATACTCCGTACTCCGTATAGACCAAGTATTGCCCGCTGGACAAACTGGCCAGGCCCTTCGATAACTCAAAGCACTGCCTGAGCACGTAGGGAGATACTTTGCGCGTGCTCCAGAAGGGGTCCGTATCTAGGTACTCCGTACATCTAGATACCTCAACGACATAGCAAACGTCGGCCTGTACTTAGTACTCCGTCCGTACTGCACTCAAGCGTTGCTCCGACGGCGTGGCCAACCATGTCTCCCTACTTGTCTCCGTACCTCTCCACTGAGGAGCCGGTCAAGTCATGCTGGTGCGCTGCCACAATGCCACGGGCCACCCAGTGCTTGGTTCCTGACACCTGAGCGGCCAGGTACCAGTCAAGTCTAGTTTCGAGTTGGCAAGCTGGGGCGGGCTCTGGGCCCTCCTCTGGAGCAACGCCTGCGAGTTGGCTGAGGCCGTGATCACGATCGGGCGTGCATGTTGGCGATAAATTATGTTGACTGGTGAGAGGGGCGTGAAAGTTTTCCAGTTACGAAGTCCGGCATAGTCATCCGTACCCCTCGCTCGTACTTGCTGGGTCTTTGTTTCTTCGTGACAGGGGACACGTAAGTTTACTGTACTGTCCGAAGTGGTCAGTCAAGTACCCTCTTACTTCTGTGGCTGTCTTGGGATAGACAGCAGTTTACGGGGACAAAGACGAGACCAGACTGCCCGTGTTGTCAAATGGTGGGTTTGAGAACCCGGCATCTTTGAAGCGTATGGCCGTCACAGAAGGGACCAGTTGACACCGAGCTCTGTAGGCAAGGTACTCAAGTCTAAGGCGTATGGTGTCGAGTACGGAGTGACAACCAGACAAGGGCTCTGTCTGGTGTTGCTGTTTGTTCTGCTCCGTGCTAAGCGTGTTCTATTAATAAAAGCCAGTCTCATCCGTTGAGTCCGTCGAGTCCGGGGGCTCCAGGGCCTGACTGCCGGCCTTCGGAACTTTCAATTTTGACTTGAGAGGCTATGAGAGGGCATGAGAGACCAGCTAGCGGGCCATTCTCAAGCAAAAGGACACGCGACTGTGCGACTTGCCGGATCAGCGCTGAGGGTTAGTCTGAACAATGAAATTTGGCGACTGTACAAATGGCACCTGACGATGGCCATTTGTACGTTCCTGCTACCCGCTTAATAAATACCTTAGGTACCTAGTAACTGGGGGGGTAGAAGGGTGCTCCGGAAGTACCTGAAGTGCCTCGCGAGCATTGAGCCTATGTTGTTCCTTGTTGCAACAATTGTTCGTCCTCCAATAGCAAAGCAACTTGAGAGGTTTGGAACGCAAGCCCTGCTGCCAACTGCGCCAAATCGCCCCAGTCGCACGGTACCCGCGCGATATTGTACTCTAGAACGTACCTGGACAGGTACTTACCAGAGGACGCAACCGGGGGAGGGGGTAGTCTGTGGTCTGGGCCCCTCTTTCCCTTCACTGACTCTTGGCCCACCCCACGAGGGGCGGCGGCAGGTACGAGGTGTGTACTTGCCGCAGTTTTGCTTGTACCGGGCTCGGTTGCCGTGCAAGAACAAAGGTCCCGTCCAAGCGGATGATGCAAAGATGAAGCCTCGAGCACGACGCCGCCCTTTTTCGACTTTTTCAGGGAGCTCTAGCTGCAAATCATACTTAAAGGCGCTGGTGCCTGGTGCCTCTTGGACCGATCTGTTTCGCGCTGGCTCTTTGATGAACATCAACCCTTCTTCAGTCTTTGCCAATTGGCATCAACAAGCTTCCTTTCTGTCTCACACTCTTCTTCTCCTTCCCACCCCTACCTGCACGTCATTTTGACTTCCAGGTTTCTATTGCCTTTGTTGTCTCTAGCCTTGTCCCAAGGCCAATCACCCCAATTCTCTACCTGCATTCTTTCCTGGTTCTGGCCAGCATTCGCAGACTGGAAAGTAAGTGGTCATCGTATTTTCTCAGGTACGAAATAGCCTTCCTTTCGCCTTGCTTGGGCCTAGAACCTCTTGAGACCTTTTCTGAGCCGGCTGAGCCGCTTTGTGGTTGCCCAGCCTCGCCTGTTCTCAACCTCGGGAAGAAAGGGCAGTTGCGCTAAAGCCGTTGTACTAATCTTGGAAGTAGCCGCCAACGCCACGGACGCTCGACATTGAAAGCTTGTCGCCTCCCTCCCCCGAACAAATTCACAGCCCCTTTGGAACCTAGGGCATTTGTTGAACGAGAATATTCGCAGTTGTCAGCCTCTGTGCTCCTCGACTCAAGAATTACAGGCGTTGACATTTGGACGACTTACACCAGAGCCCCACCCATAGGCACCCCGCGATCCTTCAAGAAGAACACAGACCTACAGTAGCCGTTGCTGAAAGAATACCCTTCTCGGCATTTCGTATAAGCCGGCGAAGTAGAATCTTTATAACTCTGTATTTGAGCTATTTTGATTGATACACGAGCAATTTTCGACGCAGTGTCGGGAGTTTGAACACTTCCTAGGTAAGCTCCCGCATTCGCCGTGCTAGAGAACGATCCTGGAGGGCTTCACGCTGCCTTAACATCACTTCACCATGGAGGCAAACTTTGAAATTCCATGTCAACTTGATGCTTGCATCAAGCAAATGCTTGTCATCTATGACCAGTTGTGATTTTTACCACGCCACCTCACAATTTTTCAGCAAGCTGCTGGGAACTGGGATCAACCCCACCACTATCGCGCATTTCAACTTTTCTTCTACATGTTGGAACATATTTGTGATTCAAAGAGCTCAAAATATTCCTTCACGCTAATTTTGCCCTTTTAGGTGTTCCGCAGCCCTTTCCCAACACACACAACGTAGAACAAGATGGCGCCGTCAGTAATTAAGCCTAAGATCTTGACTGAGGTTCAGTCTGAGGAGTCTAGTCGCAGACCTTCTCCTCAACCAACCCACTTTAGTGTTCCGTATTCATCATCGTCAAATAGCAATGGCAACCGAACTCTCCGATCTGCCACTGTTGGCTATGTCGCCCCCGAATTCGCTGGGAAGCTCGAACAGATGAACTCTGTCAAACATATTCTGCAACAAGCAGGTTACATTCCGGAGACCTTGATTGATGAACAGATCAAGTGGTTTTATGAAAAATTGGGCATTGACGATGTTTACTTCCGCATCGAGACCCCGGACGCCATCGCCAACCACATCAGCTCTCTTTACGCTGCCAAGGTGGCAGCCTACTCCCGAGAGGACAAGAAAGAGGAGATTCGTCTGGATATGGAAGCAAATGACCACGCCATCTACATTGACACGAGTGAGCCAGGCGAGAGCAACGTTAGCGGACCTAGATACGAGTCCCGCCTCGAGGCCAAGTATCTTGACCACCAGGGCAAGACGAAGTATCGTGTCGAGACTTTTCGTTCCCCCGCTGTCATAGGCGCCAGTCCATCATCAAAGGCAACTCTTCGGTGCTACTTCGTCTACCAATGCCAATTCCCTCAAAGCCTCGACGACACGGACCCTAAGGAGACCAATATTGAACGAATTTCGGATGCTGGCTTCTGGCAGAAGGCAACTGAAAATACCAAGCAGATCTATCAGGAAATCATTGAGCTTGCTGTCAACCGTACTGGTCCCGTCATTGAAGTTTTCGATATTGAGGGTGTTGCCGAGAAGCGTCTCGTAGTCGCATTTCGGACTCGTACTGCTCGCGGCATGTTTTCTGCTCTCAGCGATCTGTACCACTACTACGGTGTTACCAGCTCTAGAAAGTACGTGGAGCAGTTTTCTAATGGCATCACCGTCATGAGTATCTATCTTAAGCCCTCCTCCCACACTGATGGCTACTTCCCCCCTCTCGAAGAATCTATCCACCAGATCACCAAGGAGATCTCGCTTCTGTACTGCTTGCCTCAGAACAAGTTCCACAATTTGTTCGCGATTGGAGCCCTCAGTCTCCAGGAGGCTGTCTATGCTCATTCGGTATGGGTCTTTGTTCAACACTTCCTGAACCGCCTCGGCCCCGAATATGCGTCTTTGTCTGATATGTTGGATATGGACGATCCTGCTCAGGCCGCTCTACTCTCCAAGTTGAAGCGCCGTCTGCGAACGGAAACCTTTACTCCTGATTACATTCTTGAGATTATTCAGACTTACCCCGAGCTGGTCAGACTTCTCTACGCCTCATTTGCCAATGTCCACCTGGGGGCCAAGAATGAGCAGGTAGCCGTTACTCCTGCGGTTGACGTTCTCAGCGATGAGAAGCTCAAGGACAAGATATCCAAAACGGTTGCGAACGAGCACGACGAGATGGTCATGACTGCCTTTCGGGTTTTCAATAACGCTATCCTGAAGACCAACTACTTCACCCCTACTAAGGTTGCTCTTAGCTTCCGTTTGGATCCTGCGTTCTTGCCTGAGGTAGAATACCCTCGACGTTTGTATGGCATGTTCCTAGTTATTGGTGCGGAATCGCGTGGTTTCCACCTTCGTTTCCGAGACATCTCCCGTGGTGGTATCCGCATTGTGAAGTCTAGAAGCAAGGAAGCTTATGGCATCAACGCCCGCAACTTGTTCGATGAGAACTATGGCTTGGCTAGCACCCAACAGCGAAAGAACAAGGATATCCCTGAGGGTGGATCCAAGGGCGTCATTCTTCTTGACCCCAAGCAGCAAGACCGTGCTCAGGAAGCTTTCGAGAAATATATTGACAGTATTCTCGATCTTCTGCTACCAGCTCAGACCCCAGGCATCAAGAACAAACTCGTCGATCTCTATGGAAAGGAGGAGATTCTATTCATGGGCCCCGATGAGAATACGGCAGACCTGGTCAATTGGGCTACCGAGCATGCCAGAGCTCGAGGTGCCCCTTGGTGGAAGTCATTCTTCACTGGCAAGTCGCAGAAGCTTGGTGGCATTCCTCACGACAAATACGGGATGACCACCCTTTCTGTCCGCGAGTATGTCAAAGGAATTTATAGAAAGCTCGAACTTGACCCCGCCACTGTCCGCAAGATGCAGACTGGTGGCCCGGATGGTGATTTGGGTAGCAACGAGATCCTCCTCGGAAATGAGAAATGGACTGCTATTGTTGACGGCTCTGGTGTGTTGGCCGATCCCAATGGTCTTGATAAGGATGAGCTCGTTCGTCTGGCTAAGAAGCGCGCCATGATCAGCGAGTATGACTTGACCAAGGTATCGAAAGATGGATACCGTGTCCTTTGCGAAGACACCAACGTTACCCTACCCACAGGTGAAATCATTACCAACGGCACTTCTTTCAGGAACACGTACCATCTTCGTGACACAGGAATGACGGATGCTTTCGTTCCTTGTGGCGGTCGACCTGAATCTATTGACTTGATATCAGTCAACAGGCTTATCAAGGACGGAAAGTCTACTATCCCCTATATTGTAGAAGGTGCCAACCTTTTCATCACCCAGGATGCTAAATTGAGGCTCGAGGCTGCTGGCTGCATCCTCTACAAGGACGCCTCTGCCAACAAGGGTGGTGTTACCTCTTCCTCACTTGAAGTCCTTGCTTCACTTTCATTTGATGACGCCAGCTTCGTCGAGAACATGTGCGTGGATGCCAAGACTGGCCAGGCACCGCAGTTCTACAACGACTATGTCTGTGAGGTCCAGGCCAAAATTCGCGAGAACGCTCGCCTCGAGTTTGAGGCCATTTGGCGTGAGCATGAGGCAACTGGTGTGCCTCGCTCTATTCTCTCGGACAAACTGTCTAACGCCATCACGACTTTGGACGAGGAGCTTCAGCAGTCTGATTTGTGGAGCAACGAGAAGATCCGCCACGCAGTCTTGCAGGATGCCTTGCCCAACTTGCTTCTGCGAAAGATTGGCCTGGACCTCATAATTTCTCGTGTACCTGAATCGTATCTGAGAGCCATCTTTGGTAGCTACTTGGCCAGTCGCTTCGTGTATGAGTTTGGCAGTGAGCCCAGCCAGTTTGCATTCTTTGACTTGTAAGTTTACACCGGCCCGTCTTGAGGGATACAAGGCATGCTATCTAGAAAGGCTGCTTGCTAACCAATATTCCAGCATGTCGAAGCGTATGGCGCAAATAACCGGCCAGCCTGACGGCGCTGAGCAGGTTAGACGCATGTCCGTCAGTGGACGCGTTGCCTTGTAGGTTCTCAGATCGGGTTCGAGGGTTGATTTCTCGCAATAGTTAATGCGTGTTTATATGATGCCTAGTAGGATGAGCGGAACTGGTCTGGTGAATTTCTGAAACGCAAATTAATCTACAACGCACAGAGAGACAGTAGCATTGGGATGGTGCATAATTCTTCGTTTGAAAACGTTTTTCTTCCACAAAAGTCTTCGAGTTTGCTTTTTGAATATTGTTGGGCATGGGGCTGAGGACAGTTGGACAGGACGAACAACACATGGCACAATTACAGCGAAATGTTCAAGAATTCATGTTGGTAGAGCGGCTTTGTCGCCATTGATCTAAACTAGTAATAAAATTCACACGTCTCAACCCGATGCGTAACCCGATGTTGTATGGCGGTACGATGATATGGTGGCACGGTGGCAATACGAGTTACTCGGTAGGATGCTCCGTCCATGAGGCTTTCGTTGTCTGGCACAGATACACAAGACAATGATGGATCTCTATTGACAAACAGGACTGGAAAGCCAAGGCTGGCGCCCAAATTCACAAGGCAATGCCTGCCCCCATTACTCCGTACTTTATGTACATATGCATGCATGTTGCAAGTAAGTTAGTAAGTTACTGTGCGACTCGGTGGACGCAATGTGCAGGTCAATGCGTCTGTGCCTCTAGTACCTGGGTGGGTTGCACCTAAGGTACTGCGTGGCTAGTAACTACCATCGCGCGCGGCCCCTGTTTTTGGTGACAATAAAAGTATGACAAGACAGGTAAAATTTTGTCACCAGCTGGTAGTCAGACTTACCACAGGTAGGTGACAATTTTTGACCTGTCTTGTCATACTTTTGCTGTCACCAGAAATAGCAGGTGGCGCGCGTAGGTACCTAGAGGTAGGTACTTTGGTTGGCACCTAGGCACCCCCATCCACGAGCACCCACCTCAGATATTGTACATTCGTAGACATCCAGGTACCTGATGCTGCCCTTGAGCCTTGGGAGTCAATGCGGTCATCCAACCGTGATGATAGATGGGCCATCTTTTGAAGTGTGAAAGCCAGCCTTTGATAAAGCATCCCTTTGATGGGACATGGCGCCTGGACCTCTTGACTTTGTCTGCTTCATGTTTTTCGTAGGGCTGACTTTATCAGCCCATTCAAGTTACCGACTTGGACTGGACGGGTTTTAGTACCTGTGTACGGAGTACGGAGTACTCTGTACCACTTGTAACTTGATACGAGGTAGGTAGTCTGGTTGCTGGAACTTGTGGGCTGCTAGCTGGTACCTGGAAGCAATGACCCCCTGCATGTACCTACCCCTGGACCTGGTCGCCCTCTAGTCTCGCCCTTTGCCCACATTCAGAACTCCTCCATATCGCCCATCTCTCGAGACTAAATCAATGCCCCTTCCACCTGTGCTGCGCAACCGCTTCTCGTCCAGGTGTCTAGCACCAGCTAAAGCCGAAACTACCGGCTTGCTGAGCTTGATTCGGCTGTAGCTACAAGGGTAAAGGTTCACAGAGGACAGTGTACCGAATACCGTGTACCAGGGCTCAAGGGCTCAAGGGCTCAAGGGCTCAAGGCAACAGGAGTTACGGACTTCAGCAGGGAGGTGGTACTCCGCACGGGTAACAGAATTATCGCGTCCGTCTCCCTTTCCAACGTTTTCGGCGTTTCTCCTCCGGCAGAGCCAAACGGACCACGGCCGTTGGATCATCCATTGAAGGGCGCGACCTAGCAAACGTCTGGCCTGGTCCGTCGCTGTGTGTCGCCATCCGTCTCCGTCTTGGTGCCGATTTTCTTTGCCTCGTCCCAAAAGGGTCCCTTTGGCCTTCGACATCACTTGGAATACAATCCACCGCGCCACTCGGCGCACCAGCTTCTCAACACTACGACATGACGAAGATGAGGCCGTCAATTGTTCGTGCCGGTACGTTTCCATCCTCCCCCCCAGTTCTTTCTCGCCCATCTTCTGTGCCATCCCGTGGTCCTTGCTCCTGTCCACCCCCTGGTCGTGGTCGCTCTTGTTTCCAATCCAGGATCGTTGCCTTGCCTCGCCGCTGCGCAAGTCAGGTTGTCCAGGCATTCTGACTCTTCTCTGCGCCGGAGTCGTGCATCGAAGCCTCCTAGAAGCCTATCTATCTACTCTAGTCACATCACAATCTTTGATTTGCCGTACTGTCTAGTATTATGGCCGAGTTCTGTGTCGCGCGAATCTTGACCTAAACTAACTTTCTCTGCTTGCTGTCGGACCCAACAGACACGCTCGACCTCCAGAGCTACGTTGCACCGTCGGCAAAAGACCATCACGCCAACCACCCTCAGCTCTCCCATCTGTCCGATACGCCTCCTGGCGCTCCAGCTGTATCAATTGCTCCTCATCAGGCCGAGACCCTTCGTGAGGTCGCTCTTGAGACTGCCGCAGCCGAAGCCCATAGCCCACGGGTGTCTTGGGCCAACGGCAAAGACGACGACACCGACGAATTGCTTCGACAGTACACCGACGACCATTCCGCTGCAGGCAAGCGCGATTTGGCCCGAGGCCACATGGGCATTGAAATGCATCAACATAACCAGCAGGATGCCTTGGCCGTTGCGCAAAATGGCGGCGGCTCATCGGCCGATGAAGACGACCTTGAAGGCGACGGCGACGGCGAGGACCTGGACGACGATCTAATGGATAAGATCTCCAGCTCTCCCTCTATAGAAGACGGTGCGTTGAACCCTATTACAATGCCAGCGGCTTGGCCGCGGCGTGAGTCTTCCCTCACGTCACATCCCCGAGAATTGGAGGATGCGAACTTGCCATCGGAAGTGGTCGAGCCAGTAGTCGTAGGTTGCGTCAACCCCGAGAAAACCCTCTCCGTTCCTGAGACAAGTGTATCGCAGTACAGCAAATCCGCCCCTGTTGCTGAGTGGCAACATGGGTCTGATCCACGACGGCGAGGTGAACGAGCCAACTTTGCCGGGTGTCAGAATTGTGACGCGGAATATGAGAGCCTCACAGATTTCGAAGTCGACATACAATATAGAGACATGCCCGAAGTCGTGGATTGGTCCGCTTGTGCCATAGCAGGCTGGTCTGAAGATCCGGCACGTCTTACCAAGGCTTAGAACCCCTTGCTTATGCGTGCTGATCCGGACTCTGGTCTTGATCCTTACCCCCCCGAAAACTATCAAGTGAATATCCGTCCCGCACTTGCTCCCTATGGTGGCTGTCATGGCGCAAAGTGCGCAAGCTTCGAAGGCAGTTGTCAAGCTTCCATTGTCACGCCTGACTCGCAATGTCTTGTCGAAATCGAAGCACTGGGAGACCGGCATGTGTATTCTCTTTCATCATCATCCGATCATGCTGGCTTGCTTGAAGCTTGTAATGAAGACGAATGCTTACTTGAAACAGAAGATATCGACTTTGAATTCGTCTATGCTCTTCACACCTTCGTCGCCACTGTGGAAGGGCAAGCGAATGCTACCAAGGGTGACACAATGGTACTTCTGGATGATAGCAATAGTTACTGGTGGTTAGTGCGAGTAGTCAAGGATAGCAGCATTGGTAAGTCTTTATCCACAATTCTCTCACGTCTGTCATTCTTTGTTGACATATAGTGTGTAGGATACCTTCCAGCCGAGCACATAGAAACGCCCACTGAACGTTTGGCACGCTTAAATAAGCACAGAAATATTGATGTACGCACCAACCCAATATCTGTCATAGAAATGCTCGAGACTGATCCCCTGCAGCTCTCCGCAACCATGCTTGGCGACCAGGCACAGAACAAGAAGAGCTCGTTTAAATCCATGCGAAGGAGACGGAAGACTGTAACATTTGCGGATCCCACATATGTCGATTACTCCGATTTCGACTACTCCACAGATGATGAAGACATCGAAGAGTTGTTTGGCTCTCAGGCAAATACAGAGCACCAGACAGAACAACAGCAAGACAAGCAAGTTGGCGCCGAAGACAGAATTGTGGATGAAGATGCTAAGGTCGAGCCTCTCAAAACTCGGCCATCAAGGGAGGAAAATGCCGTGGCAGAGTCTGTCAAGGATTCACAAGCCGATGATGACGTGACGAGGAGTAGCGAGGAATCCGTTGAAGAAAAGCTGGAGGGGCCTAGTCGATCTCGAAACGGAACCGTCAGGAACACCGACTCATTTTTCAAGGATGAGAGCGTTGAAACCAAGAAAATTACTCTCACCCCGAATCTATTGCGAGACGACAATACACCAATACCGTCCAGTGATTCAACTGCTAAGGATGCTAGATCAGGATCAAGCTTGGACAAGATGGACCGGGAGCTAGTTTCCGACAAGGAGAAGAAACGAATGAAGGAAAAAGAGAGGAAAGAAAAGGACAAGAAGTCGGGCGGTCTTCGCGGATTCTTCTCGAGAAAAGAAAAAAAGAAGACCTCTGAAGATGATGATGAATCGTTCGGCAAGAGATCCATGGACATGATGTCGGATCCGCAAGATAGCGAGGATCGCTCTACAGAGGAGCAGCCGCCACCGGATCGCACAGGATCGCAGAGGCAATCATCCAAGCTCCAAAAGTCTGCGCCTAACAACAAGGCGGGGACCGTTCAGAAGCCAGTTGAGCTTTCGTCATATCTTGCTGAAGGTAGAACGAATAATGTCTCAAACGTCCCACCAGCTTCTATGCGGATCGTCGACCCCGATACCAATGTAGTCCAAGACGTGCCGTCGAACCAGACACAGGCTAGGGACGGTACCAGGGACCGGTCGACATCGTCAGCCGGCCAGAAAGATGAAAACTCATCAGTCATGTCCAAGTTTGTACCGTCTCGCAGCACCAGCACCAGCACCAGCAATGGTGCTGATTCCAAACCGCAAAAAACAGTCAAGGCCAAGATGCGCATGGAACTTGATGCATCCGACAGCTCCGAGCTCGAAGACTCTCATACGGAGCAATCAACTGCTGCTACTGCTGAGCAGGAAATCCCAAATCCCATTGATCAGCACAAGAGATCTCGTGTTGATAACGCAAAAGTCTCCACGACAGTCAGAGCTAATAATCCACATGAAAATTCGACAGATCAAACTTCCCAGAGCAATGAATACCTATCTCCAGTCAATGCTTCTCATCTGCCCGCGCTTGTGGTCGATACGTCCTCGCCGGAGGCCAACTCACCAGAAGCGTCACCATCACCAGATCTTGTCGAGGCTGTTGATGATAACACCAGAGAAGATAGCTCCGCTAGCAGTGGAAAGGCGGGGGCGTGGGACGACACAAAACTTCGGGCCTTCTTTGATGAAAGTGATCACATCCGTGACCTACTGGCAGTTGTGTATGATAAAACGGACGTTGAGCCGGCAGCAATTGACCATCCGGTCGCCGGCGGACTCTTCCGGGAACAAAATGCCAAATTGGCGGAAATCACGACGGTAAGAAACACTAGACTCTAAATCGATACAATTAGGGGATAGAGCGCTAACACGTGGTTTTTGCAGCAACTTGACAACATGCTTGGAGATTGGCTTGCTAGAAAGCAGCGTCTTCGCGGCACCATTTGAACTTAACTCAGGGCGTTCGGGATAACAGCTTGCTGTGGGCAGGGAGTCAGTCATTCCCCATGCTTGATACTCTCTTGCCCGTTTCTATTCTACTTTCCCCCTTTGTATTCACACAAAGTACCAAAGTTTTTCGCAATGCAACGACCTGCTTCTTTGGCATATATGCATCACGGCCGGGAGAGCAAACACCTCTTTCGTCAGTCACTACAGCGTCGGGTTATTGGACTGATTCGAGTTGAGACTATGATCGAAGCGGCGCACTGAATGCAGGCTAGATGCTGGCCCTCGGCCATCCTTCAATTCTAGCGCTCAAGTTGCCTCAGCGCTTTACCCTCTTTTTCTTCTTCTTCTTGTTGGCTTGCCAACTTCGGTTATTTTGAACGCTTCATGGAAATATTACCCAAGGATAAACATGCTGCTATGAGAAACTCACAATATACGCACAATGTGAGAGCATGCCACGCTGAGCGATTGACGTCTGCTGTCACTCGTTACCTTGTCTTATCTTCTTTTGTCTTTTTAAGATGGACGTTTGGGGAATCCTTGTCCTTTCCCGATTGGCCAAGTGTGCAGATATTCTTATCTGCGGCTCAAAAGCCCGCCACTGAAGGCGCAGAAATCGGACCATATACGTCTTGCATGCTCGTTTATGCCTTCTTCTCCAAATGATTTTTTTTTTCTTGGATGATACTGCGCAGAAAAATAGCGCAGGCAGACATTTAGAGCCTGGCATGGAAAAGGGAAAGGGTTGATTTAGTGGCCTATCAAGCTGTAGAGAGGACTACGGCTGTGTCATGAAGGGACATGTGTCGCTATATGCAGGAGGCAGAATTGTACAATATTGTATAGTGTATACTGCATGAATGCAAAGGGTTGCAATTCAGAGGACTGTGATCGACTGCATCAGAATATACATGAAATATCTATGAACTGAGATGAGACTTGCGTGCGTATTGTGCTACATACTGAAAGCAGGCAACATGTAGTTAACATGGCCAGTATTGGGCTGATAGCAGCCAGTCTTGGCATGTGGTGTTGAAACAGAAACGATGACCTGTCCTCTTACTTGTTCTGAACTGCCCAGCTGGTTCTCTACCATGTCGCATCATCTCCGTAGGACAGGAAAGGCACCATTTCACCATGTCCACGAAGCCAGTTATCTCTACGTAGAAGCTGGGCGTTGTCCATGGCTCAATAAACAGCGTCACTCCCGACACTGAGGCATATTCTTCACGACGAGGCACATTCGCGAACCAACTAGCCATTTACGAAGCGGTGAATACCGTTGCACAATGCGTCATGTGTCATTTCTTCCGTTGCTACGATCCGCTCTGAGCGTACCTCCAAATGCAAGCTGCTAGGACGAGGGGGAATTAGGGGGAAGGAAAGCCGAGGCTGCCTTCCACCGCCGCCCATGTCGCGTTCGCCACATCTTGTCCACGTCCCTTTTTGCAGACTTCTCTTCTCATCACCTGGAGCGAAATCAAAGGGCGCAAGGGAGCTGGACATGGACATGTTTTTTGGATAATAACGCAAAGTCTCGATAACAGAACCCCAGTCCGATGCAAGTCCGTGAAAAGCAGCCCAAGAACCGATTTGTTCTCCCCAAGCACCCATTTACACCTCGGTGGTGACCTTTGCCTTGGCGTTTGTGACCTTGACTCCTAACTGCTTGGCGCGGGCGATGATGTCAATTCGCTTTCGGGAGGAGACGGCGCTGGCGATCCTGTGAGACAAATTGTTAGTTTTGGCTGGCTCTTTCCTTTGGAATAGAATAGTCCTGAGTGGCTCGAGGGCTGGGGAGGGGGGGATCAGTGGACGTACTCGGCGGCATAGGTTCGGTTGTGCATCATCAGGAGCTCGACGTCCTTGACGTTGTTGACGAGGAATGACTTGTGGCCGGAGGGCATCATGTAGCGGGTCTTCTTGTTGGATCCGAAACCGATCTATGTTGCCGGTTCATCAGCAATTGTGCTTCGGGTGCAAGCAGATACTCTCCTCTTTCGTCCGTCGCCATTCGACCAAAACGGCTTCGACACTGCAGCGGCACGGGACACGGCTTCCCGGCACACAAAATTGACGAGGGGAGGGGCAATTGACGTACGGAGGGCATGGCCATGGTTCCACGGAAGCGTCTTCGGACACGGTTGTCAATACCCTTGGGCTTGCGCCAGCTGGCGTTGAGGCATTTGAACCGGTCGCTCTGGTGACGGTTGAAGCGCGCGGTGCCTGGTCATCATCACCAAGTCAGCATTTCCGCATGTCTTTTCCACCGCTGGTTTTCACCCCCGCGCGACCTCGGCGTCCTCGCAACGACTCGAATAAAAAAGTCACCAGTGGGCTCCGCTGGAGTTCGATTTCGAGATGTTCTGAGTTCGCAGCGGGAGACGACGACGGCGAGCCGTCTTTGGGCGGGCAGTATACGTACGCTTCTTCACGATGGGAACGTGCTTCTTGGCGGAAACCATCTTGACATCAAGTTAGCACGAGAATTGATTGTCCTGCAAAATATAAGGGCAAACATTGAGGGCATGTCATCGCCTTACCTTGACGGCGGATACTCCTGGTCTGATGGACTGTAAAAGTTGGCCGGCGTGATGTTCACTTGGGGCGAAATTTTTGGCGGGAATGCCACACAACGAAGTCAAAGGGTTTAGGGCTGCGAATCACGTGCCCTCTAATATACTGGATATGAAAACTGCAGCGAGTTCCACAAAAGGGACGGAGGCGAAAAAAAAAGTCGACACAATAATCAGGTCCCCCGCTCTGCCTGCAGCCAAAAACAGACTAGCGTCTTCAGAGGGCACAAACCCTTCCTATGCGAAAAAATCCCGCCAGGTAGAGCGAGACTGGCAACCATCTCCATCACCGCGTCCCGCTTGTTCGATCAGTTGCAACGCTTACTTGCTACATCAAGGACAAATCAGCAATCATGGCTCCGACGACGCAGAGCGTGCAATGCTTCGGCAAGAAGAAGACGGCCACCGCCGTCGCCCACTGTAAGGTTCGTTGAAGGGACTTGCTCGACAAGATCTCGAGTCGGTATCGTCGACCATGGGAAAACGAACCGGCTGACATGTTTCTGTTTGAATCAATAGGCTGGCCGTGGTCTGGTTAAGGTCAACGGCCGTCCCCTGAGCCTGGTCCAACCCGAGATCCTGCGCTTCAAGGTACGATTGTGCAATTTTTAGAGGGAGAAGACGCCCGGAAGCTGCCCTGTTACGCCTCGTGAATCAATGTTCAGACATCACGACCATGTAGCGTCTTTTCGTGCCACGGATCATTGGGTAAAGTGCGAATATCGCAGGGCCCTTCCAGCCCTGTGAGGTTCCGTCACAACGATCCGGCCAGCCGAGCTACGTGGACGCGAAATCGAGCATTTTGGTTCCTTGGATGCAACGGATAGCTTCCAGCCCCGGATCCCCCTCTCCTCCCACGTCCTCATATCATACTAAAACGTCGCGTGTCAGGTCTATGAGCCTCTCCTCGTCGTCGGGCTCGACAAGTTCGCCAACGTCGACATCCGCGTCCGCGTCACCGGCGGCGGTCACACCTCGCAGGTCTACGCCATCCGTCAGGCCATTGCCAAGTCCCTGATCGCCTACTACCAGAAGTACGTCGATGAGCACTCCAAGAACATGCTCAAGCAGGCCCTCGTTCAGTTCGACCGCACCCTGCTTGTTGCCGACAACCGCCGCTGCGAGCCCAAGAAGTTCGGTGGTCCCGGCGCCAGAGCCCGCTTCCAGAAGTCTTACCGATAAGGGCCAACTCGCACGGTCTTGTTTTGTTTCAAACGGTTAGCAAGGATGGGAGGGTTAGAGAAGAGGGTGGTCTTGTCTCCTTGGTGTTGTGCCGCAGCATACGAGCCATGCGTGCTCTGGTCTCGTTCTGGCTGCATTCGCCATCACCATCTCGACTTGACCGGTCTTTGACGTAGGAAAGTAGACCAAGGGTGGTTACGCAAGGCTGAAAATGCGGCAGGAGAGAGCGATGTCATGTTTGGTGTGGACACAGAATGGGTCGGAGTTCCACGTTCCCTGGCACGGGGATGGGTTTCCCATTGGCATTTGCATGGACTTGCCTTGGACGGATTGTAAAGGGTCTGACAAGCAAATGAAATCTTCAACGTTCACGATGCAAGGTGCTATTGCGGTGGATTATGTGTGTGCTGTTGTTGCAAACAATGGCTTGATCCCCCTCCCATGGCCCTCTCTCAAAACCACACAAAACCCTGGGAGTTTAATAGGGCTTGCTGTGTGTGCATGGCGGACCAGTTGCCACAAACAAAACCGTGATATTCTGTGTGTATTTGACCCTCATATATGGCATTGAAAAACTTGGAGCGATACACATCAACCAAGCCCCTCCAAGATCTCGACGGATAAGCCTAGCAACATGTCGCTACGACACAACACCAAATAGCTAGTGTAACTCATAGTTACCTACCTAAGCTACCAAGGTCGATCGACTGCCACTCCAGGTACATAAGTCTTCATTTTCCCCTCCCATTCACGACAGAACCATCTGTAGCGCCCAAGTCCCGGCTATTAAAAAAGAAAAAAAAAAGAGAAAAAAGAGTTGGACGTAGCCTGACGCCGCCATCTCGCCCACCACGACCTGTTTGCCTATTATCCAACAGACAAACCAGCAAGCAAACAAGCAAACAAGCAAACAAGCAAGCCACAATATCACCACCGAAACTGCAAGCCCCATGACCTATAACCGTGAGTTTACCTCCCATTGGCCGAGTCTGAAAGAATACCCGACTCCAGAGTTATTTCATTGCAGAGACAACATGATCGATTCAGATGTCTCCCTCTAGGAATTGCACCACTCTAGAAGGAGACATGTGAACAAGCAGATAACGCCACAACATCTATCCACCGAAAAAAGCAAACCCATGACCTACTATAACCAAGCAACCAACCAAAGCAAGTGTTGATTATTATCATTGCCCCAAAGTTCGAAAGGGATACCCGACTCCAGAGTATTATCGCAAAGACACTATGAACGATTCGTTCGTCTCCCTCTAGTAATTGCGCCATTGCTATCGCCTAGGAAAGTAGATGAGGGAAATAAAGACTCGAAAAACCCATAAAGAAGAAGAAAGAAAGAAAGAAAGGGGGGGGGGGAAGGTAGGCATTTGTGCTCTCGTAGTTAGAGAAGACATCGATCGTCGTAAAAGCTTTGCAGGCAGGCAAGAATAATAGACAACCAGGGGAGTCGACATGTTATCTTGTTTGTTTTCCGCAGTGCATCTAATCGGACCACGAGATCAGGCCGCGCTCACGGCCGTTGTCATCAAACTCGACCAGCTCTGGTGCCCACTCGCCACGTTCATCCTCAGCTTCCAAGTCAGTCAGCTCAAGCTCTACTTCCTCCCCGTCTTCCATCATGACAATGCCCCTCCTGAGATAGTCACCGCTGAGGTTCCATCCCAGTTCGGTCAAGACGGATTCGAACCTGGCGAAGGCTGCGCTGGCGGCGAGATGATCCGGCGTGACGTGGTTCTTGTTTCCTTGCAGGAATTCCTCCATGCGGCGTTTGTATACGATGAGACCAATGCGAAGTTCTCGGCATCTGACCTCGGAGTTTTCAAGGATCGAGCTCTCCATCCATTCGCTGCTGTAACTGATCTGCGCGGACGCGGAGCGCCACATGGATGCTGCTATCAAGGGCCGCTCCTGGATAAGGAGATGGGATTTGACCAGGAGCTTGAGCAGCATAAACCACCATTGCTCGACGCAGGCGTCATTCCCGAGGTGTATGCCCGTAACAAAAGAGAATTGAAACTCTGCGACCAAATCCTCGAACGTCAGGTGGTTCTGCGCATCTTCAAGCTTGGTCACGAGATAAGTGAAGGGGTCGATGGCCTCTCTTGTGCGCTGAGGCCCAAGGGACTCGATCGAGAAGAGCCTCGTCGTCCTTTCAATGACGAAATGCAACTCCCGCTGCTGGAGATTGTGATTGGGGACGGCTCTCGCCAACTCTACCTCGGCAGAGAACTGAGAAACACCCTGCGCCCTATCAAGGGTATGCACAATCCAGCCGCCGACCTGGGGCCCCGTGATCCGGTTCAATTCTGCCGCGTTGATGTGGGTGGTCAACTGCTGCCATATCCTGCGGTTTCTCTCAATCTGATACATGGATAGCAAGCCACGACCTTGGCCGACTTGCGACGGGTCGCTATACGGAACAAGCTGGGCATAGATATTGGGCATGTTCTCGGCATTGTTGCGAGCTTCCGAGCGAGTGGCTTCAGTCAAATGCTCGCTGTACGCGTCCCATTGCACGACGTGAACTTGGTCCTGAGAATCGGAGCCAAGCAGCCAAACCCCAGCGCGTGCAGCAGCAACGCCACCCGGGTGAGAAAACCAGAAGAAGTGAGGTCCAGCCGGGATGTTTTTGACGCCCACAAAGTTCCGCACGGAAAATGCAATGCTGTCGTATGCAATGGTGTAAATTTTGGGCAGGTCAAGGATGACAGCGGCATCGCCGCCGCCCATTTGATGAGCCTGGAGATTCCTGTATCTCTTGCTTGGGCTCGAAGAGAAGCTCTGGCCCGTACCAGGGCGCTGGTTTTCGCCCAAGTCAATGGCATCTCCAAGAGGGGGTTCTAGAGGAGGAGGCCCTTCATCGTCGCCATCGACATTCATCCGCTCCAATGGGCAAGGCGAGGACTCGGGTCTCAAGACGCGCAAAGATCCCAACGGGTGGACGCCGAGCACGTGGACCGATTCATGTGATCTGGTAGAGCGTGCGCCCGCCGATCTTGTCGAATTGGATTTCTGGATTCCCCTTGAAGTAGAGGGAGAGAGGGAGGGAGAGGCCCCCAAGGGTGCGTCCATGTTGAAGGATATTGCCTGCGACGTCGCAGCCAACGAGGAGCCAGTGCAGATGATATGAAGACTGCCGAAAAAAAAGAAAAAAATAAAAGGTGCGCTGCCGGATCTTCGCTACAGGACTCGATGTCTGTGGCTGAAAGTCCGGTTATTTGCGATGTGTGTTGTTGGAAACGGATGGGAAAAAAAAAAAAAAAAAGTATATAAAGATGTCGCGGAGTGATGTCACTGATGATCAGACGAGGCAGTGAGACCCGATGCCAAAAAAAAAAAAAAAGTATGGAGTCGGCCGTACTCCGTAGTCAACAACAAGCGGCACTTGAAAATGGGTGACGCCTTGGCGGGGCGAATGTGCAGCACAACAACACAAGTTATTCCGCGACTTTGCGACTTCTCGCCACTGTTCTCTGTCTTGGCCAAGGAACCACCCGAGGCTCGACATAAGCATAACAAGATTAGTAAGAGTAAAAGTAATTGTAATAGATGGCAATGGGAATAGTGTGAAAGAGCCGTATCCTGCGGCCTTTTGTGCGCTTCGACAGGGAGAAAAGGCGCCTAAGAAAGGCAAAATCGTGATAGCGGAACGATAGTGTGCAAGATGCAACTTAATCTCGACTGCATGTACGTTACTAGTAGTAACTAATTACACGGCACAGAATCTGCGCTACACCTCGCGACCTAGAGCCCTGTTCTGTCCAAGTGATGATGGCATCAACCATGAGCCGCACGAGCTCGGCATCGCAAGTTCTTCCTTTCGAAAAGGCCGACAAGGGTAAAGCTTGTTGGTCACTGGTGACGTCAGGTATGCAGAGCATCTTCGTGCCTCAGGAGGTTCGGAGGGGCCGATGAAGTTATCGTGACGCTTTGTTATACAGCTCGTTTCCACAAGTAGTCAAGCGACAACAAGCACGTGCCCACGACCAGGTTTCTATTTTTCCCATCTGTAATCAAGACCTTGGCAAAAGCCCGCCAAATGTTGGACGAGGCCGGAAAGGAAACCAAAAGGACGGACCAGACCACAGCCAGGGGCCCTAAAGTAAGGACATATTTTAGTCAAGCGTTCGAGCCAGCCGCAGCCCTTGAAGAGTCTGCCCGAATAAGTAGACGTCGACGTGCTCCTTGGTGCCTTCCCGAAACTCTATATGGGGACATGGCTCGTCTTCCGGAGCAGACTATTGCCAGCATCATCTTCGCACTCCCGCCGACGACTAACCACCCCGGCCTTTGTTAGTGGCGAAAGAAGAGCCGAGATCGAGCTCGAGATGGCGCGCTGTAAAACTTTCCGAGGTGAAAAATCTCACGCAACAGCGAGGGTACTTGATGCTACAGACACAGACAAAGCACTTTTCAAAGGAGGGGGGGGGGGCGTGTGTGGAAGGGATAGGGTGCGTTGAGAAGTCTTGTTGAAGTTGACAATGTGAAGACGTGACGTGAACGCGACGTGACGTGACGTGCGTGAAGTCAGACGACAACCACAAGAACAACACAACAACCAATCATCGAAGTAAAGAGTGGCTGCCTAGGCCCTGGTTGGCACTAGCCAGCAGCAATGGGAGTCGCTGGGCGAAGGGGAGGGAGGGAGAGCAAGGCCAAGGGAGCCAGCCGGTTTTTTGATTTCGAAAGGGCGCCACGGCGTCGAGAGCAATACTGGTGGCATCAAGTGTGCTTTTGCTCTTCGTTGCATTTGTATACTGGTGGGCATGCAGGGCTGGACGGGCTGGTAAAGGCGGCTACAGTAAGTAGCTGCTAAGCGACCAGGGAAGAAGCGATGCTATACGGACTTTTGGCCGCCGTGGGCACTTGATGTTACTCCCTGAGTAACCTCCTATCTACTCCGTACTCCGTACCAAGGTGCTGTCTTAAGGGGGGCACCCTGGGCACATGGCCAGTAACTCGTAGGTAAGGTAGCTAGCTACGGAGTACCTGGAAGGGGTTCAATGCTGAGGGTCTGGTGGTTGCCCGGCGCTTGGCGCTTGGCGGCAACAGTCTCAGCGCGGCACGGAACATGATTGATGGACATGGGGGCCACACGCACCTGTAACCTGTAACCTGCAACCTGCCCGCGTTCGATGTCTGGTCTGGTCTGGTCTGGTTCTGGTTCCAGATGTATGTCCGTCAGTTGTTCCATGTTGGCCGTCGACAAGTACCTGGACACTGGACAGAAGTTCCCAACTGATGCACTCAACTTTATCCGACGAGAAAACGAACGGAGAGCGGCCACGGACTCCGTACTCGAGTTGCTTCTCCGCGCTTCAGCATGCGGACCGCGTCCTGGGCCACTACGACCCCCCCTACCTGCCTGTTTGAGTATGTACCTGCTCAAATACTAACCAACTACCTCCAGGCACCTTAGGTAGGTAGGTAGGTAGGTACCTAAAAAGTACGCAAGCAACCTGGCAAATGGATTTGATTGAACTCGCCTGCACTTGACCGTGCTGCCACAAGTCATGCAGGTACTTGGCTGCTCGCACAAACACCAGCAGCGATGCGAGTACTCCCTCCGTACGGAGTACCTGCTCAAGTTAGGGTACTAAGGTTCCCGGTCGGGTCCATACTTGTACAGCATACAGCCATGCACATACTCCGTAGTGCTGCGTGCTATAGATCCGGGCAATCCATGCGCACAGGTCCAGCCCTGGATCTGTACCAACCGCACTTGCTGGCTTCTCAGATCCAAGCAAGTACGGAGTACATGTACTCCGTCCCCAGTTACACCAACGGTCCCTGGTCCTCCGCTAGAGACAGACTCGCACAAGCCTCGATCACTGGCGTCTCGGCTCGTGTCGTCGCCAACTGAGCATGCTACTACTAGTACTTCGCAGTTAGATGCCGCCGCCGCCGTTTCGCCAAGTGGCCCCCTCCCCCGTTGTCCATCCAGAGCCAGACGATGGATCGATCAACCGGCCGCGGGCGTTTTTTTAGTCTCAATGGCCCCCCAGCCGCGGCCGACTAGTTCCATGTTGGCCCTCGCTGGCTCTGGTCCTGACATGGAACTCTTGATCCAATTCTCCTTCTAGCTCTGCTTCTAGTTCCCCATGGCGCTGTCCTGACCACAAACGAAGCGTCGGCAACTTGATCCGAAGTCACACACGCCCCCCCTTCCCGCTGTCCGTTGGCGTCGGCTGCTAAGTTGTGAAGCAAACCGTCAAAAGCCATCCATCGATGCCGTGCCATGTCATGACGGCGCAACGCCCAACAAGGCTTGTTTTCATTTTAGCTGCCGTCGACTAGCCATAAACTGGAGAAGCCATTCCGGACGGATCGAATGGAATAAAGCGGCCATGTTAGAGCGCCAAGCGCCCAGGCTGTGTGTGTGCAATTGGCCCAGCCAATCTTCTTTCTTTCTCCCCTTTTCCTCTCCTGTTTTTTTATATTGGGGATCTTATTGAATTTAAATTTTTTTATTATTACTTTTTGTAAACCCTGTGATTTGGTTGAAAAGTTGACCGGTTCAGCGGCATCCATCGTTGCTGCCATTGCATCGCATCGGCGAGGTCCTTTTAGGACGCGCACAATACAGAAACAAGACGACTGGAAATAGACGACCCGCTCGCTCTTGTTCCTGTCTCTTCTCCTCGTCGTCGTTTTAGCTTTTGCACAACCGCAGACAAGGGGTCCCGTAGGTCTCTGTCCACAATAGTCCCCTCGGCTGGCTGTCGTGCTCCAGCCAGTCCGTCGCCTTCTTCTCGAACAAGTACTCCGTACTCCGTACTCCGTCCGCGAGCGACGCTGCTTTGGATCTTGCCCATCGCGTGCAACACCACGTACCAATGTATGTACGCAGTATGCACCAAGCAATGCTGCCTGTCCTGCCTTGCCCTGCTAGCCCGCTCCGGCCTGTTGAATCCTTTCCACACCCTCCTACCCCCCTGCCTTGACGCTTCGTTCTGATGGATCCCCGTTGCACCCTGGCATCAAGACCAATCGAGCATCCGCATGACCTCGTTCGCGTATAGCCTCGTTACACAACACCGTGCTAGCTCCCGTCTGCCTCGGAAACGCCTGCTTTCTCCAGTACCAGGACCTTTCTACTTTGGTCTGTAGAACGCACTCGCCCCCCGTCTGCATCTTGACCTACCGAGCTGGGCCCTTGAACATTTCCCAAGTACCTACCTAGGCACCTAACGTTTCTACGTATCCGTCCATTCACAACACGCCGACTCGACATTGTGTGCATGCAAAACACATGTTCTAAACTACTCAGGTACTTTTGTAGGCTGGTTACAGGTACTAATGCATTTCCATTCAGATACGACAGGTACACCTACCTATAAGTCGGTACGTCAGACACCTTACCTAAGATAAGATACCTACTTAGGAAGGTACGGAGTACAGCAAGCGCCATGTCGCATATCGCATAAGTTATCGCTTTTCACATTTCACCATCTTCCCCCTTGGCCGCACAGTCCCAGCTTATCCCACACGTGGGTAACCACCTCATGTAGTACAACCAAATACACCCTCCCAAGTCAGCCCGTACCAGTCAGGTAACCTGCCCAGGTACTCCGTACCTAACGTACCAGACCAGAATTCTCGCGTGTAACCACCATCATCACCCTGTTGTCTCACCCGCCAACCGCCACGAACAAGCTCCTCTTACGGCCGGTCCCATCCGCCTCGTGGCTATTACTCCGGCTACCACTCCCAATTGCGACTTCATCCCGTGTGCCACGCACGCAACACACGCACACACGCACACCTTCTCCTGGGTTGCATGTTATCAGGGCAGAACTTTGGCAAGCCCCAAACGCGTCCGCGCCAGATACCTCGACCCCTGTCTGCCTGGTTCAAGTCGTTGCTTCAAGACTGTCTTATCTGTCTGTCTGTCTGTCTGTCTGTCTGTCTGTCTGTCTGTCTGTCTGTCTGTCTGTCTGTCTGTCTGTCTGTCTGTCTGTCTGTCTGTCTGTCGTTCGTGAGCCTACCAGACAGGTACCTACCTAGGTACGTGGGTACGTACGTGAGCACCGTACTCAGCCATTCCGGGGTCAAGTAGAATGAAATCCCGATTTCTAGGCGTCTTGGGTTAAAGCATCTCTGAAACACCTACCTACATGTCTACCTACCTAGGTACCCAATAGGTACCTAGGTATCTAAATTACTCAGGTGCCTTGGCGCTCCATCACTATTTTCTGGGGATAGTAAAAGTGTGACAAGATGGTAGCTAATGATGACCTACTCCTGGTAAGTCTCGAGTACCTAGGCAGGTGACCTTTTTTACCTGATCTCCCAGAAACAGAGGCCGCACGTATAGGTCTAGGTACCTGGTAGGTGTCTAGGTCTTCATCTTGGCAACTTGGGTCCAACTACCTGGGTACCTTTGCGCGCCGCCCTTGGTTTCTGGTGACAGCAAAAGTAATGACAAGACAGGTCAAAAATTGTCACCCACCTGTGGTAAGTCTGACTACCAGCTGGTGACAAAATTTTCGACCTGTCTTGTCATACTTTTATTGTCACCAAAAACAGGCGCCAGGCGCTTAGGTACCTAGTAACCTACCTACGCGCGCCAACCTGCTATTTCTAGTGACAGCAAAAGTACGACAAGGCAGGTCGAAAATCATCACCTACTTGTGGTTAGTCTGACTACTGGCTGGTGATAGAACCTTCAACTTAGTTACCTGTCTTGTTATAAGTTGTACCGTCACCAAAAACAGGGGCCAGGCGTCTAGGTACACATGTAGGTAGGTACGGCCATGGTTGTTTGTATCACGTCGACCTGTCCGTCCGGCTGGTGGGCTAAGCCTCGTCTTGTGACACCACAACCATTGCCCTGGGACCTGAGATCGATCTACTAAATTGATCGCAGACATGGTTGCGCCGTCACTGCAGCCGTGTGGGGTCAAATACAACCTCCTACTTCTGCCAACACAAGGTTGAACGTCCCCATGAACAAGCTAAAACAGCAGACAAGACTGCTGCCCACGCAGATGGCTCCAACTCATCACAATCTGCCACACGGTGCGCAAATCACTGCCCTTCTCTTCGCTGTAAATCGTATATTTATACGTCGTTTTCCTGGTAATAACTGTATTCTGCAATTATGAACATGGCCTTCTCTTCGCCTCTGGCTCCATTATGCACCACCATCATGTTCCTTGGTGCATTTCTTGTAAGGCCACTTGATATCATGGCAAATACATGGCCAGCAAACGGCTGTTTTCTTCTTCTTTTTCAACATGTTTCATTCTGCCACTTCATTAGGGTCAACCCTTGTCATCAACCTCATGACGAGGAATTGAGCCGTCTCCCTGGTCATATGCGATAGTCTTGCCGGCACGCATTGCGTCATCTTCTTATAAAGACTTTCCGCCCAAAATTGCCTCGCGGCACAAACGATTTCCCCCTTCACAAAAAGATAGGGTTCGCTTCGTCACGCCATCTTTTCGTATCCTAACAGCCCTAATGCGCCAGGTAATCAAACTGACCACCGTAATCTCGTGAAACAAGGCCCTCTACCTCCCATGCACCGTAAAGCAATGCCAGTGTATTTCAACCTTTCTCCATCCTTCCACCTAGCCATTTCCCAGGGGAATGGCTGTGGAAATCAAAATTGCATCGAGGCGAAATGGTAAGCCAATGGACATCGTAACAAAAAAAAAAAAAAAAGAGGGGGGAAGGGGCAAGTAGCATAGAGTGCGAGACGAGAAGCAGAAAAGAAAAAAGAAGGGAAAAAACAGCGACAGAGAAAAAAAAAAAATAGAGAAGAGAGAAACTCCAACCATTACAGGTAGCTGAAAGCCTCCGAGGCGAATTATATGTGCGCATCCAAAGACAAACCAAGAGAACTCATCCACTCCGATACAAAATGTGCAGCAGTCAAAGAGTTCTGTTGAGGGTATATCCGACCCGTCCGCCCTTTTCTTCGAAAAATTTCAACGCCGAAAACCGCTTCATTGCCAATTTTTGAGCTTGTGTCCCCTTACGGTGGCATCTAGGTCATAGCGAGATCCTCCCCCTCTCTAAACAATGATGAAGATGAGTTAGAGGAAATAGAAATGCGTTGATTCGTACAGTGAGGCCCAGTGTTGTACAAGTCGTGATCCAGATCTGTTGATACTCTAGTATGGCAGCCCTTCGTCAAGCTGCCAGGTGCATTGGCTCCACGATCCAAGCCAGAACCCTAGTGACTCGGAGGTTGGGCACCATTGGCTGCGCCAGTAAACGTCAGTACCTTTCCGGCTTGAACTTCAGGTAACATCTCAGACTTACATTGACTGTACAGACTTTGAGCGGGCTGGCCATAGGGCGAGTGAGGCTGATAGTTAGGGTACATATGGCTAGTACCATAATCGGCGAGCGACTGTTGAGAAACTGCTCCTGAAGGGGGAGCTGGGTACTGGTTGGGCTGGTATCCGATAGGAGGCAGCTGGACCGGGCGAGAGCCTGGATAAGTCGAGGTCGGAGGCATATCAGCACCTTGGTCTGACCCACCGTTTTGCGCTTGAGTGGCAACCATTGCGGCGCGCTGTCGGTCTTCTTCAGCCTTGCGCTGTGCCTCTTCCTCCTTCTTACGCTGTTTCCATTCCTTGCGGATCTCCTTGAACTCTAACCATGGGAAATCAGTATGCAAAACGACAAGTACAAAGTAAGATGGCCGGCCACACGAAGGACCCAACGAGCTCGTCGCTCAGCAAAAGGGTAGCCAGAAAGTGACGCAAACATACCTTCGGGGGTCCTCTTTTGTCCATGGGACTGCATTGTGACGTGAGCATTGAGATGGTTCAGTGTGCCGTAAGCTTTCTCGCAGCCATTCCATCCACACTTGTACATGCGCTCAATCTCTTCATACCGTCGCCGCGGACGCTTGTGCTGTTGCGCTCCAGGAATTGGCACAAATGAATAAACCTCGACAGCCAGTCATGTTAGCCATTTGCAAATTATTGGATTGTGTTGTAGGGTGGTTCATCTGTTCAGTTCTTTGCTTCGTTGCGCTATGGTACGAGAGTCGAAAAATAGAGTTCAACCCCATTTTCGGTGACGACTCGATCCCAGCCACACGATTTCTCTGCCAAACTAGGCAGCCAATTTGCCGAAAAATCAGATGAAAACTGTGCCAGACTAAAACGTACCTGGTTTGGTCTTTGCTGGGTCTGTTGTGAAGACTGACCGTACACAGGGTGACCCGGTGTCATTTGGCTATGCTGTCCATAACCCGACCAGTCGGGACGAGGTTGCGTATACATGCCGCTGTTTGGATGCGAGTAGCTGTGCGCCATATCTGGATTTGGAGCGTACGGTGAATGCTGACCGTAAGGATAAGTAGGGCTAGGTGCGGCAATGGACGGGTCTATAGGTACTTCGGTGTCAGAATGAACGGTTTGCACTTGATGGTTTCGCCCATCCTGCTGGGTAAATGACGGACTGTTCTGCTGCTGCGCCATACCTCCGCTACCGTTGCTGCTAGCCGGATGGTATGAACGCTGGATATGCTCCTGGAAGGATCCTGATCGGGATGACTGAGGATACACGCCGTACTCAGACGTAGGAGTCGCCGAGGTCGGATAGCTACCTTCTTGCTTGACAGGATACTGCGCACCTGACGCGTGATCTACAGCCGAGCCTTCAGAATGATTGTCGCTGAAGCTGCTTGGGAAGGGCGAAGGCAAACCTGTGTGCGAGTAGTCGTGAACAGGTCGATCCATAGAGGTACGGCTCGGGGGGTTTGCGTATATATACCGAATCAGCCAGAGTGAAGCGTCGCGAAGGAGCCCGGATACGTGTAAATTGGTCACCCAGAAGCTCGTCCTTTCTGTGTTCCAAAGAGGGAGGAGATACGGCAACAGGAGGAGACTCGATGAACTGACGTATAACTCGACGGGCGGTTCACTTCCAGATAGGCTAGCCGACGTGTGAATCTGGGCGAGATTGGCGATCCAACAAAGAATAGAAGCAAATGTTGCAAGTTGCAAGTTGCAGGACCAGAGAGGGGAGAGCTGAAGATAAAGGGATCCCTGCTAAAGCGGATATATGGCGTATGTATATACCCCGTGGTGGGTTTGATGGCGGTTCCTGGTGGGAAGCGGATGATGACTGCAATAGATGGACTTCCGCAATGGTGGTACTGGTACTTGGGGATGGCTCCCGTTCAAGCAGCAAAAAATGTAAAATCACAGTCTATTTCCCAAAGGCTGATGACACTAAGGAACTAGACCGAGTACTTCGAGACGGATCTCTATTGCTGGGGACGGGGTTCCAAGGATGTTTGCACTCGCCCACGATCAGAGGATAAAGTCGAGGGGCTAAGGCTAAGATGGCTTTGAACCAGATTGCGGAGCGCGACACTAATATAGTGCAGTATCGATTGTGGACTCTGCCGAGCGCCCAATTCCAACTGAGCCTAGCGCCTGACTCGAGATGGGACTTGCTGGGACCTGCTGGGACCTGCTGAGGGCGAAGGGGAAGGAGGAAGGGGGGGAGGGGGGTGAACGCAGAGGGGGTTCTTCGGCGATGCGATGAACTCTGACTGACTCTGACTCTCCTTGGGTCAGAGTGGAAGCCAGTCCAAGGTCGAGTCGGGAAAATGCGCAAACGCTGAGATGCGCGGTTCAAGTCAATTAATCACAGATCGCAGGGCAAACTCCGGGGGACCCAGGCCTAAACCTAAGACGTGAGGCGTGAGGCGTGAGGCGTGAGGCTTCAGACTCCCAGAGTTCAAACTCCCCGGCCAGCTCTAGGTTTGCAGGGCAACAGTTCGCACTTCCCGTACGGAGCGTGTGTGTTCCAGGTTGCGTACGCAAACCAGAGTGCGTGGCAAAGGCGAGGCAGCGATAATTGTTGTGGTGCAGCGCGATGCGGGACCCGAAGAAAATTTATAGGGTGCTCTGGCGATGCAAAAAAAAAAAAAAAAATTATTAAGTAATGAAGATGACGAGCGGAGCAATTGGACGCCGCCCTCTGATGAACCTGCACACCAGACTGGGATAAGACAAGACAAGACAAGACTGTGGGCCGCCTCGAGATAATCAGTCAGCACCTGAGGGCAGGTGGGCGGCAAATAAATCTGCCAATGGAAAAAGTACTCAAAGTGCGCGCGCTGCTTCAAGACGCCTTATCCCGAGTACAGACGAACACAATTGCAAGAGGTACAGGTGTTTACTGGCCAAGCTCACTACGGGCAGTCAAGCAGGACGAATCAGAAATCGAGGCGCAATGAATAGACAGGGAAGGAGGGAAGAAGGGGAAAGGAAAGAAGGGGGGACGAGAGGAAGAAAGGCGGTCGACCTGGCCGACAGGCAAGATGACGGACCGACAGATGCAGGCCGTGAAAGGCCAAACATGAACAGCTCATGAACATCGGGGGCCACACAGAACCACGACATACATACAGACAGACGTGGGGGAACCACATTATCAGAACAGCGGACGGAACCCAGCGATTGGGACCAGCCGAAGGACGCTCTCGAGTGGTGGCCATTCGTCGCTCGTGGGATTTGCCTATTACAAAGAACACAGATACGTCGTGCTCCGTTCGAGATGGAAGCAGCGGTATTATTGCGTTATTGGGTGGACATGGGAGGGGGTGTGATGGTGAAAATCGGGTTATTTCCGTCGTAGCGCGAACCTGTGAGAAGGCGAAAACGCAGATGGCACTTGCTTTGCTTGTTGGCAATCCGGCGGGCTCGAGGATTGAGGGCTGGTTCGATCCGGATAATGCCAGTTAGTATTGACTTGCTTGCTGTGGCTTGCTGGTTCGCGGTACAATCGGTGACGTCGCTCACCCGGCCGACGTGTGTGGTTGCGGTGGTTGTTGTTGCTGCTGTTGACGACATGGAGCTTGAGGCCACCCGACCGACCGCCTGGAGTCCGTGGGTGAGTTGTTAACAACAAACGCGACATGCTCAGCCGTGCTTGCCAGATTGCATCAACGTCGTCACGTCTTCTAGTAATAAACAACCATATAAACAGACAGCCTCGATCCTCTAAGAGACAGGGAGCCTTCGTGATAGAAAGGATGTCAAAGAGCAAGGCAACAGGGCAAGACCAGCATCCTCGCAGCTTTGTGACGGTGCACCGATGATGCAATGAAGTCACGCTCACAGACTGGACTGCAAAGAGCTCAGGAGGCAGCAGGTGCATGCCTGTGTGGTGCCTTGGTTCTTGAATCGGGAAAGAAGAGCCCTGAAGGCCCAGAGTCCCGAAGCCCTGGAGCCTCTGGAGCCCTGGCACGCGTGTGCCAACACCTACAGCCACCGGCTGCAGGGGTGGCTCCAGTGAACCATAGAGGCGGGTGACCAGAGAAAAGTGGGCCAAATGCGCCCAGCAGCAACAGACCCTCATTGTCCGCTCTTGCTTGACGCTGATTCCTTGGAGAAACCACAATGATTAGTTTCCTGCCAGGCCCCTTGTGGTCCCCTGTGGCCACCTGTGGCTACCTGTGGCTCCCTGCTCTCACGGAGCCAGATGAACCAGGATGGCCAGCCCCTGCACCCCTGTTGTGACCCTACAACCGCACAATTCGACCATAACTTGACAATAACAACCCGCATGTACAAACACACAGGACCATACCGCCGGCTTCTGGGAGGTCATGATCAACTGCACATGTGGTCCTGTGACTTCTGGAGTCCCCGGCCGGCCTCAGCGACGGCCGAAAAATTGTGGCGGAGGGGGCGTACAGGGTGCTCAGATGCTTCAAGCAATCACCTCTCCGCCCATTCAATCGAATGTTGCTGTCTCCCTCCTGCGTCGATTTCACCTGGACGATGGCTGGCAAGGGGATTGACGCATCGTGCGCGTGTGGCTCCGCTTCCTTTATGATGATGTCCGTGCCGGAATTGTGGCAATTATCAGAGCTGCAGACTGTGTCGGCGACAAGTCTTCTGCCGCCAATTAACTTTTTTCTTGCTGGCATGGGGGCGTCGGCAATTGACGAGATCCATAGGTGGTGTGCGAGTGTATCTTCTCGTGGTGATGAACATGTAAGACGCATCCATTGGTCCCAAAGTCACGTTCAATCCGGCTTCTGGCTATCAGAGAGCCCAGATGGACGAGGAATTTCGTTTTTGACTTGTGGATTCCACAACAGAGTGTTATAAATGAAAACGTGGGCGATGCCCTCAATGTTTCTCCTGCTGCTGCTGCCTTGCAAGCTGGGTCGACTCCGTCCACCAGGTACCTCAGGTACCTAGGTACCTATCTTGTTATCTACAGGTAGGTTCTAGGTAGCAGGGTGAGAGTGCGTGGAGTATATTGTACATATACTCCGTATACTCCGTACAAATGCAAACACAACATCATATTGCATGTATACACAACCAACTACTATTGCTGGCCGTCGGAGCCGATTGCCCCGCGACCAGGGGGTTTTGCCGCCGCCTTCGCACCGACAATTTCGGAAAAGGTCTTACCAAGTGGATTCTATTCCGAAATCACAGCGCCCTGAGAGAAACATGGGATTCCTAAGGACAGTCGGGCAGGTATTGCTTCGTCATGCCTCTTCGGTGCGAGCAATGCTTGCGGGTGGTGGTCTCGTCGCAAGCATGTGGCAGCATCAAATCCGACATTCCAAACCACCTCTTCATTTCAAGGTGCCATGTGAGCGGCAGCCCCCTTTAGAAAGAGGACGATAAGCAATGTTTTCATGCCAACATTAATCATTGTTCACTTCCAGCTGTTCCAGCCCTCGCCGTATTGTAACTATGACCTGGGTACCTAGGTAGGGAGCTCGCGGCCAAGGACAAATTTGGAACATATTTTGACCACATCATTGCGCTCCAATCAAGGTTGCGGTGGCGGTTCCACCAAAAAGGGCAACTTCAAGAGAGAGGAGGCGCGGGGTGCGAGGGTGCGAAGCTGACTACCACTAGCTGCGGATACCCTTGTGAGCTGGGGTGAGGTGTGCAAACAAGGGGATGGAGGGCGGCCTCCTTCATCCAGGTTGATGCTGATGTCGACGTCGAATACCCATAGGAGCGAAGTTATTCGACCAGGCATTGGATCGTGGGGGTGGGCGGGCGCACTCGTCTCTGGTCCATGTCCCATGTTTCCGCATCACTGACAAGTCACGTCCAGTAGTCGTAAAAATCTCCAGCTGCTTTGTCATTCTCGCGTATGAACTGTCGGGGCGCAGACTCCCTTCGGCAGATGGGATTTCGCAGCGGTCGTCCTGGCTGTCTACGAAAACGGAAAAGAGGGGGATTCAGCTCGGTTGGAGATCGGCCAAGGGATGTCTCGCTTCGGTACCCCAGAGTTCTAGCAGGCTTCAGCAACCAAAAGGTAGATAGCCGGTCGAAGACGACGTCGACTTAGAGACAGAGTCTGGCGCCATGATCGCCGCGGCTGCGGTCTTGGGCACGTTTTGTCTGGTGTTAGGGCCCGGCAGGTTGGTTCACGGGCTCGCGCTAGCCTGCGTTACACAAGGTGAGCCTCTTCAACATCGAGCGTAGCGTTCACCAGGGTTGGTTGACGACTAGTCGAGTATGGAGGACGGTTCCTGGATCAAGATTGTGGAGGTGGGCGAAGGTGCCCGTCTACTTACCAAAGTTGTGTGGTTTGCGCTTTGGGGGTTCGATGTTGTACAGACCGATCCAACGGCCGCATGGACAGCCAGCAGAAGATGACGAGGGGAGAAAGACTTGGGGAGTCGGTGTTTCAAATCGAGAAACACTGATTGTCCTGCAGACTTCAAGGCGTAGTTAGATCGGCATTGCGTTTCTCTGTCCTAGGCAGCCAGGTATTCAGAGACGCGAATTGGGTCAAGTCTGGTGAGACACCAGAAGTGGATATTCGTACGGGTAACTCCTACAATACAATAGGTTCTGCTCTGTCTCGCAGTCAACGTGCTTGCAATTGGCAGGAGGGGGGGTTTCGAGTCCGACGATGAACGCCTGTCCAGCCACTTCTTCCTTCTCTTTGCCCGAGCAGGCTGTGTCGACTTGTGTCGTGTCGTGTCGTGTCGCGTTGCGTCTGGCTTGGCCTAGTATTGCTCATGTTTGTCCCGCACCTGAAGAAGTGCTCAGGCAATGATCATCGTCTGGTCTGCTGCGCGTCTAGGAGGGGGGCAAGGAAGGAGGGGAAAAAGAAGAGGGACACGCCAACAACCCGTAGCCGAAAACTGCAAGCTCTTGGTTCGCGGATGTCCGTCACAGAGTGTGAGAGACGTTCTCGGGCCAATAATAATCACATCGAGCTAAAAGAGTATCTGGGTACTCCGTACATGTCGGTGTAAGACTTGGGTCAAAACCGTGGCATTTCACCAAATTTTGAACAGTCGACCGGCAGATACTCCGAATGTCAATCGTTCACCATTACAACATGTACGCCGCTCATGTTGCAGACTTTAGACTTTGAACAGGTTGAAGAGACGTTGACATGGATGTGTAGATATCAATTGGTCCCCGTGCCCGTGCGGCCCCTTTGTTTCTTCTCATCTCCCCACGACGCTGGGTCAGCCGCTTTAACGAGACCCAACCCCAGGTTGGTCAAGTTGTTTTACTCGACGCATCCACAAGTCTCCAATCGCACAGCGCGCATGGTACCATCATAAAGAACAGACGACAGATTGATTGGTGTGCTTTAGCTTGCAGAACAAGATACGACTAGGAGAATATGTCGGGAATCATCCCGGATAGCGTTGACGGCAAGCCCACCTGGAGCCAGTCAAGTTTACTGCTACGTACTCAGATGATTGCTGCCTCGATGACAGCTCGAAAAGCGCGAGGTGCTCACGCCCATGCTCGCGAGGTGCAGAAATGACGATGGTTGCGCTTTGCACCGCCTTCTCTGGTGCAAGCGACGGCTGGGGGAAAACACCTGCCCAAGTCGGGGCAGCCCAAGGAGCTGGTTGCGTTCAGGAATCGGGTTCAGCGCTGACATCTGGAGCAACTGGGAAAGTGGGCCGTGCTGGTGGTTGCGGCCTGCCACATTGAAAGGTCCGAGTCGCGTGCCAAGGCGACAAGGTGCCACCTAGGGGACAAGACACTTGGCAAGAAACTTGAGTACCTACCTGCCTGGTAGTAGGCACGTACCTAGGTAGCTTACCTAGATACGGAGTACCTAGGAAGGTATGTGAGGTTCCTCGTCTAGCGATGTAGCCAGGGGTGACAAGGGGGTCACCAGGGAACAGGGAACAGGGAACAGGGAACGGGGACGGGGAACGGGGGAAATCTCTTGGACGAAACCGCATTCAGTTCTGATAAGTTCAGTTCTTCTTATCAGTATGGATAAGTACCTACCTAGGTAGGTATTTAGACGATAGAGTTGTCAGATGGCCAAGCGCATGCCCATGTCCGCCAGTGCTCCGCACGCAATATCCAGCTTTGTGCTATGGCATTCGTACTTGCGATACCTGGCTGGATCACGTCAAGCCACTCCCTAGGGTCAAGGCTCGACTCTCTCAGCCCTTCCCCCTTCCTCAGTACACACGATGCCTTCCTAGGTACCTGGATATCAATACGAACAAGCATCATACTTTATGGATGCATGGGTCCACCGAAAAACCCTGTTCTATAGCAAAAAGGCGGCTCCGGCCAATCCCCCAGCCGTCTCCATGGCCAGCAAGGACGACGTTCTCCATAACAAGAAGAACATGAGCGGTTTCAGACTTGGATTCCGTTCCTCACATGCCAACCTGCCCAAGGCTTGGCTACCAAATGGACGACATCTTGTGCGCCACTCGCAGAGATGCAGATGAGCATAACATGATGAAGTCTACATGTCAAAAATCGTTCAGGCACACAGACGTGTCAGAGAGTGTATATATACACACACATATATATATATATGTGTGTGTGTGTGTGTGTGTGTATACACTTTACCTATATGTTGAACATATGGAGTGTAGGTACGGAATAAAGGCACCCAGCGCTTTGACCGAGGATAGTATCTAGTAGGTAGCTAGGTATAGTCACCTAGGTACCTTAGTAGGTCGGTAAGCGGGCGGCATCAAGCGTATGGAGCAAAGCAGCACTGAGGCGTGGTCCCTGAAATCATCAGGCGGGATACTCAGCATCGCCATGCACACACAGGAGAACAACTCTGCAGACCTGTTCACCCCGTACCGCGCATGTCTTCTCCACTCTTGAGCCTTCTTTGTCCATTGCCAACTTGCCCAGGTACCTAGGTAGTTATTCACCATGTGTTTTGGAGACGGATCGCTCAGAGCATCAATGATCCCACCACAGCAGAACAAATAGATCACGAGTACCCCGTACCAGCTGCCAGACTCGAGTCGACGGGTCAGAATCCATCCTTCAATGCTGGGCCCGAACTCTGGCAATTGGGCCAGCCGATGGTATAAACTTCGGCACGCATCTATGTATCATGTACTCCGTACTCCGTACTCCGTACTCCGTACAGCTTCAAGCAGCAGCTATTTTTGGCGGCATGGGGATTGTGAAAGCGCGCTTGGGCTGGCATAGCACTTTGACTGTGTGCACGGCTGCAGCCCTGCAGAATGCGCCGCCCCCTTCTTCCCCCCAAGCCAAATCTTGCCACGCCCACTTTGACTACCACATACCGGACTCCGTACAGCAACAATGCAATGCAATACACACCTCCACGCCGTCTGCATGGCCTGATACCTTGCGATTGGGCAGACGGCCCGGCAGGCCATTGATGATCAATCCTGATGCATGTCTCTCTTTTCACAGACTCGCTGTTCCTTTTCCGATCCGAACGATGCAGACGATGATGCTGTCAAGTGCCATCACTGTCCATCAGCCAAACTGGACTGGAGCCAAAGGAGTATGAGCTTCTTACAACGCTGATATGACATTTTTGGGTGAGGAAAGGGCTTGACCTCGTTTTGGCACAAGGCCGTTTTCCCACTCCCTTGTCCTTCTCCGAAAAGGAACAACGAAACCTTGGGTGCCTCGGCGGACATGCCATGCGAAGCTATTCGCGCAACCCATTTCGAACTACGTACTTGGCTCCATGTCTTGCCGCAGAAAGCGTCATGGCCGCATCTGAGTTGGCTCTTAGTGCCCAAGGGGATCATGCAGAAGATCTTGAGTTAACGCGGGGGAGGCAAGAAACTTCGCCAGCACTTGCATGCATCAAGGCTGTTGGATGATACATGCCCGTCCAATAAATAGCATGCTGTGTCCGAAGTCGACAGGTTCAAGTCACCACCTGACATGACAGACAACGACCGACATGACAGCCATTACGTCTCGGCAATACATGGCTTGAATTATGTCTGCTCCAACTCAGGAACCGTCTGGAGCATTGCAGGACCTCCGAAACCTCTAATGTCGACTGTTGGACAAGCTCAACGTCTGACCGGCTCTGTCGTATCTTGCCCTTTTTTTTTTTTTTTTTTTTCCCCAGCTCGAACATCAAGACGTCGATGACCGTCTTTGCCAGCTTTTTAGCAATGTTTAGCCCAACTACTCCGTATCCGCCCAAGCATTGGGGGAATTACTCAATGTTAGCGCCACTGCGTCTGCATACTGCAGCCTCGCTGTTGCGGCCACTTGCTTCTTCTACTCTGTGTTTATCCTGAAGAAGAGAACATGGCGAGACTGGACGTCAACGGCCAGTGCTTACAGGGTCCACGTGTTAAGCCATGCCAGGACTGCCTGCGTTGCCGGCTTACCTGCCTACTTGAGTTGTTCGAGTGCATACCCAGGCAACCAGGCTATACGCACATACATGCCTAGACCTGACATACATGGCTTCCCACTCCCTTGTTTGCAAGTTGGTGTCACTCGTCCAACCTGCATCTCACCTCACGTGGGGGATCCACCGATGCGAGAACCCATGCCCACGCTAATCTGATGGCGGTCAAATTTTCAAGCTCCAAGTTACGTTCCAATCTTCGAGTTCGAAGTCCCAGTTGCCGGACTGGTTTACTGCTTGGCTATTCAACTAGGACATACCATCTGGAGAGGTCGAACTTATTCACCCAAGGGATATTTTTTTTCAAAAGTCAACGGGATCAAACCGACGCTGGCCAAGACGTTCTAGAATCTGTGGGAACTAAAACACAGCGACGATTTCATATATTCTAAGAAACACTTGCAAAATTCTTCACGGCTGTAAAGTCTGAATGAGTCGAGTTGGCTGTATTGCACGACGTGATGCACTGCTTGTCCTCGTCATATAATCGCGAATTAGCTGTCTCTGATAGCGCAAGAAGACGCTATCTAAATCACCTAGCACAAGGTCGACTTGGCGTAGGCCCGCGGCATGGCAAGAATCTCGAGCATTGCTTAAAGAATTCTTGGTAATGGACCGAGAGCAACAAAATCAAGCCGGAATACCCCCAAGTCGTATCGTCTATAGCTATACTCAGCCTGCCTCACTGTTCCCCAGTGTCAACAGAAGAACTGGGTAGTGGAGGATTCACTCGGCGAGAACCCGCCAGACAGTAGTTACTAAGGGAGTCTACTGTGTTCTGTTATATTTATCGCCACCGCTAATGCGGGCCAGGAACTCAACTGAGACTAGAGCCTGTTTGCTTTAGCGCGTTGGTCCATCAACAAGGCCATCGATCCCAAGTGTGTGGTAAACGCATACCCCCAGGCGTTTCTGAATAGCAGCAGCTAAGTTTGATGTCCTCATAATAACATTAAGATAGAGTTTGCTTGCAGTGTACAATGGACAGTAGGCCAGCCCTCGGACTGTCATGGAAGTAACAAAGGAGTGCCATCAAACCCCCGAACCTCCCCGAGACGAAATGCAACGCTGTAAGCTTTTCAAGTGATCTCCTTCTGAGCTGGCTATGGAATGCTTCCTATTTACCCATTGGCTGCGCCGGGCTACTAGAACACCGAACGTGTCATCTGCTGGTAGTTTTTTGCATGTTCAGCACTAAGATCAGGTTCTCAGCTGTGCATATTCATTGCCACGAAAGAGCAACTTCTGTGAGGGCGAGTCTCTGGTCAGCATAGCTGAGAGAGGTCGATTTGCCTCGCGCTGCGAAGAGCGTAGGCAGGTAACCAGCATCATTGCGTGCCAGGCGGGGATGGTGACTGACTGACTATCAGTGACTCCGGAGATGATAATCATTAGCTCAACATGCGTTCAAGTTTGTGGAAATGTCCTTTTTTTGGTCATTCTGCCTAGTCTGCTCACTTCGACCACATCAAAATCAAAACTTGATCTACGGAGACAAGGCTTGAAGCATTTGTTTAACTGCCAGACTCATCTCCCCACGACATCGCCAAAGGACGATCTGGCATGAAATGCGCCCCTCGCCTCGCCAAAGAACAGTATGCAAATCATTGAGTATGGCTCGACTGCGTTGATCACTGTGATGCTCGAGACCAGCGAAGCGCCAATGCTCGTCATTGCGCTACCGCCACTGGACCTGATTTCCAAGGCTTCTAGAAGGCCATCTCTTTGCCAAAGAAAAACGCAAACAACGTCAAGCGCTTCAATAAGTTTGATTTTTCATCGTATAATGAACTAGAATCACCAGCTAGTCAAGTAATCTTGGATGACACGACGGCAACATAAACAGCTTTCTGGCCGCTACAGAGAGAAGACGAGTTTCGGTCCAGGCTACCCGGCTCTGTAAACAAGGTTCATTTAAGTTACCAAATAGACATATAAGCTGTCAACAAGCCAGTATTGCAGCAAAGATACTGCCACGACAGCTTCAAGGCAGAACTCGGCGCCTCTCCTTCTCCCTCTTCCCCTGGCCATTTCTCTCTGACAAGCTTCACGAGTGCAGGCTGCGGGAGCCAAGCAACCAAGATGATATTGTCACCAGTACGACGCAGCGGCGATCAGGCGGCGACAATCCACGACTTCCAGCGGCCTCTGTGTGATGAGTCGGCGCGGGCTTGTCATGATCAGCTTGCTCTGTTCTAGTCGACGGGCTGGACGTCGGCCCACTTCAGTCTTTTTCCAGATCTTGCTGGACTTCGGTAGCGAGTGAACTTTGGACAGACAATGTCGGTGACCTGACATCTGGAGCCGCCCAGCCAAGGCCCATCCTAGCTCTGGTTTCCTAGCTCTGGTTCCTGAGCTCTGGGTGAAGTGCCAGCCGGGAGTGACAAACCAGCACCAACATTCACTCGACCCAAGTGGACTCAGGGCCACTTTCTGACACCCTGGTTTGTTGAAGCGGCTCTATACGGGGGGGGGGGAGAAGCGCTGATGGGAGGAGTATGTCCAGGTTTCAACCAGCGTCCTGTCGGCGGTAGTTCTGGGCTCAAGCTGTACGGAACACGCTGCAGCAGTGGTGACCTGGGAGCCTGGACTGGACCAAGACGAGACCGAGAGGAGGGACTTCCGGACGGTGTTGCGAGCGCTGGGCGTTGAGGGTTGGGGGTAAGGGGTTGGGGGTTGGGGATCTAGCGCTGGCAAAAACGGTGAAAGGAGACAAAGCAACGCTGTCCAGGTGTCCTCGTATTCACCATGGACAAGAGGGTTGGTTGATTAACTACGTCCTCCCGGTCGATTCGCTTCAACCGTCGTTCGTCGTTTCTGCCCGACGGTGCGTGACGGTGCCGTCACGGGCCGGTGGTGTGAACTGGACACAACAAGCTCCCGAGGGTAGGATATTATTAGTCTTCGCCTGCTAGCGGCGCGGCTTTGTGTCCAACGTTTTGCGTGCATTGCCTTCGGAGAATTTACATGCTGCCTAGTTTTCAAAGTCAAATGGCCATGGCCTCGGGAACCCCTGTGTACATCGATCACCCACGGCAAGCGACCTAGGTCGTCATCAGACAAATCAACGAGTTCAACAAGTGTAACTACTGTATCCTCTACCTCGCGGTTCCCGGCGTGGACAGCATTCTTGCTGGGCAGAACTGGCGGAACCAGTGCTGTTCCCAGCGCAACTCCTCAGGGGCCAGCCATGGGGCCGAGTGCAATATCATGTCGAATTCGAAAGGCCTTCTTGGCTGCTGTGCTGACTGTGATACGAGTGAACCGCGAACCGCACAGGTCAAATCTCCGACAACGAGCAACTATGAAGAAAGGTCGCACCGGCAGCATGACACCAGAGGGCCGGGAAGCGCACAACGGAGCTCCAACCGGCGGCTGTGCCTCTATTGTGTTGGATGATTGGATGCTCCCGCATATTCATGCGCAGCGGTAACTACTCCGTACTCCGTACTCCGTACATTGTCTGGAGTGGGAAATCGGAGCTTTCCCATCATGTACTCTGTACGGAGTAGCGTTATGCAGTTGTAGTTGCAGTCGCATCTGCATTCGAAGGGCTGGCTGCAACGGTATGCAGGTATGCAGGCATGCATGTAACCCGGCCAGCACATTCTTTTCTTTTTCTTCTACGGAGTACTCCGTATCCTGGCCTGGGTTTGCTGCACGGCGTTGAAGGCACCCTTTGTCAACTTATCTCCGCTGAACGTCGTCGACTCGTGTGGCCAAGAGACAAGACAGTTGCCAAGAAGCTGGATCGTGTCGTGAGACTGGCTCCAGAGTCCAAGCAAGCCCTGCCTCCCCCGGTCTACCAAGGCGTGTAAGTTTTCATGTCTGTCTGTGTGGGTGGAATGACAAGGAGGCACAGAGAGAGGTATTACCGCACCCGTACGGTGGCAGGCGGGAAATTCAATAAGTTAGTTACACCTCTGACGACAACCTCGGACGACACCTCGTCCAACCAGTTGCCATGACGATCCATCAGGTTGAGGTCGCACCGGTCGAAGCCTCAGCCCGGCCATACTGGGCGGAATAGCTGGGCCTCTAGCCACCAGGGCTCTCTAGGAGGATTGATGAATTCATGGGAGCGCCTGGACGGGTTGAACGGGAGGCGGGCTTGGCCGGAATCAACCTGTTTTGAGTAATAACGGACGAGTCTAGGCTTCATCACGGCTTCATCACGGCTTTGTCACGGCGGCTTCACGACGACTTCACGACAAGCCTTGGTTGCGTCGTTGACATGTCCCCCCATCGTTTACATACACCTCGGTGATTACGACACGGGAGCCCTTGGGCACTTGCTCACAAGCCAACACTAAACAGCTGGATGGATGAAGCCGAGTAGGCCTCCCTGCTCGCCGCGGTCCTCACCCCCCCCCCCTTTCTCCCTTCGGTCCTCCGCGTTCAACACCATGTGGGCAGGCAAGTCAACCACAGCCTCCGTCACCCAGCACCTCCCACAGAGCGTTCAACCGACCATCTGTCAGGTATCCAAAGCGAAGGGGGGGGGTTCACGACCTGTGGCGCTCTCAGAGCGAACGCGTCTGTTCTCTTTTCAAGTTGACTTGTCCCGCCGACGCCCAAAAACCGAGGGGTTTAGACAATGATGAGCAATGATTGATTGAGCTCAAGCTGCGACCTGGCCAGACAAGCACAAGCACACCCCCCTTGACGCCGTCACTCGCCCACCCCCTTCGCCATGGCTGTCGACTTTGTCTCGTTTCCTTCGACTCACAGCACCCCTCCACTCTCCATCAGGTTGATTCTCCGTGTCCTCCAGTGCTCCATGCTCGGCGGGCGTGGCGAGCAAATGAGCAACGATCAACATTGAACGCCCCCTCCCAGCCTCCCAACCTCTCCCCCCCCTTGAGCCCGAGATCATCACCACCTCGTCTCCTCTTCCTTGGGCGACGATTGGCCTGTCTGAGTCTCCGTTCCCAAGCGCGGACCACCGTCACCATGGACGTCATGAACACCCGCCTCATCTCTCCTCATTCTCGTCCTGTGAGCGCCATGGCGAGGGCTTCGAGAAACGCGCTCGACGTTCGACGTCTGACGCCGTTTTTGTACTCGTTGAGTGAGTACGTTACTTGATAACACGGGACCGTTGGCAGGCTCGGGTTGTCCAGCTCTGACTTATAATTATAATCAAACCAACCCTTCTGGACGAACATGAGACAGCCTGGCTCTCTTACAGCCACCAGGGCCTTTCCTTCAAAGCAATAACTACAACCTGCCGGCCCTTGTGAGAAGATCCGTGATTAACCACGGGCCGAACACCGTAGTGGAATTCGGACCTATGACGAAGTGTCGCCGCCCCTTCCCCGGAGCTTATTCGCCTTATCCGACGCTTTTCGGCATGGCATGGGTACTGTGCCAACTTGCGTCCATTCTTCAGTTCTGCGTGCTCGAGTGGCTGTGTATTCCGTACCGAGTACGTGATCACTAATCTCCCCGCGTCGTCCGAACAACCAGACAACCGAATAGATCCGTTCGGCGACGCCTTCGGTTGCCTGCGGTTTTGCCCGCGATGCTCTCTTTCTCCCTCTCCCACCTGTTCGCCGGGGGGAGCGAGTGAGTGCCGAGTGCTAATATCGAGTGCGGATGGTTCATGACTAGTACGGCCTGCTCCAAAAATCATGCTGAAGCCATCATCGCAGTCTCTTCGCAAGCGCTTGTCGGACACCGGTACTCCGCACCTTGCTAGAGTAACTTGGGTGCCTAGCTATAAGTGAGTTGCCAGGGGCCGCCTTGTCGGCAGTACACGCACTACACACACCACTGCACTGGATAACAGGAAAGCTTAACTTACTTGCACTTGCCCAAATAACTTGACTTACTCATCGTCGGAGCTCGAGTACCAGGGGTAGGAGAAACCTGCTTAGAATCAACACCCACAGGAAGGGAGGGGCCGTCAGTCAGACCTCTTGAAAGGCCCTTCAGACCTTGTTCTCGAGCGACTTGGCATACTTATTATTGAGCACAAAAACACAGCAGCATGCATCAAGATAGGATCAGGACCATCTGGGCTGCCCTATCTCATCGTCCCTTAAGTTTCCGCCAGCCTTGGCGTTACCGTCGCCGCTTCGTTACGCCCACACACAACAGGAATCGGTATACTCGATATATAGCAAGCAAGCAAGCAAGCAACATACCAACTTACTACCAGAAACCCTAGCCGCCAACAATCTATTGTGCGCGCTGACGATCAAAGTCAGGTGACAAACATGGCTCGAGCACTTACACACACACGCTTGATGATCTTGGCTCTCGGGGCAAACCATGGCAGATAAACCCCCAGCCAACTCGATTTTTCCTCGTGTCAGCTGTGCCCCCCTTCGCCGGCAACGACAATGTCTTGCTTTGAACGAGGGGGGGAGCAAGCCGAGACATAGTCGCGCCGAGCTGCAAGATCAAAGACACTGCTGTAACTTGCTACAGAGTACCAAGCTGGTACTATGGAACGCCATTGCTTCAATGATTCGGATCTGTCCCCAACCTTGCTTCCCGCGCGCCTACACCGCCAAAATCCAGACTGGGACATGTTTGCGATCCTTACAGGCATGGGCATCATCCTCCGCTGATCCCAATACACCGGTATCTTTCCCACGTTGAGAATGTCTCAGTGTACATGTCTGCCGCGTAAAATGAACCAGAACTAGGCGTCTCTCGGGTCCAGAAAACGTGCCAGAGCTTCTCATGTCCCACAGGACTGACTTCTTCACGTCTACGGAGTACCTACCCTCATCTAACTACCCACCTTCCAGGGGGGGCGTGACGTGGCATTAGCGCTTGGCACATTCGCAAGTTCCTGCCTGCATGTGACTGTCGGAGGAGTAATAAGTTGCGGGTTGCGGGTATGCTGTCAAGGGGGAGGATAAACAGTGGTTTAATTCAACGTGTGGATTGAGAGTTTCCCTTCGCGCTTCACCACGTCCGGCCAAACTAGCTAGGCAGGAAAACATAGGGGCGCAGGTTGAGTCCGACGCCGAAACGAAAGCACGCCGACTGGCTTAGACCTTGGAGAGGGTTGGTGTCATCTCGTATAGACCAAGGGACTTACTTACTTTGGTGTGATGAAAACGGGTTACAGGTTGTCATGGCTTGCTTTTTTTTTTAGACACACAACATATATATATATGTATATGTATATGTACGGCGTATATATCCTTGTAAACACATACGGCGTATTGACCATACGATACGCCTCTTCGTTGGCAGCCCTTATCTAGATGTCTATTCGCACGACTGTCGAGTCGGGATGTAATTACGACTATCTCTACGAAACACACAACATTCAATGTTTGGCGGGACGTGCAGTAAATGCCAGTACTTTTGTAAACTACCATCATCTATGAACACAGTCAGTGGTAGGTTAGCATCCAACGCCCACGAGGCTCGTCGCCTGCGCAGTGATGTTGTTGGTCTGATGCATTCCCGGCCAAGTTCTTCTATCGACATACATGTGCAACCTCAGCATGGTTCTTGACGCCACTGCCAATCTGGAGGTAACTCGCGAGTGCCAAGGTTAACTTAACAAAGCGACTTCAAAAGGCGGCAAGCACTGCTGATGAAACAAGACCCAGAAGGGTATTGCTTGTCCGACGTGACTCAGTAACCATGAAAACCATACGAAACAACAAAAAGAAAAACCCATAATGATTGTGCGGAATTATCGCACTCACGTCTAACTGCATAAATGAAAGGGAAAAAAGATCCTATACCTTCTATCAAACGCCATTAGGTGAGCCATGTGCTTTAAACTTCAGATTGGGAGTGGACGGTCTTGCCACACTCAGCTCGTGCTAGCAAGAGCCTTGAGCCAACTTGTGTACGAGAAGCCACCTTACCACCTTCGGTTTCCCAAGGGCTGACTGTTGGCGTTGGCTGAGACAAGACAGGTCAGCTCATGGTGAAGTTCGCATGGCTTCAATGTCGTCGATACCCACCTCTACCACCACCACCACCTCCTCCTCCTCGCCCGCGTCCCCAGCCTCCATAGCGGTGGCCGCCTCCGCCGCCGAAGCGTGCCATTTCGGCCAGGCGAGGGTCAATCTTTTGCTTGGCCTCCTGCAGGACATTGACGAGCTCACGAGCCTGTTTTTGATCTAAGAAGGTGTTGTTAGCGGAACGTCTCTGAAGGGGATGGGATCCGAAACCGGAACTCACTGTCAGTGGTAAAGAACGTGATAGCCGTTCCGTTGGCACCAGCTCTGCCAGTACGGCCAATTCGGTGGATGTAGTCCTCCGAATTGTTTGGGTAGTCGTAGTTCAACACATGTGTGATGTTGCGAACATCTTTATCAGTCAAGGTTAGCAGGAGAAAACGAGGGTTTGTATAGCAACGTTCCAGCGCGGTAATGCGGCAGAGATGGTTCGAAAGGGAAGCCATCTGAACATTCACTCCTTGGAAAACCAGGGCAATCCAATTGGGTGCGACAATGCCATCCATCCTTTTTGGGGAACTTATGGACTCGGTCACTGGGTCCTCGGGTCAGGGAGCCTTGGGAGACAGCTTGAAGAAATCAAGAGATGCCAACTTCTACGCCAGTACCACGGTAGAGAGAAAGGGTACTTGGGCAGAAATACGAGTATAGCAGCGAAGGAGCTACACAGCGGATCAAGACTCCACGGTTGGAGAAACCAAGCAGACACGGTTTACATCAGGCACGCTCGCGCAATTAAGATATGGCCCCTAGACGTCAAGAGTAAAACACAGCAAATGCGTTGCTGGAAGTTGCCAATGGGTGATAGGAAGAGGGAAGGGTTTGGTGGGTTGGACGGGGTGATGATACTAACCAATACCACGTGATGCTACGTCTGTGGCCACCATGATGGGGCTCTTTCCCGTCTTGAATTGGTCGAGAACCCAGTCACGTTCGTTTTGTTGCTTGTCACCGTGAATAGCTGGTCACAGGGCAGTTAGTGGCTATCGAAATGTAAAGCAGTTGAGAGGTTGCAGACATACAGAGTGCTGGCCAGCCGTCCTGACGAAGGAATCGGGTAATGTCATCGGCGACTCGCTTCGTTCCGACGAATAGGAGGATCTTGTTGTCCTTGTTTTCCATGACTTGTTCAAGATGCTTGATCATGCGGTCGCGTTTTTCCATTTCAGATACAACCTCCACAATCTGAGTGATTCTGTGATTGGCAGACAAGTCCATGGAGCCGATGTTAACCTGGATAAAGTCGGTTTGGAAGTCGGCGGCCATGGCCCGGACCTCCTTTGGCCACGTCGCGGAGTACATGAGGGTCTGTCGGTCAGGTCGAATCTGCTCGATGATCTTTCGGATCTGGGGCTCGAATCCCATGTCAAGCATGCGATCGGCTTCGTCGAGAACGAGGTAGGTGACACGGCGCAAGTTTGTTTTGCCAGCCTCAAGCATATCGATCAAACGGCCTGGTGTGGCAATGCAAACTTCCACGCCTCGGGAGAGATCACGAATCTGGGGGCCCTTCGGGACACCGCCGTAGACGCAGGTATTTCGAATGCGTGAAGAGCGGCCAAACTTGGTGATTTCCTGCTGAATCTGGACAGCAAGTTCACGGGTGGGCGCAAGGACCAGGACGATAGGACCATCCCCAGGAGCCAAAAGAGGCTGGGCGTTGATGTGAACAATAGCCGGGAGACAGTAAGTCAACGTCTTTCCGGAGCCCGTTTCAGCAATACCGACAACGTCGCGTCCGGATAGAGCCATTGGCCAGCCTTGTGACTGAATGGCGGTAGGAGCTGGGAACCCCTGGGCCTTGACCTCATCCATGACGTAGCGTGGGAAGCCAGCTTCATCAAAGGTCTCGACAGGCTTAGGCACGTTTTGTCCTGCGATTGTCATCTGATGTTTACGACGAAAAGCGTCAACCTCCGCAGGGGACCTGTTGGCGACCTCCGGGCTCTCCTTGTAGAACGACTTTTCGAACTTTGGAAGGGTAGAGAGGTCTATGAGACGGTTAGTATTCGACGCAAGATCTGAATGATAAAGATGAACAAAAGAGATGACATACCCCAGTTTTGCTTCTGCAAACCAGCACCGAGATTGCTCATCCGGTCGCCGCCACCACCATAACCACCGTGGCCGCCACCGTAACCGCCGCCAAACCCGTTGCTGTTGCTGCTAGGGCCATTGCTATAGCCATTGGATCGTCTATATTACTTCGTCAGTACCATGTTCTGGCAAGATACGGGGACGTGACGCGGTGAGCATGACGCGATTGCCGACGCGTATGGAATATGTTCCATTCTTCCGATGCAGCCTGTTGGCAATCGCTGCGCAATGCTCAGTTGCCATTCAACATCAAGACTCACCCTCCGCCAAAGCCGCCGCCGCCGCCGCCGCCGTATCCATTTCGGTCACCTCTATCGCTTCTGTCGCGACCATAGCCCCCGTAACCACCACCGCGACCACCGCCGTAGTTAGACATATTGGCGTCGTGTTGTCTACCTGCTTCAAGGCTTGTAATGCCCGAGTAATGGAGGTTTCTATGGAGGAACGTTGCAAAGGCTATCAACAAAGTATCAATCAACCTTTAGTTTCGAGTAGTGTTTGTGGCGTGCAGGGCGATATGAAGCAGTGCAAGTCGGGGGAAATAAGAATCCGACGTTGAGTTGTGCAGAGTGTGAAAGGAAAGAGTTTGCTGGCCGTCTCGCGCCCGGACTTTTTTCCTTCTGTTTCTGCCCTGTCAAACTAAGTTACCAGGCCCCTTCTCAATTTTTCTTTGTCCCACTAGCGGCGCTAGTAAAAACCTGCCTCTCCAGTGCCTCCCATAGGTGGGTCTTCTAGCTAACATCCGACCTGATTGGTCGTCTTCCTGATTATGTAAGTGCACGCTTTTTGAACTACCCTGTAACGCCACTGATTGCGAAAATGGTTCACCTGGTGATGAGTACTTTAGGTACGTACCTACGAGGTACCCAATACGTTCGGTACCTACTGGGATCTATGGCGGTACGGCAAAAGCCCTAATGTCGCTATTGATGGCTACATACAGAGTACATCTAGGTGCTAGGTAGTTCACTTGATTTTCAACCCTCTGGCTGTGCTGGGGCAACTCAAGATGTTGCCAACAACCCGAATGCCTCTACCGCAAAATAAGAATGAACCCCCGCGTATCAAAACTCTAGCCCAAGAATTATCTGCGGTATCCCATTTCCGGTTCGTAATGACGTTGATGCGCCACAACCAAACCGCCCCGAAAGAAGAGAGAACCACCCACTTCAATGCTTCATCTACTCTCGCGACACGTCTCGGCCGAATGCCTTGGACTTGAGCCAATCCAGCAGGACCAATACTCGGTTGCGAGCTATGAGGTATTCAGTTAGTCAATGGTCGCTCGGGGAAGAAGAAGCAGAAGGATGCAGTGTGAGCCAGTGATGAGGAGACGGCAAGAGGAATAAAAACTCACTGCTGAAACACATAGAAAGGTAGGCGCTGCGCCAGAAGAGATACGTCATGCTACCACCGGTGGCCAAATTCCCGTTCCACCAACTGACATCAGCAACGGCCTTCTCACTACCAATGTAAGCCAAGCTACCTTGATGGCTATATCTGAAGGGCTTGATATCCTTGATTCTGCGCAGTTGCTTCTCCAAACGCTCAATCTCATGTGCGGCCTCGGCAGAATTACCGCTCTGTAGATTCATCCTGCTGCTCAGCTCCTGAATGCGGGATTCGTGATCCTCAGTCTTGGCCATGTTATTGAACAGCCGGCCCAAAAAGTTACCCTCCTGGGATGCCACCTGAGCAGTGGGAGCATAGCCGGCGACAGCGCAGTCACCAATAGCCCAGATATCCCTGGTGCCCTGCACCACAAGGTACTCGTTAACAGCCAAACCACGGCGTGAATCTTTCTGCGCAGGGATTTTTGTCATCAAGTCCTTGATGATAGGCCGAACAGCGTTGCCCGTAGCCCAGACTAGAAGACCATAGGGGATAACGACGTGCTCCTTGCCACCATCAGGGCGACTTATTTCAGCCTCGACTGTCGTCTCCGTGACCTTCTTGACCATGGTCTTGGTTTTGATGTCGATCTTTTCCTCGCGGAACGTATTCTCAGTGTAGTCGATGAGCTGCTTCGAGAAGGAAGGAAGAACATTAGGTAGGGCTTCGATCAGGGTGACTTTAAAACGAGGGCTGATTTCAGGAACAAGCTTCTTGATGTCCTCCTCGAAGAAATCCTGAAGCTCACCAGCAAACTCAACGCCGGTGGGGCCACCGCCAACAACAACCATGTGCATCAGCCTTTCAATCTCCTCGCTGGTCTGTCCTTTGAAGGCGGCGGTTTCGACGCAGTCCATTATCTTCTTGCGGATCTGCTGGGCATCACCGATCTCCTTGAGGAAACAGCTGTGTTCTCGTACGCCGGGAATACCAAAAGTTGCATTTTCAGCACCGACCCCGATGACGAGCATGTCATAGGGAATTTCGGTCTCACAAGTGGCGCCCTGAATCTCCGAGTTGTCGACGACCTTGATAATCTTCCGATCAGGGTCAATGGAGGACGCTTCGGCCTCGTAAAACTTGACTGCTGCTTTTTTGTGTCGTAGAATGGTCCGAACGGGTTCCATAATGGACCTGTGCTCGATGGTGCCGGTTGTGCATGACGGCAGGAGAGGAGTGAACAAGAAGTAGTTGCGGGGGGAGACAACGACAACGTTGTAATTCTCAGTATCCAACTTTTTTAGCAAGGCGACAGAGCCCCAGCCAGTGCCTGAGAGGGTCAATGTTAGTTAGCTACGAGCTACGAGCGGCGGGCGGCTAGGTTCCGATCCTGCTCACCTAGGATGACGAGGGTCTTCTTGGTTGGATCCGGCTCGAACTGCGGATCAGGATGCCGGTCCTGGTAGACAATATAGCATGTGTAGCCAACGAGGCCGGCGGCGGAGAGGTAGGTCAGTCTCCATGCCCACCTGAGGGTTCTGCGTAGTTTGCCGGGCTTCGGCTTTGGGGCTTCATCGGCATAGGCTCTGCGGAATGCGACTCTGCGGGATGCGGAGAGCCTCATGGCGACCGTCGGCCTGGCAGCAGATCGCAAAGCATGACTCCTAGCTGCCGTAGAGTAGCTTCTTGTTGCGAGGCGGGTGGAAAGTGTCAACTGGCTTGCTGGACCGAAGACGGCCAGACCTCGAGCAGTTGAAGCCATTGCGCCGGAGCTCCCGAGTGCTATGAATTGTGCACACGCGCTGCGGACTGCAGATACTCAATTGAGCCAGGAAGAAACGAACGGAAATGTCTAGACAACAGGCGAGAACCGGAGAGATGGTGGTGACGTGCTGCAGGCTTGATTGCGAACTAGGCGAGATGCAGAAAGTCGCTCGAGGGTGACTAGGCGGCTGAGAGAGCTCTGGGCTTGGCGGTTTAGATTTTTTTTTTCTTGGACTGGCCTTGTACCTCCGATTGTCGCTGCGACATGCATGTGGACGGAGACAGCGTGGACAGCGACTGGACAGCGACTGGACAGCGACTGGACAGCGACTGGACAGCGACTGGACAGCGACTGGACAGCGACAGCGCTGGAGACTTGTTCAATGCCTTTCCGGGGCCATTTTCTTTATCTTTCTGGATCGAAGAGTCCTTGATCCTACTCCGTATGGCATAGGGCCGGACTGCTCTTATCTCGGAGATTCACCCCGAGTAACGACAAAGAAGGGAAACCAACCCTTTGCAAGACCCAAGTTGATACTCCGTACTGTTCCTGGGATGAATTCGGTTCGGTGTACGGAGTACTCCGTACACATGTCTACCAGGTACCTCTAGGCAGGTACCGAGTCCAGGTACATTACTATATTCTGTGTCAACGAGTAACTCACTCCGCACTCCCGTACCTGCTCAAAAATTGAAGTTTAGAAAGTAGTACTTTAGTACCTTATCTTTAACAGTACCTCGGTACGGGGCTGCGTTGCGTATTGGGTATCTATCAAGTACCTGGTCTACATGTTTTGCACATCAATAACATGTAGTACGTACCTACCTACCTACCTAGGTAGGTAGGTACCTAGGTAGGTAGTAGCCGCAAACCAAGCTGCCTAAGGTACCTACCTCGGTACCTCAGGTAAATCATCATCCCTCGGCTGCCGTTGTCAATCGCCTGGCTTCGTGATCAACGTTGTCGCTGACTGCGGACAACTGGTGATCCTCGACATTACAACCATTTCAGCCATCGGCCGTGGTCCATCTGGCCCATCCGGCACTTGACCATGTAACTTAGACTTCGAACCGTGTAGCCAGCCTCCGTTTGTCCCGACATCATCCGGCATGCGCAAATCCTCACCTTCGTTAGGTCGACAAGCAACACCAACATCAACTTCCGGTCCAAGCGCGTGGCTTTGGTGGATTGAGCGTTGCGAGGACTCTGTTCTTCTCGCCATGGCCTGTCGCTCCTGTGTAACTACTTTGTTCATGCGTTTGCGTTGGCACCTGGCACGGAGCAGCTCCTCTGTCGCCAACAGATGCTTCGCTTGCTGGTGATTGCCGGAGTTCATACTTTTCCGGCTTCAGCGTCTTGAGGCGTACATGGTCTTCAATACTTATTTTGTGCCATGGGATGGTCGGGATGGGCGGGATGGGCATGCTGTGGCATTCGTCAAGGCACTGGATATCACGACGAGATGTCATACAGTGTTGTTGGCTTGCCTGCTTCCTGGGGCCATTCATTCCTTGTTTTGATCTGTCCAACATGTTTCGTGGAATCTCTTGCTCTCTTTTCCTCTCGCACAACTCCCAAAGTCCAAGGCAGTGGTCCATGGCGTGTTGCCTGCCAGGCCCATTAGCCTGCTGATTCTTCACTCGACTTACCCGCTCCATGTCTGTGATGCACGGCAGGAACTGGAAGCCGGCCGGGGTATGAGCATTAAACGATGTTGATCCAGCCATCTTGGACCTTCTCCTTAAAGCCAGGTCGACAATGGTCTAGTTGCTTCGGAAGAAGTTGCTTCGAAACTAATTGCCCGTCACCTTTAGAGCGTGATCATGGTCAACGGTCACGCGAGAGAAGGAAAGAGAGAGAGAGAGAGATAAAAAGAGAAGAGCAGAGCGGAAAAGCGGGAGAGTGGTAGAGAGGGAGAGGAGAGAAGAGGGTGGGAGGCAGCCCATCTAAACTCTGAAACCAGGCGTGGTCGAATCTGCGACACCACAAGCAACGAACCAAGCCCACGGAGTTACTCACGACAACCATTGTCGCAGAACAAGCCTCATCCGCTGGAACACCACTCAGCATCACAAGCGTGTCTGCCTCCGTGTTGTCTTGTATTACGTACACCATCCGCCATGGTTTCGTCGACTCCACATATCCGCACCGAACGTGGGTTTGACCCGTCCGTGGGTTGTCTCGCAGAAACCGAACTTGGTATAAATCGAAATCGAGTTGCAGGGGGCAGACCGGCAGACCGGCAGGCTTCACGGACACGGCTTGAGAACTGGCGATACCTGACACCGGGAAGAGGCTTTGCCACGGACCTCTTCAGTGCACACTCATGAGTCATCATAATGCCAGACGGGCTAGATGTCTGAGGTGCCTGGCCTCCATCACCCTGCCGTCGCAGGTAGACAGACTCGTGGGAAGGTTATGACAGTATTCCGTATGACAGTCGGCCATTTTTGTCAGAACTTCTTGCCTCCATGCTGGACCTGCGTGGAGTGCAATAACCTAGCCTGAGGAACCTGGCCGCCGAACTTCTGTTCAACTGGATGGCCCAAGTCATCATCGTCGACCAAACATGAAACGACGGACGTCCGCACTGTTTTATCCGCTGGGCCCCTTCCTCATATTATCCGCATTGCTACAACGACCTCTTCGTCTTCGTTCTTGCAACTCACTTGGCTGTTCACTCCAGGGCAGAGCTTCAATTGTGCATGGTGATCTGGACCTCGTCCTTCTTATCAGTCAACTTCATCTCATCATTGGGGCTGGCCTTGTAGAACATATCACTGTTGCGTTTCCGCAACGCCCTTCTTCTGTCCGTTCTGGACAGCTTCTGACACATCCAACGCTTGTCAATCCTCTCCAGTTTAGCCATGAAATAAAGGAAACCGACCAACCATTGACCATACCGAAAGGAGAGTGATGCAAAGCACTCGTGCGACCCGATATTGAGTAGATATTATGGCATCGACGGTTGAAGTAGACAGGTTTGCAGGGAAGGATGACAAACGACCGGCCACGCCTCTTATGGACTTTCCCAGCTGGACTCGGGCAGACGATAATGATAATGTCCGAGGCTCCCGTTCAGAGAGACTACGCCGAAGAAGCATCAAGAGGGACAACCAAGCCAAGAGAAGAGAAAACGACGATGTGGCACCTACCGCCGTTACTGCGCACCAGGCTAAAGCCATTGATAGCAAAGGGCTTTTGAAGGATCTGTCTACGCCAGTTGCTACTGGGACATACAACGCCTTGGACCAGAATGGGAAAGAGAAGAGAGGATGGGAATCGGAAAGTAGCGACGGCGAAAAGAAGAACGACAAGAAGAAGAACAAGCATCCGAAGCCCGCCCCGATCCAAACACAGCCTCCAGTCGCCGCAAATCCTGCCGCTGCGTTACCATCACCGGCCTTACCGGCCTCACCGGCCTCACCGGCCTTATCAGGCTCACCAGCTTCACCAGCTTCACCAGATCCCCCTCACGCCGCTCCTCCTCATTCTCCTCAGGCACAGCCGCCGCCACCTCTAACGTCTTCAGTTCCAGAGAACGTAAGTGAGACCAAGTCATTGACAACAGGCACATGCACGAAAGGCTGTAGAAAGATGACAAAAGCTGATTTATTCCCGCAGTCTCAGCCCACGGGGGGTTGGATAAACCCTGCTCAGCCACCTGCAAAAGCACCTTCAGACACCAACTTCGGCTCGCGTATGAGTCTCAGCCCGTTGATACCTTCGAGCACTCCAGCAGCTGAACCAACGACAACCAAAAGACCTCTGACCTCACTAACGCCAATCGTTACCGTTCCCATCCTTCCTTACTCCTCTGACAGAAGAAAAGGGGTTAATATTCTGCCAACAGCGGAGTCGGTCGTGACATTGTCGACGTCACAGTCTCCAACAAGCACAACGAATCTGAGAAGCCCGACAGGCTCGTCTTTCTTGCTCCCTTTGCCGGACTCTGATTTAACCAAGGCCCATCGTCATGAGCAGGAGAAGGGAAACGTGCACCCCAAAGTAGAAATGGCCCTCATTAGCTTGGGCTCTATTGGTATGTTGAGAGCCTAGCATGACTGGAAACAAAAACTGGAGCAGTCTCAACTAATGTATGAGACGTACGTAGGTGCATCAATCATCGTTGCGTTTATCGGGTGGTTGATATGGCGCTGCCACAGACGCCGTCGGGACACTAGCAGTTCCAGGACTTGGAAAGAACCTTCGGTCAACAACATTTCCATGGATCGACCAAAGCTACTGGTTACAAACGCGCTCTCTCGCGTTCCCATCCTCAAGGACCGTATAGTCGGTCACCAACGCGGCTGGAAGAACCTTGACAGAACAGATCTCGGTCCGTTCAATGAGAAGGGATACATGGCTCAATCAATGCCGACGCAACAGTCAAACCCCACAGATATACATGTTCAGACCGGCGTGGTAGGAAGCAGCCTGTACTCTGGCAACGCCCGATATGGGACAGGCTTCCATGTTCCAAAGGAGTCCATCTCCCTCACCGAGCCTCAGTTCAACAACAACTCTCTCCCCTCTGGAGCTCAACTCTTTCAAAAGCGCCTGAGTGACATCTCTTCGCTGTCATCCGGATTCGGCGACGGGCAATTCATCACAGATGCTTTCAATAGCAGCGCATACACTGCAGACAACACCGCCGCCGAGACCACCGTCAAGTCGCCATTACCCGTGGCAAAGAGAGGAAGCGTTGGGCACTCGAGCCAGCGACGCGACACCGTGTATACTGAGGCAAGTGAGGACATGCCGCCCCGGTTTCGCAGTGTCAATTCGTGGGTGAGGCAGCAGACGGGACGAGTAAATCGTGCGATGCAGCGGGATGAGGCATCCGACGCTCCGCCGGTACCTTCATTACCACCCGAGCAGGACTTTGGCCTCATGATGCCCGATGGAGAAGAGCCTCGTCGGGTAGACTCTGCATAGGTATGGTATGGTATGGCTGGAGCATTTTTCCTTCTGATAATACCAACGAAAATAGTAAGACCATGAAACGTATCGCCCTTGGGTAGAAGAATCTAATAAAAACACCAAAAAATGATTTTAAAAGCATGGCCTGGCCGTGACATTCCTCCTGTGCCGAGTTTCACGAAGATGGTCGCAACTACTACTAAGAGAGCACAATACTTCACACGCCATGTATGGATTGAATTGAATTTGAAATGGGCTATCTGTACGGAAACATTTCCCAGAAACCAGTCTCCATCTGAGCACGTATTAGAAAAAGACGAGTAGCGGCGAAGAAACCGGCCTCCGGAACGCACCTTTGTTGCATGTATGAATATCCCGACCAGTTCTTCGATCCGGCTAGGTGACTGGAGTCGTATATGCTTCTCCAAGAGCTCTGGCACCCCTGTCAGCCTCATCACCAGGGAGGGGGGCCACAGGAACGCAGGGAGGTCGTTGCGCAGCTCACCGGTTCCCAGTCTGACTGCCCGCTTGTAGCCATCGGCCGCGTAGTTTTGGATCCATGGCCAGTAGGCGTTGTCGTCGCGACGAGTGAGGTCGTGGGAGTGCAGCATCTGGGCTACTGCGCCGTAGCCGAGAAGGCAAGGGGCCAGAGCCATCTGGAGGGCGAGCCAGTCTTCGCTCTGGCCTGTGTCGAGGACGTACCGGGTGTATGCGGTGCAGGCTGCGCGCGCGTCCACGGGATGTTAGCCTGATGAGCGCATTTCTTCCATGAACGCGGCCTGCTCTGGGAAGGAAGGGGGTTGGGCGCTTTTTGAGTTGCAGGAGGGTACGACGGAGTTGGCTTGCCTTGTTTTTCCTCGGTTTTCCGTATCTGGTCCTCTGATATCCCGAACTTTTCGCAATAGCCGACGTGGAGCTGCATCTCGTGGATGATGTGGCCGACGATTTCGTTTGTCTGTTGGTTAGTTAGTTATGACATGTCAACTAGGCGGTAGGGGTTTCCACGGCATTGTTAGACAACTGACCCTGCCGATGCTTTCGATGTCCTTTGACTTGTAGGCGGCGAGGGCATTGGCTCTCGAGAAGTGGACCTTTGTGTGTGTTAGATGTATTAACTACTCCATAATGTGGCTGATTCTTCTGGTGTTGGAGGAAGGATCCAAGTCGGCGTAAGAGCGTGACGCACCAAGTAAAGGTAGTCCTGGATGATGTATCCTTTGAAAGACTCCAACGGCAACGTGCCGTTACCGAGAGCCATGACGAATGGATGATGGAGAAAAGTCTCCCAGACATGCTTGACATCAGGCCGCTGGAGGAGATACTCGATGAAATAGCCACTGGTAAGAGCTACATGCATCAGCCTGGGAGAACGGGTGCAGTGTCTGTGTCGGTGAAAATGAACGTGGCGACTCACGGAGCGAAGGGGAGTATTTGGACCGAGTGAAAGTGATTCAGTGGCCCGTTTCCTCTGCCCAGCTCTGGGGCGTTTCGTATGCCAGCTTCGATATACCGACACGCCGAGCGGACGGCGCGAGGGACGTCCATGCCCTTGGCAATCCCGGCAGCAATAGAAGCTAAGCGGCATATTAGAAGCCGGCCTCAAGGATCCGGGCTTCACTTACAAGCCAGCGAGCATCCTGTGCCGTGAGTACTGGAGGTGGCCTGATAGGGGCTTTGCACTCTGAAAACCTTGCCTCCTGGTCCGACGAGAATGTCCACAACGACGTGCTTCTCATCCTCTGTTTCGGCGACTGTCATATCTGATCGAAACGGCAGATGGCCGCCCTTGACGAGGACCCATTCTGGGCCGAGAGCTTGAATGTGCCGACCAACGGACTCAATGTCAGCGACTGAACAAATCTGCCTCTTGGCCAACGCGGGGTTGCCATTTTCGCCCAGGATGAGGACGGCCTCGGGGATATTGGGCGTGAGGACTGTTGTGAGGGGGAAGAGATGATTCGAAAGCCCTCGTACGGCCTCCTGGGGAAGCAACTGGGCACCAGATGTCGACACCATGACCTAGCACGGCGTGCTTTAGAAAACTCGGCTCTCGAGCGACGCTGGTAACGAACGATGTCTTGCCTACCGGATCGACGACCAGCGATCCAACTCCGTGCTTGGTGATTTGCCTTGCGACCATGTCGATGGTATCTGCTGCAGCAAGCATGCCTAGGTTGAAAGACGAAAATGCGAATCAGCAAACAGCGCAAAGAAGATTTACGAGCGTCGTCGGCCCTCTCCCTTACGTCCCCCCGACGTTCGCAGAGGTGGTAGGTGGTAGATATTCGACACAAACCTGTTTTGACCACATCCACGCCCACGTCTTCAAGACAGGCCTCGATCTGCTGTTCCACAAAGTCTGCCGGAACGACGTGAATCCCCTTGACACCCGTAGTGTTTTGAACAGTCAGGGCAGTGGTCGCCGTCATGGCATAGCAGCCATGCGCGGCAAGCACTTTCTGATCGGCTTCCAGCCCTCTGCAGGATCGACATGTCGAGGCCAGAGTCAGCTTGGTCGTTCATGACGGCATGAATGGTGGCACGGGTCGAGCTGCACTGCAAGAAATACCACGGGCTATCAAACGGAGGGTTTGTGGCAACAACTTACGCGCCGCCGGAGCAGTCGGAGCCGGCAATGACCAGCACCCTGCCTTGAATCATGGTTCGCTTCGCACGAGTAACATGAGCAGACGATTATGCTGTGGACAACCGTGAGTTGCGAGAGCATCTGTCCTGCCCGCACTGAGGCAAGCCAACGAACGGAACCGGCCGATGAGCAAAAGTGAAGACGTCAGTTTGTGGGGCGGTTCATAATCAGAGCAGACATCATCACTCGTCTTCACTCATCTTCACTTCTTTGTCTGCTTCCATCTAGTTACTCCATACCGCTAGGGCACCTGGATGGATGGGCCGTCTTGTCGTGCATTATACGTGGTAAAAAATAAAATGAATCTTATTTATCTGTCCGCTGGCGTCAACATCGTGGCGGCAATGTAAACGCTCCCCAAACGCCTTATCTTATCTCCCATGAGAGACATGTAAACCACATGACGATCGAGTGTATCCGTCGTATGGCCTGTTTACTACAGGCTGAAAAAGCATGACGTCCTTTCCTCATCCCTCTCCTTTTCTGAAGCCGAATCCATGCTGCACCATTTCCAAATGTATGTAAATAGCAAACTGCCATTGTGATATCCATGTCCGCGGTGCCACGGCTCACTTGGTATCTATCTGTACTGAACCGAACTCAGCGCCCCGGAGGAAATAGCGGCCAAAGCAGGATACAAAACCATGAGTAAGAAGTCTGAGCCTTTCTTTTCAAAGGCCAAGACATGTAGGGTAAAGTTCCCTCCGCTAAACCGCACATACAGTGTTCAGCTGTTCCTTCGTCCCCTTCTCATTTTCGTACTCGCAGTGGCGCTGGCATGAGGTCCGAGGGCATCTCTGCCGGTTCGCTGATGCTTCTCTGACGCTCCGTTCGATCATCACCCGAACTGCCCTCGCCGTTACCCTCTCTTCCCTCTCCTCGCCCTCCTCCCGCTTCTCCGCCGCTAGGCTCGCTACTTTCGCTGTCATCGTCATCAAAGACGATCTGCCGCATCACGTTCTTCTCAAACAGGTCGATAACTAACCTACGGATTCCGAGCCTGTAGTGATTCCATTCCATTAAGCCCATCACCTTTTTGAAAAATTCCGTACTTCGGAAAGCATTCGGCTTTCTCTGCTTCAGCTTCTGCAGCTCCGTAAGTGCCTTCTTGTAGAGCACCATGTTGCCAAGGTCGACAATCAGTTCCAGGATTCGGCCATTGACATCCTCTTCGCTCAACAACGGCGGCAACCCAGAAAGATCAAGCGGTGGACGGGTTTTCTGGACCGGGGGCTGCGTTTGAATAGTTCGTTGCGTGTCGGGAATGATGATTGATGCTACATTGACATGTGTCCATGGTACCACAGAAAAGAACTTAGAGAGCTCGTTTGGTATACAGAGACCAAGGGAAGTGCCCATCGATGTCGTGTTGGCGTCCCAACCGTGTTCCGAAAGAATCTCTAGTCCATGTGTAGACCGAGAGATCAACCCCAGCACAAAGAATGCGGTCCCACGAAGACTCATCACTTCATGTCTTTCAGCGATCTTGACAATTCGGCCCACTATATCGCTGGATTCCAGGAACGGTGCTCCAAGCTCCATTGACCCGACATTGCCGATGGCCCAAAGGCAGCCCTTGACCTTGGTTATCAGCTCAGTGTCTTCCGTTTGCATGCCGTGCTCGCGTATAGTCGAGACGAATTCTTCGAAGTGGCCCTTATCGCGCAAAAGTTTGCATCCTTCCTGGGTTCTTGTGAGTTCCCTATAGAAATGTGGGGGAACATGACTCTCGTGAAACTCTGCCTCGGAATCAGATTCATCAAAAAGACCTAAACGATGACTATTGTCATCCGGGTCTGCTAGGAATGCCCGAGCTAGTCCTGCTTCAATGACCCCGACATATGAATCATTTCGGCCAAGAAACCAATCATCCATCTCGTTGCTGATGTAGTCTAATCCATCCAAGTAATGGTATCCTATGGACGTTGACAGAAAGCGTAAAAGAAGAGGCGCGCCAATTTCGCCTAGATGGTCAAGAGCTGGGCGGCACTCGACAATGTACTCCAGATATACCTTCTTGTTACAGGCGCTTTCCAATATCTTGATTGCGGCAGAGCATACTTCGATGTCTGGGTCGTAGAGCTGCGTGACCAAGAGACGAATTGCCCATTTTGAATGACTGATTTCATTGTCGCCGCTTATATTGGTCACCGGACCGATGGTGCATTTGCGCAGTGCATTAGTAGCATGAAGTCGAATATCTTTAGTTCCGGCAGTGAGGGCCTTGGATAGTAGGATACGAGGATGACCTTGAAGGCCATAATCAAAGTTGGAAAGAAGTAACTTGATCAGATCCGGGCGCTGCTTAAAGTCCACGATGTGATACATCATATTGAACATTCGCCACCTTTCAAGAAGAAGAAGCCCTTTCGGCTCGCTGCTAAGAACGCCAAGCATGGCAAAGTAGCCGCCACAGAGAGTATCGGTGAGTCGATCCCTGGAGAACATAGGGAACTGAGCCGTAAGCCCGCTTGTCTAGGGACAGGTTAAAAAGAATGCACCCCGAAGCGTTCTCGAAAGCTAAAGCCCACTCACCGGATCACATTGAGCTAGACACTCAGCAATCTGTCTCAGCAACTTGCTGTCAGCTAGAAATTTGATCCCCTCGGGAGATTGGAGCAGCGAATAAACCAAGGCGCAACCGGCCCTAACGTATTTTTGTGTCCCTCTGGTGTTCTTGACCTCTGCAAACTTGTATTTGAACGGACGATAAAAGCTCATTAGCCTCTTCATAAACTTCGAGGCTTTGATTGCTTCATCTAGGCGTTTCCCAGTTTGGAGAGGGCCGTCTATTATTTTGAGAATGACCTCCCAGTTCCACTTCATGTAATTGGAGCTGTTGAGCACGCTGGAATCGATCAGAAGTTGACGAAATGTAGCATCGTCCAGTGTCCCTGCAGCGCTATTCGACCTTGGCTGTTCATCAAATCGCACCAAATTTCGTGTGCTGTCGCTACGAGGGAGGCCGCCGGCCATCAGATCCGATGGAGCACTCTTGTATAGTGTTCGACTGACGCTGCTAATTTGGTACACAATTCCAGACGCATTGAAATGATCTTCGTTGCCAAACTCGGTAGCTGCAGAAAATAGCTCAGGCAGTAGCTGCAAGTCGGCGCTCCAGGACGGTGGTAAAAGTCGGCTTGAAAGTTTTAGGACCTCTCCGATAAGAAGAGTCGATCTTCGTTTGAGCATGGGATCTTCTTCGGTTTGTGTCATCTGCAGCAGGCTCTGTAGCAGTCCGGACTTGATGAAAACCGCAAGAAGCAGAGCTGTGTAGTGATCAACGAAGCTTTGCTCGCCAGAATCTTCTTCCATATCCAGTGTCCCACTCCGGCTTCTCGTGGCAGACTTCATGTTGGCGACGCGACCATATGTCGTAAGACGTCTTCCGGCCAAAAAAGAAGTCGCCCATGCTGGTGGCTTGATGCGAAGTAGTGAGAAAAAAAGGTCCAAGACTGTTTCTCGGAGGCTTTGGCTGGGAAAGAGAATACTGGCAATGAGCGAGCGAATCGAGCGAAAATCATACATGCTCAAAGTCATCAGTCCGGACCACGACCTCAAAGCGACTGAAATAGCTCTAGAGTTCTGCTTCAGCAGGCCCTCTGTACCAACAAATAGATCTGTGAAGGCCGTGAAGACGACGTCCAGGCCATAGCCGGGAAGGATATATTTGCGCCTCTGAGGAGAATCTAAGAGGAAGAGAAACGCTGAAGTCAAGCTTTCAGGAGATTTATATGTACCCTCCGCCAATGCCTCTGAAAGCGGCCCCAGGCCTCCAGACGCTATCAACAGAGCCGGATCCCGTACCAAGATCTCAGCCAGTGTCTCAACGCAGATGGGACGTAATCGGTCGATGCTTTGGTCTGTGGCGTGTAGACCTGGACGTCTGTCCTCACCTTGCTCCGCTACAGCAACAATCGTCCTGACAATGGCCCTTGAAACTTCTGTAATTCCGTCCTTTACATCCAAGAATGCGCGGACAAATTTGAGGGCCTGCTCTCGTTCCACATCGGCCTTGCGATAGTTATTCAAAGACCTAACAAGAAAATGGTTTAGCGTAAGCAGTAGTTACGACAGGATCCAAAGACCAAAAGAAATGAGAGTGTACCGTATGACCAAGTAATCTGTATTACAACTGCGAATCCTCTTGATCGATGCAGAGTCTGAAATAGCATATCTCGCCACACGATAACCGGCAGCGGCGACTTCGCGGCTTTCGCTGAGCAGCATCATTTGTACCCGCAAGCCGAAGATTGCCCAAACCAGATCATACTTGAGCGCGGGATGACGCTTGAAGAGGTCAACTAGTTGATTTGCTCTGCTCACATAATATTCTGGTGTCATTCCTTCCACCTCCAGTGCCTGAAGAATCTCAGCAAGCGCAAAAGTAGGATTCTCCGTTGAATCGTCAAGTTCTGATCCAGCAGCAGATCGGGCAACACTAGGGGGTGATCGTAGGCCGTTAGATTGAAATAGAGTCTCCTGCGGCGCTCGACTTCTAGTTGGCGTGGTTGGCTTAGGGACTCTTGTGCGTTGCGCCTCCGAAATCTTTTGACGCAGCTCCTTGATTCTCAAATTGCTAGCGCTCAGCTCAGCTTCGACCCGTTGGCGCTGGTCCTTGGTCTGCTTTGCTTTCTTGATATTCAGCGCCTCCAGCATATTTTCACTCCCTTCCTTGATCTTCATTTCTCGATTCAACTTGTCCCGTAGGGTCGACAGTGCTTTTTGCATGGCGGCCTCGGTACCGTCTTCCTCAACCTTGTCCATGATACTACCAGTGTAAACGGATCCCACGTCAATCCGACTGCCTGCGCGGCTCGACATCATTTGGCTACGAAGCTCAGAACTGAAGCTACCAGGCCCAATGGTAGGGTTGAGACTACTGCCACGGGGAGCAAAGGAAATGACAGAGGCGGCGAGATTTCGATTTGAGACGGCATTTGACGGCTGAAGTCCACCTCCGTCGCGATCCATGCTGGTCCGGCCAGCTCCTGCTTGCCAGGAGGCCGGATTGTACTGACTAGATGCATTTTGCTGTGAGGAGCCCGGCATTGTTAAGTTGCCCCAGCAATAGGTTTAGACAGCAGCGATGTATAGATAGATTGCCTTCCCACCGACTTGGGCCGAGCCCTGTACTCGGTTTCTGTGCATTCGAATACGAATCGAAAAGAGGCTGATGTCGGGCTATTTTGACGAGGAGGACGTGAGGTGTAACAGTGTCGATTCGTACTTTTTCTTTTGGATTCTTTCTCTCAGTTACAGATGCTCTGGCATTTGAAAGTCCTGGGTTTAGGGGGGGGAACCCAATCTGCGAACGCGGAGACTGTCGATAGTGTTGGCTCAGAAGGTGGGTGGTGACACTCGGTCTATTCAAGTGGACGGGGGGTATGTTGAAACCTACACGACACTCAATGGAGATGGCCTAGTGGTGAGTGCAAGCCGTCATGTAGATAAACCTAGCTCAGATACAATTCTATCATGAACAGGAAGCTGTCGCGACCTTTGAACATGGGAGTGCTCGATGGGAAACTGGCTCCTGTTCAGAGGCTCGGATTAGGGCTGCTAGCTCGGCGCCCTGCGTGGCTTGCAATCGCACGACAAAGTGGTGCAGCTTGGATAGCATCGGCCGAAGACTCGTTAGAGAATATTCCGGAGGTTTGCACCTCAAATGGCACTTCTCATGGCTGGTTGACGATGTCGATGGCTGTCGATGGCTGTCGATGGGCACGTCTTGCGACAACCTGGGATTGCATGCACGAGACACACGAGACAAGCTTGAGAGCCAGAACAAGGTACGGGATGAGGTACCCTGGAACCTGGTTAATTGAGAAAGACATCGATCAATGATGCGCCGTCCGTTTGGTGCATGTGGGACCGGACTGGATGGACATGAGCAATGTGAGCCAACGACAGGAACCAGTCCGCTTGGGTGGGGCAGCGCCCATGCCGGTCCATCGAGTTCAACGTTGGATTCCTCAGTAACGGAGTAAGGGATGTACGGAGTACCTGGGTACTTCCCGAGGTCTACGAATACCTCACTTACGTAAAGCAGGCAAAGCGGTTCTTTCGTGCCCAAGTCTTAGTCTTTCAAGCAAACAGCAGACAGGCGGTGCGGCGACTTTAATTCAATTCAATGGTGATGATTATGCAGAACAGACTTTGCGTCCCCAGGTTCAATAACGCTGTCTTTTCTGTCGCGCTTTCGTATCTACATCGGCAACCCAGTCGTTGAACAAACATCACACACGCAAACAACAAACAAAGAAGCAACAACCGCAATAACCAGGCACAGGCATTAGTTAACGTTACAGCTTTCAGCTGCGGGACAGCTAACGACCATATCAAAGCTTTACCCGCATGCGTTACACCGGACAAGCCTTCGACCTCAAGTCATGAACTGTGTAGGGCTTGTCGAGGGGCTGACCGCCAACTGCTCAGGTACGACTTGTCCGGGTAGGTAACTAGTTACTCATGGTACCCAAGTTTCTCGTACTTACGGAGTAACTACACGGTAGGAGAAGAAGGAGAAAAAGGAACGAGTCGCTGCACACACAGATAGGCCCGAGCTCCAGCGCCACTTCGATAGCCAGGCGCAGAGTGCGTTATCGCAAGCTCCGGGGGTCCCGCGGCGCCGCTGGGGTTCGGCGGCCTCCGTCAGCCACCGCGACCACTTGATGATCAATATCTCAAGTACGGAGTAGTTATGCATGTGTGATACAGATGTACCAGACCAGACATACGTCGCAGCTACTCGAGGATTGGGGCCGACGCCCGGGTCCTTGGTGCTTCCCAGCGCACTTGGCCGACTTCCATCCTGAGTGAGTACGGAACCGTCCAGTCAATGTAGTTATTGTCTTTGTCCCCCTTGGGCCTGACATATAAAAGGCCACTAGTCTCGACGGCGGCGTCATTCCGTCGTCTCTCTTCAAGTTAGCTTTTCCCGTCCGGCAGCGTCTGTTCAACAGCTCGATCCAATTCCGTTTCCGTTTGCGACTTTGCACCCTCGACGACTAACTACCAGACGTCAACCACTGCCTTTGCTTAGCCCAAGTCTCCGTCGATTTCTGCTATGGGACAAGAGACACCGCTACCGGTGAGAAACAAGTCCAAGATGCCTTACGTCTCTGCCGCCCGCTACGGAAAGGACAATGTCCGAGTCCTCAAGGTCTCCCGTGACCAGGCCACCGGTGTTCAGACCGTCACCGAGATGGTCGTCTGCTGTCTTCTCGAGGGTGACATTGACACCTCTTACACTGAAGCCGATAACAGCGTCGTGGTCGCCACCGACTCTATCAAAAATACCACTTACATCATTGCCAAGCAGCATCCGGTCAACCCGCCGGAGCTGTATGCATCTATTCTGGGCAACCATTTCGTTCAAAAGTACAGCCATATCCATGTTGCCAACGTCAAGGTCATCACTCATCGATGGATCCGCATGGAGGTTGATGGGAAGCCTCATCCACATAGCTTCACCAAGGACGCCGGCGAGACTCGCAATGTCGAGGTCAGGGTGAGCCGCAAGGATGGCATCAGCGTCACCAGCTCCATTGTAGGCCTCACCGTCCTCAAGAGCACGGGTTCCGCCTTCCACGGCTTCGTCCGGGACGAGTACACCACTCTACCAGAGACCTGGGACCGAATTCTCTCCACCGATGTCGACGCCAGCTGGAAGTGGACCAAGTTCGCAGACCTCAAGGCTGTCGAGGACAGCGCGTCCAAGTTTGACAAGGCTTGGGAATCTGCCAGAGGCATTACCCTCAAGCTCTTTGCCGAGGACAACAGCGCCAGTGTTCAGAACACCATGTATAAGATGTGCGAGCAGATCTTGGATGCCGTCCCCGAGACCGAGACGATTGTCTACTCGCTGCCCAACAAGCACAACTTTGAGCTTGGTTCGTTTTTTCCCTTCCCGCTCCCCTGGCCAAAACAACCCAACGTGACTTGACTTGAACACTAATTACTGATTGGCGTCTTGGGTAGATCTAAGCTGGCACAATGGCCTGCAGAACACGGGCAAGGACGCCGAGGTCTATGTCCCCCAGACCGGCCCCAACGGTCTGATCAAGTGTGAAGTCTCTCGATCTTGAGTGGACAAGTGATTTTGATGCCAGGCAGAGCGATGTCAGGCGCGGAATGTTGGAGCACGGAGTTATTATGCTGAACGCGTAGCACATGGATCTACTATATCACGATCTTCGTGACTGCATCATCAATACCTTGAGCACTCTGTACTGCCTACAGCAACATAACATGAATGCACCCTTAAAACACACACAATGTTTGACAAGAGTCTTGTATAACACATGTGGTCTCAACTTGTTTAGTTTCCGCATGAGAAAAGCGCTGCTACGTCAAGCTCTAGTTTCCCAATGGATTCGTGTAATGTGCGGGCGACACTCGTACGTATTACTTTCCAACCGCAAAGTTTCTGCAAAATTAAGTTCTAAATATACATACAACAGCAGCACCGACAAGTTTTGCGCCTTTTCCCTCCTAAGCAACAGGAGCAATTAATTCCTAAGAAAATTCCCATTGTATTATAATGCCTGGCTGACACGCGAAACGTCCTTTACATGATACAAATGGCTCGATGACCGGGCATTGAGAGTCCCAAAAAAAAAAAAAAAAAAAACTACAGACTCATAACCTCTTCTTGTCAGACTCTCTGATCTTTTCGACGGCCCGCTCCCAGCCTTCACTGCCGACTACAACGCCACCGAACCGCACCAGATTGTCCTTATACGGATGTGCACCACCCTCGAAGGCCTTCAATCGTGCAAGCCGCTTATCTCGTAACCTGTTCTTCGGCAACATGCCCCGTACGGCCTTGCGCAAGACCTCGCTGCCTCCATGCTTTTCCATCAGTGCATCCATCGTGAGCTCTTTCAGACTTCCCGGTCGCGTGGTGTGTCTGTAGTACGACTTTCGCCACATCTTCCGTCCCGTCGTGTGCAGTGCCGCGCAGTTGGTCACGACGACGTAGTCTCCGCAGTCTGTTGAAGGGTCCCAGATCGGCTTGTGCTTGCCCATTAGAAGCACAGCGATTCGCGATGCTAACCGCCCCAGAGATGGTGGTGTGACGTCTGGTTGCGTTGTGAGGGTCTTATGAGGTGTGGATGCAGAGATTTGGTGCCATACCCGAGAGTAGGCAAGGCGAGTCTGGAGAGTTGTCTCGTCAGCTTCGTGGTGCCTGGGATGGCTTCAGCAAAACTGCTTGCCATGTGAACAGACTCACCAGTCCAAGAGTTTGAGACATATCTCGGTGTACAAGAGGGCACAGTGCCTCGTCAGAACAACGTCTCGAAAACAACGGTGCGTCTCAGGAGAACCCAATGGGGCGGATATGTCATGATAGAGCTTCTCGTGTCATTCAGGGTCCAGCATGAATTGCAAGTTTGATGGTTTGACGCAGTGCTTAGTCAGCATTTTGAACAAGTCACATGACAACAGGCGTGGTCAATGTTCCCTTGGCCGGCTCGGCTTCCGTGCCGTCAGCACGCGAAGTCTGGTAATGAAATCAAGGAAAATGTATTTCAAAGCATGTTAGTACCTACGGAGGAGTGCTCCGTAATTTGACCTATTAAAATACCTTTTGAATGCCAGGCGCAACACCTCTTATCACACATTAACGTTAACTTTACTTGCCTTTCTTGGCCAGTAGGCAGGGCATCCGATTCTCATCGCACCCTTTTTTGTTTCTAAACCAACCAACACGCCAAGGTTTTTTTGTTTGACCTTCCTAGCAGCTCTCGCATTTTAGTATCAAGAAGTTGATTCAGCGCTGAAGTTGCCCCCAAGCAAAATGACAGTTGACCACTCATTCCAGGTATGACGGCATGCGATTCTGAGGTCCGGTACTTGCAACTCCGCACGTCTGCAATTGCACATCACACATGTTAAGCCACGATGGATCAATCATTTCGCTGCTATTTGTGCAAAACTCTCACTCCCCTTTATTTCTGTGCCTTGCTGTACATACTGTACTGCTTCTGCTTTCGTGACTTCCGTCTGTCGGAATCCCCCGACGCCCACTTGTGTGAGACGCTTGAAGACTGATGAAACATGTGGCACAAACAGACCGTATTTGCGGTACCATTGTCTTGTAATGACTGTGTCAAGGCAGTTTCAGAAGCGATTTACAAACTCGGAGGAATTAGCAAAGTAGAAGGGAAGTTGGAGGACCAGTTGATGTTCGTTGAGGGTTCAGGTCAGTCATTTCTCCCTTGACGCACGCGAGCCGACTCGACTTTATCTCTACTGACGTTGGCCACGGAGCTCAGCCGCACCGTCCGCCATTGTTGAGGCAATACAGGCAACAGGCAGAGATGCAATTCTACGCGGATCCGGCGTATCTGACAGTGCGTATTTTGAATCCCAGTCTTTTGTTTCCCCCCTTGTCATGATCGTACCGTGGCAGTACTTCATCTGAACCCTTTGTCGGTTTTAGTCAAGCAGATCTCCAAGACTGACCATGGGTCGGAACCAGGCGCCGCGGTGAGCATCCTTGAAACATTCACAGGGATTCTGCAGACCGAAGAAGGCGACAATCACAGAGAGGTGAAAGGCTTAGCACGCATGGTACAAGTAAGTTCAGGTAGAACGCTTGTGGACCTAACTGTCCAAGGACTCGCCCCAGGCACATATCGTGCTACAATACGTCAATTTGGAGATATCAAAGACGGGGCTAAATCAACAGGGCCGGTTTGGTCCGGCGACCATTCCGAGTGCAACGGCGTCCTAGGCGAGATTGACGTTGGCGAGCATGGGCGAGGTGCGGCCTTCGTTGATCACCCATTTCAAATATGGGAAGTGATCGGTCATGCTATGGTTCTGACAAGACAAACCGAGCTAGCTAGGCCCCTCGAAAATGATGAAAACACAGTGGTTGGAGTCATTGCACGAAGTGCGGGTGTATGGGACAATGACAAGGCCGTATGTTCGTGTACCGGAAAGACATTGTGGGAGGAAAGAAGTTCGGAAGTTCGGAAGGGCATGCTATAGATGAGACATGTTTTTTCGACTCATGATAGGACCGTTTTAAATATTGTGGCGGGTATTGTTTTCGGCAAATGGTGGGTTTCAATGACGTTGAAAGTCGAGGGCACGAGAGAAAAAGGACGGTGGGGTTGAACCATCTACTAGTTTGTTGTACAGTTTGATGGTCCATGCAATCTCTATAACTGGCTCTCCATCATTCTTCTGGGCCATGTTTGTACGTAGTGGCACCACAATCGAAGGACTTTTGTCATGCGCTGATTTCGAAGACGGCATTGCAACAAAGCAGCTGCAGAACAAGCTGCCTTCTTTCTGGCCTTGCATGTATTTTTGCCTGGAAATGGCTCCGCTACATGGTAACGTGCGACCGTCTGACAGAAAATCCGGTCATGTCGTGTCCTGAAGTATTGTGACAAGGTAGCCCGCACTATCATAAGATGCGGTGAACTCAACATATCTGATTACCAGCCCAGTATTGTTGGTACGGAGTACTGCTGCCCAAAGGCAAAAAGGAGAGGGACCAGCCTTTGGTGACGACGATCAAGCCGTCATCAATACCGGCCGTTGCTTGGCATGAACCATAGGCAGGATTATGGATGTTGATTTGTTAGGATGACCCACATACACATGGGTAGTTGACTTGTAGATGTGTCAGTCTGGTAGTTACATTAGTTATGCGAGGTGACGATGCATTCGGCTACCCATCTCGAGGGCACTACACGAATAGACACATACTGTCTGGACACGCACATGCGCTGCGGGATGATTCTAATTTTAGAACGAACGAAGGCACATCTGCCATCAATGTTCCAACAGGGTCCAGCAGGCACCGGTGTTAGCTTTCAGCATGTCGAGGGCTCTTTAGTTATATTGTCCACTGCCTATTCCAGTACGTGCATTAGTTAAACGTAAGGAATAAGTGGCGACAGCGATCTATTTCAAGGCCATCTCATTGGAGAATGTTTCTCGGAGCTGGGGTGAAGGAAAGGAATGTTGACTGGGTTCCTGCGAATTGTCGCATGATCCTTGCCAACTCAGTATTCAGGGCATGCCATTGAGGAAACGTCATTTCGACGGGAATTTTAAGCGAAGCAATCTAAATGGTAACATCATCGGCATTTCCGCGTTAGCCTATGACACCGCACCTAACTTCGGGGCTTTTATTCCTCCTCGAATCTAGAGTCGGGACTTACTCGTTTGGTGAGTGGCTTTCACCCTTACTTGCCTGACAAATTCGAATCACTTGTTTGATAGGGAGTCATGGACCAACACTGGTCATAAGAGCATATCATGACACTCGTAGCCGGCTACACCGTACGACGGCCAGTCATGAGGGCCGCAGAAGATACTACACACAATGATTCGGCGGCGCTTAGTCGTTGAAGACCACTGGACAGAAGATCCCATATTCAGCCTGTGAACTGTTTCGGCCAACGTCACCGTGCATGTGACTGCATCCTTGTGGGTGCTCAGTGGTCGGGTCCGAGGGAGAAACTATGGATGTGTGGGAGAAATTTGGGATCAATGAACGATGGACGGTTGCCGGCATCTGTGTTCACGACGCATGGTCGAGGCGCAAATTGACTTGATGGAATACCCAACGGCTCGTCAGGAGCTCCGTTTTGGGTTAGGCGTGCTGACTGAAGTCTGGTTCAAAGGCAGGCGAATATCAAATCTGCGGCTGGGAGAGGCTGCGGTCTGAAGGCAACGGCATTAGTTAGTTCCAACGTGAACCCTTTTGATTGAAGGAGACGGACGTCACAGGGAAGGTACGCGCCGTGGCAAGCTGTCAGGGGGTAAGACGGGGGGGATCAATCGATCAAACATTCGATGGACTCGCACAAGCGACGTGGGATCACCGCCAATGGCAGTCCCTCGCCAGGGTTTGACGCTGAGGAACTTGCATTCTCACTCGACCCAACCATACCCTAGATCTCTGCAGCTTGTCTCCCGTGAAGGGCATGGGAATCCACTGCATTACGTACTCCGTAATCCGTACATTGAAGGGGCATTCGGAAAGGGGGTGCGGGTCAAAGAAGATGGAAGGAGCTGCAAAATATTAATAGAATAGAGCGGGAGAAAGAAAGGAGAGGAAGTCGGAAAGAAGAAGAGGAAGTCGGAAAGAAGAAGAGGAGCTGACTGGAATGTCCCGACTACAAATGCGACCCCACAAACGAGGTACGTCTTTCATGCAGAGACACAAGAACACGGTCGGCTTTCCAGAAGCAATAGTATCAGCAAGTCTGGTCGAGTTGGTGTCTTCAATCCTCATCGACAAACTGTCTTTTTTTTAAGCACACAGGTGGGTCGCTCGGTAGGTTGCTATCGATGGTGATTTGAGAAATCAAGCGGAAAAACGCCGTATAGGCAACTGGAACAATTCCGATGTGCATCACACAAGGACCATTGCAGCTGGTTGTGTTGTACCGCAGCCAAACGTCCAAGTTCCTGCGTGCCGTGGTACTTGAAGGCACGTACGGAGTAGAATCACCGTGAAATGAAATTTCCCCTCCAAGTATCATGCAGGCACGGTGGGTGTAGTACAAGCCTTGCCCCGACGCAGGTGCTCACAACTAGTTTCTAGATTGTTTGACCTGACACAGGACTATGGAACATAAAAAAGACAAAAGCCAGTTGGATGTCTAAAGCTGCAAAAGGCGTGGAACAGCGAAAAATGTCGGCAGCAGGGTCCCAAAGAAATGACGGAGGTAACTAACCATCACCCAAATGACAGGCAAAGCAGACGTGATCCCAAGACCTGTGTGCTGGGTATCAGCCCGTCCGTGGCAGCTTTCAAGAACCATCAGAGCGCCCATTTGCTTGAGTACTCGAAGAGCATCCCCTAAAAGGCAAGATCTAATTATTCGAGTCTTAAACCCCGTCCGTCGATCCGCAAAAGTAAGACGGGCATCAGTGGTGGACGGCCTCGCAGCCTCACAACCCGCAAAGCTCCTGATGATCAGGAAGAAAGGAGGAGAGCTACGCCAGTTTGACACGATTTCCGATGGTGAACATGGCCTGGCACCGGAACCGTGGCACCGTCGACAACGAGACGACCTGAAAACACCTTCCTACCTCAGCGACTGGATAATGTCATCTGCTAGGAACAAGGACCACAGCGATCACACATCCATTGTCTGCCACACCATGGATCGCATTGCCATTGACAGCACCCTGCATACTGGCAAAATTCGGCCAGCCGGTCAGTGGAATCGGGATTGTGGTCCCAGACACCCCGTCCACCAAGAGTGTATCCAAGTAGTTTCTGAAGAGCAGATCAATGTATGGCCTCAAATGAGAAACCGCATGAGAATAGTGGAAAAGTGATGCCGAATCCCGTGCATCGTCATTGCACACAAGTCCAGTTGAGATACCGTCGTGGCGCCGTTGAGGTCCAGAATTTGGGTGTGTGCACCTGGCGCATGGCACTTGGCACTTGGCACTTGGCACTCTCACTCACTCCCCGCAAGCCATTCACTTCACTCACTTCGCTTGCACTCGGTATTTAGCAATGGCACAGATGCACGTAGCAGCCGGGTGACAGAAGATAATGAGCAAGTATCACTACTTCTGCCCAAGATGGAACATTGGAGTGTTTGCGTGTTATCTGATGCCATTGGCCAGGGAACATCGCGGGAACGTGTCCCACCTCTACATACCTACTCCTTGGGCACCTACACCTGTTCCTACGCTAGTTAGTACCTACTACCCTACCTCAGGTACCTGCACTTGACGTACGTAACCTTTACCAGGTTAGGTACGTCTGGTGCCTTAGGTAGGCCTAGGTAGCACCTGGCGCCCGAAAGTGCCTGGTCGTTTTGCTGGGCTGACCCCCCCATCAATTGCCCTGACCCTGGCACCCCCGTAAAGAAAATCCATGTCCAATGTTCCACCAGTCTACTCCGTGGCCATCTCACTTCCTCCTTCAGACGCAAACAACAACCCCGAATGGACCCGAATGGGTCTGCTTGGAGACAAATGGGAGCGCAGGTGGAAGTGAAGGGGCATCGGGGGTTAACTTCAGGGCTGGTTGTAACCATTGCCGCCGCAAGACTCCCAACCAGACCTGAGAGGCTGAGTAAAAACTGCTGGCGGCTAATGCACGAGACACCTGGACCGCCCTGGCGGCTGGAACACTGACCGTAGACCCACCAGACGCAGACTGCAGACTTGCAGACTCTGTCCGTCCCTTTGGAAAGGAACTCCGTACTTATCCGTTACCCACGTTGCATGGCGCCGCTCGTGGCATTGTCTCCGTTTCGCGGCTTCTGGTCTGCGGTTTGCGGTCTGCGGTCTGCGGTCTGCTGGATCTGCGGTCCCGGGCCACTCGTCCATTGAAATCGTTTCGAGTCCGTCACTTGACGAATCCATGGCATCAACCCACTAGTCCACATGAGTCGAACACCACCGGCTTGGCGGTTCGATGGTCGTATTCCTACTACTAAGCATGTCCGTCGTACTTATGCACTACATAGTGAGACCCTGGACCATAACCGGTTCGCCGTCCACACTCAGATTAACCTCGCTCGGTCCTTTATCATTCCCGCCTCCCTAAGCTGCGGTGGATGTCGACCAGTTGCTCTGACCCCTCCTCACCTTCACAAGCTGGCTGCTGCCGTTCAGCCCGGAACGCTTCGACATATACTATCTACCCAGGTAGGCAGCGTTGGCCAGTCTTTCCCGTCCCGGCAACCTTTTCGCAACAAGAGAGAAAGAAGAGAACAGGCACTTTCATCTCTCTCAGTCGCTAACCGCCTATCTGCCAGTCCGCGGCTCCTGGATCGTCCACGAGCCAGATCTATTCTGAATTTCGAAAACACAAAGGCATATTCGCCTAGAGGCGTTGGGAACTGCTACGTACGGGTCACGCTCGAGAAGCGGATGACGAGAGACCATTCGACCCGCCGAAATCCGCGACAACGGCCAGCTAAAGTCTAAGATACTGCAGCCACATTGCATTAGCTATCGACCAGTTTTCACCTGCTTTACGACAGGGCAGCAATATACCTGTTCTATACTTCATCCGACCTGATTTCGTAACATACCATCAAAAGTCAAACGCGAGACGCAGGACGCGGGCCACGAGCCATCTTCAGTGTCACTTGCTTCGCCCGGGAGGCACCGTTTCTGGACGAGCGCGAGTTGATCGAGTCGGCCAGTATCTGTTTGATCTTCACGACCTTTTCGTTCTTAATACTCCTTCCAAGTGTCTCGTCATATCCCCGGCGTCAAAACTCGCGTCAGATGCGGGTCGCCTAGCCCAGGATTCTTCTCTTGGCCACAAGCCAAGACTCAACATTCGTCGGTCGTTAATTGATCAATCTCGTGACGTTCCTTGGCTGTAGCTGTCAGCCTCCCTGGGACCATTGGCACCACCGGCGGGCCCCTTTTAAGTCGGATCGCTCTCTCTACTCTACAGCACTCCTCCTCATCGCGTAATCAATTTCATTGACCGCTGGCGTGTCTCTGAGACGTGAAGTAATCCATCATGTCATTAAAGCTGGTAAGCATGATTGGCAAACTGGAAATAGAAGGATGCTTTCGCGCTAATCAAGAGATGTGGAACAGGAAATCGAAACCTGGGTGGCAGCTCTGGCTTCCTACGACAACAATGAGTTCGATGGTGCGCTTGGCGAGTTTGACAAGATTGCCGACACAAGCAAAATCCTCTTCAACATGGGTGTTATCCACGCCACATTGGGCGAACATGAGCAAGCTGTGAGTTGTCTATTCTCTCCTTCGACACGTGTGTTGTATAAACGACGCCAGAGCCTTTGAATTACCTTTGTCTGTGGCTGACCGTGACGTTGCTTTATCATTCAGGTCGAATGCTACCAGCGTGCTATCCGCCTTGACCAGTACCTCGCTGTCGCATACTTTCAGCAAGGCGTATCCAATTTTTTACTTGGTGATTTCGAAGAAGCTCTCGCAAATTTCAACGACACGTTATTGTACTTGCGGGGCAACGCAATGATCGACTACGCTCAGCTCGGCCTCCTATTCAAGCTTTATTCATGCGAGGTACTTTTCAACAGAGGTCTATGCTACATTTATCTGGACCAAAAGGACACCGGGATGCAGGATCTGTCTTACGCGGTAAAGGAGAAGGTTGTGGAGGACCACAATGTCATAGACGAGGCGATACGCGAGGATGCTGAGGTATGTTTTTTCAAGCTACCCAGGTTGGTGTCTCAAACATTTGCTGACAGAACCTGTCGCAGGGATACACCGTTTTCTCTATTCCAGTTGGCGTAGTCTACCGACCAAATGAAGCCAAGGTTCGAAACCTGAAAACCAAGGACTATCTGGGTAAAGCGAGACTAGTAGCTGCGTCGGATCGGTCCAATGCTTTCACTGGATTTGCAGGGTCAGAGATTAAGAATGTAAGTTTCATGTCTTGTCTTAATCCCCTATACAAGAGGCTGATCTCGCCCAGGCTGGACAGAACGATGTCAAAGATGACCGACCGGCGGACAACATTTCCTTTGCCGCCACAAACTTGGTCAAACCTGGCATCCAGTCGAAACGACAGCAATCAGAACCTCCAGTTGGGCGGAATGTGTTCCCGCCAACCCCTCCTCCTGAAAATGACCGATCTAGTCGAGGGAGTTTCCGAAATGGACCAAGACCGTGGCCTGGAAAACTCACGATCCAGACCCAGGAGACGAGTCGGAAGTATGAGAAAGCCATGTCCCCGGAAGAGATCCGCGCTACTCGATCAGCATCATCCGCGTCGACGTCTCGGGGGTTCTCTAGAAGGGACTTTCCCCCAATGCAACGTCGCCCAACCATGCCGATTGAAGAGGAGGACGAAGCCGACCCGGCTGATTTGTATGACCTGTATCAAGACGGAGATAGGACATACCGTGCGTCGAGAGACCGCCGCCCCTCAGCGCCCTATAGACTGCAGCCACGATATGTTGATGAAGACGACGGATCAGACTACGATGATGGTTCTTTCAACGGAGCCGAGTTTGAAATGGTGTCGAGCAATCGCAAACGCCAGGGCTCGAGATCCGACTCTCGCGCTACTTATCGACCTGAAGTTCGTAAGATTCGGGTTAAGGTCCATGCCGATGAAGTCCGATACGTAATGATCGGCACGGCCATTGAATACTCAGACTTTGTGGACACAATAAAAGACAAGTTTGGAATGAGACGACGCTTCAAGATCAAGATCAAGGATGAGGACATGCCTAATGGGGACATGATCACTATTGGAGACGAAGATGATCTGGAGATGGCGATTCAAAGTGCAACCAACACGGCCAAGAGACAGAGACAGGACGTTGCAAAAATGGAGGTACGATGAACCCATCACTTTACCACGACCGCCTCATGTATCCGGAACCGACCTACATCACGGCCGTGCCTTCCACTTAAGGACTAGTATCACGTACATTCGCTAACAACCAAGCAGATTTGGATTTTCGAGCCTTAGCTTTATACCCTGGGATCGTCACGAAGCAAATTCGATGCACTGACCTCAACAACATAATCACGAACTAATGGTCTAGACTCTTCTTGAAGAGCGTTCATGTGAACTCTTTGCATTCTCATGATTTTTCTTTTGCAATAGCGACCCTAATTTGTTATTCCTCCTTGGATTCTGTTCAGAGCATACCTCTTTCTTCACTATCTGTGGACGAATTGAATAACTCACAGTCTCTGCTTTTATTCTCCCGATATCACCTCTTTTCTTGTCAGAGCTGCTCTTTGTCGGTTTACGACAACGTTGTCGATGGTGGCGCAGTCGGCTATTTTTTGGTGCTGCAGACCATAACCGTTGCGTCCATCACTCAAACGTGAGGGGACTGTTTCGCCAAAACCAAAATTATTTTAATGAGGACGTAGAGCGGTAATTGCCACCGCTGTTGGTTTTGGAATCCTGGCTCAGACTACTTCCTCTACTGTATGGTGTCATATAGAAGCCAAACATGACAGGCTATTGTACATGTACTTTGACGCCTTATGCCAGGTAATTAGAACCAGGTTGTTAGGAGTCAGAATTTCAATATACGCTTAAGATTTGCGTACACACCACAATGCTCTCAGTAAGCCGAAAGATGGTTGCCTGAAATGTGAGAATCATAAGGGAGTAGATAACGGTAAATTATTAGGTACACAAAAGTGAGAACGTAGATATCCGGTTATCGTACACTTGAGTCACCGTTGTGCATCGCTACTACGACAACAAGAGCTCGTTCAGGGTACTGGGATAGCGGAATTTCCTAAGTCACCGGTGGCGTCCAGCAATTTTGCAACCGTATCGAGTCGAAACCTCCACTCGTCTCTCCCGAGGAGCATTAACATTCGGGAACTGCTCTGAGACACGACGTCGTGTCCACCAGCACCTACGAGCCTCAAAGTATTGTGCACTGCAATGTTATCGACGCCGTCGGGTTCAAGCATTGTGCGAATGGTGTCCATCACCTCGGTCCCATCGGTAGGCCATAAGTTGTCGTTCTCGAGAGCAGAGTTGAGAGCTACCAGAACCCGTCTATCTGGATGATATGAGGCCAGTGAACGCCTATATAGGTCCTCGGGGACGCGCCAGAGCAGATAGGGGTGTTGGCGCATGAGTGTCTCGGCGGACAGGAAGCCTCCCTTTTTGGTTGCGAAGAGGTTATGGACATGGGCGGCCTTTGTTTGCTCGTTGGCCAAGGCAGGCACGGGGGTTAGTGTGCTCTGCCATGCCTCGGGTAGCGCTTCTGACGCTGCGTCTTTCTTGGTCACGGACTCGACTTGCTGTAGTATGGGGCGGGTGATATATTCGCCTATGAGGCTGTTTTCTTCTTGTGACAGCTGAGGTACGGGGTCATACAGGATGGCGTCTCGGTATTTGCTGTTGAAGTGGTCTAGTTTCTCCATGTTGAGTTTGATGCCGCCTCGAGTGAATTTGAACGTCAACTGCTCATTTTGATTAGCGCACAGTTGGTGCTTGCAAGGAGTGGTCATCGTACCGCATCGGCAAGGTCGGAGATTGTTCGAGGCGGCTTGGTGTTGGGCTTGAAGGAGGAGCCGAGGTTCGCCAGCCACGAGAGCAGGGCCATTGGGAAGACGCCTCTATTTTGATACGTTGAGAGGTTGACGCTATCGTTGCGCTTGCTTAGTTTGCTGCCATCGGGGTTGACGAGCAGGCCTAGGTGAGCGAAGGTGGGTGGTTCCCAGTCAAACGCCTTGTATAGCGCCAGGTGCTTGGGCGTTGATATTAACCATTCCTAGAGTATTGTTAGAAGGTGGTGCTTGACGGCTACGGAGAATGGGTTGGAGAACAAGCACTGACTTCTCCTCGAATAACATGAGTTATGTTCATTAAATGGTCGTCAACGACGTTTGCGAGGTGATATGTTGGAAAGCCGTCCGACTTGAGTATCACAAAATCTTCTTCCAGATCCTGCTTCTGAAACAGCCCGTAGATGGCATCTCGGAACTTGAGTCGTCCAAAAGCGTCGCCTTTGAGACGAACTACATGGGAGTCTCCATTGCGGGCTCGTATTTCTGACTCGGAGGATGTAATGGAGCGACATGTTCCAGGGTACGCAGTAGATTTCCCAGCATCGTGCAAGCCTCTCTTCTGCAACTCCAGCTTCTCTGAACTGCAGAAGCAGCGGTAAGCATGTCCCTGGTTGATTAAGTCTTGGACATGACTTCTGTAGATTGAGAGTCTTTCCGACTTTGCCCAAGTTAGACCGCCGCCGCAGTGCTGCCGGGTTTGTTTGGCCCTTCACTCACCTGTTTGTACGGACCGTACGGACCGCCGCAGTCAGGGCCTTCATCCCAAGACAGACCTGCCCATTTGAGGTCTCTCACCAGCTGTTCCTCCGCATCATCTACTAGACGTTTCTGCAAAATTGGTCAGTCCGGCAGGATAGCTGAAGCTTGCGAGGAGCCGGTCCCTTGCCTGATCTGTATCTTCAACGCGAAGAATGAAGGCCCCCCCGTTGGACGCCTTAGCGGCAAGATTATTGAATAAAGCCGTCCTGAGAGAGCCCAAGTGCAGATATCCAGTTGGGGATGGTGCAAAACGAGCTCGAACGGGTATGTCAGGGCTCTGACCCAAGATGGTGCAGTTTGCTTTGGGGGCCGCTGCTTTGAAATCTTCCTTGACTGCCTTGATCCTTCTTCTCAGGGCTTTCAACCCAGATGCACAACCGGGTGCTCCAGAAGCCCTAGGTTGTGCCGCACCGTTCTCTTGCGGTACGGTAACCTCAGCGTGAGTCGATTGACTGAGATTTCGACGGCGGCTTTCCAACGCATCGATGCGGCGGCCCGTGCAAAGGAGACGACATGGGAGCGTCGTCGATCTGTATCTTGAACCAGTGAGTGACTTGACCACTCGCAATGCGCCAACAGGCAGAGGCATTGTCTATAAAGAAAAAAGTCAAGCAAGGTAGCAAGACACGACCACTATCGCTGCAGCCTTTCCTGGTCAATACCCTGAATCTTTGCCAACGACATTGGCCAAGCAGGTTGGCCAGGAGTGCGCCACGCGTGGCTTGTTATTGGGGGAAACGTGTTGATTGTGGCGTGCAACTGCCAAAGAATGAATAAATCGGGAGGCCTTATCGCGATAAGGCTCGATATCCCGCCAATACTACCAGGCACAACCTGGGCACTTAGGGTCGATGACATGTTTGAGCAAGCACGGAACTGATAGAATTGCTTCTAATTGACTTTGACGCGTCTGAGACATGTCAGTAGATCTCCTGTCCATAGAATGCACGGCAAATGTCCCGTAAGTTACCACCCACGCCCCCTAGAACTTGGGCGAGGTTAATGTGTTCAGTTGTTTGCTTAGCACGACCCCGCGCCTGCCCAAAATATTTTAAAACTGCAGAGACTGCTTGCTCCACATCGACCGGCATCCAGGCTGTAAGCTGATTTTGTCATCAACAACTTGATCAGAGCCTCTGTGCACCATGTCCGGTGCCATGGGTGAAGACGATGTCGACCTCTACGGTAATTGTCTATTGTTCATTATATGCTCTAGTCTTCTCAGACCTCTAACTACGGCCACAGGTCTTTTGTCAATCGATAAGGATGCCACTCAAGACCAAGTCAAGAGAGCCTACCGTCAGGTATGCCTACTCCTCGACCACCTGCGATCATTGCTGAAATCATAAACATTCATTAATGAACACCTCTTGTCCATTTGCTAAACCAAACCCAGGCAGCTCTCAAATATCACCCCGATAAAGTTCCAGTGGAGCAACGCGAAGAATCCGAAGTCAAGTTCAAAGAGATCACTCAGGCGTACGAAATCCTCAGCGATGAACAGAAGCGACATCTTTATGATACACACGGCATGGCAGCCTTCGATTCTTCCCGTGGAGGGGGTCCAGGCGGGCCCGAGGTAGACCTCAACGACATCCTTTCACAGATGTTTGGTTTTAACATGGGCGGGCCCGGCGGGCCCGGCGGTCCTAAAAGACCGAGGCGAGGACCTGACGAGGAGCAGGAATATAAAGTCACGCTTGAAGAACTCTACAAGGGCAAGACGGTCAAATTCGCTGCCAATAAGCAGATTGTTTGTGGTCAGTGCAAGGGTTCCGGCGGGAAAGAGAAGGCTAAGTCTACTGCTTGCGAACGCTGCAAGGGTAACGGAATGGTCGAGGCAATTCGACAAATTGGGCCTGGCATGATGAGACGAGAAACCGTTTTATGTGATCATTGCCAAGGTTCCGGCCAGGTATACAAAGAAAAGGACCGCTGCAGGAAGTGTAAAGGGAAGAAGACGACGCAGGAACAGAAAGTTTTGGAGATGTACATTCCACGAGGGTCAATGCAGGGAGAGAGGATTACTCTGGAAGGCGAAGCAGACCAATATCCGGACCAAATACCCGGCGATATTGTCTTCACTCTCGTCGAGGACCAACACAAGACTTTCTCACGACTGGGAAACGACTTGTCGGCAGAACTCACGGTCACTTTGGCGGAGGCCTTGACTGGCTTCTCCCGAGTCGTGCTCAAGCACCTTGACGGCCGAGGAATACACATCGAGCGACCGCGGGGTAAACTCCTACGGCCAGGCGATTGCTTGAAGATACCGGGAGAGGGCATGCCCATGAAACGAGGCGAGGTGAAGGGAGATCTCTACCTTCTCGTAACAGTGCAGTTCCCCGAGGATGGCTGGCTAAAAGATGATGCGTCGTATGAAACGCTGCAACAGATGCTACCGCCACCACCGCCACTTATCGAGGCCGAGGAAGTTGACGAACTTGAATATGAAGACGGAGCTGACATTGAGAAGGTACGTTGCTGTGTTATATCTCAAAAATTTCCTCGTCAAAGCCAAATGTTAACATGTGTTTCAGATGGGCGAGGACTCTGGTGACCCTCGGTTCGCCAGCGAGTGGGAGGACGAGGATGCCGACGACGGTCAAGCTCAGTGTCAAACGCAATAAGATCTAGAAATAATGCTGCATCGCGCGATGCTGGCAGGGAGAGGTCTTCCAGGAACGTGATGATACATCGAGGACATGCCTTTAGTTTTTTTTTTCTTGTGTCACGGATGACGACAACATAAGACTAGAGTAAACAGATGGCCTGCGAGGTAGAAGCAGTAAAGCAGAGAGACCTCTGGATGGCAACAGCGACGAGATTTGCATGTGGGGATGTTGAAATTGTATGCAAGCGTCTTATGGTAAATGTATATAAACAAGAAGATTAAACAGAACAACGAAAACCGCCCCTTATACAAACACCCGTCAACCAAGTTGACATGAAGAAGATTGCCATAGTGTGTTCCAATCATGATCCAAACCACGACTGCTAAATCTGTGTTTGCTGTCTCTATTCTTGGCCGTCATTCCTTTGGGCTTTGTCGACAACCTGCCCCACTACCTACCTAGGTAGGTATGTAACGACTACGGGTGTGTTGTTGGTCGTACTCGGTAACATCAAGCCAGTCCAGAAGTCAGCGACTTCAATGTTCAAGTTCCCTCTCTTCAGCGCAACCACGCATTCTAATAATACACAAGGTCATTCATTCCCCCCAAGTCCGCACCGCCGCCAGGCCTTCCAAAGACGAACCGCGCGCACTCGTCACGACGACGACAGAAGATGTCCCGAAAAGGAGTCGGCATCGGCGCCTTCGACCGATCAAGACTGACCTCAGCACACTACGCATCACACGGCTCCTCCCTGCGCGCAACCAACGCGCAAGCCCTCGAGACGCAGCTAGCCGTGTTCCGATCACTCCTCCAACAATTCGCCCAGACACACGCCAAGGACATACGATCCGACCCATCGTTCCGCGCCCAGTTCGCACGCATGTGCACCGCCATCGGCGTCGACCCCCTCGCGAGCAGCAACGACAACGGCTCCATCTGGGCACAGTTGCTAGGCAAGACCGTCAACGACTTCTACTTTGAGCTGGCTGTGCGCACGGTGGAAATGTGCAGCGCGACAAGAGGTGAGAACGGCGGGCTCATCGGCCTGCGCGAGGCGCGTGAACGCCTGGCCCGCGGCAGGGACGGCGACGTCTCCGAGGACGATGTGCGCCGTGCCGTGGAGACGCTGAAGCCGCTGGGCGGTAGCTATGCCGTCGTGCGCGTGGGTCGCAAGGACTACATCCGCAGCGTGCCTAGGGAGCTGGGCAGTGACCAGGCTGCTGCTGTGGACGCGGCCCAGGTCCTAGGCTATGTGAGCGTCAGTATGCTCTGCGACAACCTGGCCTGGGAGCCGGCACGGTGCCGGACTGTCATCGATGACTTGGTCGCTGGTGGCATGCTCTGGGTTGACAAGCAGACTGGCGGGGAGTGGGAGTTTTGGAGTCCTACGTTCATGGTTGGTCTGGATGGTGGCCGTCCATCTGTGGCCGATTGATCCGCGGGGGTACAAAGTTGCTTTTGAATCATACGAGGCCCTCCCTCATGGACTTGGGGGTCTGCGTAGGGGTTCCTTTGAAAGGATACCACCAAACGTTGACAACGCTGTCGCCGAAAGCCATCGACCGTGTGGCTAGGCTAGCTTCTGAGGACGTACTAGATGCCTCCTCTCGTGCCAAGTGGGTTGACCAGAACGGCGGCGCACATAGACAGCCATGTCATGCAAGTCAAGGCAGGGACCTTATGGTATGGTATTGGCTTGTTCTGCTAGACCAAGGCAAATAGTCTTTCGTGTCTGCACGCAATCTGGAGAATCGGGCAGGGCCAGCTCCAAAATACACCAAAAGACATCCAATTTCGCTCATGAGCCATGTCAACTTTTCCATAGGCCTATCTATCTACGTCACAGAACCAGTTATAGACATAGAATCAATACACCAACTATATCCAAGCAAGCAAAAATCAACGACATAGTTGTGTACAAAGCCGCAAGTCCAAAAGTTCATTTCATTAGCTGCACGCTCCCACATTCCTTTTACACCAGACAACAGGTCGTCAGGCGCAGCTCGAATTCCGTAGGATGGCATACGAATTTCCTAGTTGATTTGCGTGCGCAATAGTAGCAGGCAATAGTCTCCGCAGCAGCAATCTCCAATCCATATCCGCTCGTGGGCCGTGCCAACTGTATCGCAACCATCTCTGACGCGTAGCACATTTCGATATATGTACCCGTCCCAAGCCTACGCCGAACACCGAGGTACCGCCATAGTCACTCGTCGACAATGAATTAGTAAGAGGGGTTGGGTCCCATGGGAGGATAGTCATCAGGGCGGCCCATGCTCGGGCCGGGGCGGCCGTCGCCGAAATGCTTCTTGCGGAGGGCGGCAAGGCGCTTCTTCTTGGTCACGGTGTTGATATAAGTACCAATGATGAAGGAAACAATGTTGAAAAATGGTACCCAAAGCTGGTCGGGCAGGAATTTCTGGGCAAAGGCAAGGCAAATGGGTGATGTGATCCAGGAAACACGCATGACTCTCCAAAAGCCAACCTTGACGGTGGCGCGTACCTGGTGGTAAGTACGGGCGCCGGCAATGAGAGCCATAGCAACGAGATAGACGCTATTCTGAATAGGTGCAATCTACGGGTGGAAAACCACGGCCAGTGTTAGTAAAAGACTACCGAGAGGCTTGCAAGACTCTACCAAAGGCAAGAAAATGCCCCATATAACCAAGGCAAAAGATCCAGCGTATGGAAGGAGTTTAAGGGGACACATACAATCAGATTGCTGACAACGATCTGCATGATCTTGGCTTTGAGGCTAGTTCGACCACGAAAAACCTTTTGCAAGAGCCAGATAAGGAAGTGACCAAGAGGCGCACTGACAAGAGCACCGTACGCTGCCATCTTGGGAACCCGGGAGGTGAAGTAGTGGCCATGCTTGTTGCGGTCCTTGGCTAACCATGAGGCAATGAGCTCTTGGGCACCAGCGAGGGAGCCGGCCGTGAGCATCTTTGTTCGCAGAGGATTCGACTCGAGTTGCTTGATGTAGGCCTATATGTACCAAACACACGAGGTCACAAATGTCAGCTTAACAAATCATTTCAAGATTCCTCCGTGTGCTCGATTCCGGATCCGAAGAGGACAATGACATACAGCAAGATAGCCTTTGGTACCGGCATTCTGTATGCCGCCCGTCAAGGCTGTGCCAACCCTCTCAGCCAAAGGGTGCTTGCCGCTGGTGCCAGGAATTTGACCTTGGGGCACAGCACTGGAAGCGACATTTTGCACATTCTGCCGCAAGGTATCCCGCTCAAACTTCACTGACATGGTTGCGGTCGAAGAAGCAGCGAGCAGCGAGCAGCGAGCAGTGCAAAATCAGGCGGCCCCTTCTGATGCAATCGAGCCGTGGTGCGAGGTGGCCCGGACAAGGAGGTCAGAGATAGGGACCTTGCGGAGAGACAGCGTGAGGAATGTTGGCGATCCAAACGGGCAAGCGGACAATGGATAAGAGATGCTAGATGCGCAGATGAAACAGGAGGAATCGGGTCGCAAAGAGTCGCGGAGAGACGGACGGAGGGGGTGGGCGTGGTGAAGGTTGCCGTTGAAGGAGCATTTGAGGGTTGGCCAATTGATTTGTTTACGCCTCGGGACAAAACAAGCCAGCTTGACTGGCCGTAGGACCTCTGGGGCCCGAAAGACTGCAAGTGGGTGGCCAGGAGGTACCCGGCCGCTCAAGGTACGCGGAGTAACTCAGTCATGGACTAATGGCACTCGGTACCTACCTAGGTACCTGGTATCTAACCTGTACGGAGTACTAAAGTACGAACAACGGAAATAGGTTCTAGGTACTCCGTACTCCGTACCTACCTAGGGGTATCCAAGTCCTATGCCATAAACACCTTGCAACGGCGACGCTACGACTTATTCAAGTCCACAAACGTCCACACCTGTCTGAAATGCCCTGGGTGCATATGCAGAAATGCATGTGGCACGCACAAGTGTATCGGCCCAACTGAACGAGAAATCCAACATGTGGCTAGCTCCATCCTCCCCATCCCCATCCATTCCCAGGTTGTAAAAAGAACCAAGGACCAGAATAATAGCACTTGAGATAACTAAAGTCTGGGTGACAGTTCCTTCCTAGCTTGGTCGTCGAAGAGGACGCCGTGGTCAGTGCGTTGATGCTGATGCCCACGGGGAGTCGGGTAAAAACAAATACTGATTGGTAGGCGATGAGAGTATGTGGGTCCAGAGCGCTGTCGCGACGCGTTCGCTCTGTTTCATTGGTTGTACTCTCAGGATTTTTTGTGGCCCTCCGAGGTTTAATCCCAGTTCTGGTACGGAGTACGGAGTACTACTGAGTAAGTTACGGAGTACTTCTCCCGAGCAACGAGTTACTGGACGGCCCACTTCTGACTTTAGTGCTGTCGCACACCACGGGAGCTTTGAGACAACATCCCATTGAGCGTCCAGTCGATAGACCCTATTTCTTAGCAGAAAGACTTGTAAAACTGCAAGTTTTGTTCCCAAACATCATGTCTATCGTCATTTTTGCGTGACCTGCACGTGCATGTGCCTGGCTGCCTGGGGACTCGTTTGCCAAACGTGCTTCCCTGCCCAACTTGGGTAACCAGGCGGGTAACTAGGTACCTGGTGTACTTTCTTTCACCTGCGGAGTCGGCACTTGTCCACATGGAACCTCGACGTCGCCTTCATCAGAAAGCTGCAATTTTGTCTCAATCTGCCGCAGAGCGCACTGAAGACGAACAAGGGAAAGGCTACATGGCTCCGATTCGTCACGTCTTTACACAGGTGCATCGAGGTGCTCCGGAAAATGGTGAATCTTCGTAGCCATCAGTCTGGCTCCTGCTGTCAACGTAAAACCCTTCCATCGGACCCTGCAGAATGCTGATAAAATACTCAAGAGACTGCAGATCCCATGTTTTGCAACGACTCACAGCGGCGATGCAAACAGGCTATCTAGTCGCAGGTTATCTATGCATTCGGCTCGACAGACACTCTTTCCGAGACTCTAGAGAAAGGGCTACACAACTGCATGATGGCGGCCGAGATGCCTCGTTATTCCAGAATAATCCGCACGGTAACTAGACTCACGTATCACTCCACACCGATTCTAGTACTCTCGGTTTTCTCACCGTCGAGCTTGGTTGCATGTTGCAGAGTCTGCCGTTATTTAGATCACCATGGCCACCCACAAACGCAAGTAGATTTTTACACGTTCGCAATAGTCTAATCTCAGACTAGCACTATGCAACATTCCCTAAAGACTTCTAGTAAGATACGCCCGAGACGAAGTTGCATCCTTACAAGTGAAGAGCGCGGGATGAAGTCTGGAGGGACGATAAAGTCACAACCTGTTGCGTCCTAATGTTGCCTAGACATTATCCCTGGCACCGCTCAAGATTCGGCAAAGCGTACGTAGCTACAATGTAAGAGATTTTCAAACTTGCTGCTCCTGATGCCACAATTCGAGCCTAATACGCAACTTCATTCGAACAGGTGTTGCCGGGTAAATTCTGCATACTCGTGTAGAACATCCAAGGCATGCATGTTCACCGACGGCGTATTCTCCGACAAGGTTGCTTGTCTTCTAGCGATCGCGAGCTCCGAAAGAAGAAGACGTTTTCCCCCAATCAAGTTATGTATCCGTCGTTCAGGCCCTGTCTTTTCAACCTACAAAATAGTTTCATCATTTACTGTCCTCCATGTAACTCGCAAGAACCTTCTTCATCATCTGATCGCCTATAACCTTGGCCTCCGCAAAGCGAGGTTGGAAAAATTCCTGTGTGCTGACGAATCGTTTCTCCCACGTCTCGAAGTGGCCGAGCGAAACACACTCGGCCCAGCCACGTGCTGCAAAGGTAAACTCAAGATCATCGCTTCGGTACATCTTGTCTTCCACAGCTGTTTGTAGAGTCTCATCTAACAGCGCCCTATCTCGAAACAGGTGTTCCGTTACACCGAGTCGAAGCCGGAATAACGGGGTGCTGCAGAGCATATGATCGTACGGCACAATGTCGAGCGCGGCCCAGCAGTCAACCATGGCTAGCAGACTGAGGTGGTTGTTTGGCCGTGGCGGCGCGTCTGTGGGCTTACCCAGCGAAAATGAGGATAGAATCGAAGGTTCGATCAAGGGGCGCGTATCCCAGTTTGAGGCTGAGCCGAAGACTTTGTCTCTTGCGTGGTATATTCTGTCTCGAAGCCCTACCAGGTCACCTTTGAGCATGAGTTTGTACAGGCCGGTGACGCTCTCTGCATACTGAGCCACTTGTTTCCTCGCTTCGGGGTTCAGGATGGCAAGACCAGCGTACACATGCCATTTCTGGCCGTAAATGCGCAACATGGTGTTGATCTTGACGTTCTCGATGCCCCCGACGTAGCGATTCAATTCCCAAGGGAACTGGCTATTTGCGTGCCAAGCCTTGCCCATGGACAGAAACGCGGCATGGGTGACGGCCTGCGTATCAGCAGTGATGCGATCGTGTTCTTGTGCTGTCAAGTAGACGTACTTGGACCGCAAGCAGCCCAATACCGTCTTTACCTTCCGCATGGCCTCACCCGACGCACGATGCTGGATGAGAACCAGGGGTTGATTATGTGTGTCGACACCAGGGCCGTGGAGCGAGTGGCATGATATAATATGGACGTCAGGCGGCAAATACTCCTCAAACGCTTTTATTTCAGGAGACTTGCAAGACGTCTGCCCGCCCACGATGGCACCCATCTTGGTTGCTGCCAGGAGAGCATACAGGTCAGAAATGTGTATACGATTGAGGATTTCAGTCATTGGGATGCATACAGGGGCCAAATTGTGCAATCACGCGGTCTATGATAGCAGCTTCGACACTATATATGATATAGTCGCTAGCTCGTGACACATAGTGACCGTTGCGGCAGATTTCTATATTACTCTGAAGCCATCTCAGCACAGAACTAGAACCGAAAGCAACTTGGGCAGCAGTAAGGGTCATACTCTTCCAATGTATTGTTTTTTGAGGCTATCGAATCTATCTTCTCTATCGCAAGCAAGGATCCTAGACATTCGTCTTGGTCAATTTTTTCCTGTTCTGGTCTTGCGTTAGCTTCGGGCCCCGCAAACTGCAAACATGATCGTAACATATAAGAATGAAAGATTAGGTGCTTCATCAGACAAAAAAGTTTGTTAAGGTAGCAAGCGTTTACATCATTGAGAGCACGCGGTTTAGCCCACGAACCGGAACGGTCCATGGGCAACCACGAACAATGCTCGAGCCAAATGCGCTCTAGTCATCATAGAAGCTGGGGAAGGGCAGTTGAGTGTGAGACGAGTCAAGTAGCCAAACTTACCGACAAAATGCCTATTCCCATATCTTCGTAAACAGTATTTCAACTGCGTGCACTTACCTCCAGCCTGCTGTAGACAGTCTCTCAGCATACATTTTGCCCATGTCACCCATTCCAATCAACCCAACCACGAAATTCTCCATCCCTTCCGGAGGGTTGTGAGATGCAGAGGCCATTGTCTCTGCCTGCTTCTTGGTACGCAAGGGGAAGGAACAATGGAACTAAGCTGCATCCAAGTGAAATCTGCCTCTGTCCCGTCCCGAAGCGCAATGCCTCTAATTGCAGCTTTGCGGCTCGGATTTGGTGGCAGATTTGAGTGCAAAGTGAAATCTGTAGAAACTAAGGAAAAAAAAACAGGTTAATATAGTAATTCTGTATCGTGAAAAGTGGATATCCGTTAGTAAGCAGACCCAGGCGTCCGCACCCTTGCTCCAGGGGACCCGCTGGCGAGAAGTTGAAAGAACATGGTACGGAGTACAATGGCGCATTTCATCGTTTGAGCGTAAGAAATCTAAATCTAGGACAGGCCTGCATTATTTGATGATGCCAAAAACAGTACCCCAACATTGAATACATCGTCAGCTGGCAGCTAAGCTGGGCTTTTGAAATCTACGGAGCCTACATCGCTCGGCAAAATTCTCGGTCTTTGTCTTATCGGTCGGTGCACTTGATTTTCTACATTGAAAACTGGTCGATATGGAAGACATCTTCGCCATCGGCTCCAATGGATCTGGACAGCTTGGTATTGGGCATAAGGAGGATGTGTCTGTTCCAAAACCTGTGCACTTCCAACCTGAACCTCCGACTTCCCGCGTAATAAGGATTGTCGCGGGCGGTAACCACACTCTCCTCTTGTGTGAAAGTGGTGATCTATACTGGAGTGGTGATCCCTCTTCTGGAGCTTGTGGCCTGACGAGTAACGACCCAGGGATTGCTGCCTTTCAGCGAATTAGGCTCGTTCGTGGCGAACACGACGAAGCCATAGGAACCCCTGTTCTCATCGCCGCAACATGGGAGGCCTCGTTTATTGTTTGCAGAGATGACGCAGGAAAAAGAACCCAGATCTCTGGTTTTGGGACCGGCATGAAAGGCGAGCTCGGTCTAGGAGAATTGATTGTTCGGGCGCCCGCTGCGACTCAGTTACAAGATTTTCCTCCGCCAGGGACGGAAATTATTGACCTGGCAGCATGTATGGGACATGTTGTTGCTGTGCTCGATAATGGAGATGCCTATGGCTGGGGCAACTGTCGGAAATCCCAAGTTGGCGCACCCGCTGGCACCATCTACAAGCCTCAAAGGATAGATGGCATCGGATTCAGCGTGTCTCGCACGGTTTGTACTAAGGAGGCGACATGCTTCTTCGGAGCACCAGAGAGCGGGAAAATTCGCGTGTTGGGGTCGGACAAATGGGGGATACTCTCCGAGAGTCCCGGTGTAGCACCTCCCTGGTTAGATGTTGGAGCGAGCTGGGGGGCTGTTTATATTTTGGACCGAGACGGGATTTTGCAAGCTTGGGGGAGGGATGATCATGGTCAGTTACCACCACCAAACCTGCCTCGTCTGAAGCAAATTGCCATCGGCAGTGAGCATGCCGTGGCTCTGTCACAAGATGGCGACGTGCTTTCATGGGGTTGGGGCGAGCATGGAAACTGCGGTCCTCAAGTGGAAAATCACGACGTTAGGGGCCGTTGGAATGTGATTGCATCCTCGAGATTTATTCCTGCAGATTCCCGAATCACCAGGGTTGGTGCCGGCTGTGCTACCAGCTGGATATGTATAGGACGAGTCTGAACCAGTTGTCGTCCTAGCGCACCTGAGTATCGACTCGGAAGGCTACAAACCACTGGCCGCTTTGGTTCTTCTAGTCTGGAAATAAGGCAAGGTTTTTGACGTCTGAAAGCTTTTGTGTTGGCTCCAAGAATGTTGACTCGGCGGCTGCCGGGACATCTTCCGCTTCTTGACGCCCAAAACTGGCCCCATGTCGCTCTTCCATCCGGCTCAGCTGCATTGCAGATGGTTTCTTCCGTAAGTTAGCGAGGCACTTGATAACGGAAGGAGAGATCTTGTAGACTTACAGGATCAGCACTATGATCCCACTCTAGCCGGGCATCTTCAAATGCATCCATGTCTTCCTCCTCGTCTCTCACAGGCTCCCAGCCATCGTCATCCACAAACAGGCTCTCTGATCGAATAGTAGGTGGCGGTGGCTTCTGTGATGGCCGAAGATCAAAGGCACTCATCCGTGAAGCACTGGCTCTAGCTGTGCTAAGATGTGGATGGGGTGTTGGGTTGGGCACTGGGGGCTTCGCAATGGATTGCGTCGGTTGTGAGGGCTGCTGAGGTTGCATATGCGCTGCGGTGTCGTTTGGTGCAACACTGGTCCTACAAGACGCAGCCTCCAACCGTGGTCCGGCCCCAGCTGCTGCTCCTTTGCGGCCCTTTCTCGTTTTTTGTGCTGGATTACTTCCTCGTTCGCCTACCGTCATTATGAGAAACTCGCAAGCCAAAGCGTCTCCAGAGTAGGAAAGCAGAATGGGCTTCGCGGGGAGTGAATACCGGGCGGAGATGGCATTTCCAGTGTTCCCAGCATGTTGAATAATAGCTCGAAAGTCTTTGACAGAGATAACGATGTGTAGCTTATCTTCAACGTCAATATCGTCAAACTCATCTATCTCAACGGCAATAGAGGTTTGCAGGGGCTTTTTGAGCACCGCTTCAGCGAGTGTTAGTGACAGTCAAGCTTCCCCAGCAGGTGGCGAGATCTTTCATACCATCCTCGTTGACAGTCTTTTCGCTAAAACATGTGAAATTCACATGATCACCGTCCGTGTTGATATCCAAGTACTCAATACCTGGTCCAAAATGGTCCATGAGTTGACGAAGTGTCCTTGATGAGATTGTCCAATGATGAGGCGCATCTTGTCTACTAAACTTGGCGTGAACGGGCAGAGCCACCTCAAAGGGCAAGCGATGGGTTGATGTGAGGCCATTTCGAAACACAACACGGGCTATGAAGCGGCTTTTAACGCCCTCCCCATCTTCAACGGTGATGTCGCATCTGTCGATGAGTGTCTGCTTCTCCGTATCTCGCTGACTCTCCGGGCCTGAACGACTGCGAAAGAGGGAAATGAGGGACTGGACATACTCCGAGCATTAGCACGACGTAACGAGCGATACAATGACATATCTGCGAATGGGCAGAACACGAAAACAGAGAGCGGAGAATAAAGTGTGCCCCTCGCCGTCTCATTTAGATTTCTTGAGAAGAAATTAGGGTCTGACCAACCCTGACATATAGTGTGCAATAGAATCTGTCCCGGAATTGGCCGGTAGCCTGACATTGATATTTAGAGAAGAACTTGTTTGTGGCGAACTTGAAGCTCGCATAGGCCGATTTGGAGTTGTTCAAGGTTGTAAGAACGAACTATGAATGAATATACAATGTTAGTAATTGTCAGGGACGAATGAACAACGTCTCCTCGGAGGTGCTGTCCTACCGAGTCTTTCTTAGCTTCTAGAGACACATCATCGCTAAATTTGTTAAGACATATCAGGGCATCACGAAAGGCAGACACGCCCTCTTCGCTTAGGGTGAAGGACAGGATTGCCATGGTGCGTGCCATTGGGGGATTGCGTCGAGGTCTAATGAGGCAAACATGCGGATGCCGCAAGGGGCAACTTTCTCGAACGATGTGAAGAAGGCTATGATTGCAAAATTAGGGGGGGATAAGAATGACGGGATGAGCCTTCTTGAGTGTGCGCGTGTGCGTGTGTGCGTGTGTGTTTTACAATTGTTTACGCTGTTGAAGAAACAACCGGGATAATTGATAAATGATCTCGGTATCAAGGGGGCCCAAACTGGCACACCAAGACATGTGGGCAAGTGGGTCTATCTGCGCCAGCTCGAAATACAAGTTCAATTACCCTACAAGGCTATTGTGCTCGAGGCAGCAGATAACGCATTCCCACAGACTTACATCTGTTGACGAACTGGAACATTGGAACTTCACATGCGAAGTCCATTTCAGTAGCTGCAGGGTGTATCAGGCCCAGAATGGTGTCATGACATGACGTTTATATGTTAACGCAAAGTATCGAACATCATAGTATCCAGTGTTTACCCAACAAATCATGTTTGCCCATGCAAATATTTTCGAACAAGTGCGATTCAAGATATTCCCAGGATCACGTCAAAGTAGTACAAACATGGCACAAAGCTTTATATATTTGCATAGATAAGAGGGGCTCAGTTGTCTTGGCCTTCCGGTGCAGTAAATGTATTTTGCAATCTCTATCCCGGACCCTCTCGCAAAAAACAATCACATGTTGGGGATTTATCATCTCCATAGCCGTAAAGTCTCTACATAAACAACATAACTGTGGATTGACAAGGCGTGCAAAAAAGGAAGGAAACGCAGGAAAAAAAAAAGAGTGTAAAGAAACATGATAACAAAAGAAGCACTGAACAATATCCTCACAGCCCGAGATTGCTAATTTGATATAGAGACATAGCATGACGATAAAACCTCCGGAACGCCGTCCATAATTCCCTCAATAGGTGTCGCTGGAAACCCGTATCCGCCTCAAAAGAAAGCACATCTGAAGTAATGACATATACCCTCTCCATATCCTTCGCTACTATTCGTTACCTCAATAAGCGGTTGCTATTCAGGGGGTCATCCACAAAAGAAGAGAAGTCTTGCACCATGGCCACCTGGGTAAGTGCCCTGTGCAACCAACTGTTCTCGGATGGAAGCAGCCTGAAACCATACTGCGGCGAGGAGTCGCTGCTCAATGAGCAATGCGGTCGTCATCCTACATGACCGTAGAGGCTAACAGGCGCGATTCAACGTCATCCATCCCCATGCCATCCATGCGTGGCGCCTCCATACTTTGTAGTCTCGATTCAATCGTTTGGAATCGAGGTTCATAACCACCTGCTCGAGCCTCCATATTGTCCATTCGCTTTTCGATGTTCTCCAATCGTTGCTCAATGCGCATGAATCCCTGAGCCATGTCGTGACTCAGTCGGTCCAACTTGTTTGTGAACGAGCGTATGGTTGTCGCTAATGGAGCATTTTCTTGACCGGGTGTTCCTGATGGAACGCGAGGTTCGTGATTATGGCGAGGCTCTTGTAAAGCAAATCTCCACTGGTTGCCAAGTTGCACCTCACATACAGCTTTGGCCCGAAAGGGACAGTCGATTTTGCGTGTAGAGGGATTGCGCTTCTTGGCGGTACTATTGTATTTGACTCCACCGCGATCGCATACTAGGTCATAACGCGTAGGCTTTCCATCTCGGTAGTTAGATGCACGAAGCTTTACAATGCCGTAGCCTTGGTCTTTCGCGACTCTCTGCACCGAGGCCATGAGATCATCGAAGGATCGGAATATACCCTCGGGGGGTGGAAGCAACGCTGGCGGCGGCGTGTTCGGCATCACGATGAATTGAGCCACGGTGGCGCGACTTTTGGAAGAGACACGCGAAAGGCGAAGAGAGTTGCTGATTTTATAGATGTCGCAAGAAGAGCAGAAATTCTGTCTTCCTGGTGACAAGAGTCGGGGAGGCAGTCCTTAAAGGATTGCCGTGTCGTTTGTCGGTTGTGAGTGCTTGTACTTGTCACAATCGATCCAAATGCAAGAGGTTGGGCTGTAGGGATTTTCCAATCCGCACTGTTGACGAGTTGATAAGGTTTGGTGTTGATCCGGTCCGGCGGAAGTTGACCAATCATGGCTCAGGGAGAGTGAGGCAGCAGGGGTAAGCCTGACCCCGCTAGCACCGTGGGCGACGATGCGTCACCTGGTACGGAGTACTCCGTACCTACCGAGAGGTTATCGTCGGAGTTAACCACCAGCTAATAGTCAAGACATATTATAAGTACTTAGGTAGGTCATAGTTTTCTTGTCATAGGTCTACTGTCACCAGAAAAGGGGGCCGGGTGCCTAGTTACTCAATACGTGCATCCAGTCAAGTGCTTGTGCGAAAGTCCCTCCAGACACCCAGGTAACCCAGGTACCCCGTGCTTTAGGTACTAAGGTACCTACCTCTTAGTAGCTTGAGAAGTTAACTAGAACTTGGACCAGAACGTCGGGCGGGATTCTGGCTCTGACCAGGCGAGGCGATTTCACAACGGACCAGCCGCGATGAGAATCCTGCAACTTGTCATTTGATGCTGTCATAGTGTCAAGTAGGGGCGCATTACGAATTCATGTCGGAGGCAAACGCGAGGTTTGGCGCACCAAGGCGTCGAGGTCTGTACACCAACCGTCTCGAGTATTTACAGATTTGAGGACAATGAAAGCCCAGATACCCCCCCCATCCCCCCCAGATACTCTTGGCATTGGAGACAAGCATCCGCGGTTCGCTAATTTACTACCAGGTTAACCTGTCATTCACACGCCATTGGCTTCTTCAATAAGACTAAGACTTCAAGTGGCTCGATTGCTCATGTGCAGTTCTATTATGCAGTATATTCAAGACGGAAATGACGAACAAGTACAGCAGTTCAACCTGAATCCTCCTAGGGCGTCCCATCATCCGACCTGGCTGACAACTCGAAATGCCAGCTAGCCCATGCCGCGCCAAATATCTGTCGGCTGAGGCCTTCTCAAATGAAACACATCCTGATCCAGCTCTGCTATTACAATTAAAATCCAAGCCCATCAACGGTGACTAACATGTTTTGTGCTTTCCCACGTACACACACACACACACACACGCAAAGATCCTCCAGTGTATCTGCTGAGCATGTTGTCGTCCTCCCTCCTTGCTGGGTTACTTGACAAGAGTAACTCACGGTTGAGGTTCGTCTTGGCAAGCTGTCTCCTCGTTCTCATTCACGAATATGCGGTAGGTTCAAGGTCCCCAAGCTTGAGTTTGATAGGGAGCTTGTCTTACCTAAGAGTTCTCTTAGGCAGAAGACTAATCTACGCAATTTTGCTCGTAAAAGTCATGAACCTCCTTCCCATCATATATATCTATGGCTTCCATTTGCTCATCAAATGACATCATCTGTGTAGATCCCTCCCTCGCTGACTTCTTGCATTGGATGCAGATTCCCCAGTATGGTCGAACAAACGGTGTCATCCTGCTGGGAAGGAATATGGGAATACTCAGTTCTTCAGAAAACTTGTTGTCTTTGAATTCCTCGGGTGCTTTGACTTTTCGACACATTGGGCAGAAGAACTGCAAGTCCATTTCGTTGTAGATTTCAACCTGGAATGACTGGTAGTGGTTCTCCTGAATGCACTCTATCAAAGCATCAACCGCCCCCTTGTCGAGTAGATCGTACGGATCGTAGTCACCCATTGTGTAATAGAGATCCTCCACATATTCCCCCAACGACATTCTCTCGCCCTTCATGTTGAAGAACTCATTTTTCATGATCGTTTCGATTACATCATCAGCACCATTTTGAGGCCGATACTCCGAATTGCCTGGGTTCCGAGGGGGACGTCCGTTCTGGTCAATCGATGCGTCCGAGTGGTCCATGTTAACCATGGTCTTTCTTCTTCGATGCAAATAGGCGAAGTAAGGTGTGGTTGATACGCAAATTTATAGCTGTCGTCTAGAGAAACCTTGGATCGTGCTGTTGACTTGAGACTTTGACCGATAAAATCGTCCCTCAGTCGTTGGACCTGTGGACCTTTATATACCTCGGGCAACGCAGTTGCTGAAATTTGATGAGACATATACAAAGAGGCGCCCTGGCTGTGCAAAGCGCACAGAAAGCTACGCAAAGAAAGGGAATCTGTCGCATAGCTGTCCGATCGTGGTGCGGACAGAGGGGGTTGGTTTATTTTGTCTGTGAAGACTCGTTTACATGAACTCGCCTCCTCGTGGGACTTGAAGCCGGACTTTTCCTTTCATTTTCAGTTAGAGTAGAGATATACAGGCTCTGTGGAGGGTGTGAAAATGGTGAACAAAAGCATTTCACTATCGTACGGCCACCGAGAGTTGCCCCAATGGAGAGGCACAAAGGCAAGTCGAGAAGTAGAACGTGCTGAGAAACCATGCCGCGATTCATTGTGTTCGTAAGTTGTAGCACTTATATGCCCTGTTTATGACAACTTCATGTATAGTTGGGGGCAATGATGAGGTTACGAGCTTGTATGCCTGCCCCATAGACTACGTCTGGAGGCACGACGTCAACCTCACATTGAACGAAGTTCCGACGGACGAAGATAGTAATATCATATCATGTGTGTACAAAACCCCAGTTCGCACCCGATTTGTACTTGTTAGGCTGTATCTCTATGAGCAGAGTCGAAGAGACACGGCTACGTAATTACTGTCGGTCCTACTTGTGAATACGTACAGATTTCTCCTTTTTTTTTTCAACTTTTTAAAACCAGATGTAATGGTCATGGTTCGAGCGCGTTTTAGGTGCGTACAACGGAAAGGTGGCTGGGCGTCTTTGTTCGAGTTTGATTGTAGTTTCGCAACTGTCTTGATGGCCGTTGAAGCAATGTGAAGCTATTCGATTATCGATTGCGATAGAACTTCACTCTCGCATCCTTTCATTTGCCCCCTTCTCCTGTCCGTCGGCAGTTATGCTTTGCTCATGTAGCTTGGCGCAGAGGCATCGCTGTCACGTTGCTCGTCCTATTTGTGTTCTGGCAGTTGCGCTACGTATCTGATCGTGAGCGCCCGAAGCATATGATCAGGCTGACGATTGGTTGAATGAAGCTGCTCCGAAAAGCAGTTCTCGACACGTGAGAAGCAGTTTAGACTGGAGCAAAGTTGAGTTTAGACACCAGCTGAGTAACCGAATGCCGTTTCCAGAGCCTCTGCACCCGGTCAGTCTTAGAATTTAACATCATTCTGCTCAGGAGACTGCGGCCGGTGCGGAAGATCGAGTCGATCGATTGATGAAAATCCGCCAGCTATTTGAGAAGGACTGGAAGAGTTACCGCAAGTTTGCGTGGAAGAAGAACGCTCTGCTGCCGATAAGTGATGGATGGAAGGATCAATTCTTGGGATGGGCCGCGACGCTGGTTGACTCCTTGGCTACGGCTCTGGATCATAGGCTTACAAGACGAGTTCGACGAGGCCGTGGAAGCTGTTGCCGAAATCGACTTTGGCAACTTTACCAATCGAGGGTGAACATCTTTGAGACCAATATCCGATATCTGGGTGGGTTGATGGCCGCCTATGACCTGAGTGAGAAGGAAGGCGCTATCAGCGAAAGCGATGGAAGTGGGAGGCATGATATATGACAGGATTTAACACCCGGAGCGGGATGTCCGTGGACTTTATAGACTCTGCGGCAGGCAAGTCTGGGGAAGGACTAATTCACCTCTTGTGTTTCTTACATGATCAGACCAACGGGGAAGCAGGAGTTCCAGGATAAGGCGTAGGATATGTTGACCGCCGTCAGCAGTGGCAAGAGAACGGATCATGTGAATGGCGCCGTGTTGGATGTTACTATCGCGGCGTATTCAGTGCCCAAGGAGGACTATATGGAGGTGTGGTCACCAGATTCGCTGCGGGCCCCTTCGCATGTGCTAATGAAGTAAATATAGCTTTTGGCTGGCAAAGACGTTGAAATAATTCTATCTGGTCTTTTCCAACCCCCGATATCATCAGTCTGGAGGAGTACGTGCTGAACACAGAGGCACATCCTTTTTAGATCCCACATTAAGATCCCACAGTATTTATGAGCCAACACTCAATTCCTTCTTATGGCGAAAGTTGTCAAGAAGGAAAAAGACGGCAGAGGGCATCATAATCGTGAACACACTACCGTTTTACTTCCTTCCTTTTACCTGAAGGGAAAGGGAAAGGGAAAGGGAAAGGGGAAAGGGGGAGAGGGGGGAAAGGGGAAAGGGAAAGGGGAAAGGTGAAAGGGGAAAGGGGAAAGGGGGAAGGGGGAAGGGGGAAGGGATTTTACTCCCATCCTATTACCTGAAGGGAAAGGGAAAGGGAAAGGGGGAAGGGAAAGGGAAAGGGGAAAGGGGGAAGGCATATCATCTTCCAGCCCTCGTCTGCTTCGGCCTCGATCTCAGCCCATCTATACTTGGTCGAAACCCGAGTAATGCGCACTCAAGATGCCAGACGAATAGATGGCGCTCCAGACCCTGTCGTTCCACTCACCGCAGCGACAAATAGGACTGGATCCCCCGGACAAGGGCGTAGATCCGTACTGCGTGTCTGGCGCATCGACGCGGCGGCAGACATTCTCTAGCGTGTAGATGTCATGCTCGCCGATGACACCCATGGGCGTCTTCATGTCGAACCGGGCCAGCATCTCGCTGCGACAATTAAACACGAGCCTGCCGCCGGCGTTGACGGAGCCGCGGACGTCCATGAGCTTGCCGGAGCCGTCTCTACCGGTCTGCACAAAGACGCCAAAGTGTAGACAGTTGCCGATTCCAAAGCGAACTTCGTAGACGGTGAAGACAGCCATAGTGCTGGTATGAATTCTTTCGAGTGTTGACAAACAAGAGCGAAGTGAAATATCGAGTCGAGAAGCTTGGTGTTTCTGTCTGTTGTGTTGGTTGTTCGCCGGAAGGAAGCACCAGGAGATTGAGCAAGGCAGAAGAATAGCTGCAGCTCAAGTCACCCAGAAACAAAAAGGTGTGGCACAGGATGGAGAGAGAAGAAGAGAAAAGCAAATGCAGTCGGGGCGTAGCAGTTTGCTGGAACTTTATAGCCATCATCAAGTGTGCAAAATGTCGAGGAATCAGACGAAGAGTTCGCCAGGCGCTGAATAACAAGGTCTACCGTTACGACGACTTTTCTCACATAGTGACAACACACAGAAAAGACAATACTCAATAACCCATTGCAGAGGGTCATCACTCCATCACCTACGAAAACGAAGTTGGGTGATTCACCCAAAAACAAGCCGTAAAGAAGCGGCATCCAGAAGCGCCGGCAGCCTCCCAAAGGTAAGAGATGCATCCCAACGCAAGTCACTCGGGCAGAGAACGATGGCCAAACGCAGACAGCAGGAGAGCTTGAGTAACGTAAAGGAAGAAGAAAAGAGAAAACACAACAAGAAGCCGAAAAGCAACATCCAATTAGCACATGGTCGAGTCACACCCGGCTCGCACGGGTCCGCGTCTTGTGGAGGCACAGCATTTGACAACGATTGCGTTTGCAGGGCATTCCGCCGTGATACACACCCTCTCGTAGCGCCGCTGTGCAGGGGGATCGTTGCCCGGCTGCCTGTGCTGTGCCTTGTGCAACAACGAGAGCGTGGCCGTGACGAACTGAAGCCGGACGGTTGCGAAACCATGGCATCTCGTTGGGCACGGCAGCAGGCCTGCGTCTGCGGCATGCGAGGCGGCATTGGTAATCTGGTCTCTTGCGTACGCTCGAGTCTGCTGGTGCCCAACTCGACTTGGCTTGTCGAAGCATCCGAGCGGTAACTGACTATTCCTCGAGTCGATAATAACGTCGCGGTGCCGGGAACTTGATGACAAGCCCGGGACGAGTGACGAGTGAAGAGACGACTTTCCCAGTCCAAGTCCAAGTCCAAGTCCAAGTCCAAATCCAAATCCAAATCCAAGCCCAAGTCCAACAGAGGAACAGCAGCGGCAGATATAAGAGACATAGTTACGGAGTACGCAGAAAAGTGCGCGGAAGAAAAAGAAGCATAGCAGCCGGAATCAGGTTTTGTGCGTACGACTTCCAGGGTTCGGCACCACGGCAGCCCTGCCCATGGACGCTCTTCTGCAACTGCGTCATTTCTGAGCCTGTCCCCCTCATTGGATGTGGCCTTTTGCTTCAAGCTCGTTGATGCCCCCTGGTTGCTCGTCGGCCGCGTCCTGCCCTGGACCCTGGTGCGTAGTGCGTATGTTCGAGCGCATCTTGGCTTCCACTCGTAGAAGATATAACTCGGGATAAACAGATGTTGGTGCGAGTCGCCAGCAGCAGGGTGAAAGAAAAGGAGTAACGTACGGAGTACTGCTTCGCAATGGGACTGCCGAGTAGATACGGTCAACTGCTACAGATCCGAATCGTATGCATCACAGCCAGGGTACTCCGTACTCCGTACATCCTGTTGTTTCTTGCTACCATAAAGTCAAAGATGCCTCCATATCGAGCGCTGAGCCTGAATGAACCTAACGACAACTTCTACCGTCATCTTCAGCGCCGTTCCAGTAAGGCGTTTTCTCCAGGTCGTCCATCAACCTTGTCCACATCGCACCTTCTGACCCCGAGCCTATTTCTTCCTCACGCCGCTGTGCAGTAATTTCATACGAACCGCACGGTAATTCCGCCTCGCCCTCTTCCGGAACCCACCGATGGTACTATCGAAGTCAAAGTCCCAACCAGTAGCCCATCAGCCACATCGCTGTCTCTTCTCGTCTCTCCAGCTCAGTGCGGAACCCAAACGTCCCCAAGGTCCCTATCATGTTGACGTACAGAAGAGAAATGTCCAGGCGTCGGCTCAAGTTTCCTCGCCTCATTCAGCATCCTGATGGATGAGTGAAAGAACTCTGCGTATGGCTCGGAATCCCGCGTCAAGCCAACGAGCTCAAACTAATGACGCGGAACACCATGCAAGTTTATGAGATCCCATGCGCTATGAAAAGACTGAGCTTCATCATCCGAGAAAGCCGAACAAGCAACTGAGGATCGTGTTCCTTCGAAACGTCTCTGTGGCGTAGATGAGTGGCTTCATGCCCAGCGAGAGCGACAACCAATTCAGTCTGTCGGGATGGTCACTGTCCACTCACGAGTTATAGATGTTCTCATCCTCCACCACAGAAAACGACAGGATGTCGAGAAACATGGCAGTCAGCAGCAGCGCGTTGGCAGTCTGCTGGTCCAGCGGCGAATCCAGCGCTCCTTGGAAATGCCTGATGGCTAGTGCCTTGTTGGAAGTGTTCAGCCACGCGATGCGAGGATCTGTGAACGGATCTGTAGCGGAGATGGGATGCCGAGACGCGGCATAACCCAAGAGACAGGATCGCGGACACGTCCAACTAACTAATGTTGCTATCACTTGCAGCTCGAGAAACAGGTATTGGAAGTGACGCATCAGGACGAGCCGTGAAGTGAAGTCCCACATGGTGTTGGCGACACGTCCGGATCGAAGCCATGCTACAGTTTCTTCGGCATCGAGAACATGATGGACGGGTTTCATCACACTTTGACCATCTCGTCAGCTTTTGTCTGGGATGTAACTAAAAATATAGATAGGTATGCCCTTGCGGCAAGGCGGTTTCTAACCTTGACTCGTTTCAATTTACAGCTCAGGCACCCCCGTCTTCGATTTCTGATGCGTCTTCCGGCGCCGATACTGTCCATGCTGAGGCTGGAAGGAAATGACCTGAAAATCGGGCTGACTGGATGGCATTTCGGTCGTGTCTGTTGAGTGTCCACTGTCGTTCCTTGATGTTCTTGAGCTCGCTCAGGTCGTACACTCAGCAGTCGGACAATTGTACGACCCGGACGGACAAACGAGAACATGTTTTGGTTGCCATCCGCGGCGACGTGCGACACGTCGAAATATGACTGTCGTATTGGCAGGTGGCGCGGACGCGTAACACCTTAAGGTCGGGATGATTACTTCTTGTGGCGTTGACCTCGTTTTCCTTTTTTGGCGATGGCGTCATCGGATTTGGGATAACGAAGGGGGGCGGTGGCCTGCGAGTTCTTTGTGTGTCCAGCACTGAAATTGCCGTGAAGCCATCATGAATGCTACTCGTACGTTTACAACGACTTCAAAGCTCTGGTAGCTCTTAGCAATTGATTTATTGGCCACGTGCTTCACAGAGAGGCGGAGGTCAGATAGCCTCGCTTCAGGATGTTAAAACCATCACAGACCTGCCGCTAAGCCCTGCAGAGTGAGAAGCGAATTGCCTGAGAGCACGTTGATGAGCCTTGTAGTCGGGCAAAGCATATAACGAACCAACAGTATGCGCTCAGGTGGCATAACTGGGCAACTAATTGTGGTTGATAGGTGGAATGAGGCAGTTTACCTGTTTGAAAAGTATTTTGACTGCGTGTACAGAGTACTCCGTAGATTGCCATTTTGCAGCGGGCCGAATTGACTCGGCGCAGATGAGTAGCCTCTCGATTGATTGGTGTTGCTGCTGCTTTAATGAACGATTCGACCTCTTTGACAAAACAGACTGCTGCGATTCATGTGGGAAGCAAACACATGTACCGACACCCAAACAGACTTGTAGGTAGAGAAATTCCAGGTTTGTAGCTTCGTATCCATGTTTCTTGGCTGTCATGTCTGTAAGGGGAGGATTGTCGACACATGGCACTATTTCGAAGTTGAGCCGAACACACCGACGACTTAGACTGGACTTTGTAAGGTAACTTACAATAGTACTACAAAGTACGAAGGGAGTATGGTGAGGTCCAAGGGGGGTCTAGTTAATGAACAAACTAACTCATAGTGGCGTGGCCATTGTCACATTTTTTGTGATAGGTGATAATAAAGTACGCGTATCTTACTCCGTATTCTGTACCCGTTGGCAACTAGACTTGGCCACTTGATCGCGGACGGGTAGTGTGAGACTCGATCGCTAACTCTTCCCTTGCTTCTTGGCACTGACTCTGATAGGCTGAAGTAGAGCAGGCCCTGAGCAGGGCAATCATAATTGGTGGGGGTGAGAGGAATGCCAAGGGATCGTGAGATGAAGAAGGGGCGGTCGCAATCAAGCCAGACAGGTTGTCCAAGGAGTTCTTTGGAGAGCCTCACGGGGTTGAGGGATGGTTCTCGCTTTGAGACTTGTGCCCTTTAGACCTGCGCCCATGGACAAACACGACAAGTGCTCCGTACTGCGTTCTGCAGCCGGTCAATTGATGCCACCATTCACCCAGCTGTACTCCGCACTCGGTCAGTGCTCTGTAGACACACGACAACCTGTGATTCAGCACCAAAGTTTGGAGGGTCCGGGCACGTAACTAGCGTACTCCGTACCTTATTTCCGAATAGTATCCAATCCCAGAGCCTCAGTTGGTGTGACGAGTCTGCGAGGCCCTGCGGCTGATGATCTGACCCCCCCCTCCTCCCCACAAATCAGGGGACCTGGGTTTCACGGGCGAATAGGGGCAGGCCTTGGGTGCCTTTTCGTTCGGAATACGGAGTACTAGTATCCTAATATCGCGCAGCCACACAGTTTGGGGGGATGCGATCAGTTAATCAGTTGCTGTGAAGTCCAATAGTCGTGCTGGTTTGCTCTGTTGGGTGTGGGCGCTGCACTTCGGGCACTTCGGGCACTGCGGGAGAGATCTGCCGTTGAACATCTTCCTATTTATCAATCGACAGCCTGCTCAAGGAAGGTGCAACTCACTCGCCGGGCAGGGGCTGGGACTTTGGCACAGTATGTGTGCACTGGGGTTTCAATTTTGGCACGTACTCCGTACTCTGTACAATTGTCGAACTCTGATGGGAATGGCCCGCTCGATTGATTTCAACAAGGACCATCATGGACCAGTCTCATTATCTCATAGTCTCATATACAATGGCCAGTATGACTTGGCGTCGAGACGCGGCTTGGCGCTACCGACTCTAGCCCATGTGCAATACAGTACGGGAGTACTCCGTATGGTATGTAGTTACGTGGCTTTTGGTTCCTTCCTTGGGATGACGCTGGGCTTGACCCATCTTGACTCGAGGTTTGAACTTAACTTTTAACTTGTGAAGGACTTGGCCCCCCCTGCCGGGAACACGCGTCCCCGATGGCTAGTTAGTCTAACTCCGTACCTCCAGCGTGAACGGGTTGTTTCCGACTTCCCAACTGGAGGAAAACCCCAATGGCTACCGCGATACTCCGTACCGACTCTCCTTTCGCCGCAACGCAACCTGCTCCACGATCGTCTCCATCGCCGTCGATTCCCCCCGGCAATCTTTTCAAACCCTTGCCGGTGAGACCATTTCCAACCGGCTAGAGTCTTATTCTCCGCCCCCGCAGACCGTCTCCGTCTCCCCCCATTGACGATTGATTTCCTTCCGACCCGAGTGAAATCGACAATCGAAGTGGCTCTCCCATGCTGTTTCTTGGCTCTGTTTAGCAATCTCTTGGCAAGTCAGCCATCCTCCGTCTCATCCGTCGACGTCGACGTCACTATGCGCCTTGAGTGAAAGTGTCTGGCCTGTCTGGTTGCCGCCTGTGTGTCCGTCCGGCTCTAGCTCTGTCTTGGTCTTTGAAGCCTCCCTTCCTTTCCTAGCTCTCTCCTGGGCTTGCCCGAACTCTACTTCTCTTCGCCGAGCATCTTTTGGCATTCCTCACCTTTTGCCACCTTACCCATCCCCCTCTAAAAGCTTGTTCCTTCTTCTACCTGTATCTTTATTTCCGTCTTTGTATTGCTGGACCCGGGCTTGCCAAACCTTTCCATAACGGGCACAGAAAACAAGAATAGAGCGAGCTTTTTGGACAAGACTTCATCTATATCACCTTTGCTGCCGGACTGACTCCCACGAGACGACTGCGACTGCCACTTAACCAGGCACTCGCCATTCCTCAGCTTGTCCGTTGTTGGGCTGTTGCTAGACAGACCAAGAGTCTGGCACCCCTTTCGCCACTCGTTCAAAATTCGCCCTCTCAGTTACCCCCTAACTACGATATAATCATCACCACCCGGCATAAAAGCGCTTGCGCCCTCGCGACCGTGCTATTTATGCCCTTCGTAATTACCTGATAGTGTGGAATTGGCATGCCCACCATGCTGAACAATTTTGCGCGGTCGACCAGGGGACTGGCCATCCTCGTTGGGTCCATCTTCTTCGTCGCCGTCTTTGTCGGCCTAGTCTTCAATCACCTGGATTCCTGGAATCTTACCGTCAGCAGGTAGCTATGTTCCGCTCTGCAACAGACTCGTCGATTGAAAATCGACCATCATTGACACTTTATGGCTTCGTTGCCTCAACAGGTCCAACACCCAGCATTCTCAAACATACCCAGCAACCACCGACGACACTGGGGTCACGACGCCGAAGTACCCTACTCCGGATGCCAAGAGGCCAGCTTCAGCTTCTTCCAATGACGATGAACTTCGAACATTCTTTTTGAAGCAGATGTACAAGCCCGCTCTAAAGCCTGATCAACCTTCCTTTAGACCCCACCATGCTTTCGAGTGGAAGTTGCCTGAAGCGGCACATTGGCAGCAACCAATGGGCGAGAACCTTTGCATCATTGATCTTGACAATCGCCTATTCAACGAGTCTGGTCAAGTGTTTGGTCCAGATATCATGGACTGGGACAGTCCCAAGGGCGTCCACGGTCTGTCCCTTGGACTTCTGAATCATTACGTTTATGGTACGTCGGTTATTGTTCATGGCAACCGATCTTGGCCTTGACTTACTGTCGATAGCTCGAATTCACGGATACAAGTACTACTACGTGAACACGGTCGACCCGGGTGACCGCCGGGCGTCTTGGAAAAAGCCACCCGTAATCTCGAAAATCCTCAAGGAGCACGACGTATGCATCTATCTTGATTCTGACGCAATCTTTCACCATCTGAATCTTCCCTTCGAGTGGCTCCTGAACTACTGGAAGCTTTACCCCGACAACAACTCCATGGCCCTTGCTATTGACCCAGATTCCGATTGGAACAAAGACCGCTTTGGCAAGCTGTTTCTCAACACTGGTTTTATCGTTTCACAAAACAACCCCATGACGTACAAGATTATGGATGCATGGAATAGATGCCCCGACGACGACTCTCCGTACCCCGGATGTAAGGAGTTTCGTTTGAACTCTCCTGGGCGCCCAACCGACCAGGGCGGCTTTGGTACCTTTGTCAGGTATAACTATACGGAACATATTCGAGAGTTGCCTTGCACCGAGGCCAACGGCTTTCCTCAAACTGGTTCGGGTTGCAACGGCGTATTCATTCGTCACTTGTGGACTGGAAAGGACGACCAAATAAAAATCGATGTTGGCGCGCAAATGCCTGGCCCTTACGTAAGGCTGTTCCACGAGCAGTATCTGAAAGAGAAGCCCACGTTCTATATTGAGCAGGAGGACTTGCTGCGCCTCGGCCCAACAGAGGCACTGAAGGGCAAGACTGCTGTACAAGGACGCGCTCGCCTATGAGATTGTAGATCCAGTAAGAATCGCTCGCTTTCCGGATGGTGAACGATGCGAATCAACGCCGATCGTTGTTTTCCCGAATTTTGTTCCTATATATACTATCACGCCTAGGGTCGTATATCGCGCCAGGCAATTTCGTCGCCTGCTGTTACGTAGTCTGGCCGAAAAAACTCGGTCAATGGACGAACTCTATAAACCATTGTTGGGAGGGCTATTCGAAATACATTGGAATCAATAGGCGTTAGATTTGGGCACATGATGGCATGCATAATACCCTGATGTACATAGATATACATATGATTACCCAAGCGATCTTTGCGTTCGTGGTTTCTGGGTAAACATGTAATCTCAACAAAGTTTAGAACTGATGGACCGTGTAAAACATTGTGCTGGACTTGTTGATATGAATCTCCATCAAGTCGGCCGGTATGTCGGTCCTGTGCTCTGGACCATGTGCTGTTTTCGATTTCAAGCCTGGTTCAGTGTCCCCGTCGATGGACTTGGAGACTCCCATTCCTAGCCGCCCTGGAGCTACCTCACATCAACATGTACGGTTGCTCTATCCCAGCTGTCTAAGGCAGGCACAAAGTATAGATCGTACCCTGTGGGATGTGATATCTGACATCTTGACGAACCCGTGTCAACGGACAGGAGAGGGTCTGGCCAGGCCAGGTCATTCCATCAGCGTATGAAGTTGGTTTGTCTAACGAGGAAGTAACTCCATGTTCAGCAGAGGTGCAAGATAGCTCACACCTACTATGCGTGAACAAGGACTCGGCTCCATAGCTACTCTGGATCTGCCCAAATGACCATGTTCAACGGCGGATCCTCCAACTCGATGAAGAACCGACAGACTTGTCTATCGGAATACCTCATGCTGAAGTGAGTCAGGACGAACGTGGTCTTGGGCCATTTGCGTATGACGGGCTCCAGGTCCGCCCACTTGGTATGCTTCGTCTTGTCCGCCTGCGCCGCGTGATCATCGTACAGGAAGCTGCATTCTGTGATGACGACGGGGATGCCGTCTGCCAGCCAGGACGGCGTGGCGGCCAGCGTGGCGATTGTGGTATCGCCCAGGAAGGCGAACATGGGCGACGAATGGGGTTCTGTCATGGCCACGCCTGACTGCCGCAGGTCCCTGAGTTGCCAGCCGGGGAGGGCCTTGTATTCCCTTCTGAGGCGGTTGGTCGTGGATGCGAAGACGTATCCTACGCAGGGGACTGTGTGGTCGCAGCGGAAAGCTGTTGCCGTCACGCCCTTTAGTCGTCGGAGAGATACTGTGTCTCCGTGGGTGACGCCGTGGGTGACGTGGGTGTTTGGAAGTGCCGGTTCCTGGGGTTGAGGTGCGTCGGTGTTCGTCTCTGCGTCGTCGAGCCCGACGAGGCCTCCTAGGTTCATGAGCGTCGTGCTGAGGATGTGGCTGTCGAAGATGGGCTTCATCTCTACGGGGCAGTATATGTCCGGCGGGTCATCTCTCTTCACGAAGGCAAACGACAGCAACGTGTGGTCTGCGTGTCCGTGGGTGAGGAAGATGTGCTTCGGGCGCTGTTTGTTGACGCAGAGGCCTGCGTCGAGGAGGAGGTTGAGCTGTGGGATGACGAAGGATGTGTGCCATGCGGCGCGGGAGCGGCCCGTCAGGACGAGGTGGTTGTGTGGCCTTGGGAATCTCCATTCTAGCACTTCTGATCGCGGCGATTGCGGGAGCGGCGTGGCGAAGGACACTTTGCTCATCGTGGCTCTCTGGCTGAGGGGTCGATGAGTCCCTCGCGGACAAGGTGATGATGAGGGCATTTATGAGACGAGCAGAGGAGTCTGGCGCCCCACACACAGTAGGCGTTTGCTTTTCTCGGTAATGACTAACTACGACTTGCAGTTGCTTTCTTAAACGACTGGGAATGGTGCTGCGGCAGTTTGCTATGCTTGATGAATTGATGATTCTTCTTCCATGCTGCTGAAGATCAGGGACGCGCGAAACCTGATGGAGCGTCCCGCAGCACAACACATGGGGAATTTGACACGCGCTCATTCATCATGTCATAAATCTATCTCACAAACATAGTACAGCTCTGATGTGTCCAATCAACCATGCTGAGCCTCGATCCGACGACACCAATCCCTCCCATGCGCAACTTGGTACGCGCAAAGCCTGGGTTCCAGTAAGATGCTCACAAACGCCGCGATGCAGATGCCTCCGCTGTCACTCACGGTCGTGGCGCTCAGGCTAAACTCTCGCTCCTCCTCGGGGATACTCTCCATGATCTCAGCAAAGCAGTTCACGTACACCGCCCCTCCGAGCAAGCCCTCCCAGAATATGACTACGAAAACAATGTACACCGAGGGGACGAAGAAGAAGAGGCTCTGCAGGATCAGCAGCACCATGTTGCCGACCTGCAGGACGGACGGCACGTAGAGTCTGTGGATGCGGACAAAGGGCGTGGACGAGCGGGAAATGAAGACGCCGAGCTGATACAAGAAGCCGTAGAAGGGATAGAAGCCGCGGAATTCTTCAAAGGGGGATGTTTCGACGGGGAATAGTAGGGTTGGGGACACGCCTTGGTTGATGGTATACTCGGCAATGTACACCAGAAGAAGGGGTGCCATGTATGGAACGACAAGTGACTTGGCTCGTTTCAAGTTGTTCTTGAACGAGTGTGGCCCTCCCGGCCGTCGTATCGACGAAGCATCGTGGACCGTCGACTGGGCCGGCCCCAGGAGCGAAGACGAGGCAGCCTCCCGCGGCCTGTCGTCCTCCTCTTCCGCAGAGTCCTGTCCTGGTATCGTCTCGTAGTCCTTCTGCCGCGAGGACACCCCCAGCGGATCCAGCGGCAGGACGAAGAAGAAGCTCGCAAACATGACGGCGGGCAAGCACGCCGAGAACAGCAAGCTGTCCCTCACGCTGAACCTCCACCACTCGGTCAAGACGACGTACAGACCGGCGCCGACCAAGCCTGCCGCCCCGGTCCCGGACCCCCATCCCGCAAGGCTTATGTGTCCGTAGTAGTGCGACAGTCCCAAGAAGCTGAGTTCGCCCCCGCCACTGCTCAGGCTGGCCAGCACGACACCAACCATCTTGACGGAGACGGATCTCGACGGAGGTGTCAGCGCAACCATGAGCATGCCGGTGGCCGACAGGACGATGAATACAAGGACCCTCACGCGGTACGGGACACGGTGTATGAAGTACGGCGCGATGAGTTTCGTGAAAAACGACGGCATGACATCGGCGAGGAGGACGACGCCCTTGGGGATGGAAGAGCCCACGAGGTCCTGGGCCGCGGAGAGGATGATGACGTACAGGACGTTGTTTATCAGGCCTGTCATTGCACGCTGTGTTAGCCACGGGTGTCATGGGTTTCACGGTGGTAAACGGCACGGAGCGGCAGCGCACCGAATAGCCAAAAGGCAATTAGAACCTTGGTGTCGTGGTGTTGGAGCAAGCTCGTGACTCGGGAGCGATAGGCTGCCCACGATGAGCCCGGGGAACCGGGCATGGGGAGCAGCCCGGACGAGGACGATGGCATGTCGCGGCCGGCCATTGGGTTGGACGTGCAGGCAACGGCCTCCGGGGCTCAGGTTCACAATGGAAGACGTCGAGAGAACTAGGGAGGTTCGTTCCGGAGGTTGAGGGCGACGTTGTCGGCGACAAGTCACGCGACAAGCTTCATTGGCTGTGGAGGCGCGAAGCTTGGCCCATCAAGCGACACTACGCGGTTTCAGCTCCCACGGCGGCCACAACACCTCAGCCGAACAAATTTCGTCTTGAATAAACTCGATTGAAGTACATTACACATGTGTATACGGAGTAGTTACATAGGTCAACTTCCAGCATGCGAGACTCATCATCGTCTGGTATACCCCTCCGTCTCCTTGCTGCTCTGCGTCACGCTCTCCGGTGGAACCCAACCCTCGGCCGAGATGCTGTCCGGCACACTCTCGGGCGTGTAGTAATCCTCGCCCTTGAAATGAGAGCCCCCCGGCCCGGGCGGATTCTTTCCAACGTTAGCCTGGGACGCCTGCTTGCCCTGGGTGGCAATGTCGTTGACGCCGCCGAGGCCTTCGACGTGCGGCACCCGTGCGGGAACGACGTCGTTGTCGTTTTGTCCAGGCTGCCGGTCATACGAGTCCTGCAGCTTGTCCAGCGGGCCGCCCTTGCCCTCGTAGTGCTCGCCTCTGGTTTGTCTGTAGTACCCAGGTCAGCATGCGTGCGGTGGTCAGGAAGCAGATATTTGTCGTCGTAAAACGTACCGACCACGGTCGTCGAGTATGCCACCCTCGCTGGGAGGGATGCGCTTGTTGTATCCGCGATTGGTGCTGAGCTCGTCGCCGTATTTTACCTCTGCAGAGTCGAACTTCTTCTCGGCAAAGGAGTTGACGCCGGCGTCATCCAGGCCCTGCGGTCTTGCGTTGCCCGTCTTGGACTGGTACGTGTTCAAGTCGGCCTCGGCCTGTTTCGAGATTGCCTCGTAGTCTGTCATTATGGACGATGATTCAAGATTGCCTTGATGAATGTTATATATAGAGCTTGGGCACTTGTTTCCTCTTCTGACGTGACGGATAACAGGGAGACCGCATAATCACGCCCTGGTCCGTCTGTTTATATAGTCAACTGCTCCCGTCTTGTCAGCTACGTCACGAGCACACGATCCAAAATCGGTATGATTCCATACATAATATTACCCTCCAGTGAAAAGCAAGTGATTCAGACGCGCGTGGAGAAGGTTCGGAGGTTTTGGTCCTGGCTGGGAGTCTGGGATCGACAGGTTGATGCTTGAGGCGAACAACTGATGGAAAGATGATGTCATCTTTTACTTGTCGCGTTGAGTACCATCGGCTCTCTTCTCAACTGACTGGCGATTCGTCCGCACAGAATGATGAAATACGCTCCGGTCGTTATCGAGCCCGGCGCCATGTTGTCTGTTCGGAAATAAGTAGCGTTGGCCTGTTGAAGTTGCTACTAATAAGTCTAGAATGCGCAAACCACGAAGAAGACGTGGATTAGGCAAGCAAAATGAGCCGGTAAAACTGCGGCTCAGCTATTTCTTTTTTTACCATCAGGCAATTTAGGTAACTTGGCTACTAACTAACTAACTAACGTACGAGACCCTGTCGTTGACGCCAGACACTTCGTACAAATGATTCAATACTTCTAGACTTCAAGTCTGGCGATAGCCTCACTACCAATCATTGCAAGTGCGCGTTGCTGTCTTAAGCCACACACAACACCAGTATCACGCCATAAACACTAAATCGGAAATGTCGTCCACCAACAAAGAGGAAGCCTGCCCCGTCGACCACAAAACTCGCGATGCATGGCTCTCGCAAGCCCGCGCCGCCGAAGCTGCCAAGTCGCAAGCCGCCCAATGTCCCGTCGACCACACCTCACAAACGCCGTCGAAATCGTGGGCGCAGACACTGACTTCTTACATCCCCTGGAAGACATCACCTGCGTTGTCCATACCTGAAACGCCCCGCGAGAAGCAGCCCGGCAACGCTCTCGACACTGATCGCGTAACCTCGACCATTCCCCGATCTACAACCGATGCACAGGCATGTCCCGTAGACCACGGCGCATCCGCCAATGCTCCAAACGCCGAGTTGGAGTCGGGTGTCGATGCCTCTGGGAATTGGGTCTATCCCTCGGAGAAGATGTTTTTCGATGCCATGAAGCGCAAGGGCTATGATGCAAGAGTCGCCGACATGAAGACCGTGGTGCCGATCCACAACGCTGTTAATGAGCGGGCGTGGCAGCACATCAAGGAGTGGGAGGCTCCGTATCTTCCACAGTCAAAGTATGTTACCAAGCCATCATATTTATCGTCGGGTGACGTCGGTGTTAACATGGTTGGTGTGGTAGCTGCGGCGGTCCAAAACTCGAATCCTTCGCCAACAAAAACGAACGTATGACACCTACCGCTCGCTTCAACACGATACTAGGATATACGGCTCCTTTCGACCGTCACGACTGGGTTATTGACCGATGTGGCACCCGTGTCGAGTATGTGATTGACTTTTACGCCGGACGACCCGGTGCCAAGGATAAGGCTGGACCGAGCTTCTATCTCGATGTGCGACCCAAGTTGAATACCTGGGAGGGCGTGAAAATGCGTGCCATGCGGTGGACAGGTCTGGCTTGATTTGGTACTGCGCCTGTGAGGCGAGTGATTGTAGTATAATTGTATCGCTCTGTACAAAAGTTGGCGATGGTCTGGTTGTCATTTCCTTGGCGTTGGGATGCATACACTCAGCGACTGCATTATAGATGAGCCTGTGCTCTTGTGCAATACGCCCTCTACTTTGGAGAATTCTTTGTCCGGCACTCGTGCTAGTAGTGCCAAGGTCTAGCTCACACTATGGACACACTCACATCTCGTATCCTTGCGCATCTACCGGTCCTTCCGATTGACCGACTGAGCACGCAGTCGGATAGGCGCACCCGTCTCGAACGCTTGCGTTTCCAGGTCCCAACCCAGTCGGCACAGTGACTTCCAAAGTTCCTCATCATCGGCGCATCTCTGCTTGGGCATCGAAACGGGCTTGGCATCATTGCCTTCCTCATCCATCCACCATGCTGTTTCCACTGCTTTGAACCACGCCAAGATGGCGTGCCTAGGTTTGCATCCAAACCAAAGCAGTACCTTGATGCTGCCAACACGGCCACGACAAGGCTCCGTAACAAACAGGGTATACATCTCTCCGTCTATCACCCTGAACCTGCCACTAGTTGAAGTCGCAGCAGCATTCTGATAGCTTCCAGAAAATTGTATCTTGCAGATTTGTTCAGAGCAGCGACTCCCTACAACCGGGAGCCAGAAAACAATCTTCTCCCGCGCAGCTACTGCCTCTGGAGAAAGCACCTTGCCCAATCTGATATACTCCCTGAATAGGATCGTAGCTCGCTGGCGATTGAGGGTTGTCATACAAACACTCCTCACGCCGAGGTAGTTCATCCAAAGGTGGGCAAAGACAAGAGCAATCGTCAAGTAAACGACACTCCGGTGATCTTCCACAACCTTGACCACGAGTGTGCCGACGAGAAGTCCAAACAAACCAACTGCCGTCTCTTGACTGGCTTCCTTGGCATTCAGTTCTGCCAAGTTATCATGCTTGGCGAAATGCACACTCAAGGCGGCTTTGCTAGCACCAGCCGCCACTCCGCACAATGCCCGTAATGCCTGCCCAACAGAGAGGGCTAGTATCTTGCCATAATCTCCGAAATAGGGGCTATAGAGCTCAAGAAAGAAGGCGGTGTCGTTGAAAATGTCAGCCAGGAAGCGGAAACGCTTCGCATCTGGCTCGATGCGCAGGCCGAAGCGGTGCGCGAACACGATGGTGGCAATGCGGGAGGTGGCATCTTTGAGGATGGTGATGAGCATGGCAAATGTAGCCGTAGAGTCTGCATCGCCCACCCCCAGACCCTGAAGTAAAGCTCGGCTGGCTAGGAGGGACGTAATTGTAGAGAAGAAGGCCTGCAGGGAATCATAGGTCTGGTAGGCTAGGTAGTCCTTGGATACGGAGTGAGGATACCCAATGGGGAGAAAGGCATCTGAGAGAAACCGCTTCCATTCTCGCAAGGAGCTGTGAATGAAGCCCTTTGGTTGGTTTTTGGATTCAAGCTGAAGCACAGATCGTCAGTAAACTGTCTGAAGCTGCGACAGAAATGTTGGAGCATGACAGAACAGAACCCACAAGTACGACTGCGTTGTTTGACAGGTGAAGCCATCGACGTTGAACATTGCCCGACTTGTCAAGCTCGGAAACCTCGACGTCGCCTCCTTGCTTGATCAAATTTGCAACGTGAATGGGTGACTTGTCACCCGTAATGTCGTCGGGGCTATTTTGTTCCATGGCGACATGCCACGGTGGTACTCAATGAACGGCTTATGCTGAAACCCTGCTCACCCGTGAATATGAGAGAGCAATGCCTTCGCTCCGCGGTCTGCGAAAGGGGTTTTGAAGTTTTTAGGCAGATGTAATAACATAAAGACGTGGGTTATTGTGCCCATTACAACCGAGTTGTGGAAAGAGACTTAGCTGTGTGAACGGTCCGCGGGCAGCTGGCAAGTGTACTATGCCAGTTGTGCCAGATGGCGATGGATAAAGCGGGACGACCCTGGCAAATGACTACTTTTTGAACCTGTTTCATGTACCAAGGTATTCAGCGTAAGCCAATTATTCGACGTTGTAAGTAATTAGAGTTTTTAATAAATGTATAACGGCTTGCTTCTAGCAGAACGATTGCAATTCTAGTTCCCAAGTCTCATAACCGTGCCTACCGCTTCACTGGCTGACCATCCTCAGCCACTAGATACTCCTCCGTCCTCAACGGGCCTTCACCAACGCCAGTCATGATAACTCTGCTCACTCCGTCCTTCAAGATTTTGGCAACACCATCTTCCAATTTCGCACCGGACTTGACGTCAGCACCGTTCTCGTTCCATCCTGAAATACCGCCCAAAACTCCCGCAAAGCCACCAAGGACAGCGGGAGCATCTTCCTCAAGATAATAGACGACGCAATTTGGGCCCGCATCAAATGTGTAAGCAGCAATGGGCTTTCCGGCCTTGGTATTGATGGACTCCACGGCCCGTATAGCCGCACGCGAGACGTCATTCATATAAAAGATGGGGGGATATGTATCGGCGCAACAAGCGTGGAACGAGTTAGAGTCTCTCATGGTAACTTCGGCAAACTTGGCAAAGTCCTTGGCCTTGATAGCTTCCTCCATGAGGTCCATATTGGCGGGTACAATCTGGGTAATTCTTCTTTGAAACAAGCCTGACGTGGCGACAGTTTGTTGCATGCCCGAGGTAGACGAAACTCCCTTCTTGGAGGCGCTGGCAACGAGGATGAGTGCGCGCATGTTAGGCCAGTGTGACGCTGGTGCAACCAGATCCGCCATGGAGTCGCTCCCGTCCTCTTTATTGCCCATTCTCCACGCGACATAGCCGCCGAAAAGACTGCGGCATGCCGATCCGGAGCCCTGTCTGGCAATCAGAGAGAGCTCTGACGGGGAGTCTGTTAACTCGTAGAGATTGGCAATGGCCTGGACCAAGGCAGCGAATCCTGCGGCCGAGGAAGCCAGACCAGCAGCCGTTGGGAAGTTATTCTCGGAGACGATCTTCAGAGGCAAGGTGGACAATTTGGGAAGAGATGCGTTGGAAGCTTCGAGGACTGCTCGGCGAGCTCGAAGTTCGCGGAAACAGGCCTGGGTCCTTGCTCCAGAAACATCGGAAAGCTCTCCATTGAGCATTAAGCTATCGCCATCGGGGTAGGAGGCGGAGCAGGAGGCTGTCGTCAGGGTTCGCAGGTCAGCTTGGGAGAGAGTGACGGAAATGGAACTGTTGGTCGGAAGGTTGAGTTCCACATCTCGCTTTCCCCAATACCTAGACGACACGACAACTAGTCAGTTTTTATCTCGAATTGAAATGACAAAGAGAGAGCGGAAGGAGATAAATACTTGACGACGGCAATATTCACCGGAGCGGTGGTGCTCGCGCGATAGACCTTGTTGTCAGACATTGCACGGGTAGGCGTGGAGAAAGACAGACTGATCGAGAAGTACTCCGTACTATGGCAAAGATGAAGTTCTCGTGAGTCGGAGCGGCTGGACGGATGGCGTGTTTACACCGCCGACCGCTTCGAGTGAGAGATGAATGGGAGCGTTGGAGATTGGTCCATCGCATTCGGTCTTTCAATGTTGGTGCGGGGTTCCTGTCAAAAGCCCCGCCGCGGGCATCCAATTCGGAACTGAACACTTAACAATTTGACGATCAATCCTTCATCCTGACCAACTGCTCGGTAAATAACTAGTAGTTGCATTTGAAGTGGTAGCCGGATTCCTGGAAGCGACCGCCGCCAATGTGGCTATGTCCATGACGATGAAAAAAATGGCTGACCTGCCTTGACACCGTCTGCGATATGTCGAGCTCGGACACCGGAGTCTTCATCAATGGCGACATCTAGCACACCTAAGCCCTGGAATACCATACATGTTGATGTAAGGCCAGATCATATTGATCTGATTGAGGCATACTTTTGGGCTCCTAAACCCATGGTATGAAGAGCCGAAACGTAACTTTCGATGCAAACCATGCAGTTTTTGAACCACCGTATCCCAGCACGATCCATATCGCGCACAGCACAACAAGTTATAACCTTTCATCACCTCCGAGTCCCACAACCATCACCGCATCTCTATTTCGCTTGAATCACTAGCGGGGTCAGGAGGACATAATAGTCTGTCAAAGACTTCAAGAGCCGTCCAACCTCAAAGACGAAGTTCGTATCAGTGCCAAAGGTCAGGGTTTCCATGAAATACTGAGGATACCATTGCTCGATCAAGGGGTCGTACACTGGACGACTGAGGCCAACGGGCGCAACGATGTAATAGTCGTCATCAATCTGCGCAAATGCGAGGTTGTAGATACAGGCAGCCACGAGCCCGTTTTGCGCGTCTTCAGTCGTCATGTCTACAATGCGTGGAGCCACTCGATAACATCTCTCCTGCAGGTAGCCCGCCTTCGCAACCTGTATGAAGAACGCCTTGGCTCGCAATGTCCAATGCTGATCGTACCCGTGGCTCTCGACCCATTCGATAAGACCCAGTCCGCTGTCGCCGGTCCATGGCTTCCAGCAGAAGTATCCCATGAAATCTTGCTCCCCACTCGTAGCGCATGTGGTGATACATGGCGTAGGGGTGGGTGTAACAACACCCTATAACGTACTCCTGTACGCTTTTTTTGTTTGCGGCTGTTTCTTCTTGATAATCCTCCAGAGTGTGGAACCACAATTCCACGGGAGGGTGGATTGCTGCATCAAAAGGATACTCGAAACAGCAGTCCATGCAAAAGGCTGTCATATCAAATCGAGGCAGTGGTAATTCCCCTGAAAACAGCCAAGAATATACAGATCGCACCACTTCTGTTTCAATGTCCATATGATCATTTCGCCCCCATCAGCTGTTGGTATAATTCGTCCAGTCAGTGAATGCGCTAGACGTCGAGCGCCATATGACGGTGCGGGAGTTTCGCCAAACCGGTGATTGAAATAAAATAACATTGAAGAATAAGAAGATAAGCTAGAATTCACCCTTCGCCATTGAGAGCATTTTGAAAGTGCCCGAGCACGGGGAAACGCTCTGAAACGGGGGCATCCATTCATGGCTTGGATAAATTGAAGGCGGGTAAATAAAGTGAAGGTCAAGCTCGAAGCTAAGATTGACAGCAGGAAAATTAGAGCTCAGTTAAAACATGAGTAGATTGTGATGAGTGTTTTGGGACCGGAAATAATGAAGACATGATGATATTAGAAGTGGTGTTTAGGGGCGGAAAGCTTGATCGGCTATTTGACCCCTTGACTTCCTTGTCTGTAAACTGAATTAGCCGGGCGGGTGGTAACTCTAAATGAAATGGGGTTTTCCACCCGAGCATCAGCGAGCCATCACTTGTCAAGGAATTCTCATTCGGAAAGCAATCTTTTTAATTTCCAAAACAGATACAGGGCGCTTCTCGCTGATTAGTGCTGTGATTCCCCGTGTTCGTGGCAGTACTACCAGAGCTGCTAAGGGGTCCTGGAACGAGTTGAAGAAGACCAGAGCGGAAATTCGAAGACTAAAGATGTAAGTCCTGAGCGTCGATATTGTGCAATCTTGAAGGAAAGTCATGCTTACCTCATACAGCATGGGCAGCACGCCTAGTACTGATCTGTCACTTTGCCGTGCCCACGTGCCTGATGACGAAAAAGAAGCTATGCGCGTTCTGGGCTAATGCACGACAGAAGTTTGGGTTCAAAGGCTGAAGAATTTGGTCAAGTTTTGAAATTTCTACCAGATTCGCCTGGATTCTCCCGAGTCTCGTATTGCTTGGACTGCGGATGAGAGGCCATGACGGTGAAGAGACAGAGCGCCTGTGACTATAAGCCTTGACCATGGTACAGGACAAACATGTAGGACCACGAAATGTTCAATGTGTGCCACGCAGCGCTAGCATGGTAAAAGCCAATCAGCAATTGGCGCCGCACGTTGATTCCGACTTGGCGGACGCACTGCGAAACCTTAATTGATAGCAAACAGGGGAAGCTATAGTGATTTTTGGACCGAGGCGCATCCGGGCCGAACCGACCGACTATCGCGCTTGTGGTCGAGCAAGCGACACATAGAAGCCATCTTGGATACAAGAGCCGTGGCAAGTCTACTAAATGACTCGAGAATAGAGTCGTACATTTGAAAGATGAGCTCGAGCTCGGCTGCATGCATATGCATGAAAGAAGTTGGTGCCAGTTAACGTTAAATAATGTGCCGCACGGGTACACGTGATTTGATGCAGTTGCCTGTTGAAATGTTGGGCTTTCGCAGCCAAGGTAAAAGGTACTCCGTAAGAAGGTGACTCATCCAAAATCACTCAAAAAGTGCGGCATCTGCCTCGAAGACCATGTAGTTCCATCACCCTTCCTGGATTCATTGACTGCAGTCATTCAAGATGTCTACATTGACTGTAACTGATCTCAACTCGTTGCTCACCACAATCGGCGTGATTGATTTCCAGTCACTCTGTGCGGACTTTCCCAACGCCCACACTCTCAGTCGACCAACCGATATATACCGTGTTCTCCTCACAACTGTTTTGGCAAAGCTGACAAGTTGTGATGCCGCCCTTATATATGAATCTCTCGAGTTGCCAAACGCTTTGCCCAACGGGGACTTGGTACTTCCTGTGCCTCGATTGCGGCTAAAAGGCCCAAAACCAAACGTCCAGGCTGTCAAGCTGGCCGAGTCTTTCCCAGACAACCAACCCTTATTTCGACATCCGATAGCAAGTGGAATTCATCTTCCCTTCTTTTTCACTCCTAAATCCTTGTCACACCTCATTCTGCCTTACCTCTTTGAGAGGCATGAGGCGTATGGGCGTGACTTGACTATGGGCCTTGATTCTTCTGCCCCAACGGAGAGACGAAAGAAAATCATCATAGAATTCTCCTCACCCAACATCGCCAAGGAATTCCACGCTGGCCATTTACGAAGCACGATCATCGGCGCATATATTGCCAACCTGTATGAGAGCATGGGCTGGGACGTCACCAAGGTCAACTACCTTGGTGATTGGGGCAAACAGTTCGGGCTGCTTGCAGTCGGCTGGGAGCGCTTTGGCTCCGAAGAACTGCTGGCTCAGGAGCCATTGAAACACTTGCTCGACGTTTATGCCCGAATCAACGCTTTGTTTAAGCCTGAGGAAGAGGAAAGCAAAAAGGCCCGCGCCGAGGGCCGTGATACGTCCGAAATCGAGTCTAGAGGTCTATACGCCGAACGAAACGCCTATTTCCGTCGCATGGAGACGGGTGATGCAGACGCCATCGCACTCTGGCAACGATTCAGGGATATAAGCATCGACAGATACATTGCAACATATGCACGTCTCAGCATTGACTTCGACGAATATTCTGGCGAGTCTCAAGTCAAAAGTGCTACAGTGGACTCAGTTGAGAGCTTACTAAAGGAAAAAGGCGTCTACAAGGAGCAAGACGGCTCATGGATCATCGACTTCGAAAAGTACGGGTTCAAAGGCCTAGGGACCGCCATCGTCCGTGGACGCACAGGAAGCACCACGTATCTTCTACGGGACGTGGCAGCGATTCTTGAGCGAGAAGTAAAGTATAACTTTGACAAGATGATATACGTCGTCTCCTGCGAGCAAGATCTGTACTTCAAGCGTGTGTTCAGAACATTAGAACTCATGGGTCGCTCCGACTTGGCTGATCGACTGCAACACATCAATTTTGGCAAGGTGTTAGGCATGTCTTCTCGATTAGGCAATGTTCAGCTCCTTGGTGACATACTTGACCAGACCAGGGACGCCATGCATGAAGTTATGCGTCGAAATACTAAAAAGTACGCCCAGGTGGAAGACCCAGAATCAGTGGCCGAGTCTGTTGGCATATCCGCCGTTATGGTGCAGGATATGTCCGGCAAGCGTATCAACAACTACCCTTTCGACATCACCCGCATGACGTCTTTTGAAGGAGACACAGGTCCGTACCTGCAATATAGTCATGCTCGCGTAAACTCGATTCTTCGCAAGGCCGGTCTCACGCGTCAAGAGGTTGCGGAGCATTGCCTTCACAGTCCGACGTCGATGGAGGAGCAGTTCTCGGACAGACCACATTGCGTCAACTTACTCCGTCTGATCGCTCAGTACCCAGACGTGACCGCCGCTGCAATGCGCAACCTGGAGCCTTCAACTATATTGACATATCTCTTTCGGCTGACACATCAACTCTCGTCCTGCTACGACGTCGTACAAGTTACCGGCACCAATGAGGGTCGCGAGGTGATGCTTAGCCGGGCTGGCATTTACGAAGGCGCACGTCAGGTCCTAGAAAATGGAATGAGACTGCTAGGTCTCACACCGGTTGATAGGTACGTTCTGTTTGCAATTGCTCTGAAGCAGTGACTTCTTTGCTTTCAATCAATAGCCGCTAACTGTTTCTCGGCAGGATGTGACATGGGTTCTAGGGGGTCAAATCATTAATACCAAGAACGCGAGGAGGAATCAGAACCATACATTCAATTTTCGTGGTAGGAGCCCCGGACGTCGTCAGGTCCCAGCCACCTAGAGTCAGTAATTGCGACTTGTTGACTAATGCCCTCTTTTGTCACGGAAACATCGGTCGACAAAGGTATTCAAGCATTAAGGTGTCACAACCTTTGACCGAAGATGCAAGCAATTACAGGATAATTCACACGACACGGGCTTCAGTTAAACTCCTGGTGCCCAAGGCCTCAAGGAGGTAGACTGGCTTCTTCCCTGTAATATATAGATGACTTCCTTCTTAGCTTACCATCAAGTCCCTTGGATCTAGCTGATTACCTTGAAATCGACTCTTTTGCTCCAAGTCCTGATTTTCAAGCCTTGTCATATGTATAACTTAAACCAGCATAGACAACGTCACTTGCTCAACTTTTCAATACCTACGACTGCCCATTTAAGATCTGCTCAGCTGTTATCCTCTCATCCGTCCGCGCGATCAAAGTGTCTTGACGAGCCTCTCTAGACCTTTCAACCCCTGTTCTGGGTCAATGAGAAGATTACCCGTGGTGATGGTATTGCTTTCGACAGCGTGGTATTTGTCCTGTCCATCTTGATTATGTCATAATAGCCACGCGTTAAGCTAGCAGGACTTACCTGGATCGGATGATTTAATTTTCTCGACTTCGACTCTAACCCTCTCGGCTACACGAGCTTCAGGACAGAATTCCTTACCAGGCCTCAAGAAAGGAGAAATCAACGACTAGAAGAACTAAAGGACCTTGAGAAGAGCCTTGCGGCTTCAATGACCAGGCGATTTGGTCGACTTGATGATGATCAACTGAAGCTATTCATCTGCTCTCTGCCGAACTGCCAGTTTTGACACTCTGATTTCATTCTGTGCATCATTCCTTGGACCTGATAAGTCCGGAACTGAACCTGTGCGCTGGCCCGGCTTTACAGAACGGAGATTAACCTGCTTCCATTAGATCAACTTCAACAATCATCGATTCTTAGTTCCCATCTGAGGCGACAGATCCCGTATTGCCTGATATGCGTAGATTGAACCAGAAAATTGTCAAGGATAAGAATGAGACGGTGTTCAAGCCGGCTATTACTTCTGCAAAACGTAAGAGAAAACGAAATGGCGTGCATGATCACGAGTTACCACGGCAAAAAAGTCATTGCGTTGGAAGCTTTATTGGCACTGACTGTTGGGGACAAAGTTTCTGACAACCCGCCACAGATATTGTCAGGTCACAAATAAAGATACAGCCGCCTAGTAACGAAGTACTCCGTACGCCCCCGAGTTTCTTCACCATCCATCCGTTTTGCCAAAGGCAATCAATCAATCGCCCATCCACAGCTAATCAAACCGTGCAAAAAGAACGGGTCTGGCCGAGGATTGAACTCGGGACCTCTCGCAATGAAGCTGTAGGGTGTACCCTAAGCGAGAATCATACCACTAGACCACCAGACCTGGCAACGCTAACCGCAACCTATCACGTGACAATAGGATGTACTCACGACCCAGTAATAATACTTATAATGTGCAATTGAAGCTGCCAGGCTTGCTTCACGTTTAAATGGACAATTCGAGTTCTGACTAGCACCGGTCAATGACATAATGCAGAAAACTAGATCATCGAGGTATCTTTGTTTCGTCCATCGTCTGACATATGGGCTTTATACTCAGAGCAAAAGTAGCCTTCGCAGCCCGTATCACTCAACGACTAGACCAAGGTGACCTGGTCATTTTTCCACCTCCACGCCTGAGCATCTTAACAAGTTACTGCGTGCTGCCTAGCGGCAGTTTAAGCTACCCAGCCAACGACAAGCCTTCACTTTAAAGAGCTACATAGTCAAGTGAGCTTACTATTTACTTCTGCTCTTGGGGAAATCCTTTTCAATAGACTAAGGAGATGACCAGCGTCGCGGTCATTCAACAAACAAGGCAACCTGGCAACCTGGCACCCTGTATCTGTCCTTATATCGCGAGCCAAGTGTATTGCGAGCCAAGTGCGGAGTACAGGAAACTTATTTTCATCAACGCTTAATATACCTGGGACCATTCATCCCTGTTTCAACTGGGTATTCGGAATGCAGAGAATTCGAAGCTAGATACGGAGTATTGGTGTCGTTGAAAACCATGCGCCTTGTCAGGGGCCTGGCATTGGTTCCATCGTGGCTTCATGTCTGGTTCATCGTTGACGGGTAAGGGTGGCTTTATCTCAATGTCGTTATGTCGGGGGAAGGCGACTGGAGGGGGGCTGGCAGGTTGACGGACAATCCATCGTTTCTCCTTCACACAAGGCGCGCAATGATGTCGCTGTCTTGAAACAATCTTACCAGCAACATCTATCAACACGAGAAATGTGTTCGAGCATGAGGACGACGGATTCATTGTCATATCTACGGATGCTGGGCAATGTTCCGGCGGACATACGACGACGCCGAGGCTTCTCCAGACCATTAGTAGGGTTGACGACGAAGTTGGCAGGGAATTTTGACCCATAAATATCAGAATACATGATAATCTCGAGCTGGGATACAAGGAAATCATCGCACATGAGGCTCTCACGTCGTTTATGAGACGACGGCCAGGATGGAGTGTCATGTCTTCAGCATGCGGGACGAAGACGGCATGGGTTGCCGAGTACGATAGCGGCGAGAAGGGCTCTGTCGTATCATTCAATGCAGAAATGGGTATGCACGCCCGATTGAATCAAGCTGTCATCTTGCCCCGCCTTTTCGGTCAAGATGGTTGATGACGATATATGCTTGTTAAGTTCTAACGAGCTTCAGACTGCCTACCTGGAATCGGAAACGCATGCGGGCACAACCTGATAGCCAGCGCCTCGGTGATCGGGGCAATAACAGCTGCGCAAGTCATGAAGGATGAGGCAATGCCAGGCAAGGTTGTACTTTTTATCAGGGGCTCGACGTTGGCAAGTACAGATCAGGGAGATGTGTGCGATGCCGAGCCTGAGCTCTTCGTTTTTCTTTAGACCTGGCCCGGAAGGATAAGGCCCAGCCCACATAACCCCGAGAGCGAGGGATGCATACGAGAAGACAGTGAGAGTTGGGAAGAAGCCGGGCTGGTGTAGCGGTGGATGTTTTGAGCTCAAGAGAGTTGTTGGAGGGAGCTAAGAAGTTGTGGAGGGACAGGACAAGGCACTGGATCGTGATTTGTAAGTCGGAAGAGCAACATGTGGCGGGCTCGAGTATAACCCAGATTATGTTGCTATTATTCACCACCGACCCGCATGTCATAGCATTCTTCCAGGAGTCCATGTCGAGCCACATACGACTTCAGCCTCCATCAAAGACACTGGAATGGGAGGATGCCCGGAGACTTCGGGTTCAAGTCGTGATTCATCTCGATGGATTACCAAGCAGGATGAACCACATGATAATAGTTACCCCGTACGGAGTAGACAAGTTAGGTAAGTTAGTTAACTACTTCTCTGACGACCCGATCGCAGGTTCACTCCACCTGCACCCACCGGAAAGGGCAGCTAAAAACAGACGTTTTCACGCTTGTCGGAACGGGTGGTGGTGTCGTCCAATCATTTGAAGTGCTCCGTAACCTTGATAGAATAGTAATCTGACGCCGGGTCCTTCCTTCTATGGCTGGAACGTCGTGCCTTGCGGAGTTTTGGTGGACTTTCTGAATGACTAGGAAGCTGGGAAACTGATGCGCCGGCAATGGCATGGTATGGTCAGGGTTAGACGAGAACAGGATATCCTGGCCGAACCGACTCTTCAAAACACCCGTCATCCATCCCTCTGCAGAGTGCAGAGTGCGACCACGATTGCCAAGGACGTTAGGTTCTTGGAAGCTGTCTGTTTCCTGACGCTACCAGACGCCAAAACTCAGCTTCGTTTATGCTTTTCAAGCCCAACGGTGCACACGAGCGCCAATGACGGGCCACAACGGCGCCGTTGCCTTTGCGGCAGCGAACCAACCGACCAACGATGCTCACGATGCCGTCACGGACGGAAACACGAGCGTCGGCACCGACAACGGCTACAGATACGATTCGTTCCCGGGGTACAATGCGGACGCGGCCTCGGACGCAGCGACGAATGGACGACGACCAACGGTGGCTGGCTCCTCGGGCGCTGCTATCAAGTCTGGCGGAACTCGCGCCCTGGCACCAGATCTGCTGCGCGGCCTGCTCATGATGATCATGGCTTTTGACCATGCGGCCCTTGCCTTGCACACGTGGGAGCATGGGACTGGCCGTGTCGCCGAAGCAGATGGGCAAGTCGTACGACGATGGAACTACACTACGGCTTATATTGTGCGGACCTTGACGCACCTGTGCGGCACGGGATTCACCTTTCTGATGGGCATGGGCGTCGTATATCTGGGGAGGTCACGCACGAGGCTAGGATGGTCGCCTGTTCGACTTGCTCGCTACTTCGCCGTGCGGTGCGTCGTGCTGACCGCTGTGACTGTCGTGTTTGGCTTCGTCATGACAGGCGGCCAGCTATGGTTCATGAACGCGGTGCTGTTCGCCCTGGCGGTGGACTACTTGCTGGCTGGTCTGTTGTGGCTGGCCATCAACGAGACGGAGGTTTTACTGGCGCTGGCCATTGCAAGGATGAGGAAGGTCTGGGCATCTGAAGCCTCCCAGTCGACCATGACGACGGACGACAGCGACGAGAACGGTGTTACGCAGCCCCTGCTCCGGGGGCGAGAGGCCACTCGGACGACGGGCGATGCGTATCTATCATGGAGCATCCACAACGTCCTCCTCGTGGTGTTGAGCCTCGTCACCGTCTTCTGGAACATCTGGCTCAGCGACGACGGCGGCGTCTGCTCGGCCAACAAGCAGGATATCTCAACCCTGGCCAGTCCCGTCAACCCTTTCCTTCGCGTCTGGTTCTGGGTCATGACGGAGCCCGGCTCCCGTATAATGTCGGGCTTCCCGCCCATGGCATGGCTCTCCTTCGCCATCCTCGGCATCCTCTACGCGCGCATCGTCACCGCGAGACCGTGGTCTCGCCACGCCTCGGTGCTGGGCCACGTCTGCGCCGCCCTCGTCTTCTCCCTCCTCTTCGTGCTCACGCGCGTGCTGCATTTCGGCAACTTATCCGAGGAATGCCTCCAGACGCCGGACCAGCAGCGCCGTCCCGCGCAAAACCCTTACCTGGCCTCCGTCGCCTCCTTCTTCTACGTGGTCAAGTATCCGCCCGACGTGGCCTTCTTCGCGCTCACCATGGCGGGAAACCTGCTCCTGCTGGCGCTCTTTGCTGCGATCCCACCCCGCGTCGCCAGGCAGATCACGATGCTGCTGGACTTTGGCACGAGCGCGCTCTTCTTCTACATTGTGCACCTATTGCTTCTGTTCGGACTGGGCATGCTGGCCGTCGCCGCGTTCGGGCACGAAACGGGCATCCCCGACCCCATATACCCCGGGAAGACGAGGGGCATCGACGACTTGTTTGGCTATTTTGGCTTCTGGGCCGCCTGCATGCTGTTGTTGTGGCCGGTCTGCAGGGCGTATAGTCGGTTCAAGAGCACCAAGGCGGCGGATTCCATCTGGCGCTTCTTTTAATTCGTAGAGGCATGCGGGTTTTTTGCCTGTAGACTTGCTCCAAGTTTCCCATATATAGATAAGACAGACTGGGAGCGGCACTCCTTGTACTACTGGGTAACCAGAGACTTCGACTCACCTTGTCTTCTCAGTGATTGATCAGTCTCGGGCCACGGGCATTAAGTTACCACGCCGAGATTAACGTTAAGAGCCCGTCTAAATCAGGCTTGGTGCTCCAAGCCAAGCAGCCAAGTAGCCGGCCGGGTCCTCTCCGGGGTTCTCATATTGCCGACGCCGTGTAACCGGAGAGCCGCGTCACGAACTTCTGCCGCGAATGCAACTGTGAAAAACGTCCATCTCATCTTTGCTACTGCGTCCATGGTGCTACGGCCGCCGCAGCACTCGCCGGTATCATGTTGTCTCGGGGCTGGTTGAGGCCTGGCCATCGCCAGGCTTTTGCCAGGGCATTTTCTGCGTCGTCTAGCCGGCCTGCCGATTATGATGGCACCATCGACAATCTGCGACATATCAACAGCGACACGCGCATCATTTATCAAGGTGGGCGAAAACCATTTGTGCAGAGCGTACCGGTAGACGGATGGGCAGGGCATATGGGCTAACTTTGTCGTCAGGCTTCACCGGACAAGCGGTATGTAGACCGGCCCTACTGTCGATCGTCACTGGATTTTCGGCGCATGTTCACTCTACTAATGTACATAACTTGTCACGGCTCCGTACAGGCCACGTCCAATGCCAAAGACACCATTGATTACGGCACAAAGGTGGTCGGCGGCGTGTCACCAGGGAAGGGCGGCAAGCATCACCTCGACCTGCCGGTGTTCGGAACCGTCAGAGCGGTAAGATGCACGGGCGCCAGCTCCGGACAAGACAAGACTCTCGTGTCTGACAGGATAACTTACAGGCCATGGAGCAGGTGAAGCCCCATGTCAGCGCGGTGTTTGTTCCCGCTCAATTTGCCGCCGCGGCCATTGTGGAAGCCATCGAGGCCGAGGTGCCCGTCGTCGTCTCCGTCGCGGAACACATCCCCGTCCACGATCTGCTCCGCGTTCACGAGGTGCTCCGGACGCAGAGCAAGTCGAGGCTGGTAGGGCCCAACTGTCCCGGCATCATCGCCCCCGGCCAATGCCGCGTGGGCATCATGCCTTTCCGCCAGTACGCACGGGGATGCGTGGGCATCGTGTCCAAGTCCGGCACGCTGAGCTACGAGGCCGTCGGCTCGACGAGCGCCGCTGGCCTGGGACAGAGTCTTGTGATTGCCGTGGGCGGCGACGCCATGCCAGGTAGAGTTTTACCCCCAAGTTTGTACTCTCGCGGGTGATGGGCTATGTATCGTATCCGTCCATATGTAGGCTGACGACGTCAGGCACGACCATCGTCGACTGTCTCAGGGTGTTCCTCGACCACCAGGAAACAGAGGGCGTCATTGTGATTGGCGAAATCGGCGGCGAGCAGGAGCTGCGCGCGGCGGAAATGATCAAGGCATACAGGGAGACCTGTCCGAATCCGAAGCCGGTTGTCGCCATGGTGGCGGGACAGACGGCGCCGAGGGACAAGGTCATGGGCCATGCGGGCGCCGTCTTGACCGTGAGAGATGTGTCTGCTGCGGAGAAAGCGAGGGCTTTGGAGGATGCTGGTGCCATTGTGGTGCCTCACCCGGGGCTTATGGGATCTACGATGAAGGCTCTCCTCGGGCGGTCATGTTGACGATGCCTGCATCTATCTTAGTTTACAGTTCTATGTTGTTCGTTGAAACTACATAGTTATGACGATTCAGTCAACGTTGTTAAAACAACTGGACAGCTTGCCAGCCCAACGTTGGTCGCCGATATGGGTATGAATACTAGTACTATAGGTACTCCCGGGGCCTTTGTGTGGAGTGACCGACAGATAGGAGAAATAACGAGTCGATCCCACGAATGATTCTGCGCCTTTGCTGAGGATTTCTCCGGACACCCACAACTTCAGACGGACCCATCGTGTTGACTTCTAATAAATAATGAAGTCACCTACGTAACCCCTGGCTGTAACCTCCGTTCGGCGAGCCAAGAATGGCATCTACGCCGATTCCCCGGCCCCTCGGCCCTCCGGATGCGGAACCTCCGCAACCCCTCCATCCATCACAAACACGCATACGAGCTGGCCATCAAATGGGTCTGGGTCCGGGAACTAAGTTAACTATCTAACTATCTATGTAGTTACCCTTGCCCAGCAGATTTTTAGACGTTGCGGCCGAAGTCGCCAGAACATTGAGCGGCCGTGAAGTTGCCACACGGGTTATAATAAAAGCGTGGCTTGTCCTGCCCCCTTGCTTTCTGTCTTTATCAACGCACGCTGGTTCTCGTCCAACCCGACGAGCTTTCAACGCGTGCTTCGCCGCTTCCCAACTTCGCAACCATGTCCTCCACGGCAACGGTGTTGGCCATCGAGCTGGAACAACTCCCCTCCTCCGGACAGAGCATCAAGGAGCCTCGGGATTTGCATCCAGATGCACCGTGCCCGACAGCTCTGCCTGCCGAGCATGGCGACAGTGAGCCGCCTGCTGTCGCCGCCGTGGAGAGGTGGAACGAGTCGAGGGCGAATGTGTATCGCACCGCCGCCTGCTTCTTCTGCTTTCTGGTCATGGGCGCCAACGACTCAGCCTACGGTGTAAGTCCGCCCGAGTCCCAAGAGTTGCTGCTGCTGCGTGCTACTGAGCTGACCCTGTCGTCTGGGGGTGTCTAGCCTCTCATTCCTTACGTATGTGTCCCCATGGCGGCCTTCTCTCCTCGTACGAAAGAGCCGCCTTGCTGACGGCTTCATAGCTCGAGAAATACTACGACCTTACGTATGTCGTCGTGTCGCTCGTCTTCCTCTCCCCCCTCGTAGGGTACGTCTGCTCCGCCATCGTCAACAACTATTTCCACCACAGGTTCGGCCAGCGCGGCATCGCCATCGTCTGCGGCGGCTGCCACGCCGCCGCGTACATCATCATTGCTCTGCACCCGCCGTACGTCGTGCTCGTCTTCGCCTTTATCCTCGCCGGGTTCGGCAATGGCCTCGCCGACGCTGCGTGGAATGCCTGGGTTGGCAACCTCGCCAACTCGAGCGAGCTGCTTGGCTTCTTGCACGCCTTTTACGGCGTTGGCGGTACCGTCAGTCCGACGGTGGCCACCGCGCTCATCACAAAGGCCAATCTGGAATGGTATTCGTTCTACTACATCATGGTATGTATGGCCAGTCTGGAGGAGCACGTAGGGTCGCTAACGTCGTCATGTAGATCGGGCTGGCTGGCGTTGAGATCATCACCCTGGCTTCTGCTTTTTGGACATCTTCCGGGCCGGAATACCGTCGTCTTCACAAAATGAACGAGTCCAAGACGCGACTGGGCCTCGGCGAAGCACTCTTCCAGATGCCATCTGCTCGTGTCACCTGGGTGGCGGCACTCTTCCTCCTGTGCTACGTCGGAGTTGAAGTGGCCCTTGGAGGATGGATCGTCACCTTCATGCTCCGTGTTCGTCACGGCGAGGCCTTTGCTAGCGGCATGTCTGCCGTCGGTTTCTGGCTGGGCATCACCGTTGGACGCGCCGTTCTCGGCTTCGTCACCCCCCGAGTAGGCGTCAAGCTCTCTTCCGCTGTGAGTTGCCCGTCTCCCTCCCCCCGCCTCCCGGCCAACTCGTTCCTGACTCCTTGCCAGCTTTACATTGCGGCCGCCGGTGCTCTTGAACTCATCTTCTGGCTCGTGCCGCAGTTCTATGTGTCTGCCGTGGCCGTCGCTTTCCAGGGCTTCTTCCTGGGGCCGCTGTTCCCCAATGCCGTCCTCGTGGCGAGCATGCTGTTGCCTCGTCAGCACCATGTCGTCGTCATTGGATTCGCTGCTGCGTTTGGAGGCTGCGGCGCCGCCATTCTACCCTTCTTGACGGGAATCCTTGCTCAGGCGAAGGGGCCGATGGTTTTGCAACCTATTGTGCTCGCTCTGCTGGCAATTATGTTGGGCATCTGGCTTTGCTTCCCTCGAATTGAGAGGAAGGAGGAATGAAGATGAAAAAGGACACACACAACATGGTTTTCGGGGTTTCGGAAAATGGATCGGACGCGGAGCGATACGGCTTCATGTTTTGCCAACGCCATGCATGTATGTATGTAAGTAACGAGGTTCTTGGACAACCACCACAGTAGGTACGGGGTGTTCAGGGCAAAATAAACATGGTAAAGTTTCCATAGCTGAGAAATGCTACCTGTACGCCTCGCTCAATGTCAATTCTGCAAGTCCACGACAGGATCAACCGTCTTCACAACTCGAGCCGGCGAGCCGATGGCCACTGAAAAGTCGGGAATCGACCTGGTCACAACGCTCGCAGCCCCGATTGTGCACCCCTTGCCAATAGTCACGCCCGGCATGATGGTTGTATTCCCGCCGATCCAGCAGTCATCGCCAATGGTCACGCTCCTGGCATACTCTACCCCGTCGCGGCGCGATTGCACACCCGTCTCGTGGGTAGCCGCAAAGATGGACACAAAGGGGCCGAACTGCACCCTGTTGCCGATCTTGACGAGGCCACAGTCCAGAATGACGAGGCTATCGTGGCAACTGGTTAGCCTTGAGGTGGTGCATGGGCAACGCGGAGGGGCCGGGGGTTTACTTGAAGTTGGAGTAGAAGTGGTCGCCAATGGTAATGTTGCAACCATAGTCGATGTTGATAGGCGGCTCGATGAAAGCCCCCATGCCGACTTTTCCAAATGTCGACTGCAACATGGCCTCGCGATCTGCGAGGAGGGAGTCGGAGGTGGCGTCGTCGGGGAAGTGGCTGTTGTATTTGTGCATGAGGCGTCTTGCGCGGAAGCGACCGTCTACCAACTCCTTTGCCTGGCAGTCGTACCTGGCCGCTGTTAGCGAGGAGGCTTTTGGGACGAGTGATGGACTGATTCTAGGCCGTACAGGACTCCCGATATCATCTTTTCGTAGTCATCGCACCAGGGGACGTTGGAGAGGGTCCTGGCGAAGGAGATGGTTTCGGGATCCTTCTCGGTGCTGGCCATGTTATGGCGTGTGTACGGATGCGCTGGGCAGAATTGTCTAGAAGCAAAAGAAGGGATTCAAGATATTGTGAACGAGGATGTCAGATGGGAGGTGACTTGAATGTGGCACTTCATAGCAATCTCGAAACGTGGTCGCATGCAAGACCCTGCCTGCAGTCATAATGTTGAAATTGTCTAGTTCTCGTCAATTTCTCTCATCCAGGCTCTGCCCGCGTTCCCCCGCAGCGGGGCTACAGGGCCAGGGGTCTGACCATGGGGGCCCATGTGCGCTGGGTCCAGTTGGAGAAGGCGCTAAGGCGGGGCACACCGCGGCGGCGCTGAGTGGACATGGACGTGTGAGGCCGGGCCGACAATCGAACTTCAATGCTGAATCTTCAACGCTAATTGGGACATCCGACATCGGCCGGTCGGAACATCGGTTAACGTCTGAATACGCCCGGACGCGATCACCATAGCCTTGCCAAAAGATACTTCAAGCTCTAGTTATTCGTCCATTTCCCCTCCGCGTCTAATTTACTCCTACCCTGCGAGTTCAACTGCCCGCTTCGCCGCCTGCCCAAAGTCAGACTCAACCACCAACCCCAGATTAGCCTCCTCGAGCTGCAACTTGTCAACAGTTGTCCTCACTGCAGTCGACTCACTCGGCAACAACTCACCATCTTCAGCCCTTTCTCAGAGTTCGTGCCTTGTAGTCTCACCACCATGGGTACCTTGATGTCCAGCTCGCTTGTTGCACCGATGATCGACTCGGCAATCATGTTACATTGCGTAATCCCTATCCATGTCAGTTGCCCATTCCCCGTTGCCCGTTGCACCCCCTGCCCTCCATCAACGGTACGTACCACCGTATATATTGACCAGAATGACCCTGACTCTCTCATCGCGAGTGATGATACGGAACGCCTGTATCATTGTGTCTTTAGTCGCCTTCCCACCAGCGTCGAGGAAGTTGGCGCTCGCGCCGCCGTGGAAGCCAATGGCGTCGTTGGTTGCCATGGCCAGGCCCGCACCGTTGACGACGTTGCCAATGTTGCCGCTCATCTTGACGTACACGAGGCCATGCTTTTCGGCTTCCACTTCCTCCTGCACTTCCTGCGTCTTGTCGCGCAGGGCAAAGAGCTCTTCTTGTCTCCGCTGAGCGGCGTTGTCGAACGTGAAGTTGGCGTTTAGACTAGTGAAAGACCCGTCAGGTGAACGCGCCAGAGGATTGATTTCGAGATGGGTAGCTTCTCGTTCTAGGAAGATCCTGTGCATCCGCGTAAGAATGTGGTTCAAATTCTCCGTTTCTTGGTCGCTCGTGCCCAAGCTCTGCGCAATATCTTGCACCAAGCCCCCGGTAATGCCCTCCGACAAACCAAAGTTGAAGGTGGACAGACTTTCTGGCCGTTCTTTGAGGAGAGTGTCGAGCTCGAGGCCACCTTGTTTGGAAATGGCAATGACGGGCCGGTAGTTTTCGCGATCAATGCTCATGGCGAGGTACCACTGTGAGTCGTAGGCTGCTGTCTCGACAACACATACTTTCTCAACAAGATGGCCGTTGGAGACGTTGTGTTTTGTTAGAAGTCTCTGGTTGAGCATCTTTGAGGCAACGTACTCGGCTTGGCTAGAGGAGGTAATGGCTTGCACGCCGCCCTTGAAGCCATTGTCAAATTTGCCCGCGGCTCGGCCACCTCCCAAGACCTGAGCTTTGATCATACATGCAGGGCCTAGCATGTCAGCACGTGGAATCTTGGATACGAGGATCATAAATGCAACTCACCAAGCTCCTGTGCTGCAGCGCGAGCCTCAACTACTGTTTTCACAGTACGGCCATGAGGAACAGGGACGCCATACTAAAGCAGTCAGTTCTTGCTCGGGAGAGGCACAAATCTCATACATCTCTCAGAATCTTCTGGGACTGATATTCATGCAGGCTTAACTGCCGAATCTGCTCCTTAGAGACGAGCTGTGCAGCATCAGTACGAATACAGTCGAGGAAGGGAAGTGAGCATGCTTGCCCTGGCAGTAATCCTCCATAATTTCTGTGTCACTATCTGATGAGGCATTATTTCCTCATCAATAGCCGATTCGGTGATGGAAGGGTGTCCCAAGACACATTTGATTTAGAGGCGATGCTGCGATGTTGAGTTGGAGGTTGTGGAGATCGGCTACTCGAGTGGAGTGACGAGGCCCATTTCGGTCTGGTCCGGTCTGGGGTAGTTGGAGTTGGCCTTTCTCATAGCCGGTTGCCGAGACTGAGTGAATGGTTGCATATAGGCGAGATGCTCAGGTATGTTATTTGAGATGGTTGGGGTGTTGGTTTCCGTGTAACTATTCTCTACGTGGACGTATCAATGGCAACTGTAAATGATATAAATAATGTGACGGGTCTGTGTACGACTAGAACGTCTGGCATAAATTATAATCCATTGTGAAGCGTCTGACGGAATCAAAGTGAGGTACATTTCTACGAGTCATTCCCAAACAATTCGTTTCGCTAGACGTTATCTTTTCATCTGACCAGTCTTTCCCTGCCGCTCGTGGCGCTGGAAGGCGATGGCGCCTGTCTATGGAAAAGCATCCTTGGTAAATAAAAAGCGTAGTGGGCTGAGGCCGCCACATGGAGAAGAACTGACCACAAGGCGGCGGTATTTAAGCGAAATATCAACGCTTGTTATTGTCATAGGCGTGCACCTCAGAGAACCAGTGAACATACAACAAAGCAAGCATGAAAGGCAGTCAATGATGGCAAGGCCTTGGCCGATTGTTCAGTCACAAGTCGGAGTCCGAACATTGAAAGAGATTCGAAGAAAGACACACCGAGTCCGCCAATCAACGAGGGTGATGGATGGCATCAATGGATCCATTCTGCCCCACCGAAAGCGAACCATTTCAACTAGTACCCCTGTGCCGCCCAAAAATGTGTGCGCCTCACCAGACTTGTCGACGCCACTGACCAAGCCCTTTGCTCTGTTGATGAGTCAGCCATATTTTTCTAGCTCCCAGCTCGCAAGTTGGTGTCTTTGCTACGCGAACATATCCAAAACAACAACCGTTTCCCTAACCAAACCGCAAAGCCGTTATCATGGCTTCCAAAAAACTCAGCGGCACCGCTCGAAAGGCAAAGCCTGCTCCGGCAGCCGCCGTTAAAAAAGAACAAGTCAAGCCCGCCAAACGGGCTCCAGCCGCGAAACAAAACGCGCGCAAACCAGGTCAGTATATAAAAAGTCGCGACGCGATTTGGCGCATCAAATCACTACACCTTTGGTCAGGATCTAATGTTCAATGAGAAACAGTAAATGGAAAAATGCATGATGAACCAGAGCCAAAGATTACCAAGCGTAAGCGCGTTGCTGAGGAGGATGATGAAGACGACTCTGCGCGTCGCTCAAAGACAACCAAGACCGAAGCTCCCAAAGAACGGAAACAAGCCAAGCCCGTGGCCAAGAAGCCCGCCAAGAAGGAGAAGCCCGCTGTGGAAGAGCGCGCACCCCTTAATAAAGCTCCAACCGACCTAATTGCTGTCTTCTCCTTCGGCAGTGGTGAGTGCGGTGAGCTTGGTTTGGGGCCTAAACGCACAGCTGCACTTGTCCCCAAGTTCAACCCAGCTCTTGATCCCAATGAGACTTCAAAACATCATGTTGTTCAGGTTGCTTGTGGTGGCATGCACACTATTGCTCTGACCGCCGATAACAAGATCTTGACATGGGGCGTCAACGACGAAGGCGCTCTGGGACGAGATACTACATGGGAGGGTGGCCTCAAGGATATGGACGCTGCGTCCGACGAGAGTGGCGACGAGGATGGCGAGTTGAATCCACATGAGTGTACACCGACCGAAGTCTTCACCAAGAACTTCCCCAAAGGCACAATCTTTACCCAGGTTGCCGCCGGTGATAGCTGCAGCTTCGTGCTGACCCAGACGGGGACTGTCTTTGGATGGGGTTCATTCCGCGTAGGTTGCATGGCAATGTCTTGTCATTGCGTTCAGGGTCGCATGCTTGACTGACAACATCAATAGGACAACAAAGGGGATAGACGATTCACCAGGGCCGAAAACGGCGAGATCGTCGAGATTCAGAAAGATCCTATTTTGATCCCTGAGCTCGAGAATGTCACCCAAATTGCCTGTGGAGCAAATCATGTTCTGGCGCTGGACAAGTCTGGTCAGGTCTGGGGATGGGGCTCTTATGAACAGAACCAGCTGGGCCGACAGCCGTTCGGTCGATATCAGCAGGAAACCCTTCTTCCTCGCCAGGTCCGAGTGTGCACTCGCCCCATCAAATACATTGCCTCTGGCGAGTACCACTCCTTTGCCATTGACCGCAATGACAATGTCTGGGCATGGGGGCTCAACAGCTTTGGTGAGGCCGGATACGCCAAGGAAGCTGGCGGCGACGAAGCTATCCTGCCTCACCCCATGAAGATTCGCGACCTCTGCGGCAAGGGCGTCACTACAATGGCCGGCGGCACCCATCACTCTGGAGCTGTCACCAGCGACGGCAAGGTCTACATGTGGGGGCGTCTTGATGGCGGCCAGCTGGGCATCGACTTCTCGCAGAGCCAGCTTGATGATGAGCATCTCGTCCGACGCGATGAGTACAACAAACCCCGCATCTGCCTGCGACCAACTGCCGTTCCCAAGGTCGGCGATGTCGTCCATGTCGCCTGCGGAACAGACCATACCATCTTCATCGACAAGGAGGGCGTAGGGTACGCCACGGGTTTTGGGTCTGTTGGTCAGCTCGGCCTAGGCAACGAGGACGACTCTAATACTGCGCAGCGCATTCGGGGGAAGGATATCAAGGGCAGAAAGCTTGTGGGCGCAGCTGCTGGTGGCCAGTTCTCCATAGTCACGAGCACGCCTACCGTGCCCAAGACGGAGTAACGGACAGTTTCGGGGATCTATCATGTTATTACTTGTATAAAAAAAAGGACGGAATGGGACAAAACAGGACGGGTCAGCATGCGTATTTTGGTTCAGGTTCATAGAGGCATCAAGTTAGAATTGCATCTGCGGACGTTTTGGACCACTGCGCCGAGTGCGCATCCCCTTGTTTGTCTTTCTTATGTCGCCCCAAACCTCGGATTTCATACACAGCACCCCGTCCCTCTCCACAAGAATCTTGTATATCCCGTCTAGCATGCCCGTCGTCCTGATTGTGTACGTCTCCCCCGCGTAAAGGGGAGACATGGCGCGGTAGGCCAGTATTCCGGGTTTCGTGCCCCCGCCGTGTATATCACTCCAGTAGTCGAGGATGCTGATCATGTTGAGGGGTCCGTGGACAACGAGTCCAGGATGACCTTCGACTTGCTGGCTCCATCTCTCGTCATAGTGGATCTTGTGTGCGTTGAAGGTGAGCGCTGAGAAACGGAAGAGCGCGAGGGGGGACCAGCTCAGCTCTCGTATGGGAAAGGTTCCTGAATCTCGTCAGTCTAGGTGTCCTGGCGAAGCCCGGGCAGCGTGATTCTCACCTGGCTGGGCGGAACTGTCCGCCATCTTGCTCGGCGGGCGAGACAGCTCCCGGCTGGGCGCGAAGTCGTGCCGCCTGGCGGACGAGGCGTCCATTGCCGGCCGGAAAACCCACGTCCGGTTGTCGCTGATGTGGGAGGAACGCGGCCCGCGGATGGACTTTTCCACCTCGACGAGTATCATCTCGCCGGCGGACTGGCTCTGCTTGTGGGTGGCGCTCACCAGGCGCGTGTGCTCTTCCACCTCGTCGCCTACTTTGACGGACTCGGCGCTCCAGCCTAGGCTGCCGCTTGCCCACATGCGCCGCGTGAAGGGGAAGGGCGCGTTGAACGTGGTGTCTGTGCCGTCGGGGCCGAGGTCGCGCTCCAGGCCGTCGGAGGCGAAGTAGACGAGGTGGTGGCCCGGCGGGATGGGCGTCCCAACGGCCGGCGGGGAGGTGAGGATGTCTTGGTCATCGATGGTTGGGCGGCCGAGCATGAGGGAGAGTCTCTGGAGCTGGGTTGCGTCGAGGACGCGGCGTCGGACGAAGCTTGTGCTTTGGAATTGGTCTAGCAGACGGGCTACTTCGGGGGATGGCGAAGCTGATGACGACGATGAAGGGGAGGACGAAGTGGGAGACGAAGAAGACGAGGACGGGGACGAGGACGGGGACGAGGACGAGGACGAGGACGATGTCGGTAGTGAGGTTGTGAAGGCTCGCTTGGCGCGGAAGATGCGCCGTAGCGCGAGGGGGCGCATCTTGACTTGTTGGTTGGAAGACTGTTGCGGTCGGTCTTGAGAGAATGAGTCGATTTGGGCGGTGCTGATGGGGGTTGATGGAGCTTCAGCTTCGGTGAATGGAATTTTCGAAGTGGAGCAAGTTTCAAGGTTGCCGACCAGCCGTTCCGGCCGAGCGAGAAACAAACACGAACACAGCAAGGATTTGCAATTGCCCAGCTTTGCATAGGGCCGCCGCGCAAAGAGGCTGATAATGAAAATCACCATCGGCTTGTTCAAAGTGGCTTGCATGGTCCTGCGCAGCGCAGCGCAACGAGTCAAGCTTGACGCAAACCATGTTGAAGCAACACCACCCGACGATTATTATATTCAGACGGGAGAACGATTTATCATCCAAGGGCCTGTCTGTACCTTGGTCATGACGAACAGGGCGCCGTCGGCATAGGCTTTTCTTGAAGTTGAAGTCTACCTTGGCTGGTAAGCGGATAGTTCTGTGCCACAGTACTCCGTACAGGAAGCAAGACTCACGTAGGCATCATTGATCTTTCTCGCCCACGGTCCGTGGGATGGCAGCGAAATGCCGTTTTGCATCATGCCATTCCCCGTCATGGGTGGGTTTCATCATGATCACGGCTGACGAAGCCTAGCAGCTCTGTTGATTCTGGTTCGCGTTGGCTCATGTGGCCGAGGCATTCAACAAGGCGACGACATGCTTGAACTGACCACTCGAAAGACTTCCCATCCAAGTTATTAGTCCATCATACCCTTGCCAAGTCGTTTCTTTCCCGATGACGACGGGCAACGTGTGGGGTGACTGCCGACATCGCCCATTGATATGCAGATCGCGGAGTATCTGTTGGTCACGCCTGCTTGCCATTCGGCGGATTTTGACGCATCCGGGCGGCTCTTGGCCGTTATTGATTCCGAGTGCTAAGAACTAACTCATCATTCGCTGACATGTTCTTTGTTATACCAACTTGGGGGTCCTGATTTTGTATGGCCCTCACTCAGGCTGTATGGTTAGGTTAGGGTAGGGTTGAAAGTTAGGAAGTTGCACGTACTTACACTGGAATACAAGGCTTAAACCGGTCTTCTTCCAGGAACTCGGGAGGTCTATCTATTCATACCTCTACGGAAAAAAAGAGTTCCAGTTCCACTAGTAACTTACGCAATTCACGAAAGAGGTCTAGGTTCTTTGTTGCCGGCTGGCTCGGCGAACTGTGGTAACCCCGGCTCGCAGCTCTGCAACCGCGGTATGCCTCGTTGTAAATAACTAGTTTATCCTGCTCTGCAAGTTGATCAATCCGTCCCCGCCCGAGACACGCGAAATCTCAAGCTGGACACGCGATCACTTGTTGCTTTTTGGTCAAGTGTCCTCCACCTCCACCTCCACCACCCGACGCTGAGCTCCCCGATGCCAACCCCAACGCAACGCGGCTGGTGATCTTCATACTCTTGCCCTTATCCAATGGGAGTTTCCCCTCGGTGTTGACCATCAAGACCCGGTTGGCTGTAACCTGCCGTGTCCGGAAGGCAGAGCATGCCAAGAGCATGGGACGAAGCGATGACCCCTGTTTTCGGTGGAAGGAGGCATCAGTTTCTGGGGAGAGTTGGCCCAAAATAAGCTCTTACATGTCGGCTTGATGGCGCGCTAACCTTGCTGATGGCGGAGACCCCCAGTTTCTCGCCGATCTTAAAGTCGCAGGTTGCTGCTCTGTGTCTGGCGTTTGGGGAATTCGATCGTCTCTCACGACGACCTGAACTGTACGAGTTGCTGGCTCTTCGGTTCCTTGGTGTATTATCTGGATTCCGTCGCCCAAGTATGCGGTTCTCGACTTTACTCGCGGGCTTGACGCTCGGCCTGGCATCTTCCTCGCTGGCAGTCAACATCCTTCTCAACAACGATGATGGCTTTGCGTCGGGCAACCTCCGCGAAGTGTACCGCTTGTTGAAAGAGGCCGGTCATGACGGTTCGTTCTTCAGACAACCCGAAATACATGCTTGTAGCTCATAAAAGATAGTCTGGATCGTTGCGCCTGCCACAGAGCAGAGCGGTCAGGGCGGCCGCTCGTCCTTCACGGAGCTCGGGAACCTCACTGGGCCTTCACAGTACGACATTGTTCCGGCCGGCGCTCCTTCTGTACGTCATGTATTTATTCATTCCATCTACAGTTTCTCTTTTGTCCTACTAACGTTCCAGGTTGGTACCGACCCTCATGACTCCCACATTTGGTACTACAACGGAACGCCTGCCGCTTGCACCTTTGTTGCGCTGGACTACGTTCTACCGAGATACGCTTCTTTTAAAGTCCCCGATCTCATCATCACTGGACCCAACTACGGGACCAATCTTGGCCCCTTTGTCTGGACCCTTTCAGGAACCGCTGGAGCGTCGTGAGTGGCCTCCCAGCCGGCGCCGTGTCATGCCGCTTACAGTCCTAGATATGCCGCGACAGAGAGATCTGTGCCCAGTATCGCGATTGCCGGAAGCAATAGGAAAATAGCCTATTTCGACATCAAGAACGAGACCAATGAGGCCACATGGACCGCCAAGATTTCCGTCAAGGTGATCCAACATGTCGTCAGTAGCGCTCCCAGGGGCGGCCCCCTGCTTCCTCTCGGACATGGCTTGACCGTTAACATTCCCGTTCTGACCGCCAACAACACGGACCCTGAGATTGTCCATACACGAATGAGTGGAAATGCTCATATCAACGAAGCGGTCTTTGACCGAGCCACAGGGGTCTTTAACTGGGCCAATATCAAGCCATACTCAGCAGGCATCAACGCATGTGTGAATGGCGATTGCACCCTTCCTGGTGAGACGTATGTGGTGGAGAATGGACGGGTTTCTGTGTCGGTGTATGTTACAGATTATGATGCGCCTACGACCGAGTACACGGAGAGTGTGGCGAGGCGTATCAGGCCGCTTACTGAGAACAGTACAAAAGCGAGATAGTCAGTTGAACCGTCTGAGGGGATCCGGTAGGTGTTTCTCTAGCAGGGGCGTTCATGTGTCGTGAGTCAAAGTCAACTTTTTGAGATGCGATAGTTTACGTTGGCGACTGGAACTTGCGCGAACGTCGATGAGCGGATCTCTCCTTGGTAGACAAGATACCTAGATAGAAATCGAAACTCTGTCTCAAGAAAATCCAGGGGTTCCTATTGATCTTGATATTAAGGGCTTGACATGCTCGAAAACTCCGAGGTGCCCCCCCGTTTGCGGTCGTGAATTAGTATCTGGGTTCTACTTTGAAGCCTTTTTAAACTTTATCTTGCTCTACGGGGCTATGATGAATCGTAGCGATAGATAACTGTCGACACAGACATAGCATCTGGCCGAACTGCAATACCATTTCAAAAAGCTCTCCATTGGTAGACACAGACTTTCACTGTCACTGTGGACGCCTTTCGGCACTTGATATCAAGGGTGGCGGTAAGATGATAGTTACGTTACAAAGACGAATCAGATGACAGTCAAAGTAGTAACTAGTTGAATTAAGCAGCTGATAGTAATAAAAGCCTAACAAAAGAAGGGTAATGGATTAGAAGACGCCCTAGCTTCGACGGTCTGTCATGAGGCACAATCGTGCAGAGCACTGTTCAAGGATCAAGTCCTTGCAGTCCGAACATTTGTCCTGAGTGGCAAATCTTCTTGTGCTGGTCAAACTTGTCTTTGGAGCAGCAAGTCTTGAAACGCTGGTCGTACTCGAAAAAGGGCTGCTTGCACATACAACGGTTCAAGCGGCTGTCGTAGGACGCAGACTTTCCGCAGTCCTTGACGCAGGCTCGGCCGTTCCACACCTGTTCTTTTGGGCAGTCACAGGTCTTGCGTCGAGGGTCGAAAATCTAGCCGCGATGCTTGCAGACACATGCTTTGGCGCGGCGGTCATAGGTGGCTTCTTTGCCACAATCTGGCTGTTTGACACGGCAGTTTCGACCATCCCACGCCTCGCCAGGAGGGACAGGCACACGTCTTTCTCTGTCCGTTGTAGATCATGCCGTGATTCTTGCAGACACATTGTCTTATGCGAGGATTGAAAGATGCTTCTCTGCCGCAGTCTGGGAAGCCTTTGGGGGCATGGACATTCAGGTTCTGGTTTGAATCCGGGCTGGGATTGGCAGATGCTGCGCCCAAGGCGACGAAGGCCGCAAAGACAACAGACTTGAGAAGCATGTTAGGCGAGTTTGAGCTGCGGTAGCGGTAGCGGTGACGATGAATCGGAGTATTGTCAAGGACTCAGGGGTCGAGCGAGTAAGGTGTTGAGAACGAGTGCTCAAAGGGAGTTATTACCGGGGAAGTGATTTGACGAATTTCCTATTCTTTGGAATCTAGGACTTATATAGGAAAACATATTGCTTCAAAACATGTGAACTACGTTACGGGCTGAATGCATTTGAACTCCCACAGCCCTGCATCCAGCCGCGTAAGCACCGTCGTGTTGAGTCTTCAAACCATCTGTCAGGATCATCTCAGCACCTCTGCAGCCGCCAGAAACTGGCAACCTGTTGGAAATTCTCGTCACTATCGCTAAAGAGGAGGAGAAACATAACCCACGTGGTGCGCCGACATTCTTGCACGTCGACCCGTCCCTGTCCGGGCGAGGCCGTTCTAAAAGACAGACTCGGCAGTGTTTCAAAGCTGATTTCCGAGTTACTGAACGCCAAAAAGCCAAGATATTGAACAATCCGATACAATAAAACTGCAGTAAAGTGCAGCGTGCGTGTCAAACTGTAAACATGCCCGAGAATGTATAAGCCAGGCACATTGAGAAGTCACCGACTCTTCACGAGGGACGGCTGAGGAGTTGATCTGATCAATGGCTTGCGGCGTCGAGCGAGATTGACCGATTTTCTCCCAGATTATCCTACTCTGCCTATGATTTCTTTCTCCGTATATTCAGTATAATGAATCAGGCTTAAGCCCTACAGGCGTGTGCGTGTATACTTTAGGGAAAACATTCGTATATCAAGGAAAGTGATAAGTTCCATAGCTTAAGCTAAGATTATTCAAGCCACCCCCACACGCCGAGTGCTCCTCTTGGCCATCTGCCAACACCTAGCTCTGCTATTTGCCATCAGCTGAAGGGAGGTATCCCGTCCAGCCAGACTATCATTGTACGCTCTACCCCTGGATTATCCACTGGCCGCGATCAGCAAGTATATCTAGGACAAGGGGTGGTAGCTATCAAAGGATCTATCATATTTAGAAGAGAAGGCGTTTTTGAACTCTCTTTCTACTGAGTAGTTTAAAAGCAGCAATCCATGAATAGGGATATGGATCCGCGGTAGGCCCTGTCAAGAGGCAGAGACACTCCTAACTATAACCTGTAACATCCACTCTGCAAACATCTCTCTCCTGGACGTTGTAACTACTTCGCCATGTTACGGGTGGTTGGTGATCCAGGGGATGGGTGAACGTGGCAGAAAGCCCTACAAGGCTATTTGCGTCTAAATTGAACAATATCATCTATATACTGATAGTGCTATGGCTCACGCTGTGGATAAACGCCATTTCGACGGCAGAGACACAGCACGCAGGGATCGGCTCGGCTTGCGCACTGGGTTGTTTTGGGAGGCGCATTTCAGGTCTGAAATATTGAAGCAGCAATGGCGAAGCCTCACTCACATCTATGCGTCGAGGTGGAGAAAATCGAAAACTGGACATCTTTCTTTCCTTTTGCCAGTGACTTGATCAGAAGTGACGTGACGGGCAACCCCTGACCGGGTAAGAAGCCGTGCGACCGGCAATCGTACCAAGGCATGAATTGCTGAAAGGCGTAAGAAAAGACTCTCAAGAGCGGCAAGCATGCTGTTCAGACTAATTGGTGGCTGAGAAAAGGTATCCTCCAGGCGTCATTATTCAAAAGAAGAGCTAATGACATCCGACTTTCGTGAAAGGTCGCGGGCCTTGTGTATATACAAGTGTATATTCCGCGCCGGAACCATGACGGGGCTAAGCTTGTATTTGCCAACATTCACAGCGCTTACACAATATCAATAACTCAATACTTTTGTCGAAGCTCATGTTTATGACAAAGGATAGCTTTTGGGAAGTTTTAAGCAATCTTATCATCTGATTCACAGGAATATAGATGATACAATAAAAAGCTGACAAGATGTCCATGTTTACACTTCAAAATATAAAGGGAGGCCGATATTCATGTGGATACTTCTTCCGTATAAGAAGGACTTTTCGGCTGTCAATTAGTAGAGAAACCATCTAGAGATCCTGCAATTGAGAGTGCGTAATCTTTGAGACTCAAGACTTCTTCCTAATGCTCTCATCGGGGGATCACTCACCCTAGTTTATGCATGCAAGTGCTGTCATACGGAAAAGGTATGACTATGATTGTAAAGTTGGACAACACAGACTTAAGTGGGACATCTAGTCATAGCGACAGATAAAAGAGCACAAGGAGCAGTACTATGACAAAAATAGACTGAGTGAATAGGGAAAGGCCATCTGGAGGATCGCCCTTGAGTTAGTTTGCCGATAGTCAGTGCCATCGGTCACTTTATGTCCGCAGCTCTACAGGATGTCTGTCAGGTGGCGGTGTCGCCTCACATCTTGCCATTTCAATACGTAGTATTGACGTTGAATCATACATAATATCAAAAGGAGTGAATGAGATATGATCAATCAAGTCTACATGGCTGCACATATTGATGCGGCCGCCTGGTGGTTTGGTCAAAAGTTGCAGAATGAAGGCTTTGGGTAGCGGCTGACTGCCGTAAGCATTGCGCGTTGTCTTCAGTTTCAGTGAGTCAAAATGATGAGTCGCTTGTCCAATATATGGCTATCTCGATATGCTGGAGCGGGAGAAAAGAAAGACAAAATAACCCCTATCAAGGTGCAGGCGGAAGAAGCATACAGTGAAAGTTGTCTGTATTGACGCAACGAGTGGATGAATAGCCACACCCTTCTAAATATAAGTATATCAAGATCAGATTTCTCTATGGCTGCTTCCCGTCTCTGTCACACAAAAAGCTCTACCGGGCTTCTTCTCAACAAATGATGCTCGCTACTTTGTTTCTACATTGATTCCTATGTATGGCCGGGGCAACAGGATACATGTGTCACACGGGTGACTGTCACAAATGGGCTTTTATCGCGAGACCTAACCCTTAGGGAAACTAGTGATCTTCAGGCTGTTAAGTCGTCGTATAGTAAGGAAACAGCTGGCAACGAAAAAATCAGGAGGCATAACTACACCGATGGCGTATCCGGCGTTGTAACTTAAACCATTCCATTACGGGACGGACTGAAATGCGGCGAGAACGTCCTGCACCATGTCAAGATTTCTGGTAAGAGAAGGAGAAGAGAGATGCGCGGGAAAATCTTGGGCTCACCTTTTTCCTCCATGTCTCTCGCCGCAGGTCTTTCCCCTACTGGGAAGGCGTTTACATCATGTACGCGATGGTTCATGGATCAAACATTCCAACACGAGACATGTTCAGCGACAAACGAGGCAGAAATTAGGGGTTTCACCCCGGAAAGTTTCACTTAAAAAGACAGTCAAAGTGTCGCACACTGAATTGGTAGGGAAGAAACTTGACCACTCTCGACCAGATCCAGGAACAGATGGACTTACATATACCATCGCAGCCTGCTATGCTGAACTACGGTGCATCCAAATTAGGCTGAAACCGTCTGTCCTGTCCTTCTTTACGGCTAGGTAACTTGGGCATTCCAGGTTGTCAGTACGTGGCTTGGAGCCGCGATGGAGTGTGCTGGGCTTCTGAGGAGAAGTGCCGTTCGTTGACGACGCTCGGTGTTGCTAGCTGCCCTATGAGAGTGTTCCGACAGGATTGCTGCTGACTTGGATGTGGCATGGTCTCGAAGATGCTGCTTAACACTTTCAACTGTAAACAGCGACCCAGCAGCATGTTCTTGATGCAGACAGGCTTGCAGCTCAACTTACCATGGATGACTTGGTGAGAAAGCACACGCCCCATTCTGTGGGATTTAGCGGCCAATCTACATCACAGAAGAAGGAAACACCACAAGTTACTAACGACTAGCGTACTTGATATAGATTTAAGCTAGCTTGTTGGACGGAGGCCCGGGTTTTGAGGGCTAGTTGTTCCATCGCCCTTTGCGTCACGCGCGTGGACTCTCTTCGGCCGAGGCTGAGATGACATTTCACACGGATGACCGGCTGCATTGGAGAGGGAAGTAACTAACTAACTAGTTACGCTCTCGCTTCCAACTCGGCAGTCCTGACTCCCCCGTACATAAACGTCGGATGTTGAGTAACCACCATTTGCGGGGAATGGAAGCGGCCACGGAACCGTTTTGTCTCATAGTCGCTCGCACTTGACAAGGTGAACGACTTGTTTCTAACATTACTACTAGATGGGGTCAATTGGTTTGGTTACTCTGTGAACATGGTTGAGTTCAATCCCGAGATGTCAGCCGTTAACTAGTAGTCCTAGTCCAACAAGATGAATAGTTTATCTTTTATGTAGCACTCCATTGGAAGCGGTTGCAATGAGAGAAATGAGGTAAGTTATTCCCCTTTCAAAAAGACAGGTCGTCTCACCATACCCCCCAGCCGTGATAAGGCACACAGATTGAAGCATCATCAGTTGGGAACAGAAACACATAAGGGTGCGGGACAGAGCCGCCTTCTGGATACACAAACGAGGGCTTTCTTTTTTTGCCATGCTACTAAGTTACTCCGTACTCGGTCGGAATCCAACAAATTGGCGCCCGAGCCTCTGCCGTAGCAAAAACGATGGCTGCAACGCTGTCGCGGGCCGATTTCTACGCCCAAAGTAAACATTGAAGGCCGAGATACACCAAGAACCACATTTAGCTCGCGACCTATCGTCATCATGCCGCTAGCTAGCTAAACTGGGGGAACCCCGGGGGGGGAAGAGATGGGTTCTAGCTCGTAATTACAAAGAACCCGATCGTATTCCAGCATCGTGCCGGTCCTCTTGGCATTTGCCACGCTGGTCCTGGTCAGCACGGGTGGACCTTGGGCTGCATCGACGACGTTCTCTGTTTCCACACGGAAGCCACCTCAGCCGGCTGTCTCGAATGATCAAGCAACTTTTCGGTTCAAGGCTTGCTTCCAGGAACGGCACGGCATATCGTTCACGTTGACTGCGTAAGCTTACGGGCTTGGCTTGATTTTGAAATATCCCGAAAAAGTGGCCAAGCGCAAGACCTCGGCCCTCGATCTTGCAGTTTCCCGCTCCGAATGATCCGCACGCAAAGCAGACGCAGGCCTTCCCGGCAGGGCCGCAGTCATATGAAAAGCCTCCTCATGTAGTTGAGGTGCATTGGCGGCAGAGTCCCCTTGGCCGGCGGTGACGTGCAAGGGAAGAGTTCTGTTCCCTGTCCGGCAAGGCTCGAGGAGCTAACTCTCCATGAACAAAAATACGAGATTTCGGCAGCTAGACCCCAGAATAACAGCTTCAGCCGTCGGTCTCTGGTCCCCGAGATGGAGTTGTTCCCTCCCCCCTCCCCAGAGCTTGCCGACCTGCAGAAGAGGCGGCTGACAGAGCCAACAACGCCCCAACGGATCGAATCGAACCAGTGGGAGCTCTGAGACATCTTCAGATGGTGGGTGGGCAAACTAACTAACTAGTTAGTTGGTTGATGCAAAATCACACCGTGACTTACATGGCTACTTATGGACAGCGCATCAGACTGGGGCGGCCAGAGCGAAAAAGTAAACACAGGGTCCAAAACTTCGGACTTGCTGCCGTGAGGCCGCCTTTTGGTCACTGCCAAGCTCATCTGTCAGCGGCATTCCGCTTAATTGATGTCATCTGGCTCGGGCAAGGGAGATGGATGGTCTGTCTTGCTCCGTTGCAGCTATTTCCCCCCCCGCCTGGAGTAAATTTGTGTCTCGGCCGAGGACGATGTGCCCGTACCAACCTCACCTTGTGTCGCACATTGAAGCCAATGAGGCAGCGTTGAGGAAAAAAAAAAACTCGACTGCCCTCAGCAACGGCAGGGAGGCGGCTGGCGTGCAGGCAGGCAACAAGTAGCCAGAAGACGGATATGCGAGGAAGGTCGCAGGGAGGAAACCTCGATGTGTACGGAGTAGTAGTTAGTTATGTGGTTTTACGAGGTGGGCCGGCCGCACCGGCCTGCAGATCATGTCGTGTTCGGTGTTCGTGTTCTTGAGGCTTTTCCCAAATCGAGCCATCGAGCTGGGCGTCTGGGGGTAAGCCTCGAGATGTCGACCCGAAGCTGCCAATGGCCTTGCCGTGCGCTCTGCGGATGGTGATGGGATGGCAAAGACGCGAAGGGGGTGGTCCAGAGAGTTGTCTGAAAAAAAAAGAAAAAAAAGTTCTATAAAGCAGGGCCTCTTCCTCTCCTCCATGTCCGCTTCTGCCTCACACTCATCAGCTCGACTCTCAAGACTCTCACCTTCAAGACCATTCATTCTCCGCAGACTAAAACCCAGAGTGAACCTCTGAACAACCGCCGCCATGCAACTCACCCAGACCATCGTCGCCGCCCTCTTTGCCGCCTCCTCCGTGGTCGCGGCTCCGGCCCAGCCCGAGAAGTCCATGATGACCACGGGAGTCCCCGAGTGGACTATTGAGAGCGCCCAGCGCAAGTGCAACAAGGAGAACACCCAGTGCAACTGGACCTTCAAGATCAACCCCAAGATCTACTCCAAGACCCCCGTCAACTTTGTCGTCAAGAAGTCAGGCTCGTCCCCTGCCTCCCAGAGCAACGGAGGCGCCCAGCGCTTTGGCGACTACACAATCACCTCCGGCTGGAGCGGCCAGTTCGGCGAAGGCCGTGGCTTCACCACCTTTGCCGTCGTTGACAACAAGAACCGTCGCATTACCTATCCTTCGTACAGCGATGCCGAGGTTGCGAACGGCAAGGTTGTCTCTCCCGACAAGAGCTACGCTCCTCAGAACCTCCCTTGAGCACTTTGCCTGCTATTTGGAATGAATAATGGATGGTATTGATGAATATAATGGGATGGAAGGGGGGGGGGGGGGCAGTATTACAAAACCGACTCGGGGTTCAGATTCTTTTGGCGAATATATAATAGTAATAGGGTTGTGAACATATGAATTGACAACGTCTCATGACGATACAACCAACCGCACAACGTGCCTTGATGTTCCCACTGCTTAGGCGTAAAATGATCCGTCCCCGAGTAGAGCTAGCACTCTGGGCTAGTGACCTGCTTGTTCTTGTATTGATGCGATACCCCAAACGATGACCAGCCAAGCAAGTCTTGTTGCTGCATGACAGCCCAGTCAACGCAACTTTCAAGGGCCAAAGGTAGCGGCATGTAGAATGAAGTATGGAGGTAGTATGACTGTGAAAGCGTCTATGAGGGGGAAGTAATGAAAATTTGATTCATGGAAAGAATAGCGTATCAGGTCAACAGCGCAGGCTTCCTCGGACACATGCTTCCCTTGGGTGTAGGAAGTTGCCCGCTATGACTGTTGTTGGAAGCGTTGGTTACTTGCTTACTTCCGCAGGGTATCCATGCAAACTGGTAAACATAAACAAGTTATCAGGTCGCAAACCGCCCCTTGATCCAATGACGCGAGTGGCCCCTAGTCTTCCATGAATGAGCCTTGGTTGCTGCCGCAAAGCGGGTGACAAGCGCTGCCTGCCTGGTTCGATGCATAGGTGATACGATTGCCGCCGACCCCTCGATCAAAAGGCCTTTGTATAGCGGGATGAACATTCGTAAGCAGGCAGTCTAAACGACAACAACCTATTTTGTGAAATGAGAATCCAACTTGGCCCCTTTCAGTCCCTTCCTTCCCTATACCAGGGAACTGCCGCGGGCGACCGCCTTCCACATAGTGCGGACTTAACCCTTCGTCCTCATGCAGAGTTCTTCTAACCATAGTATTCTATCCCCTGTTTGCATTATATGCAGCGTCATACTTTCCGAAAGGTGGTTATCTACATCTCTGAGGTCATTATACGACCACCTGGCGAGCATAAAACCGAACCGTGTCTGGCACGACCCAGTTGTCGAAATATACTTGCTCTGCATAGGCATATGACCTAACCAATCGTCGCTGGTACCGTCTAAAGATTGAAGCAGAAATTGACGATGATCGATTGCTATCCTGAATAGTTACAGAGCACCTTCGACAGTACTACGCCAAGGAAAGTGAGGAGCCGCCCTGGAATATAATCCAGACGAATGCACATGGCAGCCTAGTCACTTTCGACTCTAAACCTAGTGACACAGTCGACAGGCCAATTAAAAAGTGATTTTGTAAAAGACAGAACCCCAACTGCAGCTGTTGATAGTCTCAAGAGTTTAACATTATATTATTTGTCGCTCAGCAGACCGGTGTACCTGGGATGATCAAGACTGTGTCTTCAAGCGCTTTAAGTTCGACGTTGATATGGAAGTTATCGAGGACGAGATACAAGTGCGAGAGATTCTGATCCACGCTACCATTCACGACATGGGTCACGTACCAACCACTCAAATGAATAGTGAGATGGTCGCGCTTCTGCATTGTCCCCGTTCTTGACATTTGACGAGCTGACTTTGGTCTACCCTGATGTGGACGCGGGTTTGTCTTACTCTCTTTCGGTGGCTGTTAATACCTTACAGTACCCGACATTTATGATAGCAGCTGTTCTTGGTACTAAGAAGCCACTATAGAGACCTTTTTTTTTTTTAAGCTATAGTCTTTTTCTACCACTCAATACTATACAACGCCACGCTGATGTGGTTGCCGCACTTGACAACCACTTGGGCTCTAACGGACCCGGCCGCGCTTGGCAAGCGATCAGTCGGCTAGAGTCCAATGGCGGACAAACAAGCCCAGTTCAACTTGTGGACAGTCGAGGAAGATGTGCCTATCCAGATCACCCAGCAGTCCAAACGTGATGAGTGTTTCAGGGTGTCTCAAGCAAGCTTCCAAGACTGCAGGACACGCCAAATGAGGTACAATAGAAGGAAGTGATTAGGCCATTATTCGGCTACCGACAAATGAGACGGGGAAGTTCCGACGCATTCGTGACACCTCTCAAGTCCATGAGCCGACCGTAATCACAGTAATCCCTTGGGCGGCACAAAAAGACCTAGTACTATTCCAAGCCCGATGAAGTGGCAAGCCCGTGAGAAGAACAGGCTACGCGCTGGTCGTGCTGATCTCGTGCTTGACCCAGTTCATCAGGCCTCCTTTTGCAATGATGTCCTGCAACTTCTCGGCAAACTCACCCACCTTCTCCTCCCAACAATGCCCATCAGGCCCTTCTTGTACCTTAACGACACTTCGAGCAACATCCCATGTAAGCGTCCAACCAGTACGTCTAGTTCGTACCTTGTCTGATGAAGCAAAATTGGCGCGAAGGCGCTCCACTAATCGCGGAACCTCAAGAGTTAGGAGCGCATTGTTGATACTGTTCCGAACAAAGATATTCGAGAAGCTACCTGCTACAACCAGCGGTATCTTCTTGGCCAGGAGGGCTGTAGCAGCCTGCTCCCTTGATGATCCGCAGCCAAAGTTATAGCCCGAGACAAGGATATCGTGCGGCTTTGCGATGGATTTGAACTCCGGATCATAGTTCTCCATACAGACCTCGGCCATACCTTCTACCGTGATATCGTCACGGTAGGTATAGCGACCTGCGTAGATATTATCAGTATCCAAGTGCTCGGCATCGCAAAAGACAATTTCGCCGCTGATCTTAGATGGGAAGCCAGGGAGAATTCCGGTGGTAGGTTGCGTAGCACCATCGCCGCTAGGGATAGAACCCTCGATCCGGTCAACAAGAGAGTCAAGTTGCTCGATGGCACTGCCCAGCTTGCTCTCAATGGTCTCAGGTGACCCGTCACCATAGCCGTACTTGACACCAGAGTAATTCTCTGGCAGCTTGCAGAAGCCTGGGCCCGACAACAAGCCACTCAGAGCGCTGGCGGCCACGACCTCTGGACTGGCAAGATACGCATGCGCGACTGTTCAATGTGAGTGTCGGAGTGCTATGGAGCATACTAGTATAGTGAAGAGAACTGACGTCTTGACCCCATTCGGGATTTAAAATTACGGTTCGAAGCTGATACTCCGACCTCACCGTCCTCTAGCAGGCCTGTGCCCAGACCAATGCAGGGTCCGCAAGCTGCTGGGAGAGGTATGGCTCCGGCATCGAGCAAGGTCTGCCAGCTCCCATCAGCCTCGGCCATGGCCTGCTCGTGAACCGAAGCTGCTGCAATATACAGCTTGACATCATCTGCGACTTTGGGAATGCGGCCCCCATTGGTTTCCGCTGCAACCTGAAAGACTCTCGCAGCTGCTTTGAAGTCCGACGCACGCGCAGCCGTACAGCTAACTTTGGAGACTTAACAACACGTTTTGTACGTTGGCGGGTTGAGGAACTCACCAATATAGGCCTTGTTAATTTTGATCTGTGGAGTCAACTCGTGAAGGGGTGTTGAAATCTTGACAGAGTTAGGTCCGGAAACGTAGGGTGAGAGAGTGTCAAGGTCAAGATAGAGCTTCTTCGCATAATGTGCTCCCGGATCAGCTCGAAGAGGGTTGTCGTAGAGTTCGTCGACCATTTCATGCGTGATTCGCTCTCGAGTTGTTCGGTCTACCTGCATTGCTGCCTCTGTGGCCTTATATCGTAGCCAACGCTCCAGAGTTGCATCTATAGGGAACTTCGAAACTACCAGTTAGTTATAAACAAATAGTAACACATCTTAAGACAATGCAAGACGCACTATTGCAGAAGTCGCGGACCATTCAGTTGACATATTACTGATGGTCAACCTGCTGTCCACAGGGATGCTGGCCATTGTCTCTTCCGAGCCAACGAACTCAACACTGTGGTTCAGGACGTCTGTTGGAAATAGACCACACAGGGCGACTATAACATCCTTGCCGGTCACACCGTAGGGCAAAGTACCCATAAGGGTCACCTGAACGACTGGTGGGCATTGAAACCAGCCCTTTCCCGTCGCGAATACGCCGGCTGCGTCACTCCTGACGATACTTACGCCCAAGCTTCCTAGAGCACCGTACATGTTGCTATGGCTGTCAGAGCCGACACAAAGGGTCCCTGGCCAGACAAAGAGTTCTTCAACCTGTAGCTCACATGTCAGCATATCTATCTTCGCTCTAAGTCAGCGAGAGTACCTGCCATGACTTGATGGCCAATGGCGTGACCAGCTGGGAAAAACGAGACGCCATGCACTTTTGCGAAAGCCTCAATCTGTTCATACTTTCGTAAGTTGTCCTTACTCTTGTTCTGAACATCGTGATCGAGCGCAAAGACTGGATGGGTAGTTAGCTCTAGTCCTCTCCTCTTCTTGCACCCCGCGAGATAACGCCATACCTAGTTGCGACGGATCCTTTATGCGGGTTGCGCCAGTCGACATAAATTTGGTCGCAACTGGCCATGTGTTGTCATGCGTGAGACATCTGTGAGGCTGTATCTGGACGTAGTCACCACTCCGGACGATCTTTCCCTCCGGAAGACCGACAGCGTGGCTTTGCAAGATCTTCTCTGTCAACGTTTGCGGTGACTCCTTAGCCCCGATCGAGCGAGAGCGTCTGACATCTCGAGTAGCCGAGGTACTCGCATGGCGGCGGAAGGATGGTTGGTGGTATAGCCTCGCTGAGCGATGACTGCGTGCGTTTGCTGTGCGCTCGACCAACGCGCCGAATGAACGGACTCGAGGGGCAAGCCTGACCTGGGAACAAGTTAGTTGCTTTCTATAGGTAGAAAACTCATTGTCACATACGACAGTGTAAGTCATGCTGAGAAGCAGTCGAGATGTTGTTGAGATTAGCTGGAGGACAAATGAGATCATACTCGAATTTTTTAGTCATAATACCTACCCGAGTCTGATTAGCTAATTACCATCAGGACCCACCTTTCCATGCACCCCGCGTTGTCACGGACCCATCTTCAGAGAGTCTCGCGATGGCTCGACGACTAAAAAGGTACTAAGGCAGCCCAACTTACTAAGGCAGCCTAGCAAAGTTAAAATACAAGGGGTGAGCAACTAGCTAGGCGTTGGTAGATATAGAAGGTCGGGAGCTTGGATTACAGGCAGTACAGTTAGTTGCGGGTTAATTAATTAGTGGATGACATACGCAAATGCGCTGGAAAACCAGCTTATAGGTACCTTTATAGGTCCTATAAGTATAGGAAGATACGATTAGGCTCTTAGGTGGGGTTTTTCATCCAGCTAGGCAACTCCTAGTATAGTTTTCCCCCTAAAACTAAGAGAAGTAGAACGAAAATGTACTAGTAATATAGCTATACTAGCTATCTAGAGTATCTAAATCAAATCAACTCTTCTTTGCTCTCGTGCTCGTACCGGTACATATCACCCTCGGCAATGCCTACAATGACCTTTTGTAATCAATTGACTGGTAGCGGTCTCCTTACATAGTATTACTGCCTTCCTTTGCAATAATTGAGAAAGGGCAGGTAGTTCCACGTGTTGATGTCTTTCTTTTCCGTTACCACTGAATTATCAGGCGGCTTACATGCTCTCCCCAACAACGAATGCATACCCGCGCGGCAACGCCCAGGCATTGACATTGACAGCTTGGTATAGGTCATTACGGGTTGGGAAGAAGCCCTCCGGAGGGAAGCAGTCGTGTGACCATTCCCGCAACATAGAGCCCATAGTAAATATAGATAGATATAAGTGCGCTGCAAATAGCGCTTCAAATGTCATAAGTTAATAGTAGGTCCTAAAGATTAAGGGCGCTCTCTAATTGGCTAGATTTCAATTGGCCCGGTCAACTCAACTCAGGTCAATTCAGGTCCACCCAAACTAGTCGACTCATCCCCCTTTATTAATCTGATCATTCAGCTCGACCGACTTAACGTTAGTTCGAATAGCACCACGCCACGCAAACGTTTCTCTCCGTCAACCCGAGCCAATACATCTCTTCTTCAACTGCCATAATTGCCCCGCTAAACAGTACAACGAAATCACTCTCCATGCTGACGGGCATGATATAGCTTGGAAAACGCCGTGTCAGATGCTAACAACCTTTCCGGCCCTCCGTCCTCAATAATCTCTCCGTTGTGCATCACCACCACCCGATCATAACTGTTGACGTGGTTGAACCGGTGCATAATCGAAATCACCGTCCGACCCTCAAAATGGCTGTCAATTATTTCCTGCATCATGGCTTCCGTCTTCTCGTCCACACTGCATGCCGCGTTAGCTACACAGCGGCATACATTAAACAGCTTGCGAGAAAGTAATAGACACTTACCTGCTCATTGCCTCGTCCAGTATCAGGACTGGGCTGGATACCAGCATGGCCCTGGCAAGACACAGAAGCTGTTTCTCCCCGTGGGAATATTCCGACTCGTCAAGATCGCCATTTAGCCCACTGCCAGAATTAACCCTGCTCCATAAGCTCACTCTACAAAGTGCAGTCTCAATGTCATCGTCCGAACAATGTTTCCCCGGATCGAGGTTGAGCCTCAAGGAGCCTGGAAAGAAGAACGGCTCTTGTGGTACAACATTCAGGAGCGGTCGAAGCGCTTTGCCTCCGATTGCGGTAATGTCCACATCGTCAATTTTTATTTGTCCCCTCCGGATCTCCATCATCAGCAGGGTAGCCATGATGAGAGATGACTTGCCGCTGCCTGATTGCCCGCAAATTATAGTCTTTTCTCCCGGCGCAATAGTCAAGTTGATATTGCGAAGAACGGCTTGAGATTGGTGCCTGTTCTGGTATCAGCGTTCACTCTGAATGCGTCCGGCAAAAATGGCTAGCATACCCATAGCTGGCGTCTACTTTCTGGAAGCAAACCGCCCCAGAAGATGGCCACTCAAGCGGCAACGGCCCACTGCCAGCAAGTTCCGCCGGCACTTCTTTGACATATTGTTGAACCCGAGCAACTGCGCCTATTGAAGTCTCAAGTCTAGTCCAGGCCTGGATGCTTTGTGCAAGCAAGCTACTAAACTGTAGAACCAATACCAATGCCACACCCAGAGCACCGGCAGTCACGGTGTTGGTGGCAGCCGTCGCTGAGGCAATAATGACTACTGCGAGCCCCCCGACAGTAAGATCCAAGACCAGAGCAAGCCATTGCTGGATGCAGTAGAGTATATAGAACGGTTTCTGCGACTGGTTCAGTGCGTCTGAGAGTCTCTGGTTAAAGGCAGAAGTCCAACCAAAAGCTCGAATTGTCGAGACACCTTGGATAGTTTCGATGAACAGTTTGTATATGGGGGCCTTTGCCTCGATGTCCATGAGACGGACTTGTCGGGATGTGCGTAGGTAAAACTTTTGCACGATGAAGAGACTACCTGCCAAAATGGGGAGGGCCGCAGCTAGGTATTTGCCGACGATGCAAATAACCACAAGTTGCACAACGCATGAAGCCGTTCCTGGTAAATCAAGTTGTTAGGAAAGTTCTTCTTTTACATGCATACCTCCGAAGACATGATACGTATGAATGGCGCTTACCTGTAGTAAATTGGATAGCATGTATCGGGAGGGACATATCGATCAAGTCCATATCTTGGCTGAATCTAACGGTTTTGTTTCCTTGTCAGTCACGCGTTGTCAATTGAGATTCGGCAACCCTACCTGTTCGTGATCGAGCCTACATCGGTCTTTTGGAAGAACTCGAAAGGCGCTCTGCAGACCAATATAGTTAGCTGACAATGCTCAGATTAACCCCCAGTTTCACCACATGCCTTAAAGTGGACTCTAGTAGATTTCCATGCAGCCCGATTGCGGTATCATTGATGATATTGACAAAAAACGCCCTAGATGCCATGTGTTAGCTTAGTTTGACGACTGTACATGACCCTGTCGACAGAGAGGAGCTACTCACCAACACTCCCCTGCGGTTCCGGCGATCGAGACGATGACGAGCATGGCATAAACACCCAAGTATAAGCCTGTCTGCTGGTTTGGACTTCCCCCATTGGCCTCCGTCCACTTCTCGATCCATAGCGCTGCCAAGTGCATCAGTATTACGGGACAACCCATGCCGGTCCTGATCTATAATCATCGATCATTTGAGGTGAACACTTACTTGTATACGTGGCACTGACTGCGGCTAACAAGGTGCAAATACCCCACGAGAGTAAGGACCAGACTCCAGCACTCTTGGCGTAGTACGCATACACGGACCAGCTACCACTGTGTCTTTCTTTCTCATCTTCTCCAATAGTCGAGTTAGATCTCTCGTTTTGTTGCTTGGATATTTCGCAATCTGAACGAGTCTTGGAAAGTGCCTTCTCACTTTCGGAGCCCATCTCCACGTTTTCTGTAATAGTTTCAAATATGTCTGCCGAATCCAATTGAAGCTTGTCATAGGGGCCGCAGGCGGCAATACGGCCGTCATCCAGCTGGACAACGTTATCCATGTACGGGAGCACGGATCCTGCATCTCATAGGTTAGAGTCTCAAATCTTCAGATACAATCACTAGGATTGTCGTACGACTATGGGTTGCCACAATTACCGAGTATCCTTGCTTTCGGAAATGGCCATTCTCTCCAAACAAGCGATCAAGCACAACTCTCGTGGTCCTGGAATCCAAGCCGCTGAAAACATCATCCAGAATTAGGATTGGGTGCCTAGAATACACGGCGCGCGCTAGAGCCTTTCAGTTCGCGCAAATTTCACGTCAGCTTTTATAATCTGCGAAACGAAAGGCAGATCAGTACGAACCATTCTCTGTCGTTGCCCACCGCTCAGAGATGTACCATTGTTGCCACAGAGAGTCTGATCCCCCTGTGGAAGGCTCTTCAGGACTTGCTGGAGGCAGCATGCGTGTATTGTAGAGTCATACCACTCTTGGTCAAAGTGTAGGTCCCCAGTTATATTTTGACGAACTGTGTCGTCAAAAGCCCAGGGGACTTGAGAGCAGAAACCGACTGCTGAAAGACCGGAAGTGGACCAGCCATTTCGGGTCACTGCTTCTCCAATCATAGATGCCAATAAAGTTGACTTACCTGAGGCTACAGGTCCAATGATTGCCGTGAAGCCTGGGGAGATATCAAGTGTGAGATTGTGGAGTACGGTGTCGGAATCATCTGCTGTCCAGGCAATGTCCGCTTCCTTGAACGAGAACAGCACGAGCTTAGAAGGAGCCATTGTAGACGGCAAATGGGTCATTTCCTGTTCATCTCGGGCCAACTTTGCAAGAGGCGTACTTTTATTCTCGCCGGCTTGTTCCCGCTTCTTTAAGAAATATTTCTCAATGTTACTAAAACACGCAATGGCTTGCATGCAAGTCGGAAGCGCTTCGCAAAATTCGATCAGAGGGTTCGTCGTCAAAGATATTAATGAGAGAGAAGCAAAGGCCTGAGACGTCAACAAGGTCTCGTCATTTTTGACTTTGGCAATGATGGCGTATGTTACGAATGTAGCAAAAGGTGCCAGGAGCACTGGTGCGTTTCCTGATATATCATTGAGTGAGTAACAAGTTTTTCCCAGTATGTTGACGGGACTTGCTCACCAGTGAGAATCTGCCAGACGAGCAATTTGCGAAATTTCTCGGACGCCTGAAGCTCTGCTCTACGGAGTTTCCAAACAAGGTCAAACAAAGTGTCTGTTAGGCCAAGCATCTTGACAGCCTTCATGTCACCTATCATCCTGGACGTTACCGCAACTCGGATTCGGACACGTTGAATCCAAGCCATTTGCGCAGGGCCGAAATGACCTGCGATGCGAGAAGCACCTACAATAGAGACTAGTTACTTCATTAGCAATGCTGTGCAGCTACGTATAGGAATGCCAATAGACAAATCAAATAGAGTGACTGGGTAAAATAAACAGGCTTACCGAGGCATATGACTAAAGGAAGGACGGATGCATAGGACATCTGTCGGGCCAACAGCCAAATAGCGACGCCAATCTCCGGCACGGACGCCCATATTTCGTGTATCTGTCGAAGGGAAGACATGATTTTTTCTACGTTGGTACTCATGAGAGTGATAGCGGCTGAATCTTTGACTTCCGCCTGTCGAAGCGTAGTTGTATCTTGATAAATTTTGGCAATAAGGCCTGACCGAATTCTAGCAAGTAGCCGGTACTTTTGGCGCTGATACCATGCCCGAGAAATCTGTAAAGCTCGTCAGTCACCATTGCTATTTGAGTTGAACAAGCTTTTTTTTTACTTGCCGCAATCCCAGTATAGACCAAAATGAAGGCCCCAACAAGTGCATGGCCATACCGAGAGCGATCCCCCTGTGCACCCTGCTGGATATTTGACACGGAGGCTTCGATGAGAAATGGCTGGCAAAATGAAAAGCACGAAAGCGCCAACCGTGGGATGATGGCGGACAGGAACGGCCACAGATATGCGGATAGAGTTGCTCGAAGAAGTCTGTGGCGACCAGACGTCTTTGCCCAAGCCTTCTCAAGTCTTTCCAATGTATCTTTTGCTTCCAGTGCAGTATCTGGTTTTGGTACATCATTAAGCTCGAGAGTCTTGCTGTAGCCCGTGGAAAAGAATGGAAGGACCCATATGAAGAGACTTTGACCCCAAAAGCCGGTTCTCTGTTCTTTTGTCAACTGTTTGTAAGGTGGACGTAGAAGCTTTGTCTTATGGATGGACTCAACAATGGTACCAAGGACTGTGAAGATGAAGGCTGCCGTCCACAGCACCCGTGGTGCGGTTACCGATGACAAAAGCCATAAAGACCGAAGTCGCGGTAACGCCAGCAGCGCCGAAGTCGATAGATACACGACAAGAACGCCTGAAGGGCAAACAGACCGCTGGTCTTCCAGAAAAGACAGAAGACAAGCACTCAATATTGCTATCGTGGAAAGCACACCCGAGGTCAGACTTAACCTAGTATGCAAGATTGGAGTATGTGTAAGAACTACGAGGTACGCAAGATGGAGCGAAAATAACACGATGAGGAGAGCCTAGTCCGGGTTGATCAGTGATCCGTGAATAATCGATGAGAGGATGAGGCTTACCAGTTTAAAGGATGCCAGCTTCAACGATGTCAGCTTCTTGGGACTGCCAAACAGCACATATAGCCGTGCAGGTATTAGCAGGAGAAAAAGACAGGCAGGCAGAGCGATGAAGATGCCATCTTCGAGCAGCAGAGTGAAGTCAAACGACCGGCAAGACTCTTCAATGCGAGGGCCAAAGACATTGTCCGCGCCAACCGGACAGGCAGCCGCGACGTCCATTCTCACGGTTGTTCACGACAACTGCACGTAGGACCACGGTACAGAGTGAGAAGTATGTAGCCGGAGATTGCGAGAGTAACTGGCCAAGCGAAATTGATGGTTTTTCTGACAATGCAATTTTAAGGAAGAAATCCTTCGCTGGCGTGCATCAGTCTTAGCATTTCATCTGGAAGAAGGCGAAGTCGAGGGCAGTATTGACCAGCTCCTGGGTCGCGCCTTCCTATTGTGGACGTTTTTGCCGCCCACAACTCGTTTCCCCAACTTACAACACGGCACGGAACCCCGGACCGTCGAATGTGCGTGAGTAAGCTTGAAGGACTGTGCCTTGTTGCAGGTCGCTCTGTTATTCATTGATCAAGATTGAACGGTTCAATGACAGGGATTGGCAATAATTCCCCACAGTGTCCTGCCGTTTGTCCTGCGTTGTTGGCTACAGCCAGCCCAAGGCCTCGACTCGGCGAGACTTCGTGTTCTGCAAGGCAATGTTACTCTGACTGCATTATTTCCAGAAATGTGTGTATCTGGTTCTTGTTGGTTCTAAAAACGCTCCGAATATGGAAGTAGGCACTTTTGTGGTGGCGAGGATGTCGCAAAGTGAGTTGGTGAATTGGTAAATTGGACAGATAGATCTCCATGCGGAACTTCTCGCACGAGAGTCGAGACCTTACCGTGGCATGGAAGACATCGGTCGGCTTGATTCCGGGGTAAGCGGGTTCCAGACTCGGCAATAACAACCACAATGTTCTAACCAACAGTAAACATACGTGGAGAGGCTCCATCCACCACTGTTTAGTTCCGTCCTTTCTGCCCATCTTGTGCCCAAACTGAGGAGTATGTTCACGAATAATTGCGATAGCTGATATTCGCGTTCTTTTGATGGTATTTGGGAACAGAATCAGACACTTGCAGTCATAACTCAATCTACCAAACAGACAAATCCGCAATCACTGCAATGTCAACGTACTCAAGACTTGATTCATCGTCTCAGGAAAGTCGTGAGTGGCTCTCAGAAGAAGATAATACGAAGAACGATGGCATGTTGCATCTTGATCGGCCTGACAGACGTCACTACAAAGAGTCGATACGCTCTTGGTTGATCGAGTACTGGCGGGCACTAGCGCTCCACGCGATGCTCGTTGCAGCAAATCTGACAGTCTTGCTGGCGCTTACACCAACTTGGCTCAATTTGGTCCATTCAAAGGACCATGCCAATATTAGTGAGTTTTGATCTCTGTCACAGTGCTTCATTGCTAAAAGTTGAGCTGTTTAGGCCCTCTGCAAGAGGCTGTATCATACGAAGAGCGGTCCTTTGACCTTAAACCAATCTACCTGGACAAGAACACACCAAACCCTGACAAGATCAATGAACTGAATGGGCCTCCGAGGAAAGAGCTTGAGTCGGCTTGGGGAACGCTGATGCAGTGTACGATATTCCTATTTTCACCTCCACAGCCCGCTCAGACAACTAATGTTAAATACAGATCAAAATATCCGACTCACAAAGAAAGAGCTGGGACAGTTCCGCAACGACGACTCCATTGTCGAGTTGGCTGACGGGACTGGTTATTGGAGCACGGTGTCTGTCTTTCATGGACTTCACTGTGTCGAGCGGTTGCACCATATCCTGTATTCGGAGACGTACTACCCGAATCTCTCGGCCAATGACACTTTTACGTTGAAACGGCATACAGGTACTACTACAGTCATATCTGGTTGTAATGATGCTGACATGGGAATATAGAGCACTGCCTCGACTGGCTTCGACACTACATACAGTGCAATGTCGATACTACACTAATTCCTATTCATTGGGAAGCGGAGTAAGCATCCAAACCCTATATACTCCGATTAATAGCAACCTTCAACTGACGAAAACTCATAGCTCTCCTGGGCCCGTGGCCACGGATGCTGGCAAGCATAAGTGCGTCGCGTGGGACCCTGTCTATGAGTGGATGGCACGCCATTCGTTCAACCCGTCCCAGCCAGGTTTGCTTATCCACCCTCTCTTTGGTAAGACTCAACTCATTGTTCAACTCCTTGATGTGGAAATTATTTCCTCATGTATCGCTACTAGGTGACTCGTACCACAATGGCTCACAGGGGCATGGACATAGTCTAGGGATTACACCTTTAGGCAAAGGCGGGGTTTTGCTCCATGGATCCAGCGGCAAAAGGCAATAGATAGTATTCTTTTGTAGATAGTAAAAGGCGAAATGGGTTTCCTCTTTTGTTAAACAAGGATAATAACATGCTTCCCCACAATATTGTTATTACCCTTTTTCGTTATCCCTACAGCTAATAACATGTATTGGCAATTAAGGCGTTTTTTAACGAAAAAAAAAATATATTTACTAGTTATAGCTAGAACGTGGACTCTATATTACTTCAATAAATAGTTCTAATTTCTAATACCTTTTCTTTAATTAAATTAGTATTATTAGTACTATTAATATTATTAATATTATTAATATTATTAATATTATTAATATTATTAATATTATTAATATTATTAATATTATTAATATTGTTAATATTGTTAATGTAGTAATACTAAGGGTAATGCATTATTAGCTTAAGCTTATAACAAAGGGGGATAATAAATAAGTTTAATTTAGCTTATCCTTCTATTATAGACTATAGTATTATACTAGCTTTTTATAGTATTAAAGCTAGACTTACTTTCTCTATTTTATACTTTACTTTTACTATATATATTTAATTATATTATAGTATATTATATTTATACTATATATTAAGATAACTGTAAAGGACTAGCCCGATTGGGCTATTGCAGGTGCTTGCTATAGTTAACCTAGTCGCTTGGCTACTTCTACTAATTAAAGTAAAAGAGTATAAATTAAACAAGTTACTCTTACTTATTTAATTAAACACTATATAAGTATTCTTCTAATCGTATATAAAGGTTAGGCTTAGCCTAGACTATAATATACGTCCCTTCTTACTATCTCTTGTCCTATATCCTATATCCTATATTACTTATACCTTATACCTCCTAAAGGCTCTATTTCTTTATAAGCTTAAGCTAACTATAACTTAGCCTACTATTACTAACTATATTTTAAACCTATAACTTTAAACTTATTTAACTATAAAAGACTAGCTTGATTAAGCTATTATAGGTACCTACTATAGTTAATCTAGTTACTTGGCTACTTTTACTAATTAAAGTAAAAGAGTATAAATTGAATAGATTACTCTTACCTATTTTATTAGTAGTCTTGCTCGCTCTTAGACGACTTACTAAGGGAAAGAGATATTAGAGTAGTTTAGCTTAGCTTCTATATATAAAAAGGCTAAAACCTTTTAGTTAAATTAAATACTAAGTTTTACTTTAATTAATCTTACTACTTTACTTTAATTTATTTTAATATAAGTATAACTTTTTACTTTATAAAGAAGTATAAAAGTAAGAGAAGTTACTTAAGTCTTTAAAATAAAAGTTCTAAGAGTATATAAATTATTTAATTAAAAGCTTCTCTAAAATATTCTTAGATTATTATTTATTTATTTATACTTAATTTTAATTATCTAAAGTAAATCTCTTTAATACTTAACTATAGATAGATTTTCTACTAATAAAAATAGTAGTTTTATTTAAATAATATTCTAGCTAAAATAATAAAATAGTAATAAAGTAAAGCTAGAGGTACTTTTTAGTTACTACTAGAATAAATTAAAGAAAACTAATACTTAAAATACTTTTATAAAAGAATAAGAAAAAGTAAAATTAAACTATTAGATAAATATAATAATTATATAAAATTAATAGTAAATAAAATAGAAACTAATTAAATTATTTAATTATAAATTAACTAATAAAAAATAAATATAAAAGAAAGAATAATATTAAAAAAAAAAAAAAAAAAAAGAAAGAGAGATTAAAGATAAGAAAAGCTTAAATACTATCGAGCCTAATTATCAAGGATAAAAAGGCTTAATAAAGGAGGCACAGTGGGATATCTAAGATATAGACGAAGGAAGAAGGCAGTAATGACTGTGTGTGTATTGTTAAGCTTGTTCTTCTAATCTAGGCGGGAATTTTACTGCTATTTATAGTAGGTTAAGTTCCCCTTTTCTAAGTCTCCACTTTTATCTAATATAAATCAAACTCTTGTCTTTATACGCTAGAATGACTAGTTTTATGCCTTTTATACTAGTTATACTAGGATATTCTAGTTATACTAGTCATAGGTTGTTAGAAGTTAAGTCAGGCTTGTTGAAAGCTAAGTTAGTAAGAGCTTTTATTAGTTGCCTCTAAGGTTAGTTAGTTAGTTAGTTAGTGCGTTGCCTTCTAGTATCTTCTATTAACCTAGATAACCTAGATTTCGTTTAATATACCCCCTTAGCTATAGGGAGCTAATTACAAGCTAGTTATAGCTATAATTTAACAGAATCTTAGTTAGTTATCGTAGATTAAGTTATTATAAGGCTTTCAATATTAACTAGGCCTAATAGAGACCTAAATTTCTAAAATTTCTATCCTATTAGAGGCTTTATAAGGCTGTCTGCTAGCATTTTCGAGGTTTCGATATATTTAATATTAAATTCGTTATTTTAATAGGCCTGCCAAATCCAAGCATTATGTATATCCACGTGTTTAAGAGCTATTTTAACTCGTAGAAGGTCTAGGGTAGCTAGCCTTATAGTTTAAAGGTTATCACAAAGGATAGTAGGTTTTTTAGTATCTAGCTTTAAACCTAGTTAACTTATAAGCCTATAAAAAGCTATAGTCTCTTTTCTAATAGATAATAAAGCTAGTAATTTAGCTTTAGTTAATAATATAGTTATAGTAGCTTGTTTAGTAGCTAACCATATAATAGAGGCTCCAAATAGTTAAATTAGTAAGCTTTAACTAGATTTTCTAGTAGCTTTATCATCTACAAAAGCTGCATCTAATAATATAGCTAGTTCGAGTAAGTCTTTAGTGCCATTAAATTTAATAGCTAGGTTTTTAGTATAATATAAATACTAAATAACCTTAATAGCTATTTCAATATAATTTAGGCTTAGATTAAAAAGGTACTCTAATAATTTTAAGCTTGCATAAGCTATATTAGGTTGAGTATTAACTAAAGGGTAGTTAATAGACCCTATAAGACTTTAATATCGATGTATATCCTTTAGGCTAGCTAGGCCTTTGTATAGCTCTAGGGTTTGCTCTTGTATAGGGCTTTTAACTAGCTTATAGCTTAGTTTAGCTTCTAAATCAAGGAATTTAGCTGCAATTTTATCGATATAAGAGTCTTAGCATAGCTATAACCTTCGATTTAGTTAATCCCTTAGAATTCTAGTACCTAGGAACTATCTTAGGTCTCCTAGATCCTTCATTTCATAGGTTTTCTTTAGGCCTTCTATAATAAATAGTGCCTTTTCTTCCAAGGATTTAGGGTAAACAAATACTATATTATTAACATAGATAAATACAGTTATTTATGACCCTATAAAGATATAAGAATCTTCTTTTAGTTATATAAGCCCTAATTTTAATAGAGTTTTTGTTAGGTCTAGTTGCTATAATAATAGTGACTTTCTTAGCCTATATAAGGCTTTTTTAAGCTATAATACCTATCTAGGCTTATTAAAACCCTTAGAATATTTAATATAGACTATTTTGTCTAGAGAGCTGTTTGTAAAGGCATTTATAGCGTCTAGCTGCCTAGCTTCTAGGTCGAATTTAGCTAGAATAGCTATAATAAGCCTAAAGAACTTAGCAACTAAAGTTATAGCATAGGTATCCTTATCTAAATATAGTTATTAGTCTTCTCAAACGCATAATCTAGCTTTAAATTTTATAAGGTATCTATACTTATCTAGCTTATATTTAAAAACCCAAGTGGTATCTAGGGCTTTATATTTTGCTAGAATCTGCTAGATAGGATAAAAGGTGCCTCTATCCCAGTTTGTTTGGAATTCTAGGTTTGCTGCTTCCTTAAATTCTCTTCTAAATCGATATTTTTCTAGATCTAACTATCTAGTTAGTTTAGGAGGTAAATTCAATTAATAAAGGGATTCCTTAGAACCTAGGAAGAAGCTGCTTATATAAGCTTGTTTAAATAGCCCCTTAGCTACTAGATTCGTTAATTTAAGACTTAGATATCTGTAATTTTCTTCGTTATCTTTTAGTTTTCCTATAGGATCTTTAGATATAGAATTATTAGATATATTATCATCAATATTATCTAGTATAGGTTCTTCGAGTATCATAAAGTCCTAGTAATCTTCCTTATCGTCAATATAAGCTAGTAGTTAAATTTCTAGTCGAGTTTTTATAGGTAGAGGGTTATCTAATTTATAGAATATTAGCTTGTTAAAGCTAATATCTCTAACCCTTCTAACCTCTTAGCTAGTTAGAATCCAAATTCAATAGATATTAGTAGAATTGTAGCTAACTAGATAGCCTATTTCCGCGTGGGCTTTAGTTTTAAAGCTCGTTTTTAAGTATTTTAAAGGGCTTTAGTAGTAAGCAGGTAAGCTCTACAGCTATAAGCCTTCAAAAAACTAATATCTAGCTTTAACTTATTAATATAACTAGTATCTAGCTTATTTAAAGCTAGCCAGCTATGTAATTTTTCGAATAGTATTAACTATATATTATTTTTATTAATATCTTCGTTTTTAGGTAAATTATATCTCCTTGGAGTTCTATTATATAAGAAAACAGCAGTTTTCTAGTATTTAAGCTATAAGTTAGAAGGTAAATTCGAAGATAGCTTTAAGGCTCTAGCTTTTATAGCTATTATACCCCTTAACCTTTCGGCTAGGCTATTTTAGGCTAGTATATAAAGCACTATAACTTCCTCTTTAATACCTGTATCTAATAACCAAGCCCTATAATTATCTTTTAAGGCTAGGTTATTATTGTAATAAAAGACATAGATTTATTGTTAAAATTAGGTTTTTATAGAAGCTTTTAGTGCTTTTAGGCAACTAATTATAGTATCTTAACCTATTAATAATAGTAGATATATGAAAATAAGCGCTATATAGCTGTCTTTAGCGATTAATGCTACTATATTTCTATTATAAGCTTTTTCTAGTTAAAAAATATCAATATAAAGCTTATAGAAAGGCTAAGGGCTAGGTAGAGATAATCTCCAAGATATAACCCTTTTTGCCTTAGATAAAGAGTATATTTCGCATTTTATTATTATAGGTCCCTTAATTTTAGACTCTATAGTAGCTTCTAGGATATATTCTAGAGCTTTTAGATTTAAATAGCCTAGGCGTTAATACTATAGTTCTATAGTACTTGTAGCTTCTAATTTTAATTTAGAATTATAGAAGCTAGAGGGTAATATAGTATTAGCTTCCATTTTTATAGGTTAAGCTACTATATTTACTACTTGAGTTGTAACCTTATTATATTTAATAACTAGTTGTTGAAATATTCGGCTAGTTTTAAATAGAAAAGCTGTTTTAATCGTAACTTTTCTACTAGCTAGTATCGAGCCTAATTATCAAGGATAAAAAGGCTTAATAAAGGAGGCATAGTGGGATATCTAAGATATAGACGAAGGAAGAAGGCAGTAATAACTGTGTGTGTATTATTAAGCTTGTTCTTCTAATCTAGGCGAGAATTTTACTACTATTTATAGTAGGTTAAGTTTCCCTTTTCTAAGTCTCTACTTTTATCTAATATAAATCAAACTCTTGTCTTTATACGCTAGAATGACTAGTTTTATGCCTTTTATACTAGTCATACTAGGATATCCTAGTTATACTAGTCATAGGTTATTAGAAGTTAAGTTAGGCTTATTAAAAGCTAAGTTAGTAAGAGCTTTTATTAGTTGCCTCTAAGATTAGTTAGTTAGTTAGTTAGTGCGTTGCCTTCTAGTATCTCCTATTAACCTAGATAACCTAGATTTCGTTTAATATACCCCCTTAGCTATAGGAAGCTAATTATAAGCTAGTTATAGCTATAATTTAACGGAATCTTAGTTAGTTATTGTAGATTAAGTTATTATAAGGCTTTTAATATCGACTAGGCCTAATAGAGACCTAAATTTCTAAAATTTCTGTCCTATTAGAGGCTTTGTAAGGCTATCTGCTAGCATTTTCAAGGTTTCGATATATTTAATATCAAATTCGTTGTTTTAATAGGCCTGCTAAATCTAGGCATTATGTATATCCACGTGTTTAAGAGCTATTTTAACTTGTAGAAGGTCTAGGGTAGCTAGCCTTATAGTTTAAAGATTATCACAAAGAATAGTAGGTTTTTTAGCATCTAGCTTTAAACCTAGTTAACTTATAAGCCTATAAAAAGCTATAGTCTCTTTTCTAATAGATAATAAAGCTAGTAATTTAGCTTTAGTTAATAATATAGTTATAGTAGCTTGTTTAGTAGCTAACTATATAATAGAGGCTCCAAATAGTTGAATTAGTAAGCCTTAACTGGATTTTCTAGTAGCTTTATTATCTATAAAAGCTGCATCTAATAATATAGCTAGTTTAAGTGAGTCTTTAGTGCCATTAAATTTAATAGCTAGATTTTTAGTATAATATAAATACTAAATAACTTTAATAGCTATTTTAATATAATTTAGGCTTAAATTAAAAAGGTACTCTAATAATTTTAAGCTTGTATAAGCTATATTAGGTCAAGTATTAACTAAAGGGTAGTTAATAGACTCTATAAGACTTTAATATCGATGTATATCCTTTGGGCTAGCTAGACTTTTGTATAGCTCTAGGGTTTGCTCTTATATAGGGCTTTTAACTAGCTTATAGCTTAATTTAGCTTCTAAATCAAGGAATTTAGCTGTAATTTTATCGATATAAGAGTCTTAGCATAGCTATAACCTTCGATTTAGTCGATCCCTTAGAATTCTAGTACCTAGGAACTATCTTAGGTCTCTTAGATCCTTTATTTTATAGGTTTTCTTTAGGCCTTCTATAATAGATAGTGCCTTTTCTTCTAAGGATTTAGGGTAAACAAATACTATATTATTAACATAGATAAATACAGTTATTTATAACCCTATAAAGATATAAGAATCTTCTTTTAGTTATATAAGCCCTAATTTTAATAGAGTTTTTGTTAGGTCTAGTTGCTATAATAATAGTAACCTTCTTAGCCTATATAAGGCTTTTTTAAGCTATAATACCTATCTAGGCTTATTAAAACCCTTAGAATATTTAATATAGACTATTTTATTTAGAGAGCTATTTATAAAGGCATTTATAGCGTCTAGCTGCCTAGCTTCTAGGTTAAATTTAGCTAGAATAGCTATAATAAGCCTAAAGGACTTAGCAGCTAAAGTTATAGCATAGGTATCCTTATCTAAATATAATTATTAGTCTCCTTAAACGCATAATCTAGCTTTGAATTTTATAAGGTATCTATACTTATCTAGCTTATATTTAAAAACCTAAGTGGTATCTAGGGCTTTATATTTTACTAGAATCTACTAGATAGGATAAAAGGTGCCTTAATCCTAGTTTGTTTAGAATTCTAGGTTTACTGCTTCCTTAAATTCTCTTTTAAATTAATATTTTTCTAGATCTAACTATCTAGTTAGTTCGAGAGGTAAATTTCGTTAATAAAGGGATTCCTTAGAACCTAGAAAGAAGCTGCTTATATAAGCTTGTTTAGATAGTCCCTTAGCTGCTAGATTCGTTAATTTAGGACTTAGATATCTGTAATTTTCTTTATTATCTTTTAGTTTTCCTATAGGATCTTTAGATATAGAATTATCAGATATATTATTATCGATATTATCTAGTATAGGTTCTTTGAGTATCGTAAAGTCCTAGTAATCTTCCTTATTATTAATATAAGCTAGTAGTTGAATTTCTAGTCGAGTTTTTATAGGTAGAGGGTTATCTAATTTATAGAATATTAGCTCATTAAAGCTAACATCTCTAACCCTTCTAACCTCTTAGCTAGTTAGAATCCAAATTTAATAGATATTAGTAGAATTGTAGCTAACTAGATAGCCTATTTCCACGTGGGCTTTTAGTTTTAAAGCTTGTTTTTAAGTATTTTAAAGGGCTTTAGTAGTAAGCAGGTAAGCTCTACAGCTATAAGCCTTCAAAAAACTAATATCTAGCTTTAACTTATTAATATAACTAGTATCTAGCTTATTTAAAGCTAGCTAGCTATATAATTTTTCGAATAGTGTTAACTATGTATTATTTTTATTAATATCTTCGTTTTTAGGTAAATTATATCTTCTTAGAGTTCTATTATATAAGAAAACAGTAGTTTTCTAGTATTTAGGCTATAAGTCAGAAGGTAAATTCGAAGATAGCTTTAAGGCTCTAGCTTTTATAGCTATTATACCCCCTAACCTTTCAGCTAGGCTATTTTAGGCTAGTATATAAGGCGCTATAACTTCCTCTTTAATACCTATATCTAATAACCAAGCCCTATAATTATCTTTTAAGGCTAGGTTATTATTGTAATAAAAGACATAGATTTATTATTAAAATTAGGTTTTTATAGAAGCTTTTAGTGCTTTTAGGCAACTAATTATAGCATCTTAACCTATTAATAATAGTAGCTATATGAAAATAAGCGCTATATAGTTGTCTTTAGCGATTAACGCTACTATATTTCCATTATAAGCTTTTTCTAGTTGAAAAATATCAATATAAAGCTTATAGAAAGGCTAAGGGCTAGGTAGAGATAATCTCCAAGATATAACCCTTTTTGCCTTAGATAGAGAGTATATTTTGCATTCTATTATTATAGGTCCCTTAATTTTAGACCCTATAGTAGCTTCTAGGATATATTCTAGAGCTTTTGGATTTAGATAGCCTAGGCGTTAATGCTATAGTTCTATAGTACCTATAGCTTCTAATTTTAATTTAAAATTATAGAAGCTAGAGGGTAATATAGTATTAGCTTCTATTTTTATAGGTTAAGCTACTATATTTACTACTTAAGTTGTAACCTCATTATATTTAATAACTAGTTATTAAAATATTCGGCTAGTTTTAAATAGAAAAGCTATTTTAATTGTAACTTTTCTACTAGCTAGATTCCAATTATATCTAGCTTGGACTAGAAGATCTAGGCTAGCGATATTCGTATGGAAATTAGGTATATAGGCTGTTTTTCGTAACTCAAATATACTATTTGAGGTTTTTATTTGAACTCGTCCGTATCCTTGAATTTCTAGATGCCCTATGCTTAAAAAGGCTAGGTTAGGCTCTTCTAGAGGCTTATAATCAAGGAATCAGTCCTTGTTATTACATATATAAATAGTAGAGCTACTATCCAGTATAAATGAGTCTTAAAGAGGATAATCTAGTTGATTTTCTGTAGATAAGGTAGCTAATATAACCTTATCTTCTATTTTATTAGGTGTTTTAGCTGTAAAAGCTATTCCTATAGTAGGATTTTCATCCTTTGACTTTATTAAGGTTGCTTTTCCTCGAGATATAGCTTTATTAATCTTATCCTTTAGTTTAGGATTATTTTTAAGCTTTTTAGTGATTTCTACGCTTATATCTTCCTTAGGCTTCCAATTAGAGGGCCTAGTTTCTAGATTTAAATAAAAACACTTGCTATAATAGTGTTAGTATCTACAAATACAATTAGAAATAGTATTTGAGGTATCTTGTTAATTTTAAAAGCTAGTAAAGCTCCCTTCTAGAGGCTTTTATTGCTATTGATTTTGTTAACTTTGTTTAAATAGATCAAATATTTTATATCTATCTAGTATTAAAGATTCCCAATGTTCCTTGTTTTTCTAGGCTTTATCTCTTATTCGATTAGACTAGTAGTTAGAAAAGGTAGGATTTATAGTGCTTATAGTAGCTATAAAGTCTAGAGTTAGTCTTAGTCTTATTGTATCTAGAAGCTGAAGTTAAATAATCTCTGTAAGAGCTTTCTAATAGCTTGTAGTTCAAGCTTGTAGCTTTATGCGATTAGAAGCCTTTAGAATATTTCTATAGGTCTTTAGGACCTCTCTTTTATAGTCCTAACTTATTAGCTTTATTCGATCCTTTAATAGCTTTAATTATTAAGCTATATCTAATTTATTAGATATAGTATTATAATAGTTTCCTATAGAACTTATTATAAAGCTTTGAATATTATATAGGGATTTCTATCGAGATAGAAATAGTTGCATTTTCGATTAATAGTTAGCTCTTTCCATTTCTAGCTTTTTAAGATCCATTTCATTTAAATCTATAATATAAGAAGCTATAGCGTTTATACTTTTTATACTAGGCTCAATAGGCCTAGTTAAAAGGGTATATTCGTCGTTATAGTTAATATTAGGGTTAATAAATTCCTATATATCTTGCGTTATAGTAAATTTCTTGATTATTAATATCTACTTATACTAGTTAGACTAGCCTAATAGGCTAGTTTTCTAGGAGGCTTTATCAATAGATTCCATTGTCGTTATAATAAGGTTTTTATAAATGTAGAGAAATGTAAGGTTTTTGTAGACCCATCCCCGCTTTTTATTCGAATTTTTCTCGGAAAAGTAGACTCTTTTATAGGGCGGTCTAGACTAATTAAATCTAGTGTGTATACTAGCTATAATAGGTCTAGTGTATTATCTAGCCGTAATAGGTCTAGCGTGGTATCTAGCCGTAATAGGTCTAGTATATCGTCTTTATAGTTATAGCAACTAGTGCGTTTATCAAGGCTTATTTGTTTTAGGTATAGCTTGATTTTTAGCGTTTGTCTTAGCGTTACTATATTAGGTCTAGCTTAATCAAATAATTGTTGCTTAGTAAGCTTGAAGATCGATTAATAAAAGGTCTATATTATTAAATATAGAAATAAAAGATATATATTGTTAGATATAGAAATAAAAGATATATATTACTAGATATCTTAAGTGCAAACCAGGCTTATAACTATCGAACCTAATTATCAAGGATAAAAAGGCTTAATAAAGGAGGCATAGTAGGATATCTAAGATATAGACGAAGAAAGAAGGCAGTAATAACTATATATATATTATTAAGCTTGTTCTTCTAATCTAGGCGGGAATTTTACTACTATTTATAGTAGGTTAAGTTCCCCTTTTCTAAGTCTCCACTTTTATCTAATATAAATCAAACTCTTGTCTTTATACGCTAGAATGACTAGTTTTATGCCTTTTATACTAGTTATACTAGAATATCCTAGTTATACTAGTCATAGGTTATTAGAAGTTAAGTTAGGCTTGTTGAAAGCTAAGTCAGTAAGAGCTTTTGTTAGTTGCCTCTAAGGTTAGTTAGTTAGTTAGTTAGTGCGTTGCCTTCTAGTATCTCCTATTAACCTAGATAACCTAGATTTCGTTTGATAAATACTATACGTAAAAAAGTATAAGATTAATACTAGCTAGCTTAGACTTTAAAGGTTAATTTTTAAGAAACTATAAAAAGAAAAAATAAAGGATTATAAAGAAAGTCTAGACTAATAGATAGATAAAAAACTTATTAAATTCTATATTATTAGGCTAATAGTTATAATCTTATAGAAAGTTATATAAAGCTTTCTAATTATAAGAGTAATTATAACTTATAAAATAGTAATATTAAATAATTTAAAAGAGTAGAATTAAAAAAAGTAAGTAATAAAGGTAAAGGAAAAGAATATAATAGAAGTTAAGTATAAAATACTAGAGCTAACTTTTAAAGAAAAAATATATAAAATATAAATAAAATTATTAAACTAAAATTCTAATTACTAAATACTATTTAATTATATTATAATATATAATAGAAACTTATTTAAAGTAATAAATTATAATACTTTTAATTTATTTAATAGTAGTATTTTATTTAATATTAAAAGCTTTATAAGAATATTAGAGAAATTCTTAGAGAAATATAGAATATTAAAAGTCTAATAATAGCTACTTAAGCTAAAGCTATTTAATAGTAAAAATATTTCTAACTTTCTTAAAAACTTTAAAGAGAAAATAATTTTATTAGCTATTTTAAAGGTAAATTAAATAAAAAAGCTTAAAAGAAAGGTAATTTTAAAAGAATAAAATAAAGTAAAAACCTTAACTAGAATAGAATTCTAGAAAGAAGTAAAAAAAGAACTCTTATTATAATATAATACTATAAACTAGAATTAAATAGAAATAGTAATTAATAAACTTAAAAGTTTTAATAGTAGGTATTTAAAGAAAATAGTAGAATCTATATACTAGCTTTATTAATATAAAAATCTTTAAAATAAAGTAAAACTAAAAAACTAAGAAAACTTTCTATTATAATTAAATATAATTTATAAAGTATTATTAAATTATTTAATTAAAAGCTTTATAAATAAAAAGAGCTATATTAGAACTAATATTATAACTAAGAAATATAGTAAGCTTTAAAAGAAACTAAATAACTATATAAAAGTAAGACTAAAGCTTAAAAATAGAAATCTAGTTAGAAAAGATAAAGTAATATACTACTTTAAAGAAGTTAAAGAAGACACTAGGCTAGAATAATAGTACTAAAACTAATTAAATATAGATAAGTAAGAGTAAGAGCTAATTATAGTTAGAGATAGATTTAAAGTATAAGTTAAAGCTTAATATTAATCTAAAAATAATAATTAAATAATTAACTTAATTAAGAAACTTATAAAATAACTTAAAGAAATAAAGATAGTACTTATTAAATAGAAATAAGCTTAAACTAACTTAACTAAATAGCTAAAAAAAAGATAGTAAAATTTACTTTAAGTAAGCTATAAGTAACTTATAGAAAGAAGTTAATTAAATTAATTTAATTTAATTAAGTTTAAAAGTAAGAAAAAAGATAAACTTTACTTTAAAAATAACTTAAAAGTAAATTATATTTAAATAAATAGAGTAAAATTATTTAAATACTACTATTATAAGAAATTAAAGTAGTTTCTAAATAAATATATTTATTTAAAGTATAACTAGTTCTTAGAATTTACTATATATAATAGTATAATTTAATTATTAGCTATAAAAGGCAAAAAGAAAGAATATATTATACTCTTTTAACTAGTATTTTAATTTTTAAGTTTTAAAAGCTTAGTAAAAAGGCTAGTTATCTAGTAAGTTAAGTTATTTCTAGAAGCCTATATTTTTATATTTTTTAATTAAGTTAAAACTTTTAGAAATAGAAAGACTAATTAATGGAAACTAATACTAGAAAAGCTAGATATTTTTAATAGAGAAATATAAAAGATTAATATATATAAGTAGTAATTATTTAAAATAAATCTATATAATATTAAGTAACTAGAGCTATTAATAATAGTAGTAATAATATTTATAAATCTAATTATAATAAATACTAATACTAGAAAGAGAGTAAGATTTAATAATAGTAAGAAAGAAAGAAAATAAAAAGAGAAAGCTAATATTATAGAACTATAAAAGCCTTCTAAAAATCCTATAATACTTAACTAGAAAACTAGTAAAAAACTACTTTAATAAAAGAACTAATTAATTAACTAAATTATAACTTAGTTATAAGAAAAAATATTTATAAAGAAAGTTAAAGTGCCTTTTTAAGACTTCTATTAAATACTACTAGAACTTATAATCTCTCTAAGAAATAAATATAATACTAGAGTCTAAGAAATAGATAATATTAAATAGTATAATAGTAAATTAAAAGTACTATTTAATATACTAATTAAGTTTATAAAAGATAACTCTAGAGAGACTAATAAAGAAATATTTATATTTAATATAGTTTTTATAATAAAAGACTTTATAGAAATAAAAGATAAAAAAGAGATATATTTATAGTTACCTAAAATAGAACTAAATTAAGCTAATAAAAACCTATAGTAATTACTAATAGAAAGGCTATAAGTAATACTAAAATTAATTAATTAAATATAAGTAATATAAATTAACTTAATTCTATAATAAAAAGAAATCTCTAGATATATATAAAAGCTATTATACTTATAGATAAGACTAAAGTATAAAGGAAAACTACTAATAAAAGTATTAGTTAATAGTAAATTCTAAGAAAATATTATAAGTATTAAATTTATAAAGAAAGTAAAATTAAAAGTTTATATATTAATAAAAGATACTTTTACTACTTTTTTTTTAAGTAAAACTATTTATATATATAAAGAGATAAAAATAAAATTATATTTTACTAATATATAAATATCTATTAGATTATATATAGCTCTAGATATAGTCTATATACTACTAATATTAGATATATCTTTTATAAGAATAGCTAAAGTCTTATTTAATTATAGTAAAAGAAGTAGTAAACTATTAATTTAATATAAGTTTAATAATATTAGAATACTATTAAAGGTAGCTAGATTAATATAATAGAAAGTATCTAATATAATAGAAGACTAATCTTTTTAAACTATTATAATATTAATAGTAAAGAAAGAAATACCTATACTATTTAATTTAAAAAAAGAATTCTAGGCTTAAGTTACTAAAAAGTTATATTTTAAATAGAAATAAAATAATAAGAAACTAGAGAAAGAATATAACTTTTATAACTTTTTAAAAGAATTACTAGAAGAAAAAGTTATTCTATTAGATAAAAATAAAGGTAAAAGAGTAATAGTACTTATTATAAAAAAAGTAATAGCTAGATAGTAACTTTAACTATAAGCTATAGTAAAAGATTTATATAATAAGTAAAGAAAAGATAACTAAAAAAGAAAACTATTAAATTTATAAGTATATATTATAATAAAAAAAAACTAGAAAGTATACTTAAAAGATAATATACTTTCTAATAGCTTAACTTTAAAAGAGAGCTATAACTAGAAAATAATAAAATAATAGAAAGTAAAAGAGTATTTAAAGTAATATAATAAATATAAAGAATATATTATAAATAAGTTCTTTAAGCTATAAAAAGAGTTAAAGTTAATATTAGCTAGATTAAATTAAATACTTAATAAAGTTAAAGAAATATTAACTTTATAAAAAATAGATATCTTTATATAGATTTTAAAAAATAGAGAAGTAGCTCTAGTATAAAATCTATTAGAATATAGGTAAGTAAACTCTATTATTATACTACTATAAGTTATTAAAGTTATTAAATATAAAGCCTAATAAGTAGTATTTATACTAATACTATTAGCTTTATAAAAGAAGCTAGTAAAACTTTTTAAAAAAAAATAAAATATAAGTATCTAGAAAAAAGATATAAAGTATATAAAAATCTTTACTTTTTTATATAAAAAAAGAATAAAAAAGTAAGACTAATTCTATTAGTAAAAAAATATAATAGAGTAACTATTTAAAATACTTATATTATAAAAGAAGTAAATAGATTTAATAAAAACTTTATAATATATTAAATTCTATTACTAATAGACTTACTATTAGAATATAACTAGATTCTATTAGTAATAAAAAGTAAAGACTTAATAATAATATTAATACTAATAGAGCTTTTTAAGCTATATACTTTACTTTAAAAAGTAATTAATTTAATTATTTAATTCTTAAAAGTAATAGAAAGAATTCTATTTAACTTAATACTAGATATTTATATACTTTTTATAGATAATATAAAAGTAAAAGAATCTATAATAATATATAATAATAAAGAAATAATACCTAGAGTATATAAGTATATTTTAGAGTATTTAATTAATATTAATAGAGTTCTAGTAAACTTTAAACTAGCTAGATATACTATTTTAATAGAAAAATTAAAGTTCTATAAATAAATAGTTAAAATTATAAGATATATTTATAAAACTTATAAATATAAACTAAGTAAAAGTAAAATTTTAAAGATTTTAAAATAAAAAGAATATTAGAATATAAAGAATATTAAGTCTTTTATAAGCTTAGTAAACTACTACTACCTTTACATTAATAGATATACTTAGAAATTATTACTAATTATAAAATTACTTTAAAAAAATATAGACTAGAAATAGAAAGAGCTATAAGTAAAAGTAATAGAAACTTTTAAGAAAAAGATAATATTAGTACTTACTTTAATATTACTTAATTTAAGAGAAAACTATATAGAAATTATACTAATAGTAAATATAAGTATTAAAGAATAGAAATACTACTTACTTTAAATAGTAAAAGATAAAAGATACTTTATTAAATTTAAAAGTAAAACTTAAAATTTAGTAAAAGCTAAATATAATATTATAAAGTAGAAATACTAAGTAATAATCTATATACTAAAAAGACTAAAAATATACTTATATAAAGTATACTTTATACTAGAAATAAATATAAGAGTATTATTATTCTAACTTAATAAAGTAATTTATAATATACTAGAAGCTATAGTTATAAAGTAAATTAATTATATTCTCTTATTTAATTTTATAGTAAGATATATTTTAAAAGTAAGAAATAGAATTACTAATAGACTATTAAGAAAAGGTCTAAGACTATTAAATAAACTAGATAAGTAAGTTAAAGGAAATCTAGAGAAGTTTATTAACTTATATTTTAATATACTTATTATATTAACTAGTAAAAAGAAATAATACTTTATAAAGCTCTAGTATATTATTAACTTTATATAAATAGTATTTAAATTATTTAATTTTAATAAAAAAGAATATAAAAAGGTAAAATTAAATATAAAAAACTTCTTTCTAGAAAATAGAAAGCTATAGAAAAAGCTAATAATAAATAAAAGAAAACTTACTTTAGTAATAGAATAAAAAAGCTACTAAAAGTATATTATAAAGAAAGCTTACTAGATAATAGAGTATAAAAGAGTAGAAGTAATATTTTAAGTTATATAATAATACTATTAGTAGTACTATATATAAAATATAACTAAAAAAGTTATTATATACTATAAAATATACTAAAAATTTATATCTTAAAAACCTAGAGAATTATCTATTCTTTTAGCTTCTAGAAATTTAATAAGTAAAATATATATTAATACTTAGTATTTATTAAATAATAGTAGCTACTATTACTTACTAGAAGTAAAATATAAAATAATAGAATAAGTTAAAGCTAAGCTAATTTAAAATACTAATATAAAAGTAGTCTAAAAGTTTCTAGCTAAAATATTTATAAGGTTTAGTATTTATAAATAAATAGTATATAATAGAAGACTTAAAATAAAAAAAAATCTAGCTAGTACCTTAAAAGATATTAAATTAAAAGATATCTAGATATTAGGCTATAATTTAAAAGTAAACTCTTTTATTAAAATAAGCTACTAGTTTCTAGCTTTTATAATATTAAAAATAAAAAAATTAAATAGTAAATAAGTTAAACTTTTACTTTAAGCTCTTTTAGTAAACTATATAACTATTAGAGTATTTTATAAAATATTTATATTTTATTTAATATATAAATAGAAACTTATATTATTACTTAAAGTAAAATTCTTTATATAAAAGTTAATTAAATAAAATAAAGTAATTAATAAGTAAAAGCTATTTAAAGTAAAAGTCTAAGTTTTAAAAAGAAAAAAGAAGAATATTACTAGAATAAAAGTAAAAGTATTTAAATAAAGAAAAGCTTTAGCTACTTTAACTAATAAATAATAAGCTAAGTTAATTAAAAAGAAAGAAAATAAGCTAAAAGAAAGAGACTTAGTATTAGTATATAATATTAGAAAAAGTATTAATATATTAATAATAAAGAAACTTATAATATAATAGAATAAATTCTTTAAAATTAATAGAAAATTATCTATTATAAAAGTATACTATTTATATATATTAAATAATATAAAACTAATAAAAATAATATCTAGAAATTATATAAAGAAGTTTAAAGAAAATAAAAAAGAATAGTAAGCTTTAATAGCTAATAACTAGCTTCTAGCTAACCTAGAAATATTAGAGGTATATATAATAAAAAAAGAGAAAAAACTTAAAAAGCTAAAACTAGCTAGAATAAAGTATATAATATTTAATTAAATAGTATTTATTAAAAAAGAAAAGTTTAATAATAAAAATAATAAAAGAGAAATTTCTATAAATTTAAAAAAGACTTTAAGATAATATATAGAAATAGTATTACTTAAACTAACTAAAGAAATAAAGGATAAATATATTTCTATAATAATATTATTTAATTAAGTATTATATAATAATAAAAACTATAATACTAAGTAATATTAATTAAAAGATAAATAAAAACTACTAGAACTAACTAGTATACTTTTTTAGAATAATTATACTTCTATTTTTAGTAAAAGAGTTCTAATAAAAATAAAAAAGGTTTTAAATAAAATAAAAAGTAATTTAAAGATTAAGAAAATAAATAGAATTAAAGTCTAGTATTAAAGAAGTAAAAGAGGTAGATTAGTTTACTTTAAGAAAAAGAAAATAAAAGCTATTTCTATCTTTCTATTAAAGTTTATATCTAGTAGCTACTTACTACTTATAATTACTAGTATATAAGCTATACTAAGTATAATTACTATAAAAACCTCTATTATATTTAGTTAAGAAAATATAATTATAAAAAGAAAATATTATATACTTTCTAAAAGTAGTAACTATTTTAGTATAAGTACTAGTATAACTAGAGTAGTATATTTTATTAGATTTACTAAAGAAACTATAATAAAAGCTTAAATATACTTAAAATATTTAAGTAAATTAGTAAAGAACTAACTATTAAAATAAATAAGCTTTATAGAAATATAAATATAGTTTATTAAATAACTTTTAGCTATAATAATAGATACTATTAAAAGATTAAAAAGCTTAATAAACTAAAGTAAAAAGTTATAAAAAAGAGTTTAAATATTCTATTAACTCTAGTAAAATAAAATTAGAAAAGAAAAGCTAACTAAAGAAATTATATAAATAACTAGCTTTAAATAAATTAAAATATAACTTTAATTAAAGTTAATACCTCTAAGAATTTAATAGAAGAAAATATACTTTAACTATTAGAAATATTATATTAGTAGTAAGAATCTACTAATTAACTAAAAGAAAAACTAATTTAATAAATAGTATTAGAATTTAATTAATAATTATTTAATCTATTATACTATAAATTTAAGTAAATAAAAGTAAATAGCTTAAATTTATTAAGCTTTTTATAAATAATTTTAATAATATTAGAAAGGTTCTTTTTAAGGTATTTAAGTTTAAAGTTTATAATTAAATAAAGTATAATAAAAAGAGTAATAAGTAAAAAGTCTAAAAGAGAAATATAAAAGAGAAAAGAGTAAAGCTAAAAAAAAGAGTTTTTTTTTAGAAATAACTTTTTTTAAGTAATAAAAAGTAAATAGAGTACTTTAAAAGTACTAGTAAATAATAAAAGATAAAAAAATAATAGAGTACTTTTAACTTTTAAATAAGTATAAATAATTAAAGATAATAAAAGAGAAAAGAAAAAGAGTAGTTATATATATACTTAAAGTAGTAATTAATAGTTAGTAAAAATATTAGATAAAAAACTTTAGATATTTATTAAAGACTTTAAATTTCTATAAAAATATAAAGAAGAAAACTAGCTAAAAAGGTATTAATAATATTCTTCTTTTCTTTTCTATATATTAGTCTTTTACTATTATAAAAAATATATAATAACTTTAAATTTTATAATTATTATACTTTTACTTTAAAATATAATATTATACTTAAAAGATACTCTTTTTTATTTTATAATTATCTTACTATTTCTTTTAAAAAACTTTAAAAGTAATTCTAATATAAGAAAATTAATTTATTAGTTTTAAAAGTTACTTAAGTAATAATATATAAAAAAAGGCTATTCTAGTAGTATTATAAATAGAAGCTAGCTAAGTAAACTATTTAATTAAAATAACTATAAAATAAGTTAAGTATCTTTTATTTATAAATAAAAGTCTATTAAAAGAATATATAGAAAATATAATTAGCTTCTTTTACTTTTTAGTAAAGTATTTGCCTAGTCTAATAAATAAAATAAATAAAATACTAATAGAAGGTAAGTTTACCTAGAAAAAAGAAACTTAAGTAATACTACTATTAAGTAGGCTATACTTTAAGTAATCTCTTTTTTACTAGCTAAAAATAAGCTAGAAAGAAGACTATAAGTTAATTTATAGTAGTACTTTAATATTATTCTATTATACTAATCTAGCGCTAATAATAAACTAATTTTAAGACTTTACTTAAATAAACTATATTATTAATATATATAGCTTTCTTTAAATAATATACTAAGAAAAAATAGAAGTATAATTAGACTAATTTAAACTAATTATAATAGAAAGAATTATAAATAAAAGACTAGAATATATTATTATAATACTACTAGAAATAGTATTACTTAATTTTAAGCTATTAACTAAAAAAGACTTATTTCTAGCTATAGAAGAAAAAGTAAGAAAAGTTATTAATAATCTAGTTTAAATTAAATATTAGTACTTACTTAACTTTTAGCTAATATATACTTATATAAATAATATTAGATTTATAGTAAGATTTATATACTATTCTAGCTATTAAAGTACCTTTATATTTAATAGAAAAAATAGTTACTTTTACTATTTTAACTTAATAAAAGCTAGATATAAAGGTAAAGCCTAAAGGTTTATTAAAGAGTAAAAGTAAATTCTTAAACTACTTAACTATTTCTATTATTTTTTATTTATTATTATACTTATCTTTAACTAATATAATAATTATAAATATAAGTATACTTTTCTAATATTTTTACTTTTTATCTTTTAAAGTATAATAAAGCTTAAAGTAAAAAGCTTTATTAGAAATAAATAAAATTAAAGTATTCTTTAAGTTAAATTTTAGAGATTTCTAGAAAGAAGTAAAGGTTTAATTAATATTAAACTATTTAATTTTTATTTTAAAGATTAAATAATTAGTACTTTAAAATAAAATAATATTTTATAAAGAAAAATAGCTAAAATAATATAATTACTTAAAAATATAGCTATTAATAAGCTAGAAATTTCTAAGAAATCTATCTTTAAAGATATATAAGAACTAAGCTTTAGTAAAAGTAACTTAAAAGTAAACTACTTCTACTAGAAGTCTAGAAATAAAATACTAAAGATATATATAATTAGAGTTTTTAAAGAATTTATTTTAAGAAGACTAGAAGTTAGTTAGCTAGTCTATAACTATAATAGATTAATTAAATAGATACCTAACTTATCTAATATAATCTATAATAATATATAAAACTATCTAAGAATATTATAGATAAATTATAAGAAATCTAGTATTAGTAACTTAAATTATATAATTATAGTTACTATAAGAGAAACTAAAGTTAAGCTATAGTTTAGTAATAAAAAGCTAAAAAGCTTAATTATAATTAATCTATTAAATAAAGACTTATAATTTAAATTTAATAACTAATATAAGAATAATATAAGAATTAAAGCTAGAATTTATTAAGCTAGTTTATTAAGACTAAGCTTTATTTATAGTTTAACTTTCTAATTACTATTAAAATATAAAATATAGCTTATAGTAAGAAATAAGCTTCTAGTATTATAAAAAGCTAAAAATAATAATCTATAAAGCCTTTTATAAGCTTATAATAAAGAATAAGTCTAGTATTCTTATATTTATAATAAAATTAAAGTTAAAACTACTCTATTTAAGAATTAAATAATATAAAGAAATTTAAAACTTTATTTTAAAATATATAGACTATAAATAACTATTAATATTACTATTACTTTAAATAAAATTACTAAAAGCTATAAGGTACTTGCTTAATACTTTACTTTTAAAACCTATATTTCTTTAGTTTTAAAGAGACTTATAGCTACTATTATATAGTAAAGAATTAAAGCTAAAGTTAAAGAGATTTTTACTTAAGTAAAAGAAAAGAATAATAATTATATAAAATAAGTATTAAAGTAATTAAAGAAGTTTAATTAAAATAATAAAAGTAATAGTAATATAAGGCTTTTAAAGTTACTAAAGCTTAGTAAAAAGTTAAAGAACTTAAGATTCTAAAAAGTTAAAGGCTTAAGTAAATTATTTATTTACTTATAACTTTTACTTTTATTACTAAAGTTACTAGAGAGAATTTTTATTAGTAGTCTTACTTACTTTTAAATAACTTACTAAAAGAAAGAAATATTAAAGTAATTTAGCTTAGCTTCTATATATAAGAAAGCTAAGACCTTTTAATTAAATTAAATACTAAGTTTTACTTTAATTAACTTTATTACTTTATTTTAATCTATTTTAATATAAGTATAACTTTTTACTTTATAAAGAAGTATAAAAGTAAAAGAAGTTACTTAAGTCTTTAAAATAAAAGTTTTAAGAGTATATAAACTATTTAATTAAAAGCTTCTTTAAGATATTTTTAGATTATTATTTATTTATTTACACTTAATTTTAATTACCTAGAGTAGACTCCTCTAGTACTCGACTATAGGTAGGTTTTCTACTAATAAACTATTTAATTAAATACTATATAGGTATCCTTCTAATTGCGTATAAAGGTTAGGCTTAGCCTAGACTATAACAAATTAAAGTATTTAAAGAGTTTACCTAGAGTAGTTATCTTCCTTTATTAGTAAAAGTTAAGTATAAATTACTAGTTATCTTTTTCTTTTACTATTAGAAAAGTATATATTAATATATTAAACTATTTAATCTTTTTAAATAAAGCTTTCTTTTAGTTTTTATTTATATAAAAACTATTATTATACTATTTTATATATCTATTAAAAGAGGTTTTTTCTTTTAAGTTTATATAATATTATAAGGTAAAAGTCTTTTTTAGTCTTTTTCTTTATCTCTTAGTAAGGTTTATATTTCTATCTATAGTTTCTTAAATAATAGAATAGGGTTTTATTAATATTAAATTTAATTAAATGTTTTATAAAGAAGTCTTCTTTCTATAGATTATTAAAATAAAGCTTTATAATAGTAGTCTTAAATTTATTAGTCTATAAGATAATTCTAATATATAGATTTCTTTATTATTAGTAATTAGCTTATAAAGGCTATATTATTTTTCTTTTTCTCTTTAAATATATATATTAAATTAAAGAAATAATTTATATATTAGTATTATCTTAGAACTATCTCTTATAGTTAAAGTATTATATACTTGCCTTTTAGCTAGAAGTCTTTTAACTTTATTAGTAGCTTTATAAATAGCTTTAGCTTTTTAAATAGCTAGTAAGCTAGATAGAAAATTATTAGTTATTTATAAATAAACTTTAAAGATAAGCAAGATTAGTATAAGTCTATTAGAACTAGTAGTATTATTAATAGCTTAATTTATATTAAATAAAATTAAATACTTAGAAAAAAAAGATTTAACTTACTATAAATAAGTAGTAAAATTTCTACCTAGTGTCAAACGAAATCTAGGTTATCTAGGTTAACTAGGGATACTAGAAGGCAACAAACTAACTAACTAACCTTAAAGGTAACTAATAGAGCCCTTACTAACTTAGCTTTTAATAAGCCTAACTTAATATTTAATAATCTATAACTAGTATAACTAGAATATTCTAGTATAACTAGTATAAGAGGTATAAAAACTAGTTATTCTAATATATAAAGACAAGAGTTTAATTTATATTAGATAAAAGTAGAGACTTAGAAAAGAGAAATTTAACTTACTATAAATAGTAGTAAAATTCTTGCCTAGATTAAAAGAATAAGCTTAATAATATATATATAGTTATTACTGCTTTCTTTCTTCTTTTATATCTTTAATATCCTATTGTGCCTCCTTTATTAAGTCTTTTTATCCTTGATAACTAGGCTTAATACCTAGATTAGAAGAATAAGCTTAAGAATATATATATATATAGTTATTACCTTCTATCTATTCTTTTTACCTTTTTCTATATGTTTAATATCCTACTATACCTCCTTTATTAAGCCTTTTTATTCTTAATAACTAGGCTTAATAGTTTTAAGCCTAGTCTACACTTAAGATATCTAAAAGATATATATCTTTTATTACTATATCTTATAATATATATTTTCTATTACTATACTTAATAATATATGTTATTTATTACTAAATCTCCTAGCTTACTAAGTAATACTTATTTAATTAAGCTAGACTTAATATAATTAGACTATAATAAAAGCTAAAAATCAAGCTATACCTAAAATAAATAAGCTTTCATAATAGTACTAGTTACTATAACTATAAAGATAACTTTTAAGCTAGACTAATTACAGCTAGTATTTATACTAGACTTAATTAGTCTAGATTGCCTTATAAAAGAACTTACTTTTATAAAAAAAGGTTTACTATAAGTAAGAATAAGTCTATAAAAACCTTACTTTTCTCTATATTTATAAAATAACTTTATTTTAATAATAATAGAATCTATTAATAAAGCTTTCTAGAAAACTAGTCTATTAAGCTAGTCTAACTAATATAAATAAATATTAATAATTAAATAATTTACTATAATATAAGATATATAGAACTTTATTAACTTAAATATTAATTATAATAATAAATATACTCTTTTAATTAAGCCTATTAAGCTTAATATAAAAAATATAAATATTATAGCTTTTTATATTATAGATTTAAATAAAATAGATTTTGAAAAACTAGAAATAGAAAAAGCTAATTATTAATTAAAAATATAACTATTTCTAGCTTAATAGAAATTCTTATATAATATTTAAAGCTTTATAATAAGTTCTATAGAAAACTATTATAATACTATATTTAATAAATTAAATATAGCTAAGTAATTAAAGCTATTAAAGAATTAAATTAAACTAATAAGTTAAAACTATAAAAGAAAGGTTCTAAAAATCTATAGAAGTATTTTAAAGGCTTTTAATTATATAAAGCTATAAGCTTAAACTATAAGCTATTAAAAAACTCTTATAGAAATTATTTAACTTTAGCTTTTAAATATAATAAAACTAAAACTAACTTTAGACTTTATAGCTACTATAAATACTATAAATTTTATTTTTCTAATTACTAGTTTAATTAATAAAAGATAAAGCCTAGAAAAATAAGAAAAATTAGAAATCTTTAATACTAGATAGATATAAAATATTTAATTTATTTAAATAAAGTTAGTAAAATTAATAGTAATAAAAGCCTTTAAAAAAAAGCTTTATTAGCTTTTAAAATTAATAAAATACTTTAAATACTATTTCTAATTATATTTATAAATACTAATATTATTATAATAAGTGTTTTTATTTAAATCTAGAAGTTAAGCTTTTTTATTAGAAATCTAAGAAAAATATAAGTATAAAAATCGCTAAAAAGCTTAAAAATAATTCTAAACTAAAGAATAAAATTAATAAAGCTATATTTTAAGGAAAATTAACTTTAATAAAGTTAAAGAATAAAAATTCTACTATAAAAATAGCTTTTATAGATAAAATACTTAATTAAATAAAAGATAAAGTTATATTAGCTATTATATCTATAGAAAATTAACTAAATTATTCTTTTAAAAATTTATTTCTATTAAATAGTAGCTTTATTATCTATATATTTAATAATAAAGCCTAATTTCTTAATTATAAGCCTCTAGAAAAGTCTAACTTAGCTTTTTTAAGTATAAAATATCTAGAAATTTAAAGATATAAATAAGTTTAAAGAAAAACCTTAAATAGTATATTTAAATTATAAAAAATAGCCTATATACCTAATTTTTATATAAATATCGCAAGTCTAGATTTTCTAGTCTAAGCTAGATATAATTAGAATCTAGCTAGTAGAAAAGTTACCATTGAAATAGCTTTTCTATTTAAAACAAGCCAAATATTTAAACAACTAGTTATTAAATATATTAGCCGAAATCTAGGTAATCTAGGTTAACTAGAGATACTAGAAGGCAATAAACTAACTAACTAACCTTAGATACAACTAAAAGAGCTCTTATAATAGTTACTAACTTAGCTTTTAACAAGCCTAACTTAGCCTTTAACTAATCTATAACTAGTATAATGTAAAGGACTAGCCTAATTGGGCTATAGCAGGTGCCTGCTATAGTTAACCTAGTTGCCTAGCTACTTTTACTAATTAAAGTAAAAGAGTATAAATTAAATAAATTACTCTTACTTATTTAATTAAATACTATATAGGTATTCTTCTAATTGTATATAAAGGTTAAGCTTAGCCTAGACTATAATATACGTCCCTTCTTACTATCTCTTGTCCTATATCCTATATTACCTATACCTCGCACCTTCTAGAGGCTCTATCTCTCTATAAGCCTAGGCTAACTATAACTTAGCCTACTATTACTAACTATATCTTAAACCTATAACTTTAAACTTATTTAATTATAAAGAACTAGTCTAATTAAGCTATTATAAGTGCCTACTATAGTTAACCTAGTTATCTAGCTACTTCTATTAATTAAAGTAAAAGAGTATAAATTAAATAAGTTACTTTTATCTATTTAATTAAGCACTATATAGGTATCTTTCTAATCGCGTACAAAGGTTAGGCTTAGCCTAGACTATAATATATAACTAGAATATTCTAGTATAACTAGTATAACTTATATAAAAAATATAAACTAGTTATTTCTAATATATAAAGACAAAAGTTTAATTTTTATTAGATAAAATTAAATACTAAAAAAAGAGAGATTTAACTTGCTATAAATAAGTAGTAAAATTCCTACTAAGATTAGAATAATAAGCTTAAGAATATATATATATATAGTTATTACTACCTTTTACCTTTCTCTATATCTTTAATATCCTATTATACCTCCTTTATTAAGCCTTTTTATTCTTAATAACTAGGCTTAATAGTTATAAGCCTAGTCTACACTTAATAAAGACTATAGAGTCTTCTTATAAGTAAGCTTTAACTTTTAAGTATATAAGTACTACAAGTTATTATATTAAATCTCTTATTATTTTAAAAGGCTTAAAGCTTTAAGATTAATAGTTTTCTAAATATTTTTTATATTAGGCTTTTACTTATAATAATACTAGCTAGATAAATATATATATTATATTAAAGTAGTTTAAAGAAGTTTTTCTACTAGAAATAGTATCTAATAATCTATTTCTTTAGTATATTTTTATTTTAAATAGTATCTAGCTATATATTAATATTAATTTATATATACTACCTTTTTTAATTATATATAGCTTCTATTTCTTCTAGTATATATATCTTATATTATTTAATCTCTTAAAATTAGTATTTTTAACTCTTTAAAAACCTACTATTATTAATAATAAGCTATTCTTTCTAACTTTATAATTATAGCTTTATATTAAAAATAATAATTTATCTAATAAAGCTTTAAATAAAGTATTCATATTTTCTAATATTAAAGCTAGATTTTAGGCTATAAAAATCTATTCTATTAATATTAAAAGACTTCTTTAATATATTATTAAATCTAATAATAATATTTATTTATTTATACTTAAAAAGTAGAAAATTAATAAATAATATATTTAGTAAACTTCTTAAAATAGTTAGAAGATTAAAGCTTAAATTAATCTATTATATTATAACTTTAATAGTATTAATTATAGGTATTAAACTTTAGTCTTAAAGGCTAATTATAGCTTTAATTAAAAAAAAACTTTTATTATAACTTTAACTAAAAAAAATAACTACTTTAAAGCTAAAGCTAATATATTATAGCTTACTAGTTAAAAGTCTATTAAAAAAGACTTTAATAAAGTATTTATACTAATATCTAATATTATTAAAGCTAAAGCTAAAGTAAACTATATAATAGCTATTTATAAAAAATATTATAGCTATATAATTAAAGAAAATATATTAGAAATTATAAGTACTAATTAAAGTAACATAGAGTTTATATTCTAGCTATAATTAGTTAATATAATTATCTTTTATTAAAAAATGCCTTAATTTCTAATATAATTGAGAAGCTATAGGGAGGGCGAAAAAGAGGGGACGGCGAAGTTGTAGGTCGGCACGTTATAGGTGCGAATGCACAAGCCACAAGAAGGCAGTAGATAAGACGACCCTCTAGCTAGCTGCAAGATAGCTACTACTAACAATCGAGGGCGATCGTAAAAAAGAGGGGAAATCCTATCACAGATCTAATGCGTGACCGCGTTAGCGTGTTATTGTCACAAGTAGGGATCGCGCCTAGAGGCGCCCCACTAGGATTAGGGCAACTTACTAGTAGCTAGGTCGTAGTATGATAAGAAGAGGGAAGGAGGAGAGTAGAGAGAGGTCAGAGATTAATACAGTTGACTTTGAGACCCTACCTAGCTACTACCTATCTACGGAAGTATTGATCTACCACGCCACTCTGCTACTTTGTAAACGACCCTGATAGATAGACAGAGCGCTGGCTTTCACCTTTGGGATTGTTCTTGAATGACTTCAGCTGCCAATACAAACATAATATGCTGGAAAGTTATCATTGATTGATGGAGATCTAAGATCCGAAACTTGATGACTACAGAAAACCATAAACAATATGTGCCAGCCATTTGAACCTATTACTGTCAACCCCCTTCAGTCGCGGTCTCAATGCTGTGTCTTAGGTCTCGATGGTCATCTTCCAATCTTCGCCTTTGGGCGGAGCGGCAGATGACTCATCTCTAGTCTCGATGGTCATCTTCCAATCTTCTCCTTTGGGCGGAGCGGCAGATGACTCATCTCTAGTCTCGATGGTCATCTTCCAGTCTTCGTCTCTCGGCGGAGCATTGGGAGGGCCTATATATAATCCTAAATCAGCACGTGAATTCACGTTTAGCAAGACCCTCATACGTACCATTAGTCGGGAGTGCCCTCACGCCACAGGCCAAGAGAACAGCAACGTAGCTAAGCTTGAGCGGATGCATCTTGCTTTCGTGCAATGGAGTTGCGGTATGACTTGTTTGGAGAGTCTGATAATCGAAGGTATAGAAAGAATTGTCTTGAGGAAGCTGAGAGTGGTCGATGTTAGAGAGATTGGGTAATTCATGGAGAAAGAAGGCCACTCTTTATATAACACTTTCGACTTGTGTTTTCTGTCATGTGTCACCAACCGTCTAACATCTTTCTGTTACTATTTTCACGGAGTTCGTGTAGCAGGACGGGACTAACTATCCGAAGAACAAATATGACCAACAACCAACAACCCACATGGTAATGTAAATGCAGGCTCGTCAGAAGTTCCAATAGCGTTAAAGACATGTCATCATACTCCTTGTTGACTGTCTTCTTGTGGAATAGGCAAAAGAATTACGTGGCGCAAAGCAGAAACATGTACTCCGTAGGACCTTTAATTGCCCGGGAAATCGTATCATGGTCAACCAACTGCATTTGCAGCAAACATGGGCAGACCGCATAAGACACGCATAGACTCGCCTAGAACCTCGGGCTATCTAGTATCCCGACAGAGATATCCATATTTGCCTGTTTGACAAGGCTCAATTTGCCACTTAGTTTGCCCGCAGGGTAGCATTCGGCCTCTGCTCAAATAGGCTTGTAATTTGACCTTTATGGCACCTCCTACTTGCCCAAAATAGATTTTTTTGGGATTTTGCTCTAATATGACGATAATTTTAACACCAATTTTTACAGTAAGTCATGCTTTTACTACAAAAAATAAATGTCGAGTTTCTATTGTGCACACTAAAATCCTGTTCTCTCTACGGCCAACTTGAATTCATCCTAACAGGTATACCAATAAGAAAGTAATAATCAGGAGCCTTTTTTGTAACTAGATGCGTACAGTGCTTGATGTGAATAAGATTGTCAAATCGCTCCTCCATGATAGCTCCCGTCTCACGCATTCTATAATACTTTTGCCAATAGAACATGCAGTGAGCAATATGCCAGTTCCGTGACGTCCAGAACTTGCCACCTGTTTCTCCAAGTAATCCAATCTGGTTCCTATCTAGACGAACTGTCCCTGCCTCATCGGCAAAGTAGGACCACTCGCCATTCGATCCAGGCCCAGATCGATCAAACTTCGCCGAAAGTTCATCATCTCGACAGTATGGTGGCAGCCAGGCTGTGGCCAAGGCGTCATACACGCAGTTTCTCTCCAGCGCTTCTTTAATGGTCTTGCCGCAGTCACAAATGCTTTTGCCCGGTTGAAGAGTTTCGGGGTGGTATGGATCTGGACGGGTTTGGCAGGCCATTTGAGGGTTTAATAAAGCTTGGGGAACAGTGAAGATCTGAGGCAATTTGATGACGGCTACTATTGCAACACAAGTAGCGAAGAGGACGACTGCTAATTGAAGTGCAACACAGCGAAATCGCCAGCTTGAACGCTCAGAATTTGCGCGTTTCTCCCCAGACCAATTCATTGAAGTTACTGGTCCGTCTTCATTGGAAAGAAACGGGGTGTTAGGCTGAGGCATGTGAAAAGTTTTGCTTGGGGAAATCAATTGTAAGAATAAGGAGAAGATAGATGAGGCAGAGTGCAACTAGGGAATCAGTGTACTAATTATTGGGGAGAAAATGCTGTACGTCTTCCGCAATGGCATAAGGCAACTTGAGTCGAGGTTCGACAGCAGGCCGTATTGGGTCATGTTGCTTAAAACAATATCGTATACTAGAATAGCCCCGCGACTATTTTGGACTCATAGTGACGAAAATATCATTAAGCAACACTAACAGTTAGTAGTCTGCCGGTTCAACTATTTCTTAGACTTTGACTGCTTTAATCGCTGATTCGCCTAGTACCCCGGACTTGCGCTGGCCAACAAACCAACCTCATTTGGCATGCCACATACTGGCACGACGTCGAGGCCCAGCATCTGAGCCGCACACGCATGCACTTGTGGAGAATAACGGGCAATTCGCCTCGTTTCGGACTTTGCTGGAAATGGAATTTACGTCCAACGATGAAGTTGGTCGTCGAGGTAGTATTCGGTCCAGGTTTAGGCACTTTTGACATGTACTTAATGAAGCACGGCATCGGCTCGGGCAATTTCCTAATCAGAGCACATGTCAAAGTTACTGTCGAGACCCGAAATTAAGTATTGTCCGCTCCGCTTTATTTGTTAATTATGGCTAGATAAGGGGCGATACACACTTACTGCGTACCTGATGTAGAGCTAGTTTTGGCTGGTGCTATTGTTGCTATACGAGGTGGGGCACATGTTATCACGGTAAGAACACGGCATGTTATCGGCTCGGACGGGTCTTCTAGCCTACCCGTTGGCAACTAAGTGGATTCCCACTTAGTTAGCCACAAAATTCTAGGATAGCCACAAAAGTCTAGGATAGGGCCTACCTAGACCTTTGTATATAAATTAGCTATATAGTTATAGAAGCACGATTTTTTTTATATTATATAGAGTTATATAGGCAAATTCAATTAAAAGCTAGCTATTAGAGGCCTCTAGATATATATATAATTAATGAAAATGTAAAAAATAGTGGATTTAAGGCCTTTTATTAGACGAATTCTAAGGAAAAGGTCTATTAAAGGAGGTATAGTAAAATATTTAAGATATAGAAAGTAAGGGAAAAGTAAAAGGCAAATTAGTAATAACTATATATATATATTCTTAAGCTTATTCTTTTAATCTAGGCAGGAATTCTACTACTATTTATAATAGATTAAACCTCTTTTTTCTAAGTCTTTAATTTTATCTAATATAAATTAAACTCTTGTCTTTATACGTGGAAATTATTTCTTATTATATAAGATATAGTATTTTTATATAATAAGATTAATTCTTATATAGAATTATTATACCTTTATACTAAGATTATACTAGATATATTGAAGTTATACTAGATATACTAAATGTCACAAAAAATATAATATTGCCACGCTACTATAATTTGTACCTTAGACCCCCTTATATCTTATTGCGACACTAAAGTTATACTAGATATACTAAAGTTATAATAGATATACTAAAGTTATACTAGATATACTAAAGTTATACTAGATATACTAAAGTTATACTAGATATACTATAATAGTCTAGCCTTACTATACTTCTATAGGTAAGTGTATGTAAAATAACTAAAAGCTTAAAGAAGAAAAAAGAAAATCCTCTTCTATCTCTTTATCTTAAATTTAAGTATCTCTTTCTAGTAGGTACTAATATAGCTTTAAATTAAGTCTATAATAGCTTTATAATACTTTTTATATAATCTATTTAAATTTAAGCTTCTAGCCTAGTCTATAATATACTTTTAATTTTATTTACTTCTTTCTTTATTAAAATATAACTTTAGTTATCTTACTAGCCTTATATTTATTACTAGAATAGCTATACTTTTACTTTTCTTTATTTATTTATTTTACTTCTTTTATTTATATCTTTTATACTTACTTTAAGCTTACTTTAAGTTTACTTTACTTCTCTTTTTTAACTATAAATATAATATTTCTTTTCTTTTTTTATTATTATTAAACTTTTTCTTTTTATTATTTTCTATTTCTATTACTTATTTTTACTTTCTTTTTATTTTTTTTTAATTAATTATTTTTTTACTTTATTATTATTTAATATTACTTTTACTTTATATTATACTACTTTAACTTATTTTTATATTACTTTTATTTTATATAATACTACTTCTATTTATCTCTATATTACTTCTATTTTATTACTTACTTATTATAGCTTTATTTATATTTTTACTATTTTTCTCTATCTAGCTTTTATTTTATACTCAATAATATATAGAAAATTATATTATTAAAGGTAACTTAAATAATAATTAATATAATAATAGATTAAAAGCTTCTAATATATATACTTTATATTAGTATAAAATAATTAATACTAGCTTTATTTTATATATCTTTAGTTTTACTTTTACCTATAAATAGTATTAAAAAATCTATAAATAATATATTTAGAAATTATATATTTATACTTTAAACTTTAAGCTTTACTATAAATAGAAAAAAGTTATCTCTATTACTAATTATAGTAATTATATTATTAAACTTATCTATAAAAAGAATAATACTATCTTTAGTTAGTATATAAAATTTTTATATACTTTTACTTTTACTACTAAAAAATTCTCTATTATATTAAAATAAGCTTATATTAATTCTAGCCTTATATATACTACTTATTTAATTAAACTTACTTAAGCTACTAGTAAATTATCTATTATATTAGCTTTAACTAATACTCTTTCTTTAAGCTACTATAGTAATACTTAAGTAAGTATAAACTAGTAAATACTAGTTAATTTTTTTTAAAACTAAAATACTTTAGTATAAAGTATATATAATATACTTATTAAATAGTATATAGAATATTAAAATTAGTATTATATTTAATTTAAATAGTAGAAGGCGTCTTATACTATACTTAAGGCTATTTATAATATTAGTGCTACTTTTACTTATACTATATATAATTTTACTACTAAGTTTTACTATACTTAATAAATACCTTATATTTAATAAATACCTTATACTTAATAAATGCCTAGTATTAGAAAGACTTTTAACTTAGTAAAAGTTATTAATAATAACTTACTCTTCTAATAGCTCTATTAATTATCTAATATATACTTATAGTATATTTTACTTTTTCTCTCTCTTTTTTTTTTTTTTATTTACTTATATTACTTTAATACTAAAGGAAATTTATTTTACCTATATTTTATATCTATATATACTTAAGTTAGAAATTATCTAGTTTTATTTATAGTTAAATTAATATATTTATACTATATAAGCCTTTATTAGCTACCTTCTATTTCTACCTATAATTATATTAAGAGATTATAGTAGTAACTTAACTCCTTTATGCCTATATTAGAGCTAGCTTAAGACTATTATAGGTTTAAGTATCTCTCTATTAAACGAAATCTAGGTTATCTAGGTTAACTAGAGATACTAGAAGGCAACGTACAAACTAACTAACCTTAGAGGCAACTAATAGAGCCCTTACTAACTTAGCTTTTAACAAGCCTAACTTAACTTCTAATAACCTATAACTAGTATAACTAGAATATTCTAGTATAACTAGTATAAGTTATTAAAAGGCATAAAAACTAGTTATTTTAACATATAAAGACAAGAGTTTAACTTATATTAGATAAAAGTAGAGACTTAGAAAAGGGGAATTTAACCTACTATAAATAGTAGTAAAATTCCCGCCTAGATTAGAAGAATAAGCTAAAGAATATATATATAGTTATTACTACTTTCTTTCTTCTTTTATATTATTAATATCCTACTATACCTCCTTTATTAAGCCTTTTTATCCTTAATAACTAGGCTTAATAGTTATAAGCTTGAACTACACTTAAGATATCTAATAATATATATTTTTTTATTTCTATATCTAATAATATATATCTTTTATCTATATATCTAATAATATAAACCTTTTATTAATTAATCTTTAAGCTTACTAAGCAATAATTATTTAATTAAGCTAGACCTAATATAGTAACGCTAAGACAAACGCTAAAAATCAAGCTATACCTAAAATAAATAAGCCTTAATAAACGTACTAGTTACTATAACTATAAAGATAATATACTAGACCTATTATAGCTAGATAATACACTAGACCTATTATAGCTAGTATATATACTAGACTTAATTAGTCTAGACTGCTCTATAAAAGAGTCTACTTTTATAAGAAAAATTCAAATAAAAGTAGGGATAGGTCTATAAAAACCCTACATTTTCTCTACATTTATAAAACCTTATTATAATAATAATAGAATCTATTAATAAAGCCTTCTAGAAAACTAGCCTATTAGACTAGTCTAACTAGTATAAGTAAATATTAATAATTAAGAAATTTACTATAATATAAGATATATAGGACTTTATTAACTCTAATATTAACTATAATAACAAATATACTCTTTTAACTAGGCCTATTAAGCCTAGTATAGAAAGTATAAATACTATAGCTTTCTATATTATAGATTTAAATAAAATAGATCTTAAAAAGCTAGAAATAGAAAGAGCTAACTATTAATTGAAAATGCAACTATTTCTATTTTAATAGAAATCTCTATATAATATCTAAAGCTTTATAATAAGTTCTATAGGAAACTATTATAATACTATATCTAATAAATTAGATATAGCTTAGTAATTAAAGCTATTAAAGAATTAAATAAAGCTAATAAGTTAGGACTATAAAAGAGAGGTTCTAAAGACTTATAGAAATATTCTAAAGGCTTCTAATTATATAAAGCTATAAGCTTAGACTATAAGCTATTAGAAAGCTCTTATAGAGATTATTTAACTTTAGCTTCTAGATATAATAGAACTAAGACTAACTCTAGACTTTATAGCTACTATAAGCACTATAAATCCTACTTTTTCTAACTACTAGTCTAATTAAATAAGAGATAAAGCCTAGAAAAACAAGGAAAATTAGAAATCTTTAATACTAAATAGATATAAAATATCTAATCTATTTAAATAAAGTTAACAAAATTAATAGTAATAAAAGCCTCTAGAAAAGAGCTTTACTAGCTTTTAAAATTAACAAAATACCTTAAATACTATTTCTAATTATATTTGTAGATATTAATACTATTATAGCAAGTATTTTTATTTAAATCTAGAATCTAGGCCCTTTAATTAGAAGCCTAAGGAAGATATAAGTATAGAAATTACTAAAAAGCTTGAAAATAATTCTAAACTAAAGAATAAGATTAATAAAGCTATATCTCAAGGAAAAGCAACCTTAATAAAGTTAAAGAATAAAAATCCTACTATAGAAATAGCTTTTATAGCTAAAATACCTAACTAAATAGAAGATAAAGTTATATTAGCTACCTTATCTACGAAAAATTAACTAAACTATTCTCTTTAAGACTCTTTTATACTAGATAGTAGCTCTACTATTTATATATATAATAACAAGGACTAATTCCTTGATTATAAGCCTCTAGAAGAGCTTAACCTAGCCTTTTTAGGCATAAGGTATCTAGAAATTTAAGAATATAGATAAGTTTAAATAAAAACCTTAAATAGTATATTTAAGTTACAAAAAACAGCCTATATATCTAATTTCTATACGAATATTACTAGTCTAGATTTTCTAGTCTAAGCTAGATATAATTGGAATCTAGCTAGTAAAAAAGTTACAATTAAAATAGCTTTTCTATTTAAAACTAGCTAAATATTTTAATAACTAGTTATTAAATATAATAAAATTATAACTTAAGTAGTAAATATAGTAGCTTAACTTATAAAAATAAAAGCTAATATTATATTACTCTCTAGCTTCTATAATTTTAAATTAAAATTAAAAGCTATAAGTACTATAGAACTATAGTATTAATACCTAGGTTATTTAAATTTAAAAGCTCTAAAATATATTCTAGAAGCTACTATAGGCTTTAAAATCAAGGGACTTATAATAATAAAATGTAAAATATACTCTTTATTTAAGGCAAAAAGAGTTATATTTTAAAGATTATCTCTATCTAGCCTTTAGCCTTTCTATAAGCTTTATATTAATATTTTTTAACTAGAAAAAGCTTATAATAGAAATATAGTAGCTTTAATTACTAAAAATAGCTATATAGCGCTTATTTTTATATATTTACTATTATTAATAGGTTAAAATACTATAATTAGTTGCCTAAAAGCACTAAAAGCTTCTATAAAGACTTAATTTTAATAATAAATCTATGTCTTTTATTATAATAATAATCTAGCCTTAAAAGATAATTATAGGGCTTAGTTATTAGATATAAATATTAAAGAAAAAGTTATAGCACCTTATATACTAGCTTAAAATAGCCTAGCTAAAAGATTAAGGGGTATCATAGCTATAAAAGCTAGAAGCTTAAAGCTATCTTTGAATTTACCTTCTAACTTATAGCCTAAATACTAGAAAACTACTATTTTTCTATATAATAGAACCTTAAGGAAATATATTTCACTTAAAAACGAAGATATTAATAAAAACAAAGATATCGATAAAAACAAAGATATTAATAAAAATAATATATAGTTAATACTATTTGAAAAGTTATATAGCTAGCTAGCTTTAAATAAGCTAGATACTAGTTATATTAATAAGTTAAAGCTAGATATTAGTTTTTTAAAGGCTTATAGCTATAGAGCTTATTTGCTTACTACTAAAGCCCTTTAAAATACTTAAAAATAAGCTTTAAAACTAGAAGCCTACGTAGAAATAGGCTATCTAGTTAGCTATAATTCTATAAATATCTATTAAATTTGAATTCTAACTAGCTAAGAGATTAGAAGGGTTAAAGATATTAGCTTTAATAAGCTAATATTCTATAAATTAAATAACCCTCTACCTATAAAAACTTAACTAGAAATTTAACTACTAGCTTATATTAATAATAAGAAAGATTACTAGAACTTTATAATACTTAAAGAACTTATACTAGATAATATTAATAATAATATATCTAATAATTCTATATTTAAAGATTCTATAGAAGAACTAAAAGATAATAAAGAAAATTATAGATATTTAAGTCTTAAATTAATAAATCTAGTAGCTAAAGGGCTATTTAAGCAAGCTTATATAAGCAGCTTCTTTCTAGATTCTAAGAAATCCCTTTATTAATAAAACTTACCTTTTAAACTAACTAAATAGTTAGATCTAGAAAAATATTAATTTAAAAGAGAATTTAAGAAAGCTATAAACTTAGAATTTTAAATAAACTAGAATAAAGGCACCTTTTATTCTATCTAGTAAATTCTAGCAAAATATAAAGCCCTAGATACTACTTAAGTCTTTAAATATAAGCTAGATAAGTATAAATATCTTATAAAATTTAAAGCTAGATTATATATTTAAGAAAACTAATAACTATATTTAAATAAAAATACCTATACTATAACTTTAGCTACTAGGTTCTTTAGGCTTATTATAGCTATTCTAGCTAAATTTAACCTAGAAGCTAGGTAGCTAGACGCTATAAATGCCTTTATAAATAGCTCTCTAGATAAAATAGTTTATATTAAATATTCTAAGAGTTTTAATAAGCCTAAATAGGTATTATAGCTTAAAAAAGCCTTATATAGGCTAAAAAAGTTACTATTATTATAGTAACTAGACCTAATAAAAACTCTATTAAAACTAGAGCTTATATAGCTAAAAGAAAATTCTTATATCTTTATAGAGTTATAAATAACTATATTTATCTATATTAATAATATAGTATTTATTTACTTTAAATCTTTAAAAGAAAAGGCACTATCTATTATAGAAAGCCTAAAGAAAACCTATAAAATAAAGGATCTAGAAAACCTAAAATAGTTTCTAGGTACTAGAATTCTAAGAGATTAACTAAATTAAAGGTTATAGCTATACTAAGACTCTTATATTAATAAAATTACAGCTGAATTCCTTGATTTAGAAGCTAAATTAAGCTATAAGCTAGTTAAAAGCCTTATATAAAAGTAAACCCTAGAGCTATATAAAGGTCTAGCTAGCTTAAAGAATATATATTAATATTAAAGTCTTATTAAGTCTATTAACTACCCTTTAGTTAATACTTAACTTAATATAGCTTATATAAGCTTAAAATTATTAGAGTACTTTTTTAATCTAAGCTTAAATTACATTAAAATAGCTATTAAAGTTATTTAATATTTATATTATACTAAAAACCTAGCTATTAAATTTAATAGTACTAAAGACTTACTTAAACTAGCTATATTATTAGATATAGCTTTTATAGATAATAAAGCTACTAGAAAATCTAGTTAAAGCTTACTAATTTAACTATTTAAAGCCTCTATTATATAGTTAGCTACTAAACAAGCTACTATAACTATATTATTAACTAAAGCTAAATTACTAGCCTTATTATCTATTAGAAAAGAGACTATAGCTTTTTATAGGCTTATAAGTTAATTAGGTTTAAAGCTAGATACTAAAAAACCTACTATCCTTTGTAATAACCTTTAAACTATAAGGCTAGCTACTCTAGACCTTCTATAAGTTAAAATAGCTCTTAAACACGTAGATATATATAATACCTAGATTTAGCAAGCCTATTAAAATAATAAATTTAATATTAAATATATTAAAACCTTAAAAATACTAGTAAATAGCCTTATAAAGCCTCTAATAGAGTAGAAATTTTAGAAATTTAAGTCTCTATTAGGCCTAGTTAATATTAAAAGCCTTATAAAAACTCAATCTATAATAACTAACTAAGATTCTATTAAATTATAGCTATAACTAGCTTATAATTAGCTTTCTATAGCTAAGGGAGTATATTAAACGAAATCTAGGTTATCTAGGTTAACTAGAGATACTAGAAGGCAATATACAAACTAACTAACCTTAGAGGCAACTAATAGAGCCCTTACTAACTTAGCTTTCAATAAGCCTAACTTAACTTCTAATAACCTATAACTAGTATAACTAGAATATCCTAGTATAACTAGAATATCCTAGTATAACTAGTATAAGTTATTAAAAGGCATAAAAACTAGTTATTTTAACGCATAAAGACAAGAGTTTAACTTATATTAGATAAAAGTAGAGACTTAGAAAAGGGGAATTTAACCTACTATAAATAGTAGTAAAACTCCTACTTAGATTAGAAGAACAAGCTAAAGAATATATATATAGTTATTACTACCTTCTTTCTTCTTCTATATTGTTAATATCCTACTATACCTCCTTTATTAAGCCTTTTTATCCTTAATAACTAGGCTTAATACTCTCTATTTTCCTTTAAATTATTATAGCGCTTTTATACCCCTTATATTTTCTAGTAGCTTTTAAGTTAATTATATATACTCTTTTTATTTAATATAGATATTTTACCTCTTTTCTTACTCTAATATATTTTTTATAACTAGAATCTTTTCTACCTTAAATTCCTCTACTATTTTACCTATTTCTATTATATTCTTCTAGATTAATACTAGGCTTAAGTGTATATTCTAGAGTTATTAGCTTAGTAGTAAGTTAGTAGTAGCTCTTTTAATTAAATTTATATAGAAAACTAGATAGATATCTTATAGTATATTTAGTTAAATTATAAGAGATATTAAAACTTCTTATATTTTATATTTAGCTATTATCTAGTTTAATTTTTAACTTAAGTAGTTTATTTTTATATTATATAAGCTTAATTATATATAATTTCTAATTATAAATCTTTCTATTAGTTATTACTTTTAACTACTATTATTCTATTATTATTACTAGTAGAAAGTAATTACTACTTATACTAGATTAATACTATTTTATAGATATTTTAAAAATATAATTATTTATCTCTTAGAAAATATAAATAAAAGTTTATTCTCTAGCTTTTACTAAATAGTAGGTAAATTATAACTATATATAGCTTTATTTATACTTATACTAGTAATTATAGAGTCTCTATTATTTAAAGCTAGTTAGTATACTAGTAAATAGCTAGCTTAATTATACTACTTAAATAAAACTATTATATATAAAATTACTTATATCTTTTAGTTTACTCTTTTTATACTACTATTAGTCTATAAGTAATATACTATAAAGAGAAGCTATTTAATACTAACTTTCTTATAAAGTATAATCTAAAATTTACTTAACTAGTTTAAGCTTTTATTTAAAATAATATATATTAGAAATCTATAAAACTACTACTAATAGTTTTTAAAGTATTCTATATATTCTTTAGCTTTTATACTTATTATAGCTTTTAATTATATATATTTAAATAGTTAGTCTATAATAACTAATAGATACCTAGAGTCTATTTTATTATATATAAGTAAGTCTATTATAAAGTCTACTAAAATTTATAACTAGTATTAGTTTATAATTAGAAGTAGTTATAGAAAGCCTTATTAAAGTTATTTACTCTTATATTTTCTATAATAGTAGTAATTTTAGATAAATCTAGCTATATTTTATAATATTTTCTTTTAATAGTAATTTTATTATAGTATTTAAAATATTATATTTTTACCTAGATATTTTAATATTAAAGAGTTATAAGCTTATTAAATTATTATAATTATAAGAGGCTTCTATTTTAAAATCTATATTTATTTCTAAAACTATAGTTAATTATAAGCTAATATAGTATAATTAGTAATTTATTTATAAGTTTTTACTTCTAGTAGAAACTTTTATACTTTTTCTAATACTACTTATTATTAAATATTAATTAACTTATTATTAGTTATATTCTATTTCTATAGATTTTATAGATATTTATTTATAAATATCTTAAGCTTTATCTTTTAATTACTACTATAAATTATATTAATTTATATCTTTTCTAGAGCCTTTAAGGTTATTATTAGCTTATAGCTAGAGAGTAATTACTATTTATTCTAGTTCTATTATAATAGTATATTAAAGTAGCTTACTTAAGTATCTAGCTAGTATTCTAGCTAGAAGTTAAATAGTATAAGTATTTTAGCTTATTATATTTATTATTCTATTATTACTTTTAGTATTATAAAGTACTTTAAATTTTTATAGTCTATAAGAATTATAAAAGGCTTTATTATACTATATAACTTTACTAATTATACTTTTAAATATAAGACTATTATAAGTAGTTTTCTATTATAAATTATATAGTTTTATTTTATAAGTTAAAAGTATACTAAGTAATATACTATTAGATATAATATTTTATTAGTAAATTATAAAAGATAGCTATCTAGTATTTTACTTAAATAGTTTACTTTAACTATTATATTTTTCTTAAAATTCTATTAATATAATATTCTATTTATAATAAAAGCTACTTTAAGCTTTTTAAATATTATATTTTATAGCTTTATTTACTTAAAGAAAACTCTCTTTTTTATTAGCTTTAATAATAGCTCTATTAGTTTTAAGAAGTTAAAGATAAACTTTTAATAAAAGTTTATAAAATCTAAGAATCTATAAATATCTTATACTTTTATTAGAGATTTTTACTTTTAGATTACTACTATTTTATTTAAATTAAAGTAAATTTTCTTTTCTATATAAATAATAAACTTTAAGTACTTTATTTCTTATATACTAAAGGTATATTTTTTAATATTAAAGTTTAATTTTATTATATATAATTTACTTAAAATAACTTTAACTTTTAGTATATAGTTTTTCTTTAACTTATTAAAGTAAATAAAAATATTATTTAAATATACTATTATAAAGTTATTTAATATATTTTTAAGTACTTTATTAATATAATATTAGAATATAGCTAGAGCTTTTACTAGCTTAAATAAGTAAACTAGTTACTTAAAGAGTTTAAATTAAGTCTAAAATACTATTTAATATTTCTTTTCTTTTATAATATAAATATAGTAAAAAGCTAATCTAATATTTAATTTTATAAATTACTTAGCTTTTATAAGAGAGTAAAAAGTCTCTTTTACTAGTAGTAATAAATATTAGTTTTATTCTATTATTTTATTTAATATTTTATAATTAATATAAAACTTCTAGCTTTTTCTAGGCTTTTTAGCTAAAAGAATTAGTACTATTACTAATAAAAAGCTTACTTAAATCTATTCTTTATCTATTAGCTTTATTATCTAATAGTAAATTTCTAGAAGGTAGTTTCTAGATATATTATATAAAGAGGCCTAGAAAAGCTCGAGCTCTTTCTTTTTTATTTTCTTTAAGTAAATATAATAATTAAGCTTTTTTTAGTATAATAGTAGTTTATTAGCTTTCTTTTTATTAAAGAAATTTCTAAAGTCTTAAAGCTTTATAAAAAGCGCCTTTAAAATTTTATTTTTACTAGTATTTTTAGTAATATAAGCTTAAAGTATTATTATTATTTTCTATAAGCTAGTAGCTAGAAATTAATACTTTATTTCTAATTTTTATACTTATTATACTAGACTTATATATACTAATTCTAGTATTACTATTATAGATATTAAAGTTTATTACTTTTCTAATATTTTTATCTATAAGCTTTAAGCTACTTTTACTATAATTTTCTATTCTCTTATATATATAATAACTTTATTATATATTAGGTAAAGAAGTCTTAAAATAATATCTTTTATTAAGCCTAGTATTATATAAATTACTAGAGAAAATTTCTACTTATTTATCTTACTTTAAATATATATTAAATATAATATTTCTAAGAGTAGTTTTATTTAAGTCTTTTTTTCTCTTTCTATTTCTATAGCTATTTAAATTACTCTTTTAAATTATAATAGAAATTATTAAAGTTTTAGTTTCTATATAAATTTTTTACTTACTATTATATAATAGTTATAACTTATATTTACTTAAGTATTAGTAAACTTTAAATTATTAACTAATATAAGTATAAAAAGTAAAAAAGTATTTATATTTAATTTAATTTTATCTAATTTAATTCCCTTAATACTAGAGATTATAGCTTATATATAAGTAGTTTTCTACTTTTATATCTTTAATATAAGTCTTAGTATAAAAGCTACTTATTTTCTAAGTTAAAAGTTATAATAATATTATTTAATATTAAATTCTCTATAATAATCTACTTTATACTAGTTACTATAAGTTAAAGCTACTTTAAAAGTAGCTATAAATATTTAAATATATAATAGTCTAATAATCTATAATATAAGTAATTTTCCTTTTTATATTACTAGATTATTACTTTATTTAATACTTACTTTACTTTTTATTTTATAAAGCTTTTCTAGCTACTTTTACTTTACTTTCTAGTAAGTTTCTTTCTATTAGTATAGCTCTAGCTTATATTTAATTTACTTACCTCTATTATAGAAATATTTTTATTTACTTACTATTATTCTAGTTAAAGTTATATACTTTCTTTTTATTTATTATAGAATTTTTTATTTAAGTAATAGACTTTAATATTTATAATAATATCTTATAATTACTTAATTACTATTATATATTATACTTAAAATATATTATAACTAATAATTCTATTTTATATTAGCTTATTTAATAATTATTAAAGCTTTACTAGTTTTATTATATTTATTTAGTTTAATTTTCTTACTAAAACTATTTTATTTTTTTAATAAATAAAGAAGTCTATAAATATTTTATTAATTTATTATTCTATTTAATTAAATTTATTTAAAGCTATTTTCTTTTAGTAAAAGTCTATATATATAATAAATAAATAGTTAAAGAAGCTAGTTAAATTATAATTAACTTAATTATCTAGTTTAAAAAAAGAAGCTATTTAACTTTAAACCTTCTAAAATAGATTTTAAAAAATATAAATTTATTAATTTTATACTTCTCTAATAAATTACTTATTTTCTTTTAACTTATATACTATAAAAGCTTTTTAAGTAAAAAAAAGTACTTTATTACTATTAAATAGTAAGCTTAATTATATTATCTTTTATTTTTTAGTAAAAGCTATAATTAACTATTATATAACTTATAGTATATTATTACTATTAGAAAATAACTCTATATATTATTATATTAACTTATAGATTTATTTAGTTTAATTATAAAGCTATTCTATCTAGTAAGTAATTACTTTTTATAGAGTAGCTAGCTTTAATTAAAGGCTATTTACTATAATTTATTCTATTTTTTAGAGTATTTAAAGCTTTTAGTTTATAAAAGTCTAGCTTTATTATACTTCTATAAGTAAGTATATATAAAGTAATTAAAAGCTTAAAGAAAAAGAAAGAGAATTCTCTTTTACTTTTTTATTATAAGTTTAAGTATCTCTTTTTAATAGATACTAATATAGCTTTAAATTAAGTCTATAATAGCCCTATAATACTTCTCGTATAACCTATCTAGATTTAGGCTAGAAGCCTAGTCTATAATATTATATTACTTTTACTTTATATAATACTACTTTAATTTATTTTTATATTACTTTTATTTTACTACTTATTTATTATAGTTTTATTTATATTTTTACTTTTTTTTTTACTTTTACTTTATATTTAATAGTATATAGAAAATTATATTATTAATAGTAACTAAAATAATAATTAATATAATAATAGTTTAAAAGCTTTTAATATATATACTTTATATTAATATAAAATAATTAATACTAGCTTTACTTTATATATTTTAAATTTTATTTTAGCTTATAAATAATATTATAAAACTTATAAATAATATATTTAAAAATTATATATTTATACTTTAAACTTTAAGCTTTATTATAAATAAAAGAAAGTTATTTTTATTATTAATTATAATAATTATATTATTAAATCTATTTATAAAAAGAATAATATTATTTTTAGCTAATATATAAAATTTTTATATACTTTTACTTTTACTACTAAAAAATTCTCTATTATACTAAAATAAACTTATATTAATTCTAGCTTTATATATACTACTTACTTAATTAAATTTATTTAAGCTACTAGTAAATTATTTATTATATTAGCTTTAACTAATACTTTTACTTTAAACTATTATAATAATACTTAAATAAATATAAACTAGTAAATATTAGTTAATTTTTTTTAAAACTAAAATACTTTAGTATAAAGTATATATAATATACTTATTAAATAGTATATAAAATATAAGAATTAGTATTATACTTAGTTTAAATAGTAGGAAATATTTTATATTATACTTAAAGCTATTTATAATATTTATAAAAGACTAGCCTTACTATACTTTTATAGGTAAGCGTATATATAGTAATTAAAAGCTTAAAGAAAAAGAAAGAGAATTTTTGTTTACTTTTTTATTATAAGTTTAAGTATCTTTCTTTAGTAAGTATTAATATAGCTTTAAACTAGATTTATAATAGCTTTATAATACTTTAAATATAATTTATTTTAATTTAAGCTTTTAGTTTAATTTATAATATACTTTTAATTTTATTTACTTTTTTTTTACTAAAAAATAACTTTTAATTATTTTATTAATTATATATTTATTATTAAACTAGCTATACTTTTACTTTTTTATATTTATTTATTTTACTTTCTTTATTTATATTTTATTATATTTACTTTAAATTTACTTTACTTTTTTTCTTTAGCTATAAATATAATATTTTCTTTCTTTTTTTATTATTATTAAACTTTTTCTTTTTATTATTTTCTATTTTATATTACTTACTTTTATTTTCTTTTTTTTTTAGTTAATTATCTTTTTATTTTATTATTATTTAATATTACCTTTCCTTTATATAATATTACTTTAATTTATTTTTATATTACTTTTATTTTATATAATATTACTTTAGTTTATTTTTATATTACTTTTATTTTACTACTTATTTATTATAGCTTTATTTATATTCTTACTATTTTTTTTCTAGCTTTTACTTTACTTTTAATAGTATATAAAAGATTCTATTATTAATAGTAACTTAAATAATAATTAATATAATAATAGTTTAAAAGCTTTTAATATATATACTTTATATTAATATAAAATAATTAATACTAGCTTTACTTTATATATTTTAAGTTTTAATTTATTTTATAAATAATATTAGAAAACTTATAAATAATATATTTAAAAATTATATATTTATACTTTAAATTTTAAGCTTTATTATAAATAAAAGAAAGTTATTTCTATTACTAATTATAATAATTATATTATTAAACTTACTTAAGCTACTAGTAAATTATTTACTATATTAGCTTTAACTAATACTTTTACCTTAAGCTATTATAGTAATATCTAGATAAGTATAAACTAGTAAATATTAGTCAATTTTTTTGAAACTAAAATACTTTAATATTAAATATATATAGTATAATTATTAAATAGTATATAAAATATAAAAATTAGTATTATACTTAATTTAAATAGTAAAAAATATTTTATATTATACTTCAAGCTATTTATAATATTAGTATTACTTTTAATTATACTACTTATAATTTTACTATTAAGCTTTATTATATTTAATAAATATTTTATACTAGAAAGGCTTTTAACTTATTAAAGCTTATTAAAAATAACTTACTCTTTAAATAGCTCTATTAATTATTTAATATATACTTATAGTATATCTTTTTTCTTTTCTCTTTTTTTTTTATTTACTTAAATTACTTTAATATTAAAGGAAATTTATTTTACTTATATTTTATACTTATATATACTTAAATTAAAAGTTATCTAGTTTTATTTATAATTAAATTAATATATTTATATTATTTAAGCTTTTATTTATAGTCTTTTATTTTTATTTATAATTATATTAAAAGGTAATAATAGTAATTTAACTTTTTTATACTTATATTAAAGCTAGTTTAAAATTATTATAAGTTTAAGTATTTTTTTATCTTTTTTTAAATTATTATAATATTTTTATATCTTTTAAATTTTCTAGTAATTTCTAAATTAATTATATATACTCTTTTTATTTAATATAAATATTTTACCTCTTTTTTTACTCTAGTATATTTTTTATAACTAAAATTTTCTTTATTTTTTATTTTTCTACTATTATAGGTATTACTAAGAGTAATATAATATTACAATTAGATTATAAAGTATAATAAAGGGTGTTTAAAAGAGTTATATTTAAGTCTTACTTTTTTCTATTATAAACTATAATATTAAGCTAGCTTTTTATAGTATTTAAGCTAGACTTACTTTCTTTATTTAATACCTTACTTTTATAATATATATTTAATTATATTATAGTATACTATACCTATATAATAGACTAATTAAAATAATAGAAGATAAGCTACTATAAGTCTCTAGCTACTTAGCGTAATCTATAATATTAGTAATATTAATAATATTAATAGAAGTAATAATACTAATACTAGTAGTCTTTTAAATAAAAGAACTAATAGGAAATTATTATAATTAAATAGTTATAATAATAAAGAAATAGAAATCTTATAAAAAAGTAGTATTAATCTATTTTATATAGTGCTAATTATACTAGCTTTTTTATAAAGCTATTTTAGTTCTCTTTATTTATTCTTTTCCTTATATTATTATTTTATTTTTATTAATAAAAGTCTTAAGCACTTAGTTTAATAATATCTTTATTATAGTATTAGCTAGATTATTATTTCTATTAATCTATTTAACTTTATATATTTTATATTACTTATATAATTATTTTAAAGCTATAATATTAATTATTAATCTTTTTTTCTTTATTATACTAAGCTTAATAAAATATTTATATAGTAATAAAAATCTATATAAAAAATTATAAGTATTTATAGTATTTTAAGTCTTATAAAGATAAAATTTAAAGTTATTATAATTATATAAGCTATATTTACTTCTTATATTATATTATATAATTTAAATATTAGAATACTTTAAGTTATATATTTACTTTTAGTTAAGCTATATATAATAATATTACTTTTTATAGAAAATTTAATTTCTTTTATTTTTTTATTAATAATAATAATAATATATTTAATTTAAAAACTTAAATCTTTATTATTAGCTAGTAAGCTATTTATAAATATATATAACTTTAAGATTTTAAGATTAAAAGAAATTATATATAATTTATACTTTTAGTTTTTAATTTACTATTTAAAGTATTTATTTAAATAAGCTATATTTTCTAGTTTAAGCTTTTAATATTAAGCTATAATAGATAAATTATATAAGGCTTTAAGCTAATAAATACTTATAATATAAGCTTTTTAAGCTTTTTATTTAATATAATTTTATTTAGTATTAGTAAATTTTATATTAATTAAATAAAGCTTTTTATTTTAATCTTTTTATTAAAGTTCTATTATACTATTTTTATCTTAAATAAGTATATATTTATTAAAAATTAAAGGTATATTAATAGTAAGCTTTTATTTTAATTTAATAGTAAACTTTACTTTTTAAAGTTTAATTTCTTTTTAATTAGAAAAGTTTTTATTACTTAAATCTAATATATTATTAGTTTATATTCTAGTAATTCTAAAATTCTTATTTTCTAGTATTAATATTAGTAAGTAAAGGTTATATATAAAAGTTATTATTTAAAAGTTATTATAATAATAATAGAAGTAGGTTACTTACTAATAGATACTAGCTTCTATAATTCTATATAAAGGCTTTATTACTTCTATAATTATACTAGTAAAATATAAGTATATAATTTACTATAGTATCTTTATAATAATTAATTAATTTAGCTATATTAATAATTAAATATAAGCTTATATAATATTTCTAATCTAAAGCTTAATTTCTTAAGACTTTAATAAAAGTACTAATATTATAATTAGGCGTTAACTTATTTATTAAATTATTAGAAATTATATTAGAATTAGCTTCTTTTCTCTATTATTATATTTTTAAATAACTAGTCTAGACTTTTTATATAGTATAAAGGTACTTTTACCTTTAATTTCTTATACTATATATAAGTTAAATAGTCTTTAATTATTATATTTTATTTAATTAAAAGATATAAAATAAAATATATTATAAGCTTAAAAGTTATTAATTTCTAATTAATTAAAGTATTTAAAAGATTTATTTAAAGTAGTTATCTTACTTTACTAGTAAAGGTTAAATATAAGTTACTAATTATTTTTCTCTTTTACTATTAGAAATATATATATTAATTTATTAAACTATTTAATTCTTTTAATTAAAGTATTCTTTTAGTCTTTATTTATATAAAAAGTATTATTCTACTATTTTATATATTTATTAGAAGAATTCTCTACTATTAAGTCTATATAATATTATAAAGTAAAGGTCTTTTTTAGTCTTTTTCTTTATCTTTTAATAGATTTAATATCTTTTTTTATAGTTTCTTTAATAGAAGAAAAGATTTTATTAATATTAGATTTAATTAGTTATTTTATAGAAAAGTCTTTTCTATTCTATAAATTATTAAAATAAAGCTTTATAATAGTAGTTTTAAATTTTATTAGTTTATAAAGTAATTCTAATATATAAGTCTCTTTATTATTAGTAATTAGCTTATAAAAGCTATATTATTTTTCTTTTTCTCTTTAAATATATATATTAAATTAAAGAAGTAACTTATATATTAGTATTATTTTAAAACTATTTCTTATAGCTAGAGTATTATATACTTATCCTTTAGCTAGAAGTCTTTTAACTTTATTAGTAGCTTTATAAATAGCTTTAGCTTTTTAAATAGCTAGTAAGCTAGATAGAAAATTATTAGTTATTTATAGATAGACTTTAAATATAAGTAAGATTAGTATAAGTCTATTAAAACTAATAGTATTATTAATAGCTTTTATAGCTATTTAAAGGTATTACTCTAGTAATAGTTAACATTCTATAGATTTTATAATAATTTTATAGGCTTAGTAAAGAGATTTATAATATCTTTTAACTTTACTAATACTATTATAGGCTTCTATAAGTACTTTATTAATATTAATAGTAAGTAGTTTGTTAGTAGAAAACACACCCACAGTCGAACACTAGAGGGGTCTGCCCTAGGTAATCTAGATTAAGTGTAGATAAATAAACAATAATCTAAGGACGTCTTAGAGGAGCTCTTAATCAAATAGTTTATATACCCTTAGAACCCTTATCTCGAAGACTTAGGTGACTTCTCCTACTTCTACGCTTCTTTGTAAAGTGGAAAGTCACGCTTACATCGAGATAGGTCAAGGTAGGGTAGCAAGGCTAATTAGAGCGAAACTTGGTGTTTAATTTAACTAGAAGGTCTTAGCCTTCTTATACATAGAAGCTAAGCTAAACCGCCCTAATGTCTCTTTCCTGTGGTAAGTCGTCTAAGAGCGAGCAAGACCACTAACAAAGTAGTCTTATATAATTATAGAATTTAATTAAAGTAAAGTTCTTTCTAGTATTATAAATTATTTAATTTAAAAGACTTAAATAAATATCTATCTAGTATTTATATAATATATTCTAGATATTTTTAGCTTTTTACTTTTAAAGTTTAAGAAATCTAATTACTTAAAATAAAATAGCTATATTAATAATATATATAATAGATTTATTTTCTAGTTATATTATATTAATTATAATTTTATAGTTAAACTTATAGTTATTTTAAAGATTAAATTTAAAATAACTAGAGCTTTTATTATATATTTAGTAATAGTAGTAAGCTTTTATAAGCTTTCTAATAGTATTATTATTAAATACTTTACTAGCTTTTTATAGTACTTTAGCTAGATATTAAATTAAAAGATATTTAAATTATTAATATAGCTAATAGAAGTCTTTTTCTAATAAATAGAAAGCTACTATTTCTTTAGCTTTTAAAGTCTACTAAAAATATCTCTATTTAAAGATAATTAATATTTTTAAGCTTTCTTATATAAGTATATTATTAAAGTTATTAATCTTAATACTTAATTAGTTTATATCTATTATAAATAGAAAAAAGAGAGTACTTATATTTTGTTAGTAGTCTTACTCGCTCTTAGACAACTTACTAAGAGAAAGAGACATTAGGGTAGTTTAGCTTAGCTTTTATATATAAAAAGGCTAAAACCTTCTAGTTAAATTAAATACTAAGTTTTACTTTAATTATTCTTACTACTTTACTTTAACTTATTTTAATATAAGCGTAATCTTTTACTTTATAAAGAAGTATAAAAGTAAAAGAAGTTACTTAAGTATTTAAAATAAAAGTTCTAAAAGTATATAAACTATTTAATTAAAAGCTTCTCTAAGATATCCTTAGATTATTATTTATTTATTTACACTTAATCTTAATTACCTAGGGTAGACCCCTCTAGTACTCGACTATAGGTGTATTTTCTACTAATAAAATATCTAAAATAGAGAATATTATTAGGCCTAGTACTATAGGTATATAAATAATACTATTTAATTAAGTAGATTTTATACTAAATATAATTTAGGCTTCTTCTATAAGTTTAATTTTTAGCAAGAGTATAAGCTTTATTAAAGCTTTAACTTATTATATACTTACTATTAAGTATTCTAAGAAACTTATATTAGGTAAAATACCTTTTAATACTTTATTAAAATATCTCTCTAGTAATATATATATTATATTTTCTATAGCTTTTTATTTATATAAATTATATTATAGATAAATATATTTAATAGCTTTATTATTTAAAATATTATAAACTATTTAATTATTAGATTAAAAACTAATTATAAAGAAGTTAATAATAGTATTAGTCTTTTTATTATAAGTACTATTATTACTATTATTATTATTAGTAGTATTATTATTTTAAAGGTAAGTCTTAGAAGCTTTCTATACTTCTATAGTATAATTATTATTATTATTACTATTCTTACCTTTATATATAGTAAGAAATACTTAAAATTTCCTTTTATTAAGTAGTTAAATATATTTCTTATTCTTTTACTAATAGTTCTTTAATTATTATCTTTTTTTATTAGAATAGTTTATTAACTAGTATTTTAGTTTATTATAAATATAATATTTACTATATTTCTTTTATAATTTTTATTTTCTTAAGCTTTTAGTATAAAAATTATAGTTATAATAGTAGTTTATATATATATAATATTAACTAGTAGTCTTTCTTTTAGCTTTATATAAGCTTATAAACTTATAAAAGTCTCTAGCTAGTTTTTTAAAGCTAGATATATAACTATAAATAGCTTGCTTATATTTAAAGATACTTATAATTATAGTTAAAGTCTATTAGTATAGCTTTTAGTCTACTATTTAAGTAGAAAATAGTCTTTAATATACTTATTTAAGAGTTTTAAGTAAAATTTTAAGGTATTATAGCTTTATTTTTTTAAGATTTTTTTTAATAATACTTTTTGTCAAACGAAATCTAGGTTATCTAGGTTAACTAGAGATACTAGAAGGCAACGCACTAACTAACTAACCTTAGAGGCAACTAATAGAGCCCTTACTAACTTAGCTTTTAATAAGCCTAACTTAACTTCTAATAACTTATAACTAGTATAACTAGAATATTCTAGTATAACTAGTATAAGTTATATAAAAGGTATAAAACTAGTTATTCTAGTATATAAAAACAAGAGTTTAATTTATATTAGATAAAAGTAGAGCCTTAGAAAAGGGGAATTTAACCTACTATAAATAGTAGTAAAATTCTCGCCTAGATTAAAAGAATAAGCTTAATAATATATATATAGTTATTACTACCTTCTTCTTTCTTTTATATCTTTAATATTCTATTATACCTTCTTTATTAAGCCTTTTTATTTTTAATAACTAGGCTTAATAGTTATAAGCCTAGTTTACACTTAAAATATCTAATAATATATATTTTTTATTTCTATATCTAATAATATATATCTTTTATTTCTATATTTAATAATATAAATCTTTTATTAATTAATCTTTAAGCTTACTAAGTAATAATTATTTAATTAAGCTAGACTTAATATAGTAATACTAAGATAAACGCTAAAAATTAAACTATACTTAAAATAGATAAGTCTTAATAAATATACTAGTTACTATAACTATAAAAATAATATACTAGATCTATTATAGCTAGATACTATACTAGACTTATTATAGCTAGATACTATATTAGATCTAGTATAGCTAGATAATACTCTAGATCTATTATAGCTAGTATATATACTAGACTTAATTAGTCTAGACTACTTTATAAAAGAGTTTACTTTTATAAGAGAAATTTAAATAAAAGTAGGAATAAATTTATAAAAACTATATATTTTCTTATATTTATAAAACTTTATTATAATAATAATAGAATCTATTAATAAAGCTTTCTAGAAAACTAGTCTATTAGACTAGTCTAACTAATATAAGTAAATATTAATAATTAAGAAATTTACTATAATATAAGATATATAGAACTTTATTAACTCTAATATTAACTATAATAATAAATATACTCTTTTAACTAAGCCTATTAAGTCTAGTATAAAAAGTATAAATACTATAGCTTTCTATATTATAGATTTAAATAAAATAGATTTTAAAAAGCTAGAAATAGAAAGAGCTAACTATTAATTAAAAATATAATGTGTTGCTTGTTATTTTACTCTTACTAGCAGGAAGCTTCGCAGCAGGAAGCTTCGCAGGAAGCTTCGCAGTCAATCTAGCTAGCTGCAGGAAGCAGGGCAGGAAGCAAGGCCCGTGCCTATCACGTGACCTAGCTAGTCACATAACCTAGCTAGTCACATGACCTAGCTAGTTATATAACTTAGTTAGAAAAGGGGTATAAGAGCTTACAATAGCAACCCTCTCTAGATAATTCAATCCAAGCCTTTATATCTAAGTGCTTCTACAGCTACTTGCAGCTATTCCTGCGGCTACCCGCGGCAGCTACCTGTAGTATAACTCTAGTTAGTTACTAGGTCGCAGATTCTTGTGATATCTTTGACTCTTTTTCTCTTGGCTTGTGGGAGCCTTTCTTCCTACAAAATAACTATTTCTAGCTTAATAGAAATCCCTATATAATATCTAAAGCTTTATAATAAGCTCTATAGAAAACTATTATAATACTATATCTAATAAATTAGATATAGCTTAGTAATTAAAGCTATTAAAGGATTAAATTAAGCTAATAAGTTAAGACTATAAAAGAAAGATTCTAAAAACCTATAGAAATATTCTAAAGGCTTTTAATTATATAAAGCTATAAGCTTAAACTATAAGCTATTAGAAAGCTCTTATAGAGATTATTTAACTTTAGCTTCTAAATATAATAGAACTAAGACTAACTCTAGACTTTATAGCTACTATAAGTACTATAAATTCTATTTTTTCTAACTACTAGTCTAATTAAATAAGAGATAAAGCCTAGAAAAATAAGGAAAATTAGAAATCTTTAATACTAGATAGATATAAAATATCTAATCTATTTAAATAAAGTTAATAAAATTAATAGTAATAAAAGCCTCTAGAAAGAAGCTTTACTAGCTTTTAAAATTAATAAAATACCTTAAATACTATTTCTAATTATATTTATAAATATTAATACTATTATAGTAAGTGTTTTTATTTAAATCTAGAAGCTAGAGCTTTTAATTAAAAGCCTAAGGAAGATATAAGTATAAAAATTACTAAAAAGCTTAAAAATAATTTTAAACTAAAGAATAAGATTAATAAAGCTATATCTCAAGGAAAAGCAACCTTAATAAAGTTAAAGAATAAAAATCCTACTATAGAAATAGCTTTTATAGCTAAAATACTTAATTAAATAAAAGATAAAGTTATATTAGCTACTTTATCTATAGAAAATTAACTAAATTATTCTCTTTAAAACTTATTTATACTAGATAGTAGCTTTACTATTTATATATATAATAATAAAGACTAATTTCTTGATTATAAGCCTCTAGAAGAACTTAATCTAGCTTTTTTAAGTATAAAGTATCTAGAAATTTAAGGATATAGATAAGTTTAAATAAAAACCTTAAATAGTATATTTAAGTTATAAAAAATAGCCTATATACTTAATTTCTATATAAATATTACTAGTTTAAATCTTTTAGTTTAAGCTAGATATAATTAGAATCTAGCTAGTAGAAAAGTTATAATTAAAATAGCTTTTCTATTTAAAACTAGCTAAATATTTTAATAACTAGTTATTAAATATAATAAAATTATAACTTAAGTAGTAAATATAGTAGCTTAACTTATAAAAATAAAAGCTAATACTATATTACCCTCTAGCTTCTATAATTTTAAATTAAAATTAAAAGCTATAAGTACTATAAAACTATAGTATTAATACCTAAGTTATTTAAATCTAAAAGCTTTAAAATATATTCTAGAAGCTACTATAGGCTCTAAAATTAAAGAATCTATAATAATAGAATGTAAAATATACTTTCTATTTAAGGCAAAAAGAGTTATATTTTAAAGATTATTTCTACCTAGCCTTTAGCCTTTCTATAAGCTTTATATTAATATTTTTTAACTAGAAAAAGCTTATAATAGAAATATAGTAGCTTTAATTACTAAAGATAGCTATATAGCGCTTATTTTTATATATCTACTATTATTAATAGATTAAAATACTATAATTAGTTATTTAAAAGTACTAAAAGCTTCTATAAAGACTTAATTTTAATAATAAATCTATGTCTTTTATTATAATAATAATCTAGCCTTAAAAGATAACTATAGAGCTTAGTTATTAAATATAGGTATTAAAGAAAAAGTTATAGCACCTTATATACTAGCTTAAAATAGTCTAGCTAAAAGATTAAAGAGTATTATAGCTATAAAAGCTAGAGGCTTAAAGCTATCTTTAAATTTACTTTCTAACTTATAGCTTAAATACTAGAAAACTACTATTTTCTTCTATAATAGAACTCTAAGAAAATATAATTTACTTAAAAATAAAAATATTAATAAAAATAATATATAGTTAATACTATTTAAAAAGTTATATAGCTAGCTAGCTTTAAATAAGCTAGATACTAGTTATATTAATAAGTTAAAGCTAGATATTAGTTTTTTAAAGGCTTATAGCTATAAAGCTTATTTACTTACTACTAAAGCCCTTTAAAATACTTAAAAATAAGCTTTAAAACTAGAAGCTTACGTAGAAATAAGCTATCTAGTTAGCTATAATTCTACTAATATCTATTAAATTTAAATTCTAACTAGCTAAGAGATTAAAAAGGTTAGAAATATTAGCTTTAATAAGCTAATATTCTATAAATTAAATAACCTTTTACCTATAAAAACTTAACTAGAAATTTAACTACTAGCTTATATTAATAATAAAAAAGATTACTAGAACTTTATAATAATTAAGGAACTTATATTAGATAATATTAATAATAATATATCTAATAATTCTATATCTAAAGATTCTATAGAAAAACTAAAAGATAATAAAGAAAATTATAAATATTTAAGTCTTAAGTTAATAAATTTAATAGTTAAAAAGCTATTTAAGCAAGCTTATATAAGTAGCTTCTTTTTAGATTCTAAGAAATCCCTTTATTATTAAAATTTACCTTTTAAACTAACTAGATAGTTAAATCTAGAAAAATATTAATTTAAAAGAGAATTTAAGGAAGCTATAAACCTAGAATTCTAAATAAATTAAAATAGAAATATCTTTTATTCTATCTAGTAGATTCTAGTAAAATATAAAGCTTTAAATACTACTTAAGTCTTTAAATATAAGCTAGATAAGTATAAATATCTTATAAAATTTAAAGCTAGATTATATATTTAAAAAGACTAATAATTATATTTAAATAAAAATACCTATACTATAACTTTAGCTACTAGATCTTTTAGGCTTATTATAGCTATTCTAGCTAAATTTAATCTAGAAGCTAGATAGCTAGACGCTATAAATGCCTTTATAAATAGCTCTCTAGATAAAATAGTCTATATTAAATATTCTAAGGGTTTTAATAAGCTTAAATAGATATTATAGCTTAAAAAAGCCTTATATAAGCTAAAAAAGTTACTATTATTATAGTAATTAAATCTAATAAAAACTCTATTAAAACTAAAGCTTATATAACTAAAAGAAAATTCTTATATCTTTATAAGATTATAAATAACTATATTTATTTATATTAATAATATAGTATTTATTTACTTTAAATTCTTAGAAGAAAAAGTACTATTTATTATAAAAAGCCTAAAGAAAACCTATAAAATAAAGAATCTAGAAGACTTAAAATAGTTTCTAGATACTAGAATTCTAAGAGATTAATTAAATTAAAGGTTATAGCTATACTAAGACTTTTATATTAATAAAATTATAGTTAAATTCCTTAATTTAAAAGCTAAACTAAGCTATAAGCTAGTTAAAAGCTCTATATAAGAGTAAACTTTAAAGCTATATAAAGGCCTAGCTAGCTTAAAGAATATACATTAATATTAAAGTTTTATTAAGTCTATTAACTACCCTTTAGTTAATACTTAATCTAATATAGCTTATATAAGCTTAAAATTATTAGAGTATCTCTTTAATCTAAGCTTAAATTATATTAAAATAGCTATTAAGGTTATTTAGTATTTATATTATACTAAAAACCTAGCTATTAAATTTAATAGCACTAAAGACTTACTTAAACTAGCTATTGTATTGCTTGTTATTTTACTCTTGTACTAGCAGGAAGCTTCGCAGTAAGAAGCTTTACAGTTAATCTAGCTAGCTGCAGGAAGCAGGGCAGGAAGTAGGGCAGGAAGTAGGGCCCGTGCCTATCACGTGACCTAGCTAGTCACATGACCTAGCTAGTCACATGACCTAGCTAGTCATATAACCTAGCTAGTTATATAATCTAGTTAGAAAAGGGGTATAAGAGCTTGCAGCAGTAACCCTATCTAGATAATTCAATCTAAGCCTTTATATCTAAGTGCTTTTGCAGCTACCTGCGGCTATTCCTGTAGCTACCTATAGTAGCTACTTGTAGTATAACTTTAGTTAGTTACTAGATTGTAGATTCTTGTAATATCTTTTTCTCTTGGCTTGTGGGAGCCTTTCTTCCTACAAAAATAGTAGTTTCGCCTAGGCTAGCTATCTATTAGGCTAGAAGACCCACGACCTTAATAACCTAGCCCTATTAAGATAACCCCCTTACGAATTATAACTAACTAGACTAAACTACCTAACTAATTAAACACGCAAGACATATATAAGCTAGCTATAGCTATAGCTATTAAGCCTAGTAGCAGCTTTTAAAGCTACTAATTCTCTAGCTATTAATCTATTAAAGCCTCTAGTAGTAGGCTCGCAAGCTTCCAAGAGCTTCCAAGCCTAACTAGCTTGATAGATTGAAGCTTCTATTAAGTTATACTAATTGATTAAGGTTATCTATCGAAGATAACTACAATTAATAATTACTATTATTATTAGTTAGAGACGATAGATATCTCTACAATCTATTAAAGCCACTAGTAGCTAGCTTGCAAGCTTCTAAAGCCTAAGCCTAACTAGTATAATAGATTAAAGTCGCCTAATAACGGATATTTCTACAACCTATTGCAGCCTCTAGCAGCTAGCTTGCAAGCTTTAAAGCCTAAGCCTAACTGGCCTAATAGATTGAAGCTTCCAAGCTAGTTATACTAATTGATCAAGGTTATCTATCGAAGATAACTATAGTTAACTATTAATTAGAATAACAGATATCACTCCAATCTATTAAAGCTACTAGCAGCTAGCTTGCAAGCTTCCAAAGCCCAAGCCTAACTAGCATGATAGATTGAAGTCGCCCAATGAGAGATATTCCTACAACCTATCGGTGCCTCCAGCAGCCGGCTTGCAAGCTTTAAAGCCCAAGCCTAACTGGCCCAATAGATTGAAGCTTCCAGGTTGTACCAATTGATCAAGGTCATCTATCGAAGATGACTATAGTCAACTATTAATTGGAACAACAGATATCACTCCAATCTATTAAAGCCACTAGCAGCTAGCTTGCAAGCTTCTAAAGCCCAAGCCTAACTAGCTCGATAGATTGAAGCTTCCAAGCCGTACCAATTGATCAAGGTTATCTATTGAAGATGACTATAGTCAACTATTATTATTAGTTAGGGACGACTAATATCCCTACAATCTATTAGTGCCTCTAGCAGCAGGCTCGCAAGCTTTAAAGCCCAAGCCTAACTAGCCTAATAGATTAAAGCTTCTAATCTAGTTATACTAATTGATTAAGGTTATCTATTAAAGGTAACTATAATTAATAATTACTATTATTATTAGTTAGGGACAATAAATATCCCTACAATCTATTAAAGCCTCTAGCAGCTAGCTTGCAAGCTTTAAAGCCTAAGCCTAACTAGCTTGATAGATTAAAGCTTCTAATCTAGTTATACTAATTAATTAAGGTTATTTATTAAAGATAACTATAATTAATAATTATTATTATTAGTTAGGGACGCTAGATATCTCTATAGTCTATTGCAGCCTCTAGCAGCTAGCCTGCAAGCTTTAAAGCCTAAGCCTAACTAGCTTGATAGATTAAAGCTTCTAATAGATTATACTAATTAATTAAAGTTATCTATTAAAGATAACTATAGTTAACTATTATCAATTAGAGACAATAAATATCTCTATAATCTATTAATGCCTCTAGTAGCTTATAAGCCTAGGCTTTTAAGCTTAACTAGCTTGACTAGCTTATAGATTAAAGCTATCTTATATATTTTATAAAGGAGCTTAGAAATATAAAATAGTAATAATCTATAAGTAGTCTAAAGTTACCTAGCTTTTTTAAGCTTAATTAAGCTTATAGATTAAAGCTATTTTATATATATTTTATAAAGGAGCTTAGGTATATAAAGATAGTAATAATCTATAAGTAGTTAAAGGTAACCTAGGTTTTTAAGCTTGACTAGCTTAATAGATTAAAGCTACTTACTAAAGACTAGTACTTACTAGTTATTTTAGCTAGCTAGAGAATCTTTTTCTTCTATTTCTAGTTAGCCTAAAACTAGTTATCTATAGCTATATTAGCCTTTTATTATAGGCTTTTATTAGTACTTTCTATCTAATACCTTCTATATAAGCTACGCGTAGTATATACTTACAACCTTATTAGAAGAGCTATTATAGAAGCTACTATAGAAGACTTAGTATAAGAGCCTTTTAGCTTGATTTTCTACTAGCTTTATAAGCTAGAGCTTTTAGCTAGTTATCTAGCTAGCTTTTAAGCTAGCTATTTAGCTATTTAAGCGTTTTTACGATTTTTTTTTAACATAAAAATTAGGCTTCCTTTTTTTAGTAGCAACTTTAGCTTGTACTGCTAAAGTTACTAGGGACGATTTGTGTTGCTTGTTATTTTACTCTCGTACTAGCAGGAAGCTTTGCAGTAGGAAGCTTCGCAGTCAATCTAGCTAGCTGCAGGAAGCAGGGCAGGAAGCAGGGTAGGAAGTAGGGCCCGTGCCTATCACGTGACCTAGCTAGTCACATGATCTAGCTAGTCACATAACCTAGCTAGTCATATAATCTAGTTAGAAAAGGGGTATAAAAGCTTGCAGTAGTAACCCTCTCTAGATAATTCAATCTAAGCCTTTACATCTAAGTGCTTTTGCAGCTACTTGCAGCTATTCCTGCGGCTACTCGCGGCAGCTACCTGCGGTATAACTCTAGTTAGTTACTAGGTCGCAGATTCTTGTGATATCTTTTCCTCTTGGCTTGTAGAAGCCTTTCTTCCTACAAACTATATTATTAAATATAGCTTTTATAGATAATAAAACTACTAGAAAATCTACTTAAAGCTTACTAATTTAACTATTTAAAGCCTCTATTATATAGTTAGCTACTAAACAAGCTACTATAACTATATTATTAACTAAAGCTAAATTACTAGCTTTATTATCTATTAGAAAAGAGACTATAGCTTTTTATAGGCTTATAAGTTAACTAGATTTAAAGCTAGATACTAAAAAACCTACTATTCTTTATAATAACCTTTAAACTATAAGGCTAGCTACCCTAGACTTTCTATAAGTTAAAATAGCTCTTAAATATATAGATATATATAATACCTAGATTAAATAAGTCTATTAAAAAAATAAATTTAATATTAAATATATTAAAACCTTAAAAATAATAGTAAATAGCCTTATAAAGCCTTTAATAGAGTAGAAATTTTAGAAATTTAAGTCTCTATTAGGCCTAGTTAATATTAAAAGCCTTATAAAAACTTAATCTATAATAATTAACTAAAATTCTATTAAATTATAGCTATAACTAGCTTATAATTAGCTTTTTATAGCTAAAAGAGTATATTAAATAAAATCTAGGTTATCTAGGTTAACTAGAGATACTAGAAGGCAATATACTAACTAACTAACCTTAAAGGTAACTAATAGAGCTTTTACTAACTTAGCTTTTAATAAGCCTAACTTAACTTCTAATAACTTATAACTAGTATAACTAGAATATTCTAGTATAACTAGTATAAGTTATATAAAAGGTATAAAACTAGTTATTCTAGTATATAAAGATAAGAGTTTAATTTATATTAAATAAAAGTAAAGACTTAGAAAAGGGGAATTTAACCTACTATAAATAGTAGTAAAATTCCTACTTAGATTAGAAGAACAAGCTTAATAATATATATATAGTTATTACTGCCTTCTTCCTTCTTCTATATCTTTAATATCCCACTATGCCTCCTTTATTAAGCCTTTTTATTCTTAATAACTAGGCTTAATACTTTTTATAGAGGTAGTATTCTATTTTTAGTAGTAAAACTATAGATTACTTTCTATTTTATATTTCTAGTAAATTTTAAATATTATTTAATTATATATAAGATTCTTTCTAGATATATAATTAAAATAATACTATTTAATATTACTAGTAAGTATAATAGATAAAGCCTTATAATAGAAGTTTTTATATAAGTTAATTCTATTATACTTATTTTAAAATAAATTTAATTTTAGTAAAAAGAAATTATATAGCTTTCTAGTAAATCTATTAGTATTTTTATATAACTTTTTAAAATTAGCTATTTTTTTAACTATTTAATTATTATATAATAGTAAAGTTTATAAAGTTATAGAACTTAGTTTATAATATAGTAGTTTTAAAGTATTTTCTAGCTTTAAATAAAAGATTTAAGGTAGTTAAAAAAGATTTATTAGTTTTAAGCTTAATATTCTTATATAAAAAGTTAATTAATATAAGAAATATAACTTATTCTAATATAAATTAAATTTACTAAAAGATATCTATTAGTTAATCTCTTTTAAAGTCTAAGAAGTTAGTATTTTTTTATAAAGTATTTCTAGAAAAGTAGTTATAATATACTTATTATAGTCTTTAATATTATAAATACTATTTTCTTATAAATAGTTTTAAAAGTTTTATATAAAGTTTTAGTTAATTTAATTAAAGCTTTTTTTATTTTAATTTCTAAAATTATCTTAGAAGTTTTTCTATAATTAAAGGTCTTTTTATTATTTATTATTATAGTAAATAATATACTTAGTAATTTAATTATTTAATTACTAATCTTTAATATTATTTTTTTAAAGATTAATATTTCTAATATATAGCTACTTTTTAGTAATATTAGTATTATATTTTTAAAGTCTTAGAGAAAAAGTTATATTAATAGATATATAAGAAAAGTAAAATATAAAGGTTTTAATTAGAGAATTATTAAATTATAATATTTTATATAAGTAAATATTAAAAAGTAGTTATTATTAATAAAAATTAAAAAGTTAAAGTATTTAAATAATTAATTTAAGTTTATTAACTTTTTAGTATAAAGTAAAGTATTTAAATACTTATATAAGTTTAAATTTATTATAATATATATAATATAAAAATAATAACTAGTTAATAGTCTTTTAATTTAATATATTATTTATTATTTTCTAGAAAGCCTTATAAGTAGCTTTAAATAGTTATCTTTCTTTAATATAATTCTAGTTTTATAATAGAAATTTATCTTTCCTAATAAATAAGCTTTATTAATCTATAGTTTTAACTAAGTAATAGTTTTTACTATTAATTAATATAAATATTACTAAAAGTAATATAATATTATAATTAAATTATAAAGTATAATAAAAGGTATTTAAAAGAGTTATATTTAAGTTTTACTTTCTTCTATTATAGACTATAATATTAAGCTAGCTTTTTATAGTATTAAAGCTAGACTTACTTTCTTTATTTAATATTTTACTTTTATAATATATATTTAATTATATTATAGTATACTATACCTATATAATAGGCTAATTAAAATAATAGAAGATAAGCTACTATAAGTCTCTAGCTACTTAGCGTAATCTATAAAGTTAGTAATATTAATAATATTAATAATATTAGTAATATTAATAATATTAATAGAAGTAATAATACTAATAACTATTTTACTTATTTTAATTATATTTTTTTAAATTAATACTAGGCTTAAGTATATATTTTAAAGTTATTAGCTTAATAGTAAGTTAATAGTAGCTTTTTTAATTAAGTTTATATAAAAGACTAAATAAATATTTTATAATATATTTAATTAAACTATAAAAAGTATTAGAACTTTATTTACTTTATATTTTACTATTATTTAATTTAATTTTTAACTTAAATAGTTTATTTTTATATTATATAAGTTTAATTATATATAATTTTTAATTATAAATCTTTTTACTAATTATTACTTTTAGCTACTCTTATTTTATTATTATTACTAGTAAAAAGTAATTACTACTTATACTAGATTAATATTATTCTATAAATATTTTAAAAATATAATTATTTATCTTTTAGAAAATATAAGTAAAAGTTTATTTTCTAGCTTTTATTAAATAGTAAGTAAATTATAACTATATATAGCTTTATTTATACTTATATTAGTAATTATAAAGTTTCTATTATTAAAAGCTAGTTAGTATATTAGTAAGTAACTAGTTTAATTATATTACTTAAATAAAACTATTATATATAAAATTACTTATATCTTTTAGTTTACTCTTTTTATACTACTATTAGTTTATAAGTAGTATATTATAAAGAAAAGCTATTTAATACTAACTTTTTTATAGAGTATAATCTAGAATTTATTTAACTAATTTAAGCTTTTATTTAAAAGAATATATATTAGAAATCTATAAAATTACTACTAATAATTTTTAAAATATTTTATTTATTCTTTTTGTTAGTATTATCACTTCTATTAATACTATTAATATTACTAATATTATTAATATTATTAATATTAATAATCTTATAGGTTACGCTAAGTGCTAGAGACTTATAGTAGCTTGTCTTCTATTATTCTAATTAGTCTATTATATAAGTATAGTATACTATAATATAATTAAATATATATTATAAAAGTAAGGTATTAAATAAAAGAAGTAGGTCTAGCTTTAATACTATAAAAGGCTAGCTTGATATTATAGTCTTTAATAGAAAAAGATAAGACTTAAATATAACTCTTTTAAATACCCTTTATTATACTTTATAATTTAATTATAATATTATATTACCTTTAGTAATATCTATACTAATTAGTAGTAGAAACTATTATTTAGTTAAAACTATAGATTAATAAAGCTTATTTATTAAAAGAAATAAATTTCTATTATAAGACTAGAATTATACTAAAGAAAAATAACTATTTAAAGCTACTTAAAAGACTTCTAAAAATATAATAAATAATATATTAAACTAAAAGACTATTAATTAATTATTATTTCTATATTATATATATTATAATAAACTTAAACTTATATAAGTATTTAAATACTTTACTTTATATTAGAAAGTTAATAAGCTTAAACTAGTTATTTAAATACTTTAATTCTTTAATTTTTATTAATAATAATAATTTTTTAATATTTACTTATATAAAATATTATAATTAAATAATTCTCTAGTTAGAATTTCTATACTTTATTTCTTTTATATATCTATTAAAATAACTCTTTCTTTAAAACTTTAGAAGTATAGTACTAGTATTACTAAAAAGTAGCTATATATTAGAGATATTAATCTCTAGAAAGATAATATTAAAGATTAATAATTAAATAATTAAATTACTAAGTATATTATTTATTATAATAATAGATAATAAAGAAACCTTTAGTTATAAAAGAACTTCTAAGATAATTTTAGAAATTAAAATAAAGAAAGCTTTAACTAAGTTAACTAAAATCTTATATAAGACTTCTAAAATTATCTATAAGAAAATAGTATTTATAGTATTAGAGATTATAATAAGTATATTATAATTACTCTTCTAGAAATACTTTATAAGAAAATACTAACTTCTTAGACTTTAAAAGAAATTAACTAATAAATATCTTTTAGTAAATTTAATTTATATTAAAATAAGTTATATTTCTTATATTAATTAACTCTTTATATAAGAATATTAAGCTTAAAACTAATAAGCTTTTCTTTACTACTTTAAATCTTTTATTTAAAGCTAGAAAATACTCTAGAATTATTATATTATAAACTAAATTTTATAACTTTATAAACTTTAATATTATATAATAATTAAATAGTTAAAAAAATAGCTAATCTTATAAAGCTATATAAGAATACTAATAAATTTACTAGAAAGCTATATAATTTCTTTCTATTAAAATTAAATCTATTTTAAAATAAGTATAATAGAATTAACTTATATAAAGACTTTTATTATAAGGCTTTACCTATTATACTTACTAGTAATACTAAATAATATTATTTTAATTATATATTTAAAAAGAATCTTATATATAATTAAATAATATTTAAAATCTACTAGAAATATAAAATAGAAAGTAACTTATAGTTTTACTACTAAGAATAGAATACTACCTCTATAAAAAGTATTATTAAAAAGAACCTTAAAAAGATAAAGCTCTAGTACTTTAAAATCTTACTTAAAACTCTTAAATAAATATATTAAAGACTATTTCTAGCTTTAATAATAGACTAAAAGCTATACTAATAGACTCTAACTATAATTATAGGTATTTTTAAATATAAATAGACTGCCTATAGTTACTTATCTAGCTTTAAAGAACTAGCTAGAGACCTCTATAAGTCTATAAGTTTATATAAAGCTAGAAGAAAGACTACTAGTTAATATTATATAAGTAAAATAATATATATAAACTACTATTATAACTATAATTTTTATACTAAAAGCTTAAGAAAATAAAAATTATAAAGAAAATATAGTAAATATTATATTTATAATAAACTAAAATATTAGTTAATAAACTATTCTAATAAAAAAAGATAATAATTAAAGGACTATTAGTAAAAGAATAAGAAATATATTTAACTACTTAATAAAAGAAAATTCTAAGTATTTCTTACTATATATAAAGGCAAGAATAGTAATAATAATAATAATTATACTATAGAAGTATAGAAAGCTTCTAAGACTTACCTTTAAAATAATAATACTACTAATAATAAAGATAGTAATAATAGTACCTATAATAAAAAGAATAATACTATTACTAACTTCTTTATAATTAGTCTTTAATCTAATAATTAAATAGTTTATAATATTTTAAATAATAAAGCTATTAAATATATCTATCTATAATATAATTTATATAGATAAAAAGTTACTAAAAATATAATATATATATTACTAGAGAGATATTTAAATAAGGTATTTAAAGGTATTTTACTTAATATAAGTGCCTTAGAATACTTAATAGTAGGTATATAATAAGTTAAAGCCTTAATAAAGCTTATACTCTCACTAAAAATTAAATCTATAAAAGAAGCCTAGATTATATTTAGTATAGAATTTACTTAATTAAATAGTATTATTTATATACCTATAGTACTAGGCCTAATAATATTCTATATTTTAGATATAAGTACTCTCTTTCTTCTATTTATAATAGATATAAACTAACTAAGTATTAAAATAGATAACTTTAATAATATACTTATATAAGAAAGCTTAAAAATACTAATTATCTATAAATAGAGATATTTTTAGTAGACTTTAAAAGCTAAAGAAATAGTAGCCTTCTATCTATTAGAAAAAGACTTCTATTAGCTATATTAATAATTTAAATATCTTTTAATTTAACGCCTAGCTAAAGTACTATAAAGAGCTAGTAAAGAATTTAAAAATAATACTATTAAAAAGCTTATAGAAGCTTACTATTACTACTAGATATATAGTAAAAGCTCTAGTTATTTTAAATTTAATCTCTAAAATAACTATAAGTTTAACTATAAAATTATAGTTAATATAATATAACTAGAAAATAGACTTATTATATATATTATTAATATAGCTACTTTATTTTAAGTAGCTAGATTTCTTAAACTCTAAAAGTAAAAAGCTAAAAATATCTAGAATATATTATATAAATACTAGATAGATATCTATTTAAGTTCTTTAGACTAAATAGTTTATAATACTAGAAAGAACTTTACTTTAGCTAAATTCTATAATTATATAAGACTACTTACTATTAATACTAATAAAGTACTTATAGAAGCCTATAATAGTATTAGTAAAGTTAAAAGATATTATAGACCTCTTTACTAAGCCTATAAGATTATTATAAAATCTATAAAATAATAACTATTTCTAGAGTAATATCTTTAAATAGTTATAAAAGCTATTAATAATACTATTAGTTTTAATAGACTTATACTTATTCTACTTATCTTTAAAGCCTATCTATAAATAACTAATAATTTTCTATCTAGCTTACTAGCTATTTAAAGAGCTAAAGCTATTTATAAGGCTACTAATAAAGTAAAAAGACTTCTAGCTAAAAGGCAAGTATATAATACTCTAGCTATAAGAAATAGTTCTAAGATAATACTAATATATAGATTACTTCTTTAATTTAAAGTATATATTTAAAGAGAGAAAGAAAGTTAGTATAGCTTTTATAAGCTTATTACTAATAATAAAGAAATCTATATTTTAGAATTACTCTATAAACTAATAAAATTTAAGACTACTATTATAAAGCTTTATTTTAATAATCTATAGAATAGAAAAGACTCTTCTATAAAATAACTAATTAAATCTAATATTAATAAAACTTCTCTTTCTATTAAAAAAACTATAGAAAGAGATACTAAATCTATTAAAAGATAAAGAGAAAGACTAAAGAAAACCTTTACTTTATAATATTATATAGACTTAATAATAGAGAATCCCTCTAATAAATATATAAAATAATAGAATAATACTTTTTATATAAATAAAAACTAAAAGAATACTTTAATTAAAAGAATTAAATAGTTTAATATATTATTATATATATTTCTAATAGTAAAAGAGAAAAATAACTAGTAACTTATACTTAACTTTTACTAGTAAAGTAAGATAACTACTCTAGGTAAATTCTTTAAATACTTTAATTAATTAAAACTTAATAATCTTTAAGCTTATAATATATTTTATTTTATATCTTTTAATTAAATAAAGTATAATAACTAAAGATTATTTAACTTATATATAATATAAGAAATTAAAGGTAAAGGCACTTTTATACTATATAAAAAGTCTAGACTAGTTATTTAAAGGTATAGTAATAGAGAAAAAGAGCTAATTTTAATATAATCTCTAATAATTTAATAAGTAAGTTAATATTTAATTATAGTACTAGTACTTTTATTAAAGTCTTATAGAATTAAGCTCTAGATTAAAGATATTATATAAGCCTATATTTAATTATTAATATAGTTAAATTAATTAATTATTATAAAGATACTATAGTAAATAGTATACTTATATTTTACTAGTATAATTATAGAAGTAGTAAAGCCTTTATATAGAATTATAAAAGCTAGTATCTATTAGTAAGTAACTTACTTTTACTATTAGTATAATAATCTTTAAATAATAACCTCTATATATAACCTCTACTTACTAATATTAGCACTAGAAAATAAGAATTTTAGAATTACTAGAATATAGACTAATAATATATTAGATTTAAGTAATAAAAATTTCTTTAACTAAAAAGAAATTAAACTTTAAAAAGTAAAGTTTACTATTAAACTAAAATAAAAGCTTACTATTAATATACCTTTAATCTTTAATAGATATATACTTATTTAAAATAAAAATATAGAACTTTAATAGAAAGGTTAAAGTAAAAAGCTTTATTTAATTAATATAAAATTTACTAATACTAAATAAAATTATATTAAATAAAGAGCCTAAGAAGCTTATATTATAAGTATCTATTAGCTTAAAGCCTTATATAATTTATCTATTATAGCTTAATATTAAAAGCTTAAACTAGAGAATATAGCTTATTTAAATAAATACCTTAAGTAGTAAATTAAAAACTAAAAGTATAAATTATATATAATCTCTTTTAATCTTAAAATCTTAAAGCTATATATAGTTACTAGATAGAAGTTACAATAATTATAGAATTCGGCCCTATTTTACCTCCCACTATATTAATTAAAATAATACATTTTGCGCCCAATTCTAGCTAAATGAATTAGCTACTTAAGAATAAGATTAGTAAATAGTTAAATAACTAATTGATATATATTAATATTTAGTATACTACCTATAGGCGCTTACAATTGTAGCAATTCGCCAAGGCATTAAATCTATTAGCTTATTTAATAGATTATCTTTAAGAAGCTCCTAAGACTTAATTACAGCCTTATAAAGGGCTTATTTACTAGTATTATTTGACTTTATATCTGCTAGCTTAAGATAATACTTTATAATATCCTCTTTGATTAGCTTCTATAGATTTTTAATAGAGTTTAGGTTAGGCAAATATACTAGCTAGTTAACTAATTCCACCCTATATTTAGAAGCCTAATTTCTCAACTAATCTTAGATAGTCTTAGCTATATAAGTAGGAGTATTATTTTAAGTGAATATATAACTTAGTTTAGCAATAGTTAGAAGTTAATCTTAAAGGCATTCTAAGATTTAGCTAGTAGTAACGCTACTACGCCTTAAATTTAAGTCTCTAAGCAATAGGTATAAGGAAGTTCTTCTATTATAAGCAAATCTACCTTAGAATATTTAAGAATGCCTAGTAGGCTTATTTTAAGGCTGTATATACTATAGAAGAAGCCGCTCGTTCTATAGATATTAGTTAGAGCTATAATTAATCTTTCTTTTTAACGTACCTTTTAGTAGAAAACGTACTTCTACCTCTCTTTCTTTTCACGCTTAATTATATATTTATCTAAAAAGATCTAATACTACTAAAATATAATAGACTTATAAAGGTATTTTTATGTAAATTTAAGCCTTTTTTTAGCTGCCTCTAGACTTAATTTTAGTTATTATAGTGCCTTTTAATATTAAATACCCTCTTTAATAAGAAACTATATTAATATTTAAATAGAGTATTAAAGACTAGCTTGTTAGAGAATCTCTTTATTCTTAATAAAAGAGTTATTCTAGATTAATTAAAAGATATATCTTTTATCTCTTTCTTATATTATTAGTGGCCTACTATAGTGTGGTAAAGATTAGGCTAATTTTTAGTTGCAATAGCAGCGATAAATGCCGTATATAGTTAGGAGTGGCACGCCCTCTTTTTCGGCGATCTCTTTGCTAGTTATACTAGAATCAAATGTAGAAACAATTCTAGCTCTCTTATAAGGGCTATATTTAGTTCTAGGCGTTATTGGCTCCATTTTCGTTAAGTTATAATAAAAATAAAAAGAAGGTGTAAATGCGAGGTAACGCGGTGTAGCGCGATAGGCGCGTTTATTATCGTGACTTCTATTACCCTACTATATATTTATAGATAGCTTACTAGCTAATAATAAAGATTTAAGTTTCTAGATTAAATATATTATTATTATTACTAATAAAGAGATAAAAGAGACTAAATTTTCTATAAAAGATAATATTATTATATATAGCTTAACTAAAAGTAAATATATAATCTAAAGTACTCTAGTATTTAAATTATATAGTATAATATAAGAAGTAAATATAGCCTATATAATTATAATAACTTTAAATCTTATCTTTAATAGACTTAAAATACTATAAATACTTATAATTCTTTATATAGACTTTCTATTACTATATAAATACTTTATTAAACTTAGTATAATAAAGGAGAAAAGGTTAATAATTAATATTATAGCTTTAAAATAGTTATATAAGCACTATAAGATATATAAAATTAAATAGATTAATAGAAATAATAATCTAGCTAATATTATAATAAAAATATTACTAAACTAAGTACTTAAGACTTTTATTAATAAAAATAAGATAATAATATAAGTAAAAGAATAAGTAAAGAGAACTAAAATAGCTTTATAAAGAAGCTAGTATAATTAGTACTATATAAAATAGATTAATACTACCTTTCTATAAGATTTCTTTTCTCTTATTATTATAACTATTTAATTATAATAATTACCTATTATTTCTTTTATTTAAAAGACTACTAGTATTAGTATTATTACTTCTATTAATACTATTAATATTACTAATATTATTAATATTATTAATATTAATAATCTTATAGATTATACTAAGTAACTAGAAACTTATAGTAGCTTGTCTTCTATTATTCTAATTAGCCTATTATATAGGTATAGCATACTATAATATAATTAAATATATATTATAAAAGTAAGGTATTAAATAAAGGAAGTAGGTCTAGCTTTAACACTATAAAAGGCTAGCTTAATATTATAGTCTCTAATAGAAGAAAGTAAGACTTAAATATAACTCTTTTAAATACCCTTTGTTACGCTTTATAATCTAATTGTAATGTTGCATTACCTTTAGTAATGCCTACACTTTTACTTTTATATTTATTATAGCTTTTAATTATATATATTTAAATAAATAGTCTATAATAACTAATAGATACTTAAAGTCTATTTTATTATATATAAATAAGTCTATTATAAAGTTTACTAAAATTTATAATTAATATTAGTTTATAATTAAAAGTAATTATAAAAAGCTTTATTAAATGTCAAACGAAATCTAGGTTATCTAGGTTAACTAGGGATACTAGAAGGCAATAACTAACTAACTAACTATAGAGGCAACTATAAGAGCCCTTACTAAGTTAGCTTTTAACAAGCCTAACTTAATATTTAACAACCTATAACTAGTATAACTAGAATATCCTAGTATAATTAGTATAAAAGGCATAAAACTAGTTATTCTAATATATAAAGACAAGAGTTTAATTTATATTAGATAAAAGTAGAGACTTAAAAAAGGGGAATTTAACCTACTATAAATAGTAGTAAAATTCCTGCCTAGATTAAAAGAACAAGCTTAAGAATACATATATAGTCATTACTGCCTTCTTCCTTCTTCCTTCTTTTATATCTTTAATATCCTACTATACCTCCTTTATTAAGCCTTTTTTATCCTTAATAAATAGGCTTAATAGTTATAAGCCTAGTTTGCACTTAAGATATCTAAAAGATATATATCTTTTATTTCTATATTTAATAATATAAATCTTTTATTAATCGATTTTCAAGCTTACTAAGCAACAATTATTTAATTAAGCTAGACTTAATATAGCTATACTATAATAAATGCTAAAAATTAAGCTATACCTAAAATAGATAAGCTTTAATAAATATACTAGTTACTATAACTATAAAGATAATATACTAGACTTATTATAGCTAGATAATATACTAGATCTAGTATAGCTAGATAATATACTAGATATATTATAGCTAGTATTTATATTAGACTTAATTAGTCTAGACTACTTTATAAAAAGGTTTACTTTTATAAGAAAAATTTAAATAAAAGTAGGAATAAGTCTATAAAAACTCTATAATTTCCTATATTTATAAAAAAAACCTTATTTTAATAATAATAGAATCTATTAATAAAGCCTTCTAGAAAACTAGTCTATTAGGCTAGTCTAACTAGTATAAGTAAATATTAATAATCAAGAAATTTACTATAATATAAGATATATAGAACTTTATTAACTTAAATATTAACTATAATAATAAATATACTCTTTTAACTAGGCCTATTAAGCCTAGTATAAAAAGTATAAATACTATAGCTTTTTATATTATAGATTTAAATAAAATAGATTTTAAAAAGCTAGAAGAAGAAAAAGCTAACTATTAATTAAAAATGTAACTATTTCTAGCTTAATAAAAATCCTTATATAATATCTAAAGCTTTATAATTAGTTCTATAGTAAACTATTATAATACTATATTTAATAAATTAAATATAGCTAAGTAATTAAAGCTATTAAAAGATTAAATTAAGCTAATAAGTTAGAACTATAAAAGAGAGATTCTAAAAACCTATAGAAGTATTCTAAAGGCTTCTAATTATATAAAGCTATAAGCTTAAATTATAAGTTATTAAAAAGCTCTTATAGAAATTATTTAACTTTAGCTTCTAGATATAATAGAACTAAGACTAACTCTAGACTTTATAGCTACTATAAGCACTATAAACTCTACCTTTTCTAACTACTAGTCTAATTAAATAAAAAATAAAGCTTAGAAAAATAAGGAAAATTAGAAATCTTTAATACTAGATAAATATAAAATACTTAACTTATTTAAACAAAGTTAGTAAAATTAATAGCAATAAAAGCCTCTAGAAGGGAGCTTTACTAGCTTTTAAAATTAATAAGATACCTTAAATACTATTTCTAATTATATTTGTAAATATTATATTATAGACTAGGCTAGAAGCCTAGATCTAGATAGGTTATACAAGGAGCATTATAGGGCTATTATAGACTTAATTTAAGGCTATATTAGTACTTACTAGAAAGAGATACTTAAACGTATAATAAAAAAGTAAAAAAGAATTCTCTTTCTTTTTCTTTAAGCTTTTAGTTATTTTATATATACTTATCTATAAAAGTATAGTAAGGCTAGACTTTTATAAACTAAAAGCTTTAAATACTCTAGAAAATAGAATAAATTATAGTAAATAGTCTTTAATTAAAGCTAGCTACTTTATAGAAAGTAGTTATCTATTAAATAAAATAACTTTATAGTTAAACTAAATAAATCTATAAGTTAATATATTAATATATAAAGTTATTTTCTAATAGTAATAATATACTATAAGTTATATAATAGCTAACTATAACTTTTACTAAAAAATAAAAGCTAATATAGTTAGACTTACTATTTAATAGTAATAAAGCACTTTCTCTTGCTTAAAAAGCTTTTATAATATATAAGTTAAAAGAAAATAAGTAGTTTATTAGAAAAGTATAAAATTAATAGATTTATATCTTTTAAAACTTATTTTAAAAAGTTTAAAGTTAAATAACTTTTTTCTTTAAACTAGATAATTAAGTAAATTATAATTTAACTAGCTTTTTTAACTATTTATTTACTATATATATAGACTTTTACTAAAAGAAAATAGCTTTAAATAAACTTAATTAAATAGAATAATAGATTAATAAAACCTTTATAAACTTCTTTATTTATTAGAAAAATAAAATAGTTTTAGTAGAAAGATTAAGCTAAATAAATATAGTAAAGCTAGTAAAGCTTTAATAATTACTAAATAAGCTAATATAGAATAGAATTATTAGTTATAGTATATTTTAAGTAAGATATATAATAGTAATTAAGCGACTATTATTATAGACTAGGCTAGAAGCCTAGATCTAGATAGATTATACAAGAAGCGTTATAAGGCTATTATAGACTTAATTTAAGGCTATATTAGTACCTACTAGAAAGAGATACTTAAACTTATAATAAAAAGGTAAAAGAGAATTCTCTTTCTTTTTCTTTAAGCTTTTAGTTATCTTATATATACTTATTTATAAAAGTATAATAAAGCTAGACTTTTATAAACTAAAAGCTTTAAATACTCTAGAAAATAGAATAAATTATAATAAATAGCCTTTAATTAAAGCTAGCTACTCTATAAAAAGTAGTTATTTATTAAGTAAAATAGCTTTATAGTTAAACTAAATAAATCTATAAGTTAATATATTAATATATAGAGTTATTTTCTAATAGTAATAATATATTATAAGTTATATAATAGCTAATTATAGCTTTTACTAAAAAATAAAAGCTAATATAGTTAAACTTACTATTTAATAGTAATAAAGCACTTTTTTTTACTTAAAAAGCTTTTATAATATATAAGTTAAAAGAAAATAAGTAGTTTATTAGAAAAGTATAAAATTAATAAATTTATATCTTTTAAAATCTATTTTAGAAGGTTTAAAGTTAAATAGCTTTTTTCTTTAAACTAAATAATTAAATTAACTATAATTTAATTAGCTTCTTTAACTACTTATTTACTATATATTTTGTAGGAAGAAAGGCTACCACAAGCCAAGGAAAAGAGTTAATATATCAATAATCTACGACCTAGTAACTAACTAGAGTCATGCCGCAGGTAGCTGCCACGGGTAGCCGCGGGAACAGCCGCAGGTAGCTGCAGAAGCACTTAGATATAAAGGCTTGGATTGAATTATCTAGAGAGGGTTGCTGCTGCGAGCTCTTATACCCCTTTTCTAACTAGGTCATGTGACTAGCTAGGTCATGTGACTAGCTAGGTCATATGACTAGCTAGTTCATGTGACTAGCTAGGTCATGTGACTAGCTAGGTCACGTGATAGGCACGGGCCCTACTTCCTGCTGCGAAGCTTCCTGCTAGTACGAGAGTAAAATAACAAGCAACACAAATCGTCCCCAGCAACTTTAGCGGTACAAGCTAAAGTTGCTACCAAAAAAAGGAAGCCTAATTTTCGTGTTAAAAAAAAAAATCGTAAAATCGCTCTAACTAGCTAAATAGCTAGCTTAAAAAGCTAGCTAGATAACTAGCTAAAAGCTCTAGCTTATAAAGCTAGTAGAAAATCAAGCTAAAAAGCTCTTATACTAAGTCTTCTATAGTAGCTTCTATAATAGCTCTTCTAATAAGGTCGCAGGTATATACCGCGCGCAGCTTATATAGAAGGTATTAGATAGAAAGTACTAATAAAAGCCTATAATAAAAGGCTAATATAGCTATAGATAATTAGTCTTAGGCTAACTAGAAATAGAAGAAAAAGATCCTCTAGCTAGCTAAAATAACTAGTAAATACTAGTCTTTAGCAAGTAGCTTTAATCTATTAAACTAGTCAAGCTTAAAAACCTAGGTTACCTTTAACTACTTATAGATTATTACTATTTTTATATATTTAAGCTCCTTTATAGAATATATATAAGATAGCTTTAATCTATAAGCTTAATTAAGCTTAAAAAAGCTAGGTAACCTTAGACTACTTATAGATTATTACTATTTTATATTCCTAAGCTCCTTTATAGAATATATAAAATAGCTTTAATCTATAAGCTAGTTAAGCTAGTTAAGCTTAAAAGCCTAGGCTTATAAGCTACTAGAGGCATTAATAGATTATATAGAGATATTTATTGTCCCTAATTAATAATAGTTAACTAGTTATCTTTAATAGATAACTTTAATCAATTAGTATAACCTATTGGAAGCTTCAATCTATCAAGCTAGTTAGGCTTGGGCTTTAAAGCTTGCAAGCTAGCTGCTAGAGGCTGCGATAGGTTGTAGAGATATCTGGCGTCCCCAACTAATGATGACGATCATTAATTGTAGTCATCTTCGATAGATGACCTTGATCAATTGGTATAACTTGTTAGAAGCTTTAATCTATCAAGCTAGTTAGGCTTAGGCTTTAAAGCTTGCAAGCTGGCTGCTAGAGGCTGCGATAGGTTGTAGGGATATTAGTCGTCCCTAACTAATAATAATAGTTAACTATAGTTATCTTCGATAGATGACCTTGATCAATTGGTATAACTAGATTGGAAGCTTTAATCTATCGAGCTAGTTAGGCTTGGGCTTTAAAGCTTGCAAGCCAGCTGCTAGAGGCTGCGATAGGTTGTAGGGATATTAGTCGTCCCTAACTAATAATAATAGTGATCATTGATTGTAGTTACCTTTGATAGATGACCTTGATCAATTGGTATAACTTGTTGGAAGCTTCAATCTATCAAGCTAGTCGGGCTTGGGCTTTAAAGCTTGCAAGCCGGCTGCTAGAGGCTGCGATAGATTGTAGGGATATCCGGCGTCCCCAACTAATAATAATAGTTGACTATAGTCATCTTCGATAGATGACCTTGATCAATTGGTACGGCTTGGTCTGACCTGGAAGACCAAGCTTCAATCTATCGGGCTAGTCGGGCTTGGGCTTTGGAGCTTGCAAGCTGGCTGCTGGAGGCACCAATAGGTTGGAGTAATATCTGTTGTTCCAATTGATAGTTGACTATAGTTATCTTCGATAGATAACCTTGATCAATTGGTATGACTGGATTAGAAGCTTCAATCTATCGGGCTAGTCAGGCTTGGGCTTTAGAGCTTGCAAGCCAGCTGCTAGAGGCACCAATAGGTTATAGGAATATCTGTCATTGGGCGACTTTAATCTATCATGCTAGTCGGGCTTGGGCTTTGAAGCTTGCAAGCCGGCTGCTAGAGGCTGCGATAGGTTGTAGGGATATCTGGCGTCCCTAACTGATAATGACGATCATTAATTGTAGTTATCTTCGATAGATGACCTTGATCAATTGGTATAACTAGATTAGAAGCTTTAATCTATTGGGCTAGTTAGGCTTGGGCTTTAGAGCTTGCAAGCTGGCTGCTAGAGGCACCGATAGGTTGTAGGAATATCTGTTATTGGGCGACTTTAATCTATTATGCTAGTCGGGCTTAGGCTTTGGAGCTTGTAAGCCAGCTGCTAGAGGCTTTAATAGATTATAGGGATATCTGTTGTCCCTAACTAATAATAATAGTTAACTATAGTTATCTTTGATAGATAACCTTGATCAATTAGTATAACTAGATTAGAAGCTTCAATCTATTAAGCTAGTTAGGCTTAGAAGCTCTTGGAAGCTTACGAGCCTGCTGCTAGAGGCTTTAATAGATTGATAGCTGGAGGATTGGTAGCTTTAGAAGCTGCTGCTAGGCCTAATAGCTGCAGCTATAGCTAGCTTGTGTGTGTGTCTTGCGTGTTCAATCGGGTGGTTCGTGTAGTTCGTGTAGTATTTAGTCTAGTTAGTTATAATTCGTAAAGGGGGTTATCTCGATAGGGCTAGCCAAGGGTCATCGAGGTCGTGGGTCTTCTAGCCTAATAGATAGCTAGCCTAAGCGAAACTACTATTTTTGTAGAAAGAAAGGCTCCTATAAGCCAAGGAAAAGAGTTAATATATTAATAATCTACAATCTAGTAACTAACTAGAGTCATACCGCAGGTAGCTGCCGCGAGTAGCCGCGAGGACAGCCGCAGGTAGCTGCAGAAGCACTTAGATGTAAAGGCTTAGATTGAATTATCTAGAGAGGGTTGCTGCTGCGAGCTCTTATACCTCTTTTCTAACTAGGTTATATAACTAGCTAGGTTATGTGACTAGCTAGGTCATGTGACTAGCTAGGTCACGTGATAGGCATAGGCCCTACTTCCTGCTGTAAAGCTTCCTGCTAGTACAAGAGTAAAATAACAAGTAATACAATATATAGACTTTTACTAAAAGAAAATAGCTTTAAATAAACTTAATTAAATAAAATAATAGATTAATAAAACTTTTATAGACTTTTTTATTTATTAGAAAAATAAAATAGTTTTAATAAGAAAATTAAGCTAAATAAATATAATAAAGCGAGTAAAGCTTTAATAATTATTAAATAAGCTAATATAAAATAGAATTATTAGTTATAATATATTTTAAGTAAAATATATAATAATAATTAAGTAATTATAAAGTATTACTATAAATATTAAAGCTTACTACTTAAATAAAAAATTCTATAATAAGTAAAAAAAGAGTATAAAACTTTAACTAGAATAATAGTAAGTAAATAAAAATACTTCTATAATAGAGGTAAGTAAATTAAATATAAGCTAGAGTTATACTAATAGAAAGAAACTTACTAAAAAGTAAGGTAAAAGTAGCTAGAAAAGCTTTATAAAATAAAAAGTAAAGTAAGTATTAAATAAAGTAATAATCTAATAATATAAGAAGAAAGATTACTTATACTATAAGTTATTAGACTATTAAATATTTAAATATTTATAGCTATTTTTAAAGTAGCTTTAACTTATAGTAACTAGTATAAAGTAAGTTATTATAAAGAATTTAATATTAAATAATATTATTATAACTTTTAACTTAGAAAATAAGTAGCTTTTATACTAAAACTTATATTAAAAGTATAAAAGTAAAAAACTACTTATATATAAACTATAATTTCTAGTATTAAGAGAATTAAGTTAAATAAAATTAAATTAAATATAAATACTTTTTTATTTTTTATACTTATACTAGTTAATAATTTAAAGTTTACTAATATCTAGATAAAAATAAGTTATAATTACTATATAATAGTAAGTAAAAGATTTATATAGTAACTAAAACTTTAGTAATTTCTATTATAATTTAAAAGAGTAATTTAAATAGCTATAGAAATAGAAAGAAAAGAAAAGACTTAAATAGAATTACTTTTAGAAATATTATATTTAATATATATTTAAAGTAAAATAAATAAATAGAAATTTTCTCTAGTAGTTTATATAATATTAGGCTTAATAATAGATATTATTCTAGAACTTCTTTAGCTAGTATATAATAAAGTTACTATATATATAATAGAATAAAAAATTATAGTAAAAGTAGCTTAAAGCTTATAAGTAAAAGTATTAGAAAAGTAACTAATTTTAATATCTATAATAGTAATACTAGAGTTAGTATATATAAGCTTAATATAATAAGTATAAAAATTAGAAATAAAGTATTAATTTCTAGTTACTAGCTTATAAAAGATAATAATAATACTTTAGGCTTATATTACTAAAAATACTAATAAGAAAAAGATTTTAAAGGTACTTTCTATAAAGCTTTAAGACTTAAGAAATTTCTTTAATAAAAAAAAGGCTAATAAACTACTATTATACTAGAAAAAGCTTAATTATTATATTTACTTAAAGTAAATAAAAAAGAAAAAGCTCTAGCTTCTTTAGGCTTCTTTATATAATATATCTAGAGATTACTTTCTAGAAATCTACTATTAAATAATAGAGTTAATAGATAAAAAATAGATTTAAGTAAGCTTTTTATTAATAATAATACTAGTTCTTTTAGCTAAAAAGCCTAAAGAAAGCTAGAAGTTTTATATTAATTATAAAGTATTAAATAAAGTAATAAAATAAAACTAATACTTATTACTTCTAGTAAAAGAGACTTTTTACTCTTTTATAGAAGCTAAGTAGTTTATAAAATTAAATATTAGATTAGCTTTTTATTATATTTATATTATAAAAGAAAAAAAATACTAAATAATATTTTAGACTTAATTTAAACTTTTTAAGTAATTAATTTACTTATTTAAACTAGTAAAAGCTCTAGCTATATTCTAGTATTATATTAATAAAGTACTTAAAGATATATTAAGTAACTTTATAATAATATACTTAAATAATATTTTTATTTACTCTAGTAAATTAAAGAAAGACTATATACTAAAAGTTAAAAATATTTTAAGTAAATTATATATAATAAAATTAAACTTTAATATTAAAAAATATATTTTTAATATATAAAAAATAAAATACTTAAAGTTTATTATTTATATAGAAAAGAAAATTTACTTTAATTTAAATAAAATAGTAGTAATTTAAAAGTATAATTAGTAAAGTTATATAATATAATAAAGCTTTTTATAATTTTTATAGACTATAAAAATCTAAAGTACTTTATAATACTAAAGGTAATAATAGAATAATAGATATAATAGGCTAGAATACTTATATTATTTAACTTCTAGCTAGAATACTAGCTAGATATTTAAGCAAGCTATTCTAATATACTATTATAATAAAACTAGAATAAGTAGTAATTACTTTCTAGCTATAAGCTAATAATAACTTTAAAAGCCTTAGAAAAAGTATAATTTAATATAATTTATAGTAATAATTAAAGAATAAAGCCTAAAATATTTATAAATAAATATCTATAGAATCTATAGAAATAAAGTATAGCTAATAATAAGTTAATTAATATTTAATAATAAGTAGTATTAAAAAGAGTATAAAAGTTTCTATTAAAGGTAAAAACTTATAAATAAATTACTAATTATATTATATTAGCTTATAGTTAGCTATAGTTTTAAAAATAAATATAAATTTTAAAATAAAAGCCTTTTATAATTATAATAATTTAATAAGCTTATAACTCTTTAATATTAAAATATTTAAGTAAAAATATAATATTTTAAATACTATAATAGAATTACTACTAGAAGAAAATTATATAAAATATAGCTAGATTTATTTAAAATTACTACTATTATAGAGAATATAAGAGTAAATAACTTTAATAAAGCCTTTTATAATTACTTTTAATTATAGACTAGTATTAGTTATAGATTTTAGTAGACTTTATAATAGACTTATCTATTTATAATAAAATAGACTTTAGGTATCTATTAGTTATTATAGACTAATTATTTAAATATATATAGTTAAAAGCTATAACAAGTATAAAAGTTAAAGAATATATAAAATATTTTAAAAACTATTAGTAATAGTTTTATAGATTTCTAATATATATTATTTTAAATAAAAGCTTAAACTAGCTAAGTAAATTCTAGATTATACTCTATAAAAAAGTTAGTATTAAATAGCTTTTCTTTATAGTATATTACTTATAAACTAATAGTAATATAAAAAGAATAAACTAAAAGATATAAGTAATTTTATATATAATAGCTTTATTTAAGTAATATAATTAAACTAGTTACTTACTAATATACTAACTAGCTTTAAATAATAGAGACTTTATAGTTACTAATATAAGTATAAATAAAGCTATATATAGTTATAATTTACTTACTATCTAGTAAAAGCTAGAAAATAAACTTTTACTTATATTTTCTAAAAGATAAATAATTATATTTTTAAAATATTTATAGAATAATATTAATCTAGTATAAGTAGTAATTACTTTTTACTAGTAATAATAATAGAATAATAGTAGCTAAAAATAATAACTAATAAAAAAGTTTATAATTAGAAACTATATATAGTTAAGCTTATATAATATAAAGATAAATTATTTAAGTTAGAAACTAGACTAAATAATAGCTAAATATAAGGTATAAAAAGTTTTAATATCTTTTATAGTTTAATTAAATATATTATAGAGTATCTATCTAGTTTTTTATATAAATTTAATTAAAAGAGCTACTATTAACTTACTACTAAGCTAATAACTTTAAAATATATACTTAAGCCTAGTATTAATCTAAAAGAATATAATAGAAATAATTAAAATAGTAGAGAAATTTAAAGTAAAGAAAATTCTAGTTATAAAAAATATACTAGAGTAGAAAAAGAAATAGAATATTTATATTAAATAAAAAGAGTATATATAATTAATCTAAAAGCTACTAGAAAATTTAAAGAGTATAAAAGTATTATAATAATTTAAAGAAAAATAAAAAGATATTTAAACTTATAATAGTTTTAAGCTAGCTTTAATATAAGTATAAAGAAGTTAAATTACTATTATAATCTTTTAATATAATTATAAATAAAAATAAAAGGTAGCTAATAAAAGCCTATATAGTATAAATATATCAATTTAATTATAAATAAAACTAGATAATTTATAACTTAAATATATATAGGTATAAAATATAAGTAAAAAAAATTTCCTTTAGTATTAAAGTAGTATAAGTAAAAAAAAAAAAAAAAAAAGAGAGAGAAAAGAAAAAATATATTATAAGTATATATTAGATAATTAATAAAGCTATTAGAAAAGTAAGTTATTATTAATAACTTTTACTAAGTTAAAAGTCTTTCTAATATAAAGTATTTATTAAATATAAAGTATTTATCAAGTATAATAAAGCTTAGTAGTAAAATTATATATAATATAAGTAAAAGTAGTATTAATATTATAGATAGCCTTAAGTATAATATAAAATATCTTCTATTATTTAAATTAAGTATAATACTAATTCTTATATTTTATATACTATTTAATAAGTATATTATATATACTTTATACTAAAGTATTTTAGTTTGAAAAAAATTAACTAATATTTACTAGTTTATATTTATTTAAATACTACTTTAGTAATTTAAAGAAAGAGTATTAGTTAAAGCTAATATAGTAAATAATTTACTAATAGCTTAAGTAAGTTTAATAAAGTAAATAGTATATATAAGGCTAGAATTAATATAAGCTTATTCTAGTATAATAGAGAATTTTTTAGTAGTAAAAGTAAAAGTATATAAAAATTTTATATACTAATTAAAAATAGTATTATTTTTTTTATAGGTAAATTTAATAATATAATTACTATAATTAGTAATAGAAATAACTTTTTTCTATTTATAGTAAAGCTTAAAGTTTAAAGTATAAATATATAATTTTTAAATATATTATTTATAGGTTTTTTAATATTATTTATAGGCTAAAGTAAAACTAAAAATATATAAAATAAAGCTAGTATTAATTATTTTATACTAATATAAAGTATATATATTAGAAGCTTTTAATCTATTATTATATTAATTATTATTTAAGTTACCTTTAATAATATAGTCTTTTATATACTATTAAATATAAAGTAAAAGCTAGACAAGAGAAAATAGTAAAAATATAAATAAAACTATAATAAATAAGTAGTAAAATAAAAGTAATATAAAAATAAATAAAAGTAGTATTATATAAGATAAAAGTAATATAAGAATAGATTAAAGTAGTATAATATAAAGTAAAAGTAATACTAAATAATAATAAAATAAAAGAAATAATTAACTAAAAAAATAAAAAAAAAGTAAAAGTAAGTAATAAAAATAAAAGATAATAAAAAGAAAAAGTTTAATAATAATAGAAAAAAGAGAGAGATATTATATTTATAGCTAAAAAAGAAAAGTAAAGTAAACTTAAAGTAAACTTAAAGTAAACTTAAAGTAAATATAAAAGATATAAATAAAAGAAGTAAAATAAATAAATAAAGAAAAGTAAAAGTATAGCTATTCTAGTAATAAATATAAGGCTAGTAAAGTAATTAAAGTTATATTCTAGTAGAAAAAGAAGTAAGTAAAATTAAAAGTATATTATAAACTAGGCTTCTAGCTTAAATTTAAAT